>CAWUFW010000681.1:195988-795988 GCA_963921515.1 Calotriton arnoldi
GGATCAGCAGAGTATATTGGTGGTCTGCTACAAGGATCAGCAGAGTATATTGGTGGTCTGCTACAAAGATCAGCAGGAGTATATTAGTGGTCTGCTACATTGATCACCAGAGTATATTGGTGGTCTGCTACAAAGATCAGCATAGTATATTGGTGGTCTGCTACAAAGATCAGCGGAGTATATTGGTGGTCTGCTACAAAGATCAGCTGAGTATATTGGTGGTCTGCAGAGTGTATTGGTGGTCTGCTACAAGGATCAGCAGAGTATATTGGTGGTCTGCTTCAAAGATCAGCGGAGTATATTGGTGGGCTGCTACAAGATCAGCGGAGTATATTGGTGGGCTGCTACAAAGATCAAAGAGTATATTGGTGGTCTGCTACAAAGATCAGCAGAGTACATTGGTGGTCTGCTACAAAGATCAGCAGAGTATATTGGTGGTCTGCTACAAAGATCAGCAGAGTATATTGGTGGTCTGCTACAAAGATCAGCAGAGTATATTGGTGGTCTGCTACAAGGATCAGCAGAGTATATTGGTGGTCTGCTACAAGGATCATCAGAGTACATTGGTGGTCTGCTACAAAGATCAGAGAGTATATTGGTGGTCTGCTACAAGGATCAGCAGAGTATATTGGTGGTCTGCTACAAAGATCAGCAGAGTATATTGGTGGTCTGCTACAAGGATCAGCAGAGTATATTGGTGGTCTGCTACAAAGATCAGCAGAGTATATTGGTGGTCTGCTACAAAGATCAGCAGAGTATATTGGTGGTCTGCTACAAAGATCAGCGGAGTATATTGGTGGTCTGCTACAAGGATCAGCAGAGTATATTGGTGGTCTGCTACAAAGATCAGCAGAGTATATTGGTGGTCTGCTACAAAGATCAGCAGAGTATATTGGTGGTCTGCTACAAAGATCAGCAGAGTATATTGGTGGTCTGCTACAAGGGTCAGCAGAGTATATTGGTGGTCTGCTACAAGGATCAGCAGAGTACATTGGTGGTCTGCTACAAAGATCAGCAGAGTATATTGGTGGTCTGCTACAAAGATCAGAGAGTATATTGGTGGTCTGCTACAAAGATCAGCAGAGTACATTGGTGGTCTGCTACAAATATCAGCAAAGTACATTGGTGGTCTGCTACAAAGATCAGCAGAGTATATTGGTAGTCTGCAGAGTCTATTGGTGGTCTGCTACAAGGATCAGCAGAGTATATTGGTGGTCTGCTACAAAGATCAGCGGAGTATATTGGTGGTCTGCTACAAGGATCAGCAGAGTATATTGGTGGTCTGCTACAAAGATCAGCGGAGTATATTGGTGGTCTGCTACAAGGATCAGCAAAGTATATTGGTGGTCTGCTACAAAGATCAGCAGAGTATATTGGTGGTCTGCTACAAAGAGCAGAGAGTATATTGGTGGTCTGGTACAAAGATCAGCAGAGTATATTGGTGGTCTGCTACAAGGATCAGCAGAGTATATTGGTGGTCTGCTACAAGGATCATCAGAGTACATTGGTGGTCTGCTACAAAGATCAGCAGAGTATATTGGTGGTCTGCTACAAGGATCAGCAGAGTATATTGGTGGTCTGCTACAAAGATCAGCAGAGTATATTGGTGGTCTGCTACAAGGATCAGCAGAGTATATTGGTGGTCTGCTACAAGGATCAGCAGAGTATATTGGTGGTCTGCTACAAAGATCAGCAGGGTATATTAGTGGTCTGCTACATTGATCACCAGAGTATATTGGTGGTCTGCTACAAAGATCAGCATAGTATATTGGTGGTCTGCTACAAAGATCAGCGGAGTATATTGGTGGTCTGCTACAAAGATCAGCTGAGTATATTGGTGGTCTGCAGAGTGTATTGGTGGTCTGCTACAAGGATCAGCAGAGTATATTGGTGGTCTGCTTCAAAGATCAGCGGAGTATATTGGTGGGCTGCTACAAAGATCAGCGGAGTATATTGGTGGGCTGCTACAAAGATCAAAGAGTATATTGGTGGTCTGCTACAAAGATCAGCAGAGTACATTGGTGGTCTGCTACAAAGATCAGCAGAGTATATTGGTGGTCTGCTACAAAGATCAGAGAGTATATTGGTGGTCTGCTACAAAGATCAGCAGAGTATATTGGTGGTCTGCTACAAGGATCAGTAGAGTATATTGGTGGTCTGCTACAAGGATCATCAGAGTACATTGGTGGTCTGCTACAAAGATCAGCAGAGTATATTGGTGGTCTGCTACAAGGATCAGCAGAGTATATTGGTGGTCTGCTACAAAGATCAGCAGAGTATATTGGTGGTCTGCTACAAGGATCAGCAGAGTATATTGGTGGTCTGCTACAAAGATCAGCAGAGTATATTGGTGGTCTGCTACAAAGATCAGAGAGTATATTGGTGGTCTGCTACAAAGATCAGCGGAGTATATTGGTGGTCTGCTACAAGGATCAGCAGAGTATATTGGTGGTCTGCTACAAAGATCAGCAGAGTATATTGGTGGTCTGCTACAAAGATCAGAGAGTATATTGGTGGTCTGCTACAAAGATCAGCAGAGTATATTGGTGGTCTGCTACAAGGGTCAGCAGAGTATATTGGTGGTCTGCTACAAGGATCATCAGAGTACATTGGTGGTCTGCTACAAAGATCAGAGAGTATATTGGTGGTCTGCTACAAGGATCAGCAGAGTATATTGGTGGTCTGCTACAAAGATCAGCAGAGTATATTGGTGGTCTGCTACAAGGATCAGCAGAGTATATTGGTGGTCTGCTACAAAGATCAGCAGGGTATATTAGTGGTCTGCTACATTGATCAGCAGAGTATATTGGTGGTCTGCTACAAAGATCAGCGGAGTATATTGGTGGTCTGCTACAAAGATCAGCAGAGTATATTGGAGGTCTGCTACAAAGATCAGCGGAGTATATTGGTGGTCTGCTACAAAGATCAGCTGAGTATATTGCTGGTCTGCTACAAAGATCATCAGAGTATATTGGTGGTCTGCTACAAAGATCAGCGGAGTATATTGGTGGTTTGCTACAAGGATGAGCAGAGTATATTGGTGGTCTGCTACAAAGATCAGAGAGTATATTGGTGGTCTGCTACAAGGATGAGCAGAGTATATTGGTGGTCTGCTACAAAGATCAGAGAGTATATTGGTGGTCTGCTACAAGGATCAGCAGAGTATATTGGTGGTCTGCTGCAAAGATCAGCAGAGTACATTGGTGGTCTGCTACAAAGATCAGCAGAGTATATTGGTGGTCTGCAGAGTCTATTGGTGGTCTGCTACAAGGATCAGTAGAGTATATTGGTGGTCTGCTTCAAAGATCAGCGGAGTATATTGGTGGTCTGCTACAAAGATCATCGGAGTATATTGGTGGTCTGCTTCAAAGATCAGCGGAGTATATTGGTGGGCTGCTACAAAGATCAACAGAGTATATTGGTGGTCTGCTACAAAGATCAGCAGAGTACATTGGTGGTCTGCTACAAAGATCAGCAAAGTACATTGGTGGTCTGCTACAAAGATCAGCAGAGTATATTGGTAGTCTGCAGAGTCTATTGGTGGTCTGCTACAAGGATCAGCGGAGTATATTGGTGGTCTGCTTCAAAGATCAGCGGAGTATATTGGTGGGCTGCTACAAAGATCAGAGAGTATATTGGTGGTCTGCTACAAAGATCAGCAGAGTACATTGGTGGTCTGCTACAAATATCAGCAAAGTACATTGTTGGTCTGCTACAAAGATCAGCAGAGTATATTGGTAGTCTGCAGAGTCTATTGGTGGTCTGCTACAAGGATCAGTAGAGTATATTGGTGGTCTGCTTCAAAGATCAGCGGAGTATATTGGTGGTCTGCTACAAAGATCATCGGAGTATATTGGTGGTCTGCTTCAAAGATCAGCGGAGTATATTGGTGGGCTGCTACAAAGATCAACAGAGTATATTGGTGGTCTGCTACAAAGATCAGCAGAGTACATTGGTGGTCTGCTTCAAAGATCAGCAAAGTACATTGGTGGTCTGCTACAAAGATCAGCAGAGTATATTGGTAGTCTGCAGAGTCTATTGATGGTCTGCTACAAGGATCAGCAGAGTATATTGGTGGTCTGCTACAAAGATCAGCAGAGTATATTGGTGGTCTGCTACAAAGATCAGAGAGTATATTGGTGGTCTGCTACAAAGATCAGCAGAGTATATTGGTGGTCTGCTACAAGGATCAGCAGAGTATATTGGTGGTCTGCTACAAGGATCATCAGAGTACATTGGTGGTCTGCTACAAAGATCAGAGAGTATATTGGTGGTCTGCTACAAGGATCAGCAGAGTATATTGGTGGTCTGCTACAAAGATCAGCAGAGTATATTGGTGGTCTGCTACAAAGATCAGAGAGTATATTGGTGGTCTGCTACAAAGATCAGCAGAGTATATTGGTGGTCTGCTACAAGGATCAGCAGAGTATATTGGTGGTCTGCTACAAGGATCATCAGAGTACATTGGTGGTCTGCTACAAAGATCAGAGAGTATATTGGTGGTCTGCTACAAGGATCAGCAGAGTATATTGGTGGTCTGCTACAAAGATCAGCAGAGTATATTGGTGGTCTGCTACAAGGATCAGCAGAGTATATTGGTGGTCTGCTACAAAGATGAGCAGGGTATATTAGTGGTCTGCTACATTGATCAGCAGAGTATATTGGTGGTCTGCTACAAAGATCAGCGGAGTATATTGGTGGTCTGCTACAAAGATCAGCAGAGTATATTGGAGGTCTGCTACAAAGATCAGCGGAGTATATTGGTGGTCTGCTACAAAGATCAGCTGAGTATATTGCTGGTCTGCTACAAAGATCATCAGAGTATATTGGTGGTCTGCTACAAAGATCAGCGGAGTATATTGGTGGTTTGCTACAAGGATGAGCAGAGTATATTGGTGGTCTGCTACAAAGATCAGAGAGTATATTGGTGGTCTGCTACAAGGATGAGCAGAGTATATTGGTGGTCTGCTACAAAGATCAGAGAGTATATTGGTGGTCTGCTACAAGGATCAGCAGAGTATATTGGTGGTCTGCTGCAAAGATCAGCAGAGTACATTGGTGGTCTGCTACAAAGATCAGCAGAGTATATTGGTGGTCTGCAGAGTCTATTTGTGGTCTGCTACAAGGATCAGTAGAGTATATTGGTGGTCTGCTTCAAAGATCAGCGGAGTATATTGGTGGTCTGCTACAAAGATCATCGGAGTATATTGGTGGTCTGCTTCAAAGATCAGCGGAGTATATTGGTGGGCTGCTACAAAGATCAACAGAGTATATTGGTGGTCTGCTACAAAGATCAGCAGAGTACATTGGTGGTCTGCTACAAAGATCAGCAAAGTACATTGGTGGTCTGCTACAACGATCAGCAGAGTATATTGGTAGTCTGCAGAGTCTATTGGTGGTCTGCTACAAGGATCAGCGGAGTATATTGGTGGTCTGCTTCAAAGATCAGCGGAGTATATTGGTGGGCTGCTACAAAGATCAGAGAGTATATTGGTGGTCTGCTACAAAGATCAGCAGAGTACATTGGTGGTCTGCTACAAATATCAGCAAAGTACATTGGTGGTCTGCTACAAAGATCAGCAGAGTATATTGGTAGTCTGCAGAGTCTATTGGTGGTCTGCTACAAGGATCAGTAGAGTATATTGGTGGTCTGCTTCAAAGATCAGCGGAGTATATTGGTGGTCTGCTACAAAGATCATCGGAGTATATTGGTGGTCTGCTTCAAAGATCAGCGGAGTATATTGGTGGGCTGCTACAAAGATCAACAGAGTATATTGGTGGTCTGCTACAAAGATCAGCAGAGTACATTGGTGGTCTGCTACAAAGATCAGCAAAGTACATTGGTGGTCTGCTACAAAGATCAGCAGAGTATATTGGTAGTCTGCAGAGTCTATTGGTGGTCTGCTACAAGGATCAGCGGAGTATATTGGTGGTCTGCTTCAAAGATCAGCGGAGTATATTGGTGGGCTGCTACAAAGATCAGAGAGTATATTGGTGGTCTGCTACAAAGATCAGCAGAGTACATTGGTGGTCTGCTACAAATATCAGCAAAGTACATTGGTGGTCTGCTACAAAGATCAGCAGAGTATATTGGTAGTCTGCAGAGTCTATTGGTGGTCTGCTACAAGGATCAGCAGAGTATATTGGTGGTCTGCTACAAAGATCAGCGGAGTATATTGGTGGTCTGCTACAAGGATCAGCAGAGTATATTGGTGGTCTGCTACAAAGATCAGCGGAGTATATTGGTGGTCTGCTACAAGGATCAGCAGAGTATATTGGTGGTCTGCTACAAAGATCAGCAGAGTATATTGGTGGTCTGCTACAAAGAGCAGAGAGTATATTGGTGGTCTGGTACAAAGATCAGCAGAGTATATTGGTGGTCTGCTCCAAGGATCAGCAGAGTATATTGGTGGTCTGCTACAAGGATCATCAGAGTACATTGGTGGTCTGCTACAAAGATCAGAGAGTATATTGGTGGTCTGCTACAAGGATCAGCAGAGTATATTGGTGGTCTGCTACAAAGATCAGCAGAGTATATTGGTGGTCTGCTACAAGGATCAGCAGAGTATATTGGTGGTCTGCTACAAGGATCAGCAGAGTATATTGGTGGTCTGCTACAAAGATCAGCAGGGTATATTAGTGGTCTGCTACATTGATCAGCAGAGTATATTGGTGGTCTGCTACAAAGATCAGCATAGTATATTGGTGGTCTGCAGAGTGTATTGGTGGTCTGCTACAAGGATCAGCAGAGTATATTGGTGGTCTGCTACAAAGATCAGCGGAGTATATTGGTGGTCTGCTACAAGGATCAGCAGAGTATATTGGTGGTCTGCTACAAAGATCAGCGGAGTATATTGGTGGTCTGGTACAAGGATCAGCAGAGTATATTGGTGGTCTGCTACAAAGATCAGCTGAGTATATTGGTGGTCTGCAGAGTGTATTGGTGGTCTGCTACAAGGATCAGCAGAGTATATTGGTGGTCTGCTACAAAGATCAGCGGAGTATATTGGTGGTCTGCTACAAGGATCAGCAGAGTATATTGGTGGTCTGCTACAAAGATCAGCGCAGTATATTGGTGGTCTGGTACAAGGATCAGCAGAGTATATTGGTGGTCTGCTACAAAGATCAGCAGAGTATATTGGTGGTCTGCTACAAAGATCAGAGAGTATATTGGTGGTCTGGTACAAAGATCAGCAGAGTATATTGGTGGTCTGCTACAAGGATCAGCAGAGTATATTGGTGGTCTGCTACAAAGATCGGCAGAGTACATTAGCAGTCTGCTACAAGGATCAGCAGAGTACATTGGTGGTCTGCTACAAGGATCAGCAGAGTATATTGGAGGTCTGCTACAAAGATCAGCAGAGTATATTGGTGGTCTGCTACAAAGATCAGCTGAGTATATTGCTGGTCTGCTACAAAGATCATCAGAGTATATTGGTGGTCTGCTACAAAGATCAGCGGAGTATATTGGTGGTGTGCTACAAGGATGAGCAGAGTATATTGGTGGTCTGCTACAAAGATCAGAGAGTATATTGGTGGTCTGCTACAAGGATGAGCAGAGTGTATTGGTGGTCTGCTACAAAGATCAGAGAGTATATTGGTGGTCTGCTACAAAGATCAGCAGAGTACATTGGTGGTCTGCTACAAAGATCAGCAAAGTACATTGGTGGTCTGCTACAAAGATCAGCAGAGTATATTGGTAGTCTGCAGAGTCTATTGGTGGTCTGCTACAAGGATCAGCGGAGTATATTGGTGGTCTGCTTCAAAGATCAGCGGAGTATATTGGTGGGCTGCTACAAAGATCAGAGAGTATATTGGTGGTCTGCTACAAAGATCAGCAGAGTACATTGGTGGTCTGCTACAAATATCAGCAAAGTACATTGGTGGTCTGCTACAAAGATCAGCAGAGTATATTGGTAGTCTGCAGAGTCTATTGGTGGTCTGCTACAAGGATCAGCAGAGTATATTGGTGGTCTGCTACAAAGATCAGCGGAGTATATTGGTGGTCTGCTACAAGGATCAGCAGAGTATATTGGTGGTCTGCTACAAAGATCAGCGGAGTATATTGGTGGTCTGCTACAAGGATCAGCAGAGTATATTGGTGGTCTGCTACAAAGATCAGCAGAGTATATTGGTGGTCTGCTACAAAGAGCAGAGAGTATATTGGTGGTCTGGTACAAAGATCAGCAGAGTATATTGGTGGTCTGCTACAAGGATCAGCAGAGTATATTGGTGGTCTGCTACAAGGATCATCAGAGTACATTGGTGGTCTGCTACAAAGATCAGAGAGTATATTGGTGGTCTGCTACAAGGATCAGCAGAGTATATTGGTGGTCTGCTACAAAGATCAGCAGAGTATATTGGTGGTCTGCTACAAGGATCAGCAGAGTATATTGGTGGTCTGCTACAAGGATCAGCAGAGTATATTGGTGGTCTGCTACAAAGATCAGCAGGGTATATTAGTGGTCTGCTACATTGATCACCAGAGTATATTGGTGGTCTGCTACAAAGATCAGCATAGTATATTGGTGGTCTGCTACAAAGATCAGCGGAGTATATTGGTGGTCTGCTACAAAGATCAGCTGAGTATATTGGTGGTCTGCAGAGTGTATTGGTGGTCTGCTACAAGGATCAGCAGAGTATATTGGTGGTCTGCTTCAAAGATCAGCGGAGTATATTGGTGGGCTGCTACAAAGATCAGCGGAGTATATTGGTGGGCTGCTACAAAGATCAAAGAGTATATTGGTGGTCTGCTACAAAGATCAGCAGAGTACATTGGTGGTCTGCTACAAAGATCAGCAGAGTATATTGGTGGTCTGCTACAAAGATCAGAGAGTATATTGGTGGTCTGCTACAAAGATCAGCAGAGTATATTGGTGGTCTGCTACAAGGATCAGTAGAGTATATTGGTGGTCTGCTACAAGGATCATCAGAGTACATTGGTGGTCTGCTACAAAGATCAGAGAGTATATTGGTGGTCTGCTACAAGGATCAGCAGAGTATATTGGTGGTCTGCTACAAAGATCAGCAGAGTATATTGGTGGTCTGCTACAAGGATCAGCAGAGTATATTGGTGGTCTGCTACAAGGATCAGCAGAGTATATTGGTGGTCTGCTACAAAGATCAGCAGGGTATATTAGTGGTCTGCTACATTGATCAGCAGAGTATATTGGTGGTCTGCTACAAAGATCAGCGGAGTATATTGGTGGTCTGCTACAAAGATCAGCAGAGTATATTGGAGGTCTGCTACAAAGATCAGCGGAGTATATTGGTGGTCTGCTACAAAGATCAGCTGAGTATATTGCTGGTCTGCTACAAAGATCATCAGAGTATATTGGTGGTCTGCTACAAAGATCAGCGGAGTATATTGGTGGTTTGCTACAAGGATGAGCAGAGTATATTGGTGGTCTGCTACAAAGATCAGAGAGTATATTGGTGGTCTGCTACAAGGATCAGCAGAGTATATTGGTGTTCTGCTGCAAAGATCAGCAGAGTACATTGGTGGTCTGCTACAAAGATCAGCAGAGTATATTGGTGGTCTGCTACAAAGATCAGCAGAGTATATTGGTAGTCTGCAGAGTCTATTGGTGGTCTGCTACAAGGATCAGCAGAGTATATTGGTGGTCTGCTGCAAAGATCAGCAGAGTACATTGGTGGTCTGCTACAAAGATCAGCAAAGTACATTGGTGGTCTGCTACAAAGATCAGCAGAGTATATTGGTAGTCTGCAGAGTCTATTGGTGGTCTGCTACAAGGATCAGCGGAGTATATTGGTGGTCTGCTTCAAAGATCAGCGGAGTATATTGGTGGGCTGCTACAAAGATCAGAGAGTATATTGGTGGTCTGCTACAAAGATCAGCAGAGTACATTGGTGGTCTGCTACAAATATCAGCAAAGTACATTGGTGGTCTGCTACAAAGATCAGCAGAGTATATTGGTAGTCTGCAGAGTCTATTGGTGGTCTGCTACAAGGATCAGCAGAGTATATTGGTGGTCTGCTACAAAGATCAGCGGAGTATATTGGTGGTCTGCTACAAGGATCAGCAGAGTATATTGGTGGTCTGCTACAAAGATCAGCGGAGTATATTGGTGGTCTGCTACAAGGATCAGCAGAGTATATTGGTGGTCTGCTACAAAGATCAGCAGAGTATATTGGTGGTCTGCTACAAAGAGCAGAGAGTATATTGGTGGTCTGGTACAAAGATCAGCAGAGTATATTGGTGGTCTGCTCCAAGGATCAGCAGAGTATATTGGTGGTCTGCTACAAGGATCATCAGAGTACATTGGTGGTCTGCTACAAAGATCAGAGAGTATATTGGTGGTCTGCTACAAGGATCAGCAGAGTATATTGGTGGTCTGCTACAAAGATCAGCAGAGTATATTGGTGGTCTGCTACAAGGATCAGCAGAGTATATTGGTGGTCTGCTACAAGGATCAGCAGAGTATATTGGTGGTCTGCTACAAAGATCAGCAGGGTATATTAGTGGTCTGCTACATTGATCAGCAGAGTATATTGGTGGTCTGCTACAAAGATCAGCATAGTATATTGGTGGTCTGCAGAGTGTATTGGTGGTCTGCTACAAGGATCAGCAGAGTATATTGGTGGTCTGCTACAAAGATCAGCGGAGTATATTGGTGGTCTGCTACAAGGATCAGCAGAGTATATTGGTGGTCTGCTACAAAGATCAGCGGAGTATATTGGTGGTCTGGTACAAGGATCAGCAGAGTATATTGGTGGTCTGCTACAAAGATCAGCTGAGTATATTGGTGGTCTGCAGAGTGTATTGGTGGTCTGCTACAAGGATCAGCAGAGTATATTGGTGGTCTGCTACAAAGATCAGCGGAGTATATTGGTGGTCTGCTACAAGGATCAGCAGAGTATATTGGTGGTCTGCTACAAAGATCAGCGGAGTATATTGGTGGTCTGGTACAAGGATCAGCAGAGTATATTGGTGGTCTGCTACAAAGATCAGCAGAGTATATTGGTGGTCTGCTACAAAGATCAGAGAGTATATTGGTGGTCTGGTACAAAGATCAGCAGAGTATATTGGTGGTCTGCTACAAGGATCAGCAGAGTATATTGGTGGTCTGCTACAAAGATCGGCAGAGTACATTAGCGGTCTGCTACAAGGATCAGCAGAGTACATTGGTGGTCTGCTACAAAGATCAGCAGAGTATATTGGAGGTCTGCTACAAAGATCAGCAGAGTATATTGGTGGTCTGCTACAAAGATCAGCTGAGTATATTGCTGGTCTGCTACAAAGATCATCAGAGTATATTGGTGGTCTGCTACAAAGATCAGCGGAGTATATTGGTGGTGTGCTACAAGGATGAGCAGAGTATATTGGTGGTCTGCTACAAAGATCAGAGAGTATATTGGTGGTCTGCTACAAGGATGAGCAGAGTGTATTGGTGGTCTGCTACAAAGATCAGAGAGTATATTGGTGGTCTGCTACAAAGATCAGCAGAGTACATTGGTGGTCTGCTACAAAGATCAGCAAAGTACATTGGTGGTCTGCTACAAAGATCAGCAGAGTATATTGGTAGTCTGCAGAGTCTATTGGTGGTCTGCTACAAGGATCAGCGGAGTATATTGGTGGTCTGCTTCAAAGATCAGCGGAGTATATTGGTGGGCTGCTACAAAGATCAGAGAGTATATTGGTGGTCTGCTACAAAGATCAGCAGAGTACATTGGTGGTCTGCTACAAATATCAGCAAAGTACATTGGTGGTCTGCTACAAAGATCAGCAGAGTATATTGGTAGTCTGCAGAGTCTATTGGTGGTCTGCTACAAGGATCAGCAGAGTATATTGGTGGTCTGCTACAAAGATCAGCGGAGTATATTGGTGGTCTGCTACAAGGATCAGCAGAGTATATTGGTGGTCTGCTACAAAGATCAGCGGAGTATATTGGTGGTCTGCTACAAGGATCAGCAAAGTATATTGGTGGTCTGCTACAAAGATCAGCAGAGTATATTGGTGGTCTGCTACAAAGAGCAGAGAGTATATTGGTGGTCTGGTACAAAGATCAGCAGAGTATATTGGTGGTCTGCTACAAGGATCAGCAGAGTATATTGGTGGTCTGCTACAAGGATCATCAGAGTACATTGGTGGTCTGCTACAAAGATCAGAGAGTATATTGGTGGTCTGCTACAAGGATCAGCAGAGTATATTGGTGGTCTGCTACAAAGATCAGCAGAGTATATTGGTGGTCTGCTACAAGGATCAGCAGAGTATATTGGTGGTCTGCTACAAGGATCAGCAGAGTATATTGGTGGTCTGCTACAAAGATCAGCAGGGTATATTAGTGGTCTGCTACAAGGATCAGCAGAGTATATTGGTGGTCTGCTACAAGGATCAGCAGAGTATATTGGTGGTCTGCTACAAAGATCAGCAGAGTATATTGGTGGTCTGCTACAAAGATCAGCAGAGTATATTGGTGGTCTGCTACAAAGATCAGCGGAGTATATTGGTGGTCTGCTACAAGGATCAGCAGAGTATATTGGTGGTCTGCTACAAAGATCAGCAGAGTATATTGGTGGTCTGCTACAAAGATCAGAGAGTATATTGGTGGTCTGCTACAAAGATCAGCAGAGTATATTGGTGGTCTGCTACAAGGGTCAGCAGAGTATATTGGTGGTCTGCTACAAGGATCATCAGAGTACATTGGTGGTCTGCTACAAAGATCAGAGAGTATATTGGTGGTCTGCTACAAGGATCAGCAGAGTATATTGGTGGTCTGCTACAAAGATCAGCAGAGTATATTGGTGGTCTGCTACAAGGATCAGCAGAGTATATTGGTGGTCTGCTACAAAGATCAGCAGGGTATATTAGTGGTCTGCTACATTGATCAGCAGAGTATATTGGTGGTCTGCTACAAAGATCAGCGGAGTATATTGGTGGTCTGCTACAAAGATCAGCAGAGTATATTGGAGGTCTGCTACAAAGATCAGCGGAGTATATTGGTGGTCTGCTACAAAGATCAGCTGAGTATATTGCTGGTCTGCTACAAAGATCATCAGAGTATATTGGTGGTCTGCTACAAAGATCAGCGGAGTATATTGGTGGTTTGCTACAAGGATGAGCAGAGTATATTGGTGGTCTGCTACAAAGATCAGAGAGTATATTGGTGGTCTGCTACAAGGATGAGCAGAGTATATTGGTGGTCTGCTACAAAGATCAGAGAGTATATTGGTGGTCTGCTACAAGGATCAGCAGAGTATATTGGTGGTCTGCTGCAAAGATCAGCAGAGTACATTGGTGGTCTGCTACAAAGATCAGCAGAGTATATTGGTGGTCTGCAGAGTCTATTGGTGGTCTGCTACAAGGATCAGTAGAGTATATTGGTGGTCTGCTTCAAAGATCAGCGGAGTATATTGGTGGTCTGCTACAAAGATCATCGGAGTATATTGGTGGTCTGCTTCAAAGATCAGCGGAGTATATTGGTGGGCTGCTACAAAGATCAACAGAGTATATTGGTGGTCTGCTACAAAGATCAGCAGAGTACATTGGTGGTCTGCTACAAAGATCAGCAAAGTACATTGGTGGTCTGCTACAAAGATCAGCAGAGTATATTGGTAGTCTGCAGAGTCTATTGGTGGTCTGCTACAAGGATCAGCGGAGTATATTGGTGGTCTGCTTCAAAGATCAGCGGAGTATATTGGTGGGCTGCTACAAAGATCAGAGAGTATATTGGTGGTCTGCTACAAAGATCAGCAGAGTACATTGGTGGTCTGCTACAAATATCAGCAAAGTACATTGTTGGTCTGCTACAAAGATCAGCAGAGTATATTGGTAGTCTGCAGAGTCTATTGGTGGTCTGCTACAAGGATCAGTAGAGTATATTGGTGGTCTGCTTCAAAGATCAGCGGAGTATATTGGTGGTCTGCTACAAAGATCATCGGAGTATATTGGTGGTCTGCTTCAAAGATCAGCGGAGTATATTGGTGGGCTGCTACAAAGATCAACAGAGTATATTGGTGGTCTGCTACAAAGATCAGCAGAGTACATTGGTGGTCTGCTTCAAAGATCAGCAAAGTACATTGGTGGTCTGCTACAAAGATCAGCAGAGTATATTGGTAGTCTGCAGAGTCTATTGATGGTCTGCTACAAGGATCAGCAGAGTATATTGGTGGTCTGCTACAAAGATCAGCAGAGTATATTGGTGGTCTGCTACAAAGATCAGAGAGTATATTGGTGGTCTGCTACAAAGATCAGCAGAGTATATTGGTGGTCTGCTACAAGGATCAGCAGAGTATATTGGTGGTCTGCTACAAGGATCATCAGAGTACATTGGTGGTCTGCTACAAAGATCAGAGAGTATATTGGTGGTCTGCTACAAGGATCAGCAGAGTATATTGGTGGTCTGCTACAAAGATCAGCAGAGTATATTGGTGGTCTGCTACAAAGATCAGAGAGTATATTGGTGGTCTGCTACAAAGATCAGCAGAGTATATTGGTGGTCTGCTACAAGGATCAGCAGAGTATATTGGTGGTCTGCTACAAGGATCATCAGAGTACATTGGTGGTCTGCTACAAAGATCAGAGAGTATATTGGTGGTCTGCTACAAGGATCAGCAGAGTATATTGGTGGTCTGCTACAAAGATCAGCAGAGTATATTGGTGGTCTGCTACAAGGATCAGCAGAGTATATTGGTGGTCTGCTACAAAGATGAGCAGGGTATATTAGTGGTCTGCTACATTGATCAGCAGAGTATATTGGTGGTCTGCTACAAAGATCAGCGGAGTATATTGGTGGTCTGCTACAAAGATCAGCAGAGTATATTGGAGGTCTGCTACAAAGATCAGCGGAGTATATTGGTGGTCTGCTACAAAGATCAGCTGAGTATATTGCTGGTCTGCTACAAAGATCATCAGAGTATATTGGTGGTCTGCTACAAAGATCAGCGGAGTATATTGGTGGTTTGCTACAAGGATGAGCAGAGTATATTGGTGGTCTGCTACAAAGATCAGAGAGTATATTGGTGGTCTGCTACAAGGATGAGCAGAGTATATTGGTGGTCTGCTACAAAGATCAGAGAGTATATTGGTGGTCTGCTACAAGGATCAGCAGAGTATATTGGTGGTCTGCTGCAAAGATCAGCAGAGTACATTGGTGGTCTGCTACAAAGATCAGCAGAGTATATTGGTGGTCTGCAGAGTCTATTTGTGGTCTGCTACAAGGATCAGTAGAGTATATTGGTGGTCTGCTTCAAAGATCAGCGGAGTATATTGGTGGTCTGCTACAAAGATCATCGGAGTATATTGGTGGTCTGCTTCAAAGATCAGCGGAGTATATTGGTGGGCTGCTACAAAGATCAACAGAGTATATTGGTGGTCTGCTACAAAGATCAGCAGAGTACATTGGTGGTCTGCTACAAAGATCAGCAAAGTACATTGGTGGTCTGCTACAACGATCAGCAGAGTATATTGGTAGTCTGCAGAGTCTATTGGTGGTCTGCTACAAGGATCAGCGGAGTATATTGGTGGTCTGCTTCAAAGATCAGCGGAGTATATTGGTGGGCTGCTACAAAGATCAGAGAGTATATTGGTGGTCTGCTACAAAGATCAGCAGAGTACATTGGTGGTCTGCTACAAATATCAGCAAAGTACATTGGTGGTCTGCTACAAAGATCAGCAGAGTATATTGGTAGTCTGCAGAGTCTATTGGTGGTCTGCTACAAGGATCAGTAGAGTATATTGGTGGTCTGCTTCAAAGATCAGCGGAGTATATTGGTGGTCTGCTACAAAGATCATCGGAGTATATTGGTGGTCTGCTTCAAAGATCAGCGGAGTATATTGGTGGGCTGCTACAAAGATCAACAGAGTATATTGGTGGTCTGCTACAAAGATCAGCAGAGTACATTGGTGGTCTGCTACAAAGATCAGCAAAGTACATTGGTGGTCTGCTACAAAGATCAGCAGAGTATATTGGTAGTCTGCAGAGTCTATTGGTGGTCTGCTACAAGGATCAGCGGAGTATATTGGTGGTCTGCTTCAAAGATCAGCGGAGTATATTGGTGGGCTGCTACAAAGATCAGAGAGTATATTGGTGGTCTGCTACAAAGATCAGCAGAGTACATTGGTGGTCTGCTACAAATATCAGCAAAGTACATTGGTGGTCTGCTACAAAGATCAGCAGAGTATATTGGTAGTCTGCAGAGTCTATTGGTGGTCTGCTACAAGGATCAGCAGAGTATATTGGTGGTCTGCTACAAAGATCAGCGGAGTATATTGGTGGTCTGCTACAAGGATCAGCAGAGTATATTGGTGGTCTGCTACAAAGATCAGCGGAGTATATTGGTGGTCTGCTACAAGGATCAGCAGAGTATATTGGTGGTCTGCTACAAAGATCAGCAGAGTATATTGGTGGTCTGCTACAAAGAGCAGAGAGTATATTGGTGGTCTGGTACAAAGATCAGCAGAGTATATTGGTGGTCTGCTCCAAGGATCAGCAGAGTATATTGGTGGTCTGCTACAAGGATCATCAGAGTACATTGGTGGTCTGCTACAAAGATCAGAGAGTATATTGGTGGTCTGCTACAAGGATCAGCAGAGTATATTGGTGGTCTGCTACAAAGATCAGCAGAGTATATTGGTGGTCTGCTACAAGGATCAGCAGAGTATATTGGTGGTCTGCTACAAGGATCAGCAGAGTATATTGGTGGTCTGCTACAAAGATCAGCAGGGTATATTAGTGGTCTGCTACATTGATCAGCAGAGTATATTGGTGGTCTGCTACAAAGATCAGCATAGTATATTGGTGGTCTGCAGAGTGTATTGGTGGTCTGCTACAAGGATCAGCAGAGTATATTGGTGGTCTGCTACAAAGATCAGCGGAGTATATTGGTGGTCTGCTACAAGGATCAGCAGAGTATATTGGTGGTCTGCTACAAAGATCAGCGGAGTATATTGGTGGTCTGGTACAAGGATCAGCAGAGTATATTGGTGGTCTGCTACAAAGATCAGCTGAGTATATTGGTGGTCTGCAGAGTGTATTGGTGGTCTGCTACAAGGATCAGCAGAGTATATTGGTGGTCTGCTACAAAGATCAGCGGAGTATATTGGTGGTCTGCTACAAGGATCAGCAGAGTATATTGGTGGTCTGCTACAAAGATCAGCGCAGTATATTGGTGGTCTGGTACAAGGATCAGCAGAGTATATTGGTGGTCTGCTACAAAGATCAGCAGAGTATATTGGTGGTCTGCTACAAAGATCAGAGAGTATATTGGTGGTCTGGTACAAAGATCAGCAGAGTATATTGGTGGTCTGCTACAAGGATCAGCAGAGTATATTGGTGGTCTGCTACAAAGATCGGCAGAGTACATTAGCAGTCTGCTACAAGGATCAGCAGAGTACATTGGTGGTCTGCTACAAGGATCAGCAGAGTATATTGGAGGTCTGCTACAAAGATCAGCAGAGTATATTGGTGGTCTGCTACAAAGATCAGCTGAGTATATTGCTGGTCTGCTACAAAGATCATCAGAGTATATTGGTGGTCTGCAACAAAGATCAGCGGAGTATATTGGTGGTGTGCTACAAGGATGAGCAGAGTATATTGGTGGTCTGCTACAAAGATCAGAGAGTATATTGGTGGTCTGCTACAAGGATGAGCAGAGTGTATTGGTGGTCTGCTACAAAGATCAGAGAGTATATTGGTGGTCTGCTACAAAGATCAGCAGAGTACATTGGTGGTCTGCTACAAAGATCAGCAAAGTACATTGGTGGTCTGCTACAAAGATCAGCAGAGTATATTGGTAGTCTGCAGAGTCTATTGGTGGTCTGCTACAAGGATCAGCGGAGTATATTGGTGGTCTGCTTCAAAGATCAGCGGAGTATATTGGTGGGCTGCTACAAAGATCAGAGAGTATATTGGTGGTCTGCTACAAAGATCAGCAGAGTACATTGGTGGTCTGCTACAAATATCAGCAAAGTACATTGGTGGTCTGCTACAAAGATCAGCAGAGTATATTGGTAGTCTGCAGAGTCTATTGGTGGTCTGCTACAAGGATCAGCAGAGTATATTGGTGGTCTGCTACAAAGATCAGCGGAGTATATTGGTGGTCTGCTACAAGGATCAGCAGAGTATATTGGTGGTCTGCTACAAAGATCAGCGGAGTATATTGGTGGTCTGCTACAAGGATCAGCAGAGTATATTGGTGGTCTGCTACAAAGATCAGCAGAGTATATTGGTGGTCTGCTACAAAGAGCAGAGAGTATATTGGTGGTCTGGTACAAAGATCAGCAGAGTATATTGGTGGTCTGCTACAAGGATCAGCAGAGTATATTGGTGGTCTGCTACAAGGATCATCAGAGTACATTGGTGGTCTGCTACAAAGATCAGAGAGTATATTGGTGGTCTGCTACAAGGATCAGCAGAGTATATTGGTGGTCTGCTACAAAGATCAGCAGAGTATATTGGTGGTCTGCTACAAGGATCAGCAGAGTATATTGGTGGTCTGCTACAAGGATCAGCAGAGTATATTGGTGGTCTGCTACAAAGATCAGCAGGGTATATTAGTGGTCTGCTACATTGATCACCAGAGTATATTGGTGGTCTGCTACAAAGATCAGCATAGTATATTGGTGGTCTGCTACAAAGATCAGCGGAGTATATTGGTGGTCTGCTACAAAGATCAACTGAGTATATTGGTGGTCTGCAGAGTGTATTGGTGGTCTGCTACAAGGATCAGCAGAGTATATTGGTGGTCTGCTTCAAAGATCAGCGGAGTATATTGGTGGGCTGCTACAAAGATCAGCGGAGTATATTGGTGGGCTGCTACAAAGATCAAAGAGTATATTGGTGGTCTGCTACAAAGATCAGCAGAGTACATTGGTGGTCTGCTACAAAGATCAGCAGAGTATATTGGTGGTCTGCTACAAAGATCAGAGAGTATATTGGTGGTCTGCTACAAAGATCAGCAGAGTATATTGGTGGTCTGCTACAAGGATCAGTAGAGTATATTGGTGGTCTGCTACAAGGATCATCAGAGTACATTGGTGGTCTGCTACAAAGATCAGAGAGTATATTGGTGGTCTGCTACAAGGATCAGCAGAGTATATTGGTGGTCTGCTACAAAGATCAGCAGAGTATATTGGTGGTCTGCTACAAGGATCAGCAGAGTATATTGGTGGTCTGCTACAAGGATCAGCAGAGTATATTGGTGGTCTGCTACAAAGATCAGCAGGGTATATTAGTGGTCTGCTACATTGATCAGCAGAGTATATTGGTGGTCTGCTACAAAGATCAGCGGAGTATATTGGTGGTCTGCTACAAAGATCAGCAGAGTATATTGGAGGTCTGCTACAAAGATCAGCGGAGTATATTGGTGGTCTGCTACAAAGATCAGCTGAGTATATTGCTGGTCTGCTACAAAGATCATCAGAGTATATTGGTGGTCTGCTACAAAGATCAGCGGAGTATATTGGTGGTTTGCTACAAGGATGAGCAGAGTATATTGGTGGTCTGCTACAAAGATCAGAGAGTATATTGGTGGTCTGCTACAAGGATCAGCAGAGTATATTGGTGTTCTGCTGCAAAGATCAGCAGAGTACATTGGTGGTCTGCTACAAAGATCAGCAGAGTATATTGGTGGTCTGCTACAAAGATCAGCAGAGTATATTGGTAGTCTGCAGAGTCTATTGGTGGTCTGCTACAAGGATCAGCAGAGTATATTGGTGGTCTGCTGCAAAGATCAGCAGAGTACATTGGTGGTCTGCTACAAAGATCAGCAAAGTACATTGGTGGTCTGCTACAAAGATCAGCAGAGTATATTGGTAGTCTGCAGAGTCTATTGGTGGTCTGCTACAAGGATCAGCGGAGTATATTGGTGGTCTGCTTCAAAGATCAGCGGAGTATATTGGTGGGCTGCTACAAAGATCAGAGAGTATATTGGTGGTCTGCTACAAAGATCAGCAGAGTACATTGGTGGTCTGCTACAAATATCAGCAAAGTACATTGGTGGTCTGCTACAAAGATCAGCAGAGTATATTGGTAGTCTGCAGAGTCTATTGGTGGTCTGCTACAAGGATCAGCAGAGTATATTGGTGGTCTGCTACAAAGATCAGCGGAGTATATTGGTGGTCTGCTACAAGGATCAGCAGAGTATATTGGTGGTCTGCTACAAAGATCAGCGGAGTATATTGGTGGTCTGCTACAAGGATCAGCAGAGTATATTGGTGGTCTGCTACAAAGATCAGCAGAGTATATTGGTGGTCTGCTACAAAGAGCAGAGAGTATATTGGTGGTCTGGTACAAAGATCAGCAGAGTATATTGGTGGTCTGCTCCAAGGATCAGCAGAGTATATTGGTGGTCTGCTACAAGGATCATCAGAGTACATTGGTGGTCTGCTACAAAGATCAGAGAGTATATTGGTGGTCTGCTACAAGGATCAGCAGAGTATATTGGTGGTCTGCTACAAAGATCAGCAGAGTATATTGGTGGTCTGCTACAAGGATCAGCAGAGTATATTGGTGGTCTGCTACAAGGATCAGCAGAGTATATTGGTGGTCTGCTACAAAGATCAGCAGGGTATATTAGTGGTCTGCTACATTGATCAGCAGAGTATATTGGTGGTCTGCTACAAAGATCAGCATAGTATATTGGTGGTCTGCAGAGTGTATTGGTGGTCTGCTACAAGGATCAGCAGAGTATATTGGTGGTCTGCTACAAAGATCAGCGGAGTATATTGGTGGTCTGCTACAAGGATCAGCAGAGTATATTGGTGGTCTGCTACAAAGATCAGCGGAGTATATTGGTGGTCTGGTACAAGGATCAGCAGAGTATATTGGTGGTCTGCTACAAAGATCAGCTGAGTATATTGGTGGTCTGCAGAGTGTATTGGTGGTCTGCTACAAGGATCAGCAGAGTATATTGGTGGTCTGCTACAAAGATCAGCGGAGTATATTGGTGGTCTGCTACAAGGATCAGCAGAGTATATTGGTGGTCTGCTACAAAGATCAGCGCAGTATATTGGTGGTCTGGTACAAGGATCAGCAGAGTATATTGGTGGTCTGCTACAAAGATCAGCAGAGTATATTGGTGGTCTGCTACAAAGATCAGAGAGTATATTGGTGGTCTGGTACAAAGATCAGCAGAGTATATTGGTGGTCTGCTACAAGGATCAGCAGAGTATATTGGTGGTCTGCTACAAAGATCGGCAGAGTACATTAGCGGTCTGCTACAAGGATCAGCAGAGTACATTGGTGGTCTGCTACAAAGATCAGCAGAGTATATTGGAGGTCTGCTACAAAGATCAGCAGAGTATATTGGTGGTCTGCTACAAAGATCAGCTGAGTATATTGCTGGTCTGCTACAAAGATCATCAGAGTATATTGGTGGTCTGCTACAAAGATCAGCGGAGTATATTGGTGGTGTGCTACAAGGATGAGCAGAGTATATTGGTGGTCTGCTACAAAGATCAGAGAGTATATTGGTGGTCTGCTACAAGGATGAGCAGAGTGTAGTGGTCTGCTACAAAGATCAGAAGTATATTGGTGGTCTGCTACAAAGATCAGCAGAGTACATTGGTGGTCTGCTACAAAGATCAGCAAAGTACATTGGTGGTCTGCTACAAAGATCAGCAGAGTATATTGGTAGTCTGCAGAGTCTATTGGTGGTCTGCTACAAGGATCAGCGGAGTATATTGGTGGTCTGCTTCAAAGATCAGCGGAGTATATTGGTGGGCTGCTACAAAGATCAGAGAGTATATTGGTGGTCTGCTACAAAGATCAGCAGAGTACATTGGTGGTCTGCTACAAATATCAGCAAAGTACATTGGTGGTCTGCTACAAAGATCAGCAGAGTATATTGGTAGTCTGCAGAGTCTATTGGTGGTCTGCTACAAGGATCAGCAGAGTATATTGGTGGTCTGCTACAAAGATCAGCGGAGTATATTGGTGGTCTGCTACAAGGATCAGCAGAGTATATTGGTGGTCTGCTACAAAGATCAGCGGAGTATATTGGTGGTCTGCTACAAGGATCAGCAAAGTATATTGGTGGTCTGCTACAAAGATCAGCAGAGTATATTGGTGGTCTGCTACAAAGAGCAGAGAGTATATTGGTGGTCTGGTACAAAGATCAGCAGAGTATATTGGTGGTCTGCTACAAGGATCAGCAGAGTATATTGGTGGTCTGCTACAAGGATCATCAGAGTACATTGGTGGTCTGCTACAAAGATCAGAGAGTATATTGGTGGTCTGCTACAAGGATCAGCAGAGTATATTGGTGGTCTGCTACAAAGATCAGCAGAGTATATTGGTGGTCTGCTACAAGGATCAGCAGAGTATATTGGTGGTCTGCTACAAGGATCAGCAGAGTATATTGGCGGTCTGCTACAAAGATCAGCAGGGTATATTAGTGGTCTGCTACATTGATCAGCAGAGTATATTGGTGGTCTGCTACAAAGATCAGCATAGTATATTGGTGGTCTGCAGAGTGTATTGGTGGTCTGCTACAAGGATCAGCAGAGTATATTGGTGGTCTGCTACAAAGATCAGCGGAGTATATTGGTGGTCTGCTACAAGGATCAGCAGAGTATATTGGTGGTCTGCTACAAAGATCAGCGGAGTATATTGGTGGTCTGGTACAAGGATCAGCAGAGTATATTGGTGGTCTGCTACAAAGATCAGCTGAGTATATTGGTGGTCTGCAGAGTGTATTGGTGGTCTGCTACAAGGATCAGCAGAGTATATTGGTGGTCTGCTACAAAGATCAGCGGAGTATATTGGTGGTCTGCTACAAAGATCAGCAGAGTATATTGGTGGTCTGCTACAAGGATCAGCAGAGTATATTGGTGGTCTGCTACAAGGATCATCAGAGTACATTGGTGGTCTGCTACAAAGATCAGAGAGTATATTGGTGGTCTGCTACAAGGATCAGCAGAGTATATTGGTGGTCTGCTACAAAGATCAGCAGAGTATATTGGTGGTCTGCTACAAGGATCAGCAGAGTATATTGGTGGTCTGCTACAAGGATCAGCAGAGTATATTGGTGGTCTGCTACAAAGATCAGCAGAGTATATTAGTGGTCTGCTACATTGATCACCAGAGTATATTGGTGGTCTGCTACAAAGATCAGCAGAGTATATTGGTGGTCTGCTACAAAGATCAGCGGAGTATATTGGTGGTCTGCTACAAAGATCAGCTGAGTATATTGGTGGTCTGCAGAGTGTATTGGTGGTCTGCTACAAGGATCAGCAGAGTATATTGGTGGTCTGCTTCAAAGATCAGCGGAGTATATTGGTGGGCTGCTACAAAGATCAGCGGAGTATATTGGTGGTCTGCTACAAAGATCAGCAGAGTATATTGGTGGTCTGCTACAAAGATCAGCAGAGTACATTGGTGGTCTGCTACAAAGATCAGCAGAGTATATTGGTGGTCTGCTACAAAGATCAGCAGAGTATATTGGTGGTCTGCTACAAAGATCAGCAGAGTATATTGGTGGTCTGCTACAAGGATCAGCAGAGTATATTGGTGGTCTGCTACAAAGATCATCAGAGTACATTGGTGGTCTGCTACAAAGATCAGAGAGTATATTGGTGGTCTGCTACAAGGATCAGCAGAGTATATTGGTGGTCTGCTACAAGGATCAGCAGAGTATATTGGTGGTCTGCTACAAGGATCAGCAGAGTATATTGGTGGTCTGCTACAAAGATCAGCAGAGTATATTGGTGGTCTGCTACAAAGATCAGCAGAGTATATTGGTGGTCTGCTACAAAGATCAGCGGAGTATATTGGTGGTCTGCTACAAGGATCAGCAGAGTATATTGGTGGTCTGCTACAAAGATCAGCAGAGTATATTGGTGGTCTGCTACAAAGATCAGAGAGTATATTGGTGGTCTGCTACAAAGATCAGCAGAGTATATTGGTGGTCTGCTACAAGGATCAGCAGAGTATATTGGTGGTCTGCTACAAGGATCATCAGAGTACATTGGTGGTCTGCTACAAAGATCAGAGAGTATATTGGTGGTCTGCTACAAGGATCAGCAGAGTATATTGGTGGTCTGCTACAAAGATCAGCAGAGTATATTGGTGGTCTGCTACAAGGATCAGCAGAGTATATTGGTGGTCTGCTACAAAGATCAGCAGGGTATATTAGTGGTCTGCTACATTGATCAGCAGAGTATATTGGTGGTCTGCTACAAAGATCAGCGGAGTATATTGGTGGTCTGCTACAAAGATCAGCAGAGTATATTGGAGGTCTGCTACAAAGATCAGCGGAGTATATTGGTGGTCTGCTACAAAGATCAGCTGAGTATATTGCTGGTCTGCTACAAAGATCATCAGAGTATATTGGTGGTCTGCTACAAAGATCAGCGGAGTATATTGGTGGTTTGCTACAAGGATGAGCAGAGTATATTGGTGGTCTGCTACAAAGATCAGAGAGTATATTGGTGGTCTGCTACAAGGATGAGCAGAGTATATTGGTGGTCTGCTACAAAGATCAGAGAGTATATTGGTGGTCTGCTACAAGGATCAGCAGAGTATATTGGTGGTCTGCTGCAAAGATCAGCAGAGTACATTGGTGGTCTGCTACAAAGATCAGCAGAGTATATTGGTGGTCTGCAGAGTCTATTGGTGGTCTGCTACAAGGATCAGTAGAGTATATTGGTGGTCTGCTTCAAAGATCAGCGGAGTATATTGGTGGTCTGCTACAAAGATCATCGGAGTATATTGGTGGTCTGCTTCAAAGATCAGCGGAGTATATTGGTGGGCTGCTACAAAGATCAACAGAGTATATTGGTGGTCTGCTACAAAGATCAGCAGAGTACATTGGTGGTCTGCTACAAAGATCAGCAAAGTACATTGGTGGTCTGCTACAAAGATCAGCAGAGTATATTGGTAGTCTGCAGAGTCTATTGGTGGTCTGCTACAAGGATCAGCGGAGTATATTGGTGGTCTGCTTCAAAGATCAGCGGAGTATATTGGTGGGCTGCTACAAAGATCAGAGAGTATATTGGTGGTCTGCTACAAAGATCAGCAGAGTACATTGGTGGTCTGCTACAAATATCAGCAAAGTACATTGTTGGTCTGCTACAAAGATCAGCAGAGTATATTGGTAGTCTGCAGAGTCTATTGGTGGTCTGCTACAAGGATCAGTAGAGTATATTGGTGGTCTGCTTCAAAGATCAGCGGAGTATATTGGTGGTCTGCTACAAAGATCATCGGAGTATATTGGTGGTCTGCTTCAAAGATCAGCGGAGTATATTGGTGGGCTGCTACAAAGATCAACAGAGTATATTGGTGGTCTGCTACAAAGATCAGCAGAGTACATTGGTGGTCTGCTACAAAGATCAGCAAAGTACATTGGTGGTCTGCTACAAAGATCAGCAGAGTATATTGGTAGTCTGCAGAGTCTATTGATGGTCTGCTACAAGGATCAGCAGAGTATATTGGTGGTCTGCTACAAAGATCAGCAGAGTATATTGGTGGTCTGCTACAAAGATCAGAGAGTATATTGGTGGTCTGCTACAAAGATCAGCAGAGTATATTGGTGGTCTGCTACAAGGATCAGCAGAGTATATTGGTGGTCTGCTACAAGGATCATCAGAGTACATTGGTGGTCTGCTACAAAGATCAGAGAGTATATTGGTGGTCTGCTACAAGGATCAGCAGAGTATATTGGTGGTCTGCTACAAAGATCAGCAGAGTATATTGGTGGTCTGCTACAAAGATCAGAGAGTATATTGGTGGTCTGCTACAAAGATCAGCAAAGTACATTGGTGGTCTGCTACAAAGATCAGCAGAGTATATTGGTAGTCTGCAGAGTCTATTGGTGGTCTGCTACAAGGATCAGCAGAGTATATTGGTGGTCTGCTACAAAGATCAGCGGAGTATATTGGTGGTCTGCTACAAAGATCAGCGGAGTATATTGGTGGTCTGCTACAAGGATCAGCAGAGTATATTGGTGGTCTGCTACAAAGATCAGCAGAGTATATTGGTGGTCTGCTACAAAGATCAGCAGAGTACATTGGTGGTCTGCTACAAAGATCAGCAAAGTACATTGGTGGTCTGCTACAAAGATCAGCAGAGTATATTGGTAGTCTGCAGAGTCTATTGGTGGTCTGCTACAAGGATCAGCGGAGTATATTGGTGGTCTGCTTCAAAGATCAGCGGAGTATATTGGTGGGCTGCTACAAAGATCAGCAGAGTATATTGGTGGTCTGCTACAAAGATCAGCAGAGTACATTGGTGGTCTGCTACAAATATCAGCAAAGTACATTGGTGGTCTGCTACAAAGATCAGCAGAGTATATTGGAAGTCTGCAGAGTCTATTGGTGGTCTGCTACAAGGATCAGCAGAGTATATTGGTGGTCTGCTACAAAGATCAGCGGAGTATATTGGTGGTCTGCTACAAGGATCAGCAGAGTATATTGGTGGTCTGCTACAAAGATCAGCGGAGTATATTGGTGGTCTGCTACAAGGATCAGCAAAGTATATTGGTGGTCTGCTACAAAGATCAGCAGAGTATATTGGTGGTCTGCTACAAAGAGCAGAGAGTATATTGGTGGTCTGGTACAAAGATCAGCAGAGTATATTGGTGGTCTGCTACAAGGATCAGCAGAGTATATTGGTGGTCTGCTACAAGGATCATCAGAGTACATTGGTGGTCTGCTACAAAGATCAGAGAGTATATTGGTGGTCTGCTACAAGGATCAGCAGAGTATATTGGTGGTCTGCTACAAAGATCAGCAGAGTATATTGGTGGTCTGCTACAAGGATCAGCAGAGTATATTGGTGGTCTGCTACAAGGATCAGCAGAGTATATTGGTGGTCTGCTACAAAGATCAGCAGGGTATATTAGTGGTCTGCTACATTGATCACCAGAGTATATTGGTGGTCTGCTACAAAGATCAGCATAGTATATTGGTGGTCTGCTACAAAGATCAGCGGAGTATATTGGTGGTCTGCTACAAAGATCAGCTGAGTATATTGGTGGTCTGCAGAGTGTATTGGTGGTCTGCTACAAGGATCAGCAGAGTATATTGGTGGTCTGCTTCAAAGATCAGCGGAGTATATTGGTGGGCTGCTACAAAGATCAGCGGAGTATATTGGTGGGCTGCTACAAAGATCAAAGAGTATATTGGTGGTCTGCTACAAAGATCAGCAGAGTACATTGGTGGTCTGCTACAAAGATCAGCAGAGTATATTGGTGGTCTGCTACAAAGATCAGAGAGTATATTGGTGGTCTGCTACAAAGATCAGCAGAGTATATTGGTGGTCTGCTACAAGGATCAGTAGAGTATATTGGTGGTCTGCTACAAGGATCATCAGAGTACATTGGTGGTCTGCTACAAAGATCAGAGAGTATATTGGTGGTCTGCTACAAGGATCAGCAGAGTATATTGGTGGTCTGCTACAAAGATCAGCAGAGTATATTGGTGGTCTGCTACAAGGATCAGCAGAGTATATTGGTGGTCTGCTACAAAGATCAGCAGAGTATATTGGTGGTCTGCTACAAAGATCAGAGAGTATATTGGTGGTCTGCTACAAAGATCAGCGGAGTATATTGGTGGTCTGCTACAAGGATCAGCAGAGTATATTGGTGGTCTGCTACAAAGATCAGCAGAGTATATTGGTGGTCTGCTACAAAGATCAGAGAGTATATTGGTGGTCTGCTACAAAGATCAGCAGAGTATATTGGTGGTCTGCTACAAGGGTCAGCAGAGTATATTGGTGGTCTGCTACAAGGATCATCAGAGTACATTGGTGGTCTGCTACAAAGATCAGAGAGTATATTGGTGGTCTGCTACAAGGATCAGCAGAGTATATTGGTGGTCTGCTACAAAGATCAGCAGAGTATATTGGTGGTCTGCTACAAGGATCAGCAGAGTATATTGGTGGTCTGCTACAAAGATCAGCAGGGTATATTAGTGGTCTGCTACATTGATCAGCAGAGTATATTGGTGGTCTGCTACAAAGATCAGCGGAGTATATTGGTGGTCTGCTACAAAGATCAGCAGAGTATATTGGAGGTCTGCTACAAAGATCAGCGGAGTATATTGGTGGTCTGCTACAAAGATCAGCTGAGTATATTGCTGGTCTGCTACAAAGATCATCAGAGTATATTGGTGGTCTGCTACAAAGATCAGCGGAGTATATTGGTGGTTTGCTACAAGGATGAGCAGAGTATATTGGTGGTCTGCTACAAAGATCAGAGAGTATATTGGTGGTCTGCTACAAGGATGAGCAGAGTATATTGGTGGTCTGCTACAAAGATCAGAGAGTATATTGGTGGTCTGCTACAAGGATCAGCAGAGTATATTGGTGGTCTGCTGCAAAGATCAGCAGAGTACATTGGTGGTCTGCTACAAAGATCAGCAGAGTATATTGGTGGTCTGCAGAGTCTATTGGTGGTCTGCTACAAAGATCAGAGAGTATATTGGTGGTCTGCTACAAAGATCAGCAGAGTACATTGGTGGTCTGCTACAAAGATCAGCAAAGTACATTGGTGGTCTGCTACAAAGATCAGCAGAGTATATTGGTAGTCTGCAGAGTCTATTGGTGGTCTGCTACAAGGATCAGCGGAGTATATTGGTGGTCTGCTTCAAAGATCAGCGGAGTATATTGGTGGGCTGCTACAAAGATCAGAGAGTATATTGGTGGTCTGCTACAAAGATCAGCAGAGTACATTGGTGGTCTGCTACAAATATCAGCAAAGTACATTGGTGGTCTGCTACAAAGATCAGCAGAGTATATTGGTAGTCTGCAGAGTCTATTGGTGGTCTGCTACAAGGATCAGCAGAGTATATTGGTGGTCTGCTACAAAGATCAGCGGAGTATATTGGTGGTCTGCTACAAGGATCAGCAGAGTATATTGGTGGTCTGCTACAAAGATCAGCGGAGTATATTGGTGGTCTGCTACAAGGATCAGCAAAGTATATTGGTGGTCTGCTACAAAGATCAGCAGAGTATATTGGTGGTCTGCTACAAAGAGCAGAGAGTATATTGGTGGTCTGGTACAAAGATCAGCAGAGTATATTGGTGGTCTGCTACAAGGATCAGCAGAGTATATTGGTGGTCTGCTACAAGGATCATCAGAGTACATTGGTGGTCTGCTACAAAGATCAGAGAGTATATTGGTGGTCTGCTACAAGGATCAGCAGAGTATATTGGTGGTCTGCTACAAAGATCAGCAGAGTATATTGGTGGTCTGCTACAAGGATCAGCAGAGTATTTGGTGGTCTGCTACAAGGATCAGCAGAGTATATTGGTGGTCTGCTACAAAGATCAGCAGGGTATATTAGTGGTCTGCTACATTGATCACCAGAGTATATTGGTGGTCTGCTACAAAGATCAGCATAGTATATTGGTGGTCTGCTACAAAGATCAGCGGAGTATATTGGTGGTCTGCTACAAAGATCAGCTGAGTATATTGGTGGTCTGCAGAGTGTATTGGTGGTCTGCTACAAGGATCAGCAGAGTATATTGGTGGTCTGCTTCAAAGATCAGCGGAGTATATTGGTGGGCTGCTACAAAGATCAGCGGAGTATATTGGTGGGCTGCTACAAAGATCAAAGAGTATATTGGTGGTCTGCTACAAAGATCAGCAGAGTACATTGGTGGTCTGCTACAAAGATCAGCAGAGTATATTGGTGGTCTGCTACAAAGATCAGAGAGTATATTGGTGGTCTGCTACAAAGATCAGCAGAGTATATTGGTGGTCTGCTACAAGGATCAGTAGAGTATATTGGTGGTCTGCTACAAGGATCATCAGAGTACATTGGTGGTCTGCTACAAAGATCAGAGAGTATATTGGTGGTCTGCTACAAGGATCAGCAGAGTATATTGGTGGTCTGCTACAAAGATCAGCAGAGTATATTGGTGGTCTGCTACAAGGATCAGCAGAGTATATTGGTGGTCTGCTACAAAGATCAGCAGAGTATATTGGTGGTCTGCTACAAAGATCAGAGAGTATATTGGTGGTCTGCTACAAAGATCAGCGGAGTATATTGGTGGTCTGCTACAAGGATCAGCAGAGTATATTGGTGGTCTGCTACAAAGATCAGCAGAGTATATTGGTGGTCTGCTACAAAGATCAGAGAGTATATTGGTGGTCTGCTACAAAGATCAGCAGAGTATATTGGTGGTCTGCTACAAGGGTCAGCAGAGTATATTGGTGGTCTGCTACAAGGATCATCAGAGTACATTGGTGGTCTGCTACAAAGATCAGAGAGTATATTGGTGGTCTGCTACAAAGATCAGAGAGTATATTGGTGGTCTGCTACAAAGATCAGCAGAGTACATTGGTGGTCTGCTACAAATATCAGCAAAGTACATTGGTGGTCTGCTACAAAGATCAGCAGAGTATATTGGTAGTCTGCAGAGTCTATTGGTGGTCTGCTACAAGGATCAGCAGAGTATATTGGTGGTCTGCTACAAAGATCAGCGGAGTATATTGGTGGTCTGCTACAAGGATCAGCAGAGTATATTGGTGGTCTGCTACAAAGATCAGCGGAGTATATTGGTGGTCTGCTACAAGGATCAGCAAAGTATATTGGTGGTCTGCTACAAAGATCAGCAGAGTATATTGGTGGTCTGCTACAAAGAGCAGAGAGTATATTGGTGGTCTGGTACAAAGATCAGCAGAGTATATTGGTGGTCTGCTACAAGGATCAGCAGAGTATATTGGTGGTCTGCTACAAGGATCATCAGAGTACATTGGTGGTCTGCTACAAAGATCAGAGAGTATATTGGTGGTCTGCTACAAGGATCAGCAGAGTATATTGGTGGTCTGCTACAAAGATCAGCAGAGTATATTGGTGGTCTGCTACAAGGATCAGCAGAGTATATTGGTGGTCTGCTACAAGGATCAGCAGAGTATATTGGTGGTCTGCTACAAAGATCAGCAGGGTATATTAGTGGTCTGCTACATTGATCACCAGAGTATATTGGTGGTCTGCTACAAAGATCAGCATAGTATATTGGTGGTCTGCTACAAAGATCAGCGGAGTATATTGGTGGTCTGCTACAAAGATCAGCTGAGTATATTGGTGGTCTGCAGAGTGTATTGGTGGTCTGCTACAAGGATCAGCAGAGTATATTGGTGGTCTGCTTCAAAGATCAGCGGAGTATATTGGTGGGCTGCTACAAAGATCAGCGGAGTATATTGGTGGGCTGCTACAAAGATCAAAGAGTATATTGGTGGTCTGCTACAAAGATCAGCAGAGTACATTGGTGGTCTGCTACAAAGATCAGCAGAGTATATTGGTGGTCTGCTACAAAGATCAGAGAGTATATTGGTGGTCTGCTACAAAGATCAGCAGAGTATATTGGTGGTCTGCTACAAGGATCAGTAGAGTATATTGGTGGTCTGCTACAAGGATCATCAGAGTACATTGGTGGTCTGCTACAAAGATCAGAGAGTATATTGGTGGTCTGCTACAAGGATCAGCAGAGTATATTGGTGGTCTGCTACAAAGATCAGCAGAGTATATTGGTGGTCTGCTACAAGGATCAGCAGAGTATATTGGTGGTCTGCTACAAAGATCAGCAGAGTATATTGGTGGTCTGCTACAAAGATCAGAGAGTATATTGGTGGTCTGCTACAAAGATCAGCGGAGTATATTGGTGGTCTGCTACAAGGATCAGCAGAGTATATTGGTGGTCTGCTACAAAGATCAGCAGAGTATATTGGTGGTCTGCTACAAAGATCAGAGAGTATATTGGTGGTCTGCTACAAAGATCAGCAGAGTATATTGGTGGTCTGCTACAAGGGTCAGCAGAGTATATTGGTGGTCTGCTACAAGGATCATCAGAGTACATTGGTGGTCTGCTACAAAGATCAGAGAGTATATTGGTGGTCTGCTACAAGGATCAGCAGAGTATATTGGTGGTCTGCTACAAAGATCAGCAGAGTATATTGGTGGTCTGCTACAAGGATCAGCAGAGTATATTGGTGGTCTGCTACAAAGATCAGCAGGGTATATTAGTGGTCTGCTACATTGATCAGCAGAGTATATTGGTGGTCTGCTACAAAGATCAGCGGAGTATATTGGTGGTCTGCTACAAAGATCAGCAGAGTATATTGGAGGTCTGCTACAAAGATCAGCGGAGTATATTGGTGGTCTGCTACAAAGATCAGCTGAGTATATTGCTGGTCTGCTACAAAGATCATCAGAGTATATTGGTGGTCTGCTACAAAGATCAGCGGAGTATATTGGTGGTTTGCTACAAGGATGAGCAGAGTATATTGGTGGTCTGCTACAAAGATCAGAGAGTATATTGGTGGTCTGCTACAAGGATGAGCAGAGTATATTGGTGGTCTGCTACAAAGATCAGAGAGTATATTGGTGGTCTGCTACAAGGATCAGCAGAGTATATTGGTGGTCTGCTGCAAAGATCAGCAGAGTACATTGGTGGTCTGCTACAAAGATCAGCAGAGTATATTGGTGGTCTGCAGAGTCTATTGGTGGTCTGCTACAAGGATCAGTAGAGTATATTGGTGGTCTGCTTCAAAGATCAGCGGAGTATATTGGTGGTCTGCTACAAAGATCATCGGAGTATATTGGTGGTCTGCTTCAAAGATCAGCGGAGTATATTGGTGGGCTGCTACAAAGATCAACAGAGTATATTGGTGGTCTGCTACAAAGATCAGCAGAGTACATTGGTGGTCTGCTACAAAGATCAGCAAAGTACATTGGTGGTCTGCTACAAAGATCAGCAGAGTATATTGGTAGTCTGCAGAGTCTATTGGTGGTCTGCTACAAGGATCAGCGGAGTATATTGGTGGTCTGCTTCAAAGATCAGCGGAGTATATTGGTGGGCTGCTACAAAGATCAGAGAGTATATTGGTGGTCTGCTACAAAGATCAGCAGAGTACATTGGTGGTCTGCTACAAATATCAGCAAAGTACATTGTTGGTCTGCTACAAAGATCAGCAGAGTATATTGGTAGTCTGCAGAGTCTATTGGTGGTCTGCTACAAGGATCAGTAGAGTATATTGGTGGTCTGCTTCAAAGATCAGCGGAGTATATTGGTGGTCTGCTACAAAGATCATCGGAGTATATTGGTGGTCTGCTTCAAAGATCAGCGGAGTATATTGGTGGGCTGCTACAAAGATCAACAGAGTATATTGGTGGTCTGCTACAAAGATCAGCAGAGTACATTGGTGGTCTGCTTCAAAGATCAGCAAAGTACATTGGTGGTCTGCTACAAAGATCAGCAGAGTATATTGGTAGTCTGCAGAGTCTATTGATGGTCTGCTACAAGGATCAGCAGAGTATATTGGTGGTCTGCTACAAAGATCAGCAGAGTATATTGGTGGTCTGCTACAAAGATCAGAGAGTATATTGGTGGTCTGCTACAAAGATCAGCAGAGTATATTGGTGGTCTGCTACAAGGATCAGCAGAGTATATTGGTGGTCTGCTACAAGGATCATCAGAGTACATTGGTGGTCTGCTACAAAGATCAGAGAGTATATTGGTGGTCTGCTACAAGGATCAGCAGAGTATATTGGTGGTCTGCTACAAAGATCAGCAGAGTATATTGGTGGTCTGCTACAAAGATCAGAGAGTATATTGGTGGTCTGCTACAAAGATCAGCAGAGTATATTGGTGGTCTGCTACAAGGATCAGCAGAGTATATTGGTGGTCTGCTACAAGGATCATCAGAGTACATTGGTGGTCTGCTACAAAGATCAGAGAGTATATTGGTGGTCTGCTACAAGGATCAGCAGAGTATATTGGTGGTCTGCTACAAAGATCAGCAGAGTATATTGGTGGTCTGCTACAAGGATCAGCAGAGTATATTGGTGGTCTGCTACAAAGATGAGCAGGGTATATTAGTGGTCTGCTACATTGATCAGCAGAGTATATTGGTGGTCTGCTACAAAGATCAGCGGAGTATATTGGTGGTCTGCTACAAAGATCAGCAGAGTATATTGGAGGTCTGCTACAAAGATCAGCGGAGTATATTGGTGGTCTGCTACAAAGATCAGCTGAGTATATTGCTGGTCTGCTACAAAGATCATCAGAGTATATTGGTGGTCTGCTACAAAGATCAGCGGAGTATATTGGTGGTTTGCTACAAGGATGAGCAGAGTATATTGGTGGTCTGCTACAAAGATCAGAGAGTATATTGGTGGTCTGCTACAAGGATGAGCAGAGTATATTGGTGGTCTGCTACAAAGATCAGAGAGTATATTGGTGGTCTGCTACAAGGATCAGCAGAGTATATTGGTGGTCTGCTGCAAAGATCAGCAGAGTACATTGGTGGTCTGCTACAAAGATCAGCAGAGTATATTGGTGGTCTGCAGAGTCTATTTGTGGTCTGCTACAAGGATCAGTAGAGTATATTGGTGGTCTGCTTCAAAGATCAGCGGAGTATATTGGTGGTCTGCTACAAAGATCATCGGAGTATATTGGTGGTCTGCTTCAAAGATCAGCGGAGTATATTGGTGGGCTGCTACAAAGATCAACAGAGTATATTGGTGGTCTGCTACAAAGATCAGCAGAGTACATTGGTGGTCTGCTACAAAGATCAGCAAAGTACATTGGTGGTCTGCTACAACGATCAGCAGAGTATATTGGTAGTCTGCAGAGTCTATTGGTGGTCTGCTACAAGGATCAGCGGAGTATATTGGTGGTCTGCTTCAAAGATCAGCGGAGTATATTGGTGGGCTGCTACAAAGATCAGAGAGTATATTGGTGGTCTGCTACAAAGATCAGCAGAGTACATTGGTGGTCTGCTACAAATATCAGCAAAGTACATTGGTGGTCTGCTACAAAGATCAGCAGAGTATATTGGTAGTCTGCAGAGTCTATTGGTGGTCTGCTACAAGGATCAGTAGAGTATATTGGTGGTCTGCTTCAAAGATCAGCGGAGTATATTGGTGGTCTGCTACAAAGATCATCGGAGTATATTGGTGGTCTGCTTCAAAGATCAGCGGAGTATATTGGTGGGCTGCTACAAAGATCAACAGAGTATATTGGTGGTCTGCTACAAAGATCAGCAGAGTACATTGGTGGTCTGCTACAAAGATCAGCAAAGTACATTGGTGGTCTGCTACAAAGATCAGCAGAGTATATTGGTAGTCTGCAGAGTCTATTGGTGGTCTGCTACAAGGATCAGCGGAGTATATTGGTGGTCTGCTTCAAAGATCAGCGGAGTATATTGGTGGGCTGCTACAAAGATCAGAGAGTATATTGGTGGTCTGCTACAAAGATCAGCAGAGTACATTGGTGGTCTGCTACAAATATCAGCAAAGTACATTGGTGGTCTGCTACAAAGATCAGCAGAGTATATTGGTAGTCTGCAGAGTCTATTGGTGGTCTGCTACAAGGATCAGCAGAGTATATTGGTGGTCTGCTACAAAGATCAGCGGAGTATATTGGTGGTCTGCTACAAGGATCAGCAGAGTATATTGGTGGTCTGCTACAAAGATCAGCGGAGTATATTGGTGGTCTGCTACAAGGATCAGCAGAGTATATTGGTGGTCTGCTACAAAGATCAGCAGAGTATATTGGTGGTCTGCTACAAAGAGCAGAGAGTATATTGGTGGTCTGGTACAAAGATCAGCAGAGTATATTGGTGGTCTGCTCCAAGGATCAGCAGAGTATATTGGTGGTCTGCTACAAGGATCATCAGAGTACATTGGTGGTCTGCTACAAAGATCAGAGAGTATATTGGTGGTCTGCTACAAGGATCAGCAGAGTATATTGGTGGTCTGCTACAAAGATCAGCAGAGTATATTGGTGGTCTGCTACAAGGATCAGCAGAGTATATTGGTGGTCTGCTACAAGGATCAGCAGAGTATATTGGTGGTCTGCTACAAAGATCAGCAGGGTATATTAGTGGTCTGCTACATTGATCAGCAGAGTATATTGGTGGTCTGCTACAAAGATCAGCATAGTATATTGGTGGTCTGCAGAGTGTATTGGTGGTCTGCTACAAGGATCAGCAGAGTATATTGGTGGTCTGCTACAAAGATCAGCGGAGTATATTGGTGGTCTGCTACAAGGATCAGCAGAGTATATTGGTGGTCTGCTACAAAGATCAGCGGAGTATATTGGTGGTCTGGTACAAGGATCAGCAGAGTATATTGGTGGTCTGCTACAAAGATCAGCTGAGTATATTGGTGGTCTGCAGAGTGTATTGGTGGTCTGCTACAAGGATCAGCAGAGTATATTGGTGGTCTGCTACAAAGATCAGCGGAGTATATTGGTGGTCTGCTACAAGGATCAGCAGAGTATATTGGTGGTCTGCTACAAAGATCAGCGCAGTATATTGGTGGTCTGGTACAAGGATCAGCAGAGTATATTGGTGGTCTGCTACAAAGATCAGCAGAGTATATTGGTGGTCTGCTACAAAGATCAGAGAGTATATTGGTGGTCTGGTACAAAGATCAGCAGAGTATATTGGTGGTCTGCTACAAGGATCAGCAGAGTATATTGGTGGTCTGCTACAAAGATCGGCAGAGTACATTAGCAGTCTGCTACAAGGATCAGCAGAGTACATTGGTGGTCTGCTACAAAGATCAGCAGAGTATATTGGAGGTCTGCTACAAAGATCAGCAGAGTATATTGGTGGTCTGCTACAAAGATCAGCTGAGTATATTGCTGGTCTGCTACAAAGATCATCAGAGTATATTGGTGGTCTGCTACAAAGATCAGCGGAGTATATTGGTGGTGTGCTACAAGGATGAGCAGAGTATATTGGTGGTCTGCTACAAAGATCAGAGAGTATATTGGTGGTCTGCTACAAGGATGAGCAGAGTGTATTGGTGGTCTGCTACAAAGATCAGAGAGTATATTGGTGGTCTGCTACAAAGATCAGCAGAGTACATTGGTGGTCTGCTACAAAGATCAGCAAAGTACATTGGTGGTCTGCTACAAAGATCAGCAGAGTATATTGGTAGTCTGCAGAGTCTATTGGTGGTCTGCTACAAGGATCAGCGGAGTATATTGGTGGTCTGCTTCAAAGATCAGCGGAGTATATTGGTGGGCTGCTACAAAGATCAGAGAGTATATTGGTGGTCTGCTACAAAGATCAGCAGAGTACATTGGTGGTCTGCTACAAATATCAGCAAAGTACATTGGTGGTCTGCTACAAAGATCAGCAGAGTATATTGGTAGTCTGCAGAGTCTATTGGTGGTCTGCTACAAGGATCAGCAGAGTATATTGGTGGTCTGCTACAAAGATCAGCGGAGTATATTGGTGGTCTGCTACAAGGATCAGCAGAGTATATTGGTGGTCTGCTACAAAGATCAGCGGAGTATATTGGTGGTCTGCTACAAGGATCAGCAGAGTATATTGGTGGTCTGCTACAAAGATCAGCAGAGTATATTGGTGGTCTGCTACAAAGAGCAGAGAGTATATTGGTGGTCTGGTACAAAGATCAGCAGAGTATATTGGTGGTCTGCTACAAGGATCAGCAGAGTATATTGGTGGTCTGCTACAAGGATCATCAGAGTACATTGGTGGTCTGCTACAAAGATCAGAGAGTATATTGGTGGTCTGCTACAAGGATCAGCAGAGTATATTGGTGGTCTGCTACAAAGATCAGCAGAGTATATTGGTGGTCTGCTACAAGGATCAGCAGAGTATATTGGTGGTCTGCTACAAGGATCAGCAGAGTATATTGGTGGTCTGCTACAAAGATCAGCAGGGTATATTAGTGGTCTGCTACATTGATCACCAGAGTATATTGGTGGTCTGCTACAAAGATCAGCATAGTATATTGGTGGTCTGCTACAAAGATCAGCGGAGTATATTGGTGGTCTGCTACAAAGATCAGCTGAGTATATTGGTGGTCTGCTACAAAGATCAGCGGAGTATATTGGTGGGCTGCTACAAAGATCAAAGAGTATATTGGTGGTCTGCTACAAAGATCAGCAGAGTACATTGGTGGTCTGCTACAAAGATCAGCAGAGTATATTGGTGGTCTGCTACAAAGATCAGAGAGTATATTGGTGGTCTGCTACAAAGATCAGCAGAGTATATTGGTGGTCTGCTACAAGGATCAGTAGAGTATATTGGTGGTCTGCTACAAGGATCATCAGAGTACATTGGTGGTCTGCTACAAAGATCAGAGAGTATATTGGTGGTCTGCTACAAGGATCAGCAGAGTATATTGGTGGTCTGCTACAAAGATCAGCAGAGTATATTGGTGGTCTGCTACAAGGATCAGCAGAGTATATTGGTGGTCTGCTACAAGGATCAGCAGAGTATATTGGTGGTCTGCTACAAAGATCAGCAGGGTATATTAGTGGTCTGCTACATTGATCAGCAGAGTATATTGGTGGTCTGCTACAAAGATCAGCGGAGTATATTGGTGGTCTGCTACAAAGATCAGCAGAGTATATTGGAGGTCTGCTACAAAGATCAGCGGAGTATATTGGTGGTCTGCTACAAAGATCAGCTGAGTATATTGCTGGTCTGCTACAAAGATCATCAGAGTATATTGGTGGTCTGCTACAAAGATCAGCGGAGTATATTGGTGGTTTGCTACAAGGATGAGCAGAGTATATTGGTGGTCTACTACAAAGATCAGAGAGTATATTGGTGGTCTGCTACAAGGATCAGCAGAGTATATTGGTGTTTTGCTGCAAAGATCAGCAGAGTACATTGGTGGTCTGCTACAAAGATCAGCAGAGTATATTGGTGGTCTGCTACAAAGATCAGCAGAGTATATTGGTAGTCTGCAGAGTCTATTGGTGGTCTGCTACAAGGATCAGCAGAGTATATTGGTGGTCTGCTGCAAAGATCAGCAGAGTACATTGGTGGTCTGCTACAAAGATCAGCAAAGTACATTGGTGGTCTGCTACAAAGATCAGCAGAGTATATTGGTAGTCTGCAGAGTCTATTGGTGGTCTGCTACAAGGATCAGCGGAGTATATTGGTGGTCTGCTTCAAAGATCAGCGGAGTATATTGGTGGGCTGCTACAAAGATCAGAGAGTATATTGGTGGTCTGCTACAAAGATCAGCAGAGTACATTGGTGGTCTGCTACAAATATCAGCAAAGTACATTGGTGGTCTGCTACAAAGATCAGCAGAGTATATTGGTAGTCTGCAGAGTCTATTGGTGGTCTGCTACAAGGATCAGCAGAGTATATTGGTGGTCTGCTACAAAGATCAGCGGAGTATATTGGTGGTCTGCTACAAGGATCAGCAGAGTATATTGGTGGTCTGCTACAAAGATCAGCGGAGTATATTGGTGGTCTGCTACAAGGATCAGCAGAGTATATTGGTGGTCTGCTACAAAGATCAGCAGAGTATATTGGTGGTCTGCTACAAAGAGCAGAGAGTATATTGGTGGTCTGGTACAAAGATCAGCAGAGTATATTGGTGGTCTGCTCCAAGGATCAGCAGAGTATATTGGTGGTCTGCTACAAGGATCATCAGAGTACATTGGTGGTCTGCTACAAAGATCAGAGAGTATATTGGTGGTCTGCTACAAGGATCAGCAGAGTATATTGGTGGTCTGCTACAAAGATCAGCAGAGTATATTGGTGGTCTGCTACAAGGATCAGCAGAGTATATTGGTGGTCTGCTACAAGGATCAGCAGAGTATATTGGTGGTCTGCTACAAAGATCAGCAGGGTATATTAGTGGTCTGCTACATTGATCAGCAGAGTATATTGGTGGTCTGCTACAAAGATCAGCATAGTATATTGGTGGTCTGCAGAGTGTATTGGTGGTCTGCTACAAGGATCAGCAGAGTATATTGGTGGTCTGCTACAAAGATCAGCGGAGTATATTGGTGGTCTGCTACAAGGATCAGCAGAGTATATTGGTGGTCTGCTACAAAGATCAGCGGAGTATATTGGTGGTCTGGTACAAGGATCAGCAGAGTATATTGGTGGTCTGCTACAAAGATCAGCTGAGTATATTGGTGGTCTGCAGAGTGTATTGGTGGTCTGCTACAAGGATCAGCAGAGTATATTGGTGGTCTGCTACAAAGATCAGCGGAGTATATTGGTGGTCTGCTACAAGGATCAGCAGAGTATATTGGTGGTCTGCTACAAAGATCAGCGCAGTATATTGGTGGTCTGGTACAAGGATCAGCAGAGTATATTGGTGGTCTGCTACAAAGATCAGCAGAGTATATTGGTGGTCTGCTACAAAGATCAGAGAGTATATTGGTGGTCTGGTACAAAGATCAGCAGAGTATATTGGTGGTCTGCTACAAGGATCAGCAGAGTATATTGGTGGTCTGCTACAAAGATCGGCAGAGTACATTAGCGGTCTGCTACAAGGATCAGCAGAGTACATTGGTGGTCTGCTACAAAGATCAGCAGAGTATATTGGAGGTCTGCTACAAAGATCAGCAGAGTATATTGGTGGTCTGCTACAAAGATCAGCTGAGTATATTGCTGGTCTGCTACAAAGATCATCAGAGTATATTGGTGGTCTGCTACAAAGATCAGCGGAGTATATTGGTGGTGTGCTACAAGGATGAGCAGAGTATATTGGTGGTCTGCTACAAAGATCAGAGAGTATATTGGTGGTCTGCTACAAGGATGAGCAGAGTGTATTGGTGGTCTGCTACAAAGATCAGAGAGTATATTGGTGGTCTGCTACAAAGATCAGCAGAGTACATTGGTGGTCTGCTACAAAGATCAGCAAAGTACATTGGTGGTCTGCTACAAAGATCAGCAGAGTATATTGGTAGTCTGCAGAGTCTATTGGTGGTCTGCTACAAGGATCAGCGGAGTATATTGGTGGTCTGCTTCAAAGATCAGCGGAGTATATTGGTGGGCTGCTACAAAGATCAGAGAGTATATTGGTGGTCTGCTACAAAGATCAGCAGAGTACATTGGTGGTCTGCTACAAATATCAGCAAAGTACATTGGTGGTCTGCTACAAAGATCAGCAGAGTATATTGGTAGTCTGCAGAGTCTATTGGTGGTCTGCTACAAGGATCAGCAGAGTATATTGGTGGTCTGCTACAAAGATCAGCGGAGTATATTGGTGGTCTGCTACAAGGATCAGCAGAGTATATTGGTGGTCTGCTACAAAGATCAGCGGAGTATATTGGTGGTCTGCTACAAGGATCAGCAAAGTATATTGGTGGTCTGCTACAAAGATCAGCAGAGTATATTGGTGGTCTGCTACAAAGAGCAGAGAGTATATTGGTGGTCTGGTACAAAGATCAGCAGAGTATATTGGTGGTCTGCTACAAGGATCAGCAGAGTATATTGGTGGTCTGCTACAAGGATCATCAGAGTACATTGGTGGTCTGCTACAAAGATCAGAGAGTATATTGGTGGTCTGCTACAAGGATCAGCAGAGTATATTGGTGGTCTGCTACAAAGATCAGCAGAGTATATTGGTGGTCTGCTACAAGGATCAGCAGAGTATATTGGTGGTCTGCTACAAGGATCAGCAGAGTATATTGGCGGTCTGCTACAAAGATCAGCAGGGTATATTAGTGGTCTGCTACATTGATCAGCAGAGTATATTGGTGGTCTGCTACAAAGATCAGCATAGTATATTGGTGGTCTGCAGAGTGTATTGGTGGTCTGCTACAAGGATCAGCAGAGTATATTGGTGGTCTGCTACAAAGATCAGCGGAGTATATTGGTGGTCTGCTACAAGGATCAGCAGAGTATATTGGTGGTCTGCTACAAAGATCAGCGGAGTATATTGGTGGTCTGGTACAAGGATCAGCAGAGTATATTGGTGGTCTGCTACAAAGATCAGCTGAGTATATTGGTGGTCTGCAGAGTGTATTGGTGGTCTGCTACAAGGATCAGCAGAGTATATTGGTGGTCTGCTACAAAGATCAGCGGAGTATATTGGTGGTCTGCTACAAGGATCAGCAGAGTATATTGGTGGTCTGCTACAAAGATCAGCGCAGTATATTGGTGGTCTGGTACAAGGATCAGCAGAGTATATTGGTGGTCTGCTACAAAGATCAGCAGAGTATATTGGTGGTCTGCTACAAAGATCAGAGAGTATATTGGTGGTCTGGTACAAAGATCAGCAGAGTATATTGGTGGTCTGCTACAAGGATCAGCAGAGTATATTGGTGGTCTGCTACAAAGATCGGCAGAGTACATTAGCGGTCTGCTACAAGGATCAGCAGAGTACATTAGTGGTCTGCTACAAAGATCAGCAGAGTATATTGGAGGTCTGCTACAAAGATCAGCAGAGTATATTGGTGGTCTGCTACAAAGATCAGCTGAGTATATTGCTGGTCTGCTACAAAGATCATCAGAGTATATTGGTGGTCTGCTACAAAGATCAGCGGAGTATATTGGTGGTGTGCTACAAGGATGAGCAGAGTATATTGGTGGTCTGCTACAAAGATCAGAGAGTATATTGGTGGTTTGCTACAAGGATGAGCAGAGTGTATTGGTGGTCTGCTACAAAGATCAGAGAGTATATTGGTGGTCTGCTACAAAGATCAGCAGAGTACATTGGTGGTCTGCTACAAAGATCAGCAAAGTACATTGGTGGTCTGCTACAAAGATCAGCAGAGTATATTGGTAGTCTGCAGAGTCTATTGGTGGTCTGCTACAAGGATCAGCGGAGTATATTGGTGGTCTGCTTCAAAGATCAGCGGAGTATATTGGTGTGCTGCTACAAAGATCAGAGAGTATATTGGTGGTCTGCTACAAAGATCAGCAGAGTACATTGGTGGTCTGCTACAAATATCAGCAAAGTACATTGGTGGTCTGCTACAAAGATCAGCAGAGTATATTGGTAGTCTGCAGAGTGTATTGGTGGTCTGCTACAAGGATCAGCAGAGTATATTGGTGGTCTGCTACAAAGATCAGCGGAGTATATTGGTGGTCTGCTACAAAGATCAGCGGAGTATATTGGTGGTCTGCTACAAGGATCAGCAGAGTATATTGGTGGTCTGCTACAAAGATCAGCAGAGTATATTGGTGGTCTGCTACAAAGATCAGCAGAGTATATTGGTGGTCTGGTACAAAGATCAGCAGAGTATATTGGTGGTCTGCTACAAGGATCAGCAGAGTATATTGGTGGTCTGCTACAAGGATCATCAGAGTACATTGGTGGTCTGCTACAAAGATCAGAGAGTATATTGGTGGTCTGCTACAAGGATCAGCAGAGTATATTGGTGGTCTGCTACAAAGATCAGCAGAGTATATTGGTGGTCTGCTACAAGGATCAGCAGAGTATATTGGTGGTCTGCTACAAGGATCAGCAGAGTATATTGGTGGTCTGCTACAAAGATCAGCAGGGTATATTAGTGGTCTGCTACATTGATCACCAGAGTATATTGGTGGTCTGCTACAAAGATCAGCATAGTATATTGGTGGTCTGCTACAAAGATCAGCGGAGTATATTGGTGGTCTGCTACAAAGATCAGCTGAGTATAATTGTGGTCTGCAGAGTGTATTGGTGGTCTGCTACAAGGATCAGCAGAGTATATTGGTGGTCTGCTTCAAAGATCAGCGGAGTATATTGGTGGTCTGCTACAAAGATCAGCGGAGTATATTGGTGGTCTGCTACAAAGATCAGAGAGTATATTGGTGGTCTGCTACAAAGATCAGCAGAGTACATTGGTGGTCTGCTACAAAGATCAGCAGAGTATATTGGTGGTCTGCTACAAAGATCAGAGAGTATATTGGTGGTCTGCTACAAAGATCAGCAGAGTATATTGGTGGTCTGCTACAAGGATCAGCAGAGTATATTGGTGGTCTGCTACAAGGATCATCAGAGTACATTGGTGGTCTGCTACAAAGATCAGAGAGTATATTGGTGGTCTGCTACAAGGATCAGCAGAGTATATTGGTGGTCTGCTACAAAGATCAGCAGAGTATATTGGTGGTCTGCTACAAGGATCAGCAGAGTATATTGGTGGTCTGCTACAAGGATCAGCAGAGTATATTGGTGGTCTGCTACAAAGATCAGCAGGGTATATTAGTGGTCTGCTACATTGATCAGCAGAGTATATTGGTGGTCTGCTACAAAGATCAGCGGAGTATATTGGTGGTCTGCTACAAAGATCAGCAGAGTATATTGGAGGTCTGCTACAAAGATCAGCGGAGTATATTGGTGGTCTGCTACAAAGATCAGCTGAGTATATTGCTGGTCTGCTACAAAGATCATCAGAGTATATTGGTGGTCTGCTACAAAGATCAGCGGAGTATATTGGTGGTTTGCTACAAGGATGAGCAGAGTATATTGGTGGTCTGCTACAAAGATCAGAGAGTATATTGGTGGTCTGCTACAAGGATGAGCAGAGTATATTGGTGGTCTGCTACAAAGATCAGAGAGTATATTGGTGGTCTGCTACAAGGATCAGCAGAGTATATTGGTGGTCTGCTGCAAAGATCAGCAGAGTACATTGGTGGTCTGCTACAAAGATCAGCAGAGTATATTGGTGGTCTGCAGAGTCTATTGGTGGTCTGCTACAAGGATCAGTAGAGTATATTGGTGGTCTGCTTCAAAGATCAGCGGAGTATATTGGTGGTCTGCTACAAAGATCATCGGAGTATATTGGTGGTCTGCTTCAAAGATCAGCGGAGTATATTGGTGGGCTGCTACAAAGATCAACAGAGTATATTGGTGGTCTGCTACAAAGATCAGCAGAGTACATTGGTGGTCTGCTACAAAGATCAGCAAAGTACATTGGTGGTCTGCTACAAAGATCAGCAGAGTATATTGGTAGTCTGCAGAGTCTATTGGTGGTCTGCTACAAGGATCAGCGGAGTATATTGGTGGTCTGCTTCAAAGATCAGCGGAGTATATTGGTGGGCTGCTACAAAGATCAGAGAGTATATTGGTGGTCTGCTACAAAGATCAGCAGAGTACATTGGTGGTCTGCTACAAATATCAGCAAAGTACATTGGTGGTCTGCTACAAAGATCAGCAGAGTATATTGGTAGTCTGCAGAGTCTATTGGTGGTCTGCTACAAGGATCAGCAGAGTATATTGGTGGTCTGCTACAAAGATCAGCGGAGTATATTGGTGGTCTGCTACAAGGATCAGCAGAGTATATTGGTGGTCTGCTACAAAGATCAGCGGAGTATATTGGTGGTCTGCTACAAGGATCAGCAGAGTATATTGGTGGTCTGCTACAAAGATCAGCAGAGTATATTGGTGGTCTGCTACAAAGAGCAGAGAGTATATTGGTGGTCTGGTACAAAGATCAGCAGAGTATATTGGTGGTCTGCTCCAAGGATCAGCAGAGTATATTGGTGGTCTGCTACAAGGATCATCAGAGTACATTGGTGGTCTGCTACAAAGATCAGAGAGTATATTGGTGGTCTGCTACAAGGATCAGCAGAGTATATTGGTGGTCTGCTACAAAGATCAGCAGAGTATATTGGTGGTCTGCTACAAGGATCAGCAGAGTATATTGGTGGTCTGCTACAAGGATCAGCAGAGTATATTGGTGGTCTGCTACAAAGATCAGCAGGGTATATTAGTGGTCTGCTACATTGATCAGCAGAGTATATTGGTGGTCTGCTACAAAGATCAGCAAAGTACATTGGTGGTCTGCTACAAAGATCAGCAGAGTATATTGGTAGTCTGCAGAGTCTATTGGTGGTCTGCTACAAAGATCAGCAGAGTACATTGGTGGTCTGCTACAAATATCAGCAAAGTACATTGGTGGTCTGCTACAAAGATCAGCAGAGTATATTGGTAGTCTGCAGAGTCTATTGGTGGTCTGCTACAAGGATCAGCAGAGTATATTGGTGGTCTGCTACAAAGATCAGCGGAGTATATTGGTGGTCTGCTACAAGGATCAGCAGAGTATATTGGTGGTCTGCTACAAAGATCAGCGGAGTATATTGGTGGTCTGCTACAAGGATCAGCAGAGTATATTGGTGGTCTGCTACAAAGATCAGCAGAGTATATTGGTGGTCTGCTACAAAGAGCAGAGAGTATATTGGTGGTCTGGTACAAAGATCAGCAGAGTATATTGGTGGTCTGCTCCAAGGATCAGCAGAGTATATTGGTGGTCTGCTACAAGGATCATCAGAGTACATTGGTGGTCTGCTACAAAGATCAGAGAGTATATTGGTGGTCTGCTACAAGGATCAGCAGAGTATATTGGTGGTCTGCTACAAAGATCAGCAGAGTATATTGGTGGTCTGCTACAAGGATCAGCAGAGTATATTGGTGGTCTGCTACAAAGATCAGCAGAGTATATTGGTGGTCTGCTACAAAGAGCAGAGAGTATATTGGTGGTCTGGTACAAAGATCAGCAGAGTATATTGGTGGTCTGCTCCAAGGATCAGCAGAGTATATTGGTGATCTGCTACAAGGATCATCAGAGTACATTGGTGGTCTGCTACAAAGATCAGAGAGTATATTGGTGGTCTGCTACAAGGATCAGCAGAGTATATTGGTGGTCTGCTACAAAGATCAGCAGAGTATATTGGTGGTCTGCTACAAGGATCAGCAGAGTATATTGGTGGTCTGCTACAAGGATCAGCAGAGTATATTGGTGGTCTGCTACAAGGATCAGCAGAGTATATTGGTGGTCTGCTACAAAGATCAGCGGAGTATATTGGTGGTCTGCTACAAGGATCAGCAGAGTATATTGGTGGTCTGCTACAAAGATCAGCAGAGTATATTGGTGGTCTGCTACAAAGAGCAGAGAGTATATTGGTGGTCTGGTACAAAGATCAGCAGAGTATATTGGTGGTCTGCTCCAAGGATCAGCAGAGTATATTGGTGGTCTGCTACAAGGATCATCAGAGTACATTGGTGGTCTGCTACAAAGATCAGCAGAGTACATTGGTGGTCTGCTACAAATATCAGCAAAGTACATTGGTGGTCTGCTACAAAGATCAGCAGAGTATATTGGTAGTCTGCAGAGTCTATTGGTGGTCTGCTACAAGGATCAGCAGAGTATATTGGTGGTCTGCTACAAAGATCAGCGGAGTATATTGGTGGTCTGCTACAAGGATCAGCAGAGTATATTGGTGGTCTGCTACAAAGATCAGCGGAGTATATTGGTGGTCTGCTACAAGGATCAGCAGAGTATATTGGTGGTCTGCTACAAAGATCAGCAGAGTATATTGGTGGTCTGCTACAAAGAGCAGAGAGTATATTGGTGGTCTGGTACAAAGATCAGCAGAGTATATTGGTGGTCTGCTACAAGGATCAGCAGAGTATATTGGTGGTCTGCTACAAGGATCATCAGAGTACATTGGTGGTCTGCTACAAAGATCAGAGAGTATATTGGTGGTCTGCTACAAGGATCAGCAGAGTATATTGGTGGTCTGCTACAAAGATCAGCAGAGTATATTGGTGGTCTGCTACAAGGATCAGCAGAGTATATTGGTGGTCTGCTACAAGGATCAGCAGAGTATATTGGTGGTCTGCTACAAAGATCAGCAGGGTATATTAGTGGTCTGCTACATTGATCAGCAGAGTATATTGGTGGTCTGCTACAAAGATCAGCATAGTATATTGGTGGTCTGCTACAAAGATCAGCGGAGTATATTGGTGGTCTGCTACAAAGATCAGCTGAGTATATTGGTGGTCTGCAGAGTGTATTGGTGGTCTGCTACAAGGTTCAGCAGAGTATATTGGTGGTCTGCTACAAAGATCAGCGGAGTATATTGGTGGTCTGCTACAAGGATCAGCAGAGTATATTGGTGGTCTGCTACAAAGATCAGCGGAGTATATTGGTGGTCTGGTACAAGGATCAGCAGAGTATATTGGTGGTCTGCTACAAAGATCAGCAGAGTATATTGGTGGTCTGCTACAAAGATCAGAGAGTATATTGGTGGTCTGGTACAAAGATCAGCAGAGTATATTGGTGGTCTGCTACAAGGATCAGCAGAGTATATTGGTGGTCTGCTACAAAGATCGGCAGAGTACATTAGCGGTCTGCTACAAGGATCAGCAGAGTACATTGGTGGTCTGCTACAAAGATCAGCAGAGTATATTGGAGGTCTGCTACAAAGATCAGCAGAGTATATTGGTGGTCTGCTACAAAGATCAGCTGAGTATATTGCTGGTCTGCTACAAAGATCATCAGAGTATATTGGTGGTCTGCTACAAAGATCAGCGGAGTATATTGGTGGTGTGCTACAAGGATGAGCAGAGTATATTGGTGGTCTGCTACAAAGATCAGAGAGTATATTGGTGGTCTGCTACAAGGATGAGCAGAGTGTATTGGTGGTCTGCTACAAAGATCAGAGAGTATATTGGTGGTCTGCTACAAAGATCAGCAGAGTACATTGGTGGTCTGCTACAAAGATCAGCAAAGTACATTGGTGGTCTGCTACAAAGATCAGCAGAGTATATTGGTAGTCTGCAGAGTCTATTGGTGGTCTGCTACAAGGATCAGCGGAGTATATTGGTGGTCTGCTTCAAAGATCAGCGGAGTATATTGGTGGGCTGCTACAAAGATCAGAGAGTATATTGGTGGTCTGCTACAAAGATCAGCAGAGTACATTGGTGGTCTGCTACAAATATCAGCAAAGTACATTGGTGGTCTGCTACAAAGATCAGCAGAGTATATTGGTAGTCTGCAGAGTCTATTGGTGGTCTGCTACAAGGATCAGCAGAGTATATTGGTGGTCTGCTACAAAGATCAGCGGAGTATATTGGTGGTCTGCTACAAGGATCAGCAGAGTATATTGGTGGTCTGCTACAAAGATCAGCGGAGTATATTGGTGGTCTGCTACAAGGATCAGCAGAGTATATTGGTGGTCTGCTACAAAGATCAGCAGAGTATATTGGTGGTCTGCTACAAAGAGCAGAGAGTATATTGGTGGTCTGGTACAAAGATCAGCAGAGTATATTGGTGGTCTGCTACAAGGATCAGCAGAGTATATTGGTGGTCTGCTACAAGGATCATCAGAGTACATTGGTGGTCTGCTACAAAGATCAGAGAGTATATTGGTGGTCTGCTACAAGGATCAGCAGAGTATATTGGTGGTCTGCTACAAGGATCAGCAGAGTATATTGGTGGTCTGCTACAAAGATCAGCAGAGTATATTGGTGGTCTGCTACAAAGAGCAGAGAGTATATTGGTGGTCTGGTACAAAGATCAGCAGAGTATATTGGTGGTCTGCTCCAAGGATCAGCAGAGTATATTGGTGGTCTGCTACAAGGATCATCAGAGTACATTGGTGGTCTGCTACAAAGATCAGAGAGTATATTGGTGGTCTGCTACAAGGATCAGCAGAGTATATTGGTGGTCTGCTACAAAGATCAGCAGAGTATATTGGTGGTCTGCTACAAGGATCAGCAGAGTATATTGGTGGTCTGCTACAAGGATCAGCAGAGTATATTGGTGGTCTGCTACAAAGATCAGCAGGGTATATTAGTGGTCTGCTACATTGATCAGCAGAGTATATTGGTGGTCTGCTACAAAGATCAGCATAGTATATTGGTGGTCTGCAGAGTGTATTGGTGGTCTGCTACAAGGATCAGCAGAGTATATTGGTGGTCTGCTACAAAGATCAGCGGAGTATATTGGAGGTCTGCTACAAGGATCAGCAGAGTATATTGGTGGTCTGCTACAAAGATCAGCGGAGTATATTGGTGGTCTGGTACAAGGATCAGCAGAGTATATTGGTGGTCTGCTACAAAGATCAGCTGAGTATATTGGTGGTCTGCAGAGTGTATTGGTGGTCTGCTACAAGGATCAGCAGAGTATATTGGTGGTCTGCTACAAAGATCAGCGGAGTATATTGGTGGTCTGCTACAAGGATCAGCAGAGTATATTGGTGGTCTGCTACAAAGATCAGCGGAGTATATTGGTGGTCTGGTACAAGGATCAGCAGAGTATATTGGTGGTCTGCTACAAAGATCAGCAGAGTATATTGGTGGTCTGCTACAAAGATCAGAGAGTATATTGGTGGTCTGGTACAAAGATCAGCAGAGTATATTGGTGGTCTGCTACAAGGATCAGCAGAGTATATTGGTGGTCTGCTACAAAGATCGGCAGAGTACATTAGCGGTCTGCTACAAGGATCAGCAGAGTACATTGGTGGTCTGCTACAAAGATCAGCAGAGTATATTGGAGGTCTGCTACAAAGATCAGCAGAGTATATTGGTGGTCTGCTACAAAGATCAGCTGAGTATATTGCTGGTCTGCTACAAAGATCATCAGAGTATATTGGTGGTCTGCTACAAAGATCAGCGGAGTATATTGGTGGTGTGCTACAAGGATGAGCAGAGTATATTGGTGGTCTGCTACAAAGATCAGAGAGTATATTGGTGGTCTGCTACAAGGATGAGCAGAGTGTATTGGTGGTCTGCTACAAAGATCAGAGAGTATATTGGTGGTCTGCTACAAAGATCAGCAGAGTACATTGGTGGTCTGCTACAAAGATCAGCAAAGTACATTGGTGGTCTGCTACAAAGATCAGCAGAGTATATTGGTAGTCTGCAGAGTCTATTGGTGGTCTGCTACAAGGATCAGCGGAGTATATTGGTGGTCTGCTTCAAAGATCAGCGGAGTATATTGGTGGGCTGCTACAAAGATCAGAGAGTATATTGGTGGTCTGCTACAAAGATCAGCAGAGTACATTGGTGGTCTGCTACAAATATCAGCAAAGTACATTGGTGGTCTGCTACAAAGATCAGCAGAGTATATTGGTAGTCTGCAGAGTCTATTGGTGGTCTGCTACAAGGATCAGCAGAGTATATTGGTGGTCTGCTACAAAGATCAGCGGAGTATATTGGTGGTCTGCTACAAGGATCAGCAGAGTATATTGGTGGTCTGCTACAAAGATCAGCGGAGTATATTGGTGGTCTGCTACAAGGATCAGCAGAGTATATTGGTGGTCTGCTACAAAGATCAGCAGAGTATATTGGTGGTCTGCTACAAAGAGCAGAGAGTATATTGGTGGTCTGGTACAAAGATCAGCAGAGTATATTGGTGGTCTGCTACAAGGATCAGCAGAGTATATTGGTGGTCTGCTACAAGGATCATCAGAGTACATTGGTGGTCTGCTACAAAGATCAGAGAGTATATTGGTGGTCTGCTACAAGGATCAGCAGAGTATATTGGTGGTCTGCTACAAAGATCAGCAGAGTATATTGGTGGTCTGCTACAAGGATCAGCAGAGTATATTGGTGGTCTGCTACAAGGATCAGCAGAGTATATTGGTGGTCTGCTACAAAGATCAGCAGGGTATATTAGTGGTCTGCTACATTGATCACCAGAGTATATTGGTGGTCTGCTACAAAGATCAGCATAGTATATTGGTGGTCTGCTACAAAGATCAGCGGAGTATATTGGTGGTCTGCTACAAAGATCAGCTGAGTATATTGGTGGTCTGCAGAGTGTATTGGTGGTCTGCTACAAGGATCAGCAGAGTATATTGGTGGTCTGCTTCAAAGATCAGCGGAGTATATTGGTGGGCTGCTACAAAGATCAGCGGAGTATATTGGTGGGCTGCTACAAAGATCAAAGAGTATATTGGTGGTCTGCTACAAAGATCAGCAGAGTACATTGGTGGTCTGCTACAAAGATCAGCAGAGTATATTGGTGGTCTGCTACAAAGATCAGAGAGTATATTGGTGGTCTGCTACAAAGATCAGCAGAGTATATTGGTGGTCTGCTACAAGGATCAGCAGAGTATATTGGTGGTCTGCTACAAGGATCATCAGAGTACATTGGTGGTCTGCTACAAAGATCAGAGAGTATATTGGTGGTCTGCTACAAGGATCAGCAGAGTATATTGGTGGTCTGCTACAAAGATCAGCAGAGTATATTGGTGGTCTGCTACAAGGATCAGCAGAGTATATTGGTGGTCTGCTACAAGGATCAGCAGAGTATATTGGTGGTCTGCTACAAAGATCAGCAGGAGTATATTAGTGGTCTGCTACATTGATCAGCAGAGTATATTGGTGGTCTGCTACAAAGATCAGCGGAGTATATTGGTGGTCTGCTACAAAGATCAGCAGAGTATATTGGAGGTCTGCTACAAAGATCAGCGGAGTATATTGGTGGTCTGCTACAAAGATCAGCTGAGTATATTGCTGGTCTGCTACAAAGATCATCAGAGTATATTGGTGGTCTGCTACAAAGATCAGCGGAGTATATTGGTGGTTTGCTACAAGGATGAGCAGAGTATATTGGTGGTCTGCTACAAAGATCAGAGAGTATATTGGTGGTCTGCTACAAGGATGAGCAGAGTATATTGGTGGTCTGCTACAAAGATCAGAGAGTATATTGGTGGTCTGCTACAAGGATCAGCAGAGTATATTGGTGGTCTGCTGCAAAGATCAGCAGAGTACATTGGTGGTCTGCTACAAAGATCAGCAGAGTATATTGGTGGTCTGCAGAGTCTATTGGTGGTCTGCTACAAGGATCAGTAGAGTATATTGGTGGTCTGCTTCAAAGATCAGCGGAGTATATTGGTGGTCTGCTACAAAGATCATCGGAGTATATTGGTGGTCTGCTTCAAAGATCAGCGGAGTATATTGGTGGGCTGCTACAAAGATCAACAGAGTATATTGGTGGTCTGCTACAAAGATCAGCAGAGTACATTGGTGGTCTGCTACAAAGATCAGCAAAGTACATTGGTGGTCTGCTACAAAGATCAGCAGAGTATATTGGTAGTCTGCAGAGTCTATTGGTGGTCTGCTACAAGGATCAGCGGAGTATATTGGTGGTCTGCTTCAAAGATCAGCGGAGTATATTGGTGGGCTGCTACAAAGATCAGAGAGTATATTGGTGGTCTGCTACAAAGATCAGCAGAGTACATTGGTGGTCTGCTACAAATATCAGCAAAGTACATTGGTGGTCTGCTACAAAGATCAGCAGAGTATATTGGTAGTCTGCAGAGTCTATTGGTGGTCTGCTACAAGGATCAGCAGAGTATATTGGTGGTCTGCTACAAAGATCAGCGGAGTATATTGGTGGTCTGCTACAAGGATCAGCAGAGTATATTGGTGGTCTGCTACAAAGATCAGCGGAGTATATTGGTGGTCTGCTACAAGGATCAGCAGAGTATATTGGTGGTCTGCTACAAAGATCAGCAGAGTATATTGGTGGTCTGCTACAAAGAGCAGAGAGTATATTGGTGGTCTGGTACAAAGATCAGCAGAGTATATTGGTGGTCTGCTACAAGGATCAGCAGAGTATATTGGTGGTCTGCTACAAGGATCATCAGAGTACATTGGTGGTCTGCTACAAAGATCAGAGAGTATATTGGTGGTCTGCTACAAGGATCAGCAGAGTATATTGGTGGTCTGCTACAAAGATCAGCAGAGTATATTGGTGGTCTGCTACAAGGATCAGCAGAGTATATTGGTGGTCTGCTACAAGGATCAGCAGAGTATATTGGTGGTCTGCTACAAAGATCAGCAGGGTATATTAGTGGTCTGCTACATTGATCAGCAGAGTATATTGGTGGTCTGCTACAAAGATCAGCATAGTATATTGGTGGTCTGCTACAAAGATCAGCGGAGTATATTGGTGGTCTGCTACAAAGATCAGCTGAGTATATTGGTGGTCTGCAGAGTGTATTGGTGGTCTGCTACAAGGATCAGCAGAGTATATTGGTGGTCTGCTACAAAGATCAGCGGAGTATATTGGTGGTCTGCTACAAGGATCAGCAGAGTATATTGGTGGTCTGCTACAAAGATCAGCGGAGTATATTGGTGGTCTGGTACAAGGATCAGCAGAGTATATTGGTGGTCTGCTACAAAGATCAGCAGAGTATATTGGTGGTCTGCTACAAAGATCAGAGAGTATATTGGTGGTCTGGTACAAAGATCAGCAGAGTATATTGGTGGTCTGCTACAAGGATCAGCAGAGTATATTGGTGGTCTGCTACAAAGATCGGCAGAGTACATTAGCGGTCTGCTACAAGGATCAGCAGAGTACATTGGTGGTCTGCTACAAAGATCAGCAGAGTATATTGGAGGTCTGCTACAAAGATCAGCAGAGTATATTGGTGGTCTGCTACAAAGATCAGCTGAGTATATTGGTGGTCTGCTACAAAGATCATCAGAGTATATTGGTGGTCTGCTACAAAGATCAGCGGAGTATATTGGTGGTGTGCTACAAGGATGAGCAGAGTATATTGGTGGTCTGTCACAAAGATCAGAGAGTATATTGGTGGTCTGCTACAAGGATGAGCAGAGTGTATTGGTGGTCTGTTACAAAGATCAGCAGAGTATATTGGTGGTCTGCTACAAAGATCAGCAGAGTACATTGGTGGTCTGCTACAAAGATCAGCAAAGTACATTGGTGGTCTGCTACAAAGATCAGCAGAGTATATTGGTAGTCTGCAGAGTCTATTGGTGGTCTGCTACAAGGATCAGCGGAGTATATTGGTGGTCTGCTTCAAAGATCAGCGGAGTATATTGGTGGGCTGCTACAAAGATCAGAGAGTATATTGGTGGTCTGCTACAAAGATCAGCAGAGTACATTGGTGGTCTGCTACAAATATCAGCAAAGTACATTGGTGGTCTGCTACAAAGATCAGCAGAGTATATTGGTAGTCTGCAGAGTCTATTGGTGGTCTGCTACAAGGATCAGTAGAGTATATTGGTGGTCTGCTTCAAAGATCAGCGGAGTATATTGGTGGTCTGCTACAAAGATCATCGGAGTATATTGGTGGTCTGCTTCAAAGATCAGCGGAGTATATTGGTGGGCTGCTACAAAGATCAACAGAGTATATTGGTGGTCTGCTACAAAGATCAGCAGAGTACATTGGTGGTCTGCTACAAAGATCAGCAAAGTACATTGGTGGTCTGCTACAAAGATCAGCAGAGTATATTGGTAGTCTGCAGAGTCTATTGATGGTCTGCTACAAGGATCAGCAGAGTATATTGGTGGTCTGCTACAAAGATCAGCAGAGTATATTGGTGGTCTGCTACAAAGATCAGAGAGTATATTGGTGGTCTGCTACAAAGATCAGCAGAGTATATTGGTGGTCTGCTACAAGGATCAGCAGAGTATATTGGTGGTCTGCTACAAGGATCATCAGAGTACATTGGTGGTCTGCTACAAAGATCAGAGAGTATATTGGTGGTCTGCTACAAGGATCAGCAGAGTATATTGGTGGTCTGCTACAAAGATCAGCAGAGTATATTGGTGGTCTGCTACAAAGATCAGAGAGTATATTGGTGGTCTGCTACAAAGATCAGCAGAGTATATTGGTGGTCTGCTACAAGGATCAGCAGAGTATATTGGTGGTCTGCTACAAGGATCATCAGAGTACATTGGTGGTCTGCTACAAAGATCAGAGAGTATATTGGTGGTCTGCTACAAGGATCAGCAGAGTATATTGGTGGTCTGCTACAAAGATCAGCAGAGTATATTGGTGGTCTGCTACAAGGATCAGCAGAGTATATTGGTGGTCTGCTACAAAGATGAGCAGGGTATATTAGTGGTCTGCTACATTGATCAGCAGAGTATATTGGTGGTCTGCTACAAAGATCAGCGGAGTATATTGGTGGTCTGCTACAAAGATCAGCAGAGTATATTGGAGGTCTGCTACAAAGATCAGCGGAGTATATTGGTGGTCTGCTACAAAGATCAGCTGAGTATATTGCTGGTCTGCTACAAAGATCATCAGAGTATATTGGTGGTCTGCTACAAAGATCAGCGGAGTATATTGGTGGTTTGCTACAAGGATGAGCAGAGTATATTGGTGGTCTGCTACAAAGATCAGAGAGTATATTGGTGGTCTGCTACAAGGATGAGCAGAGTATATTGGTGGTCTGCTACAAAGATCAGAGAGTATATTGGTGGTCTGCTACAAGGATCAGCAGAGTATATTGGTGGTCTGCTGCAAAGATCAGCAGAGTACATTGGTGGTCTGCTACAAAGATCAGCAGAGTATATTGGTGGTCTGCAGAGTCTATTTGTGGTCTGCTACAAGGATCAGTAGAGTATATTGGTGGTCTGCTTCAAAGATCAGCGGAGTATATTGGTGGTCTGCTACAAAGATCATCGGAGTATATTGGTGGTCTGCTTCAAAGATCAGCGGAGTATATTGGTGGGCTGCTACAAAGATCAACAGAGTATATTGGTGGTCTGCTACAAAGATCAGCAGAGTACATTGGTGGTCTGCTACAAAGATCAGCAAAGTACATTGGTGGTCTGCTACAAAGATCAGCAGAGTATATTGGTAGTCTGCAGAGTCTATTGGTGGTCTGCTACAAGGATCAGCGGAGTATATTGGTGGTCTGCTTCAAAGATCAGCGGAGTATATTGGTGGGCTGCTACAAAGATCAGAGAGTATATTGGTGGTCTGCTACAAAGATCAGCAGAGTACATTGGTGGTCTGCTACAAATATCAGCAAAGTACATTGGTGGTCTGCTACAAAGATCAGCAGAGTATATTGGTAGTCTGCAGAGTCTATTGGTGGTCTGCTACAAGGATCAGTAGAGTATATTGGTGGTCTGCTTCAAAGATCAGCGGAGTATATTGGTGGTCTGCTACAAAGATCATCGGAGTATATTGGTGGTCTGCTTCAAAGATCAGCGGAGTATATTGGTGGGCTGCTACAAAGATCAACAGAGTATATTGGTGGTCTGCTACAAAGATCAGCAGAGTACATTGGTGGTCTGCTACAAAGATCAGCAAAGTACATTGGTGGTCTGCTACAAAGATCAGCAGAGTATATTGGTAGTCTGCAGAGTCTATTGGTGGTCTGCTACAAGGATCAGCGGAGTATATTGGTGGTCTGCTTCAAAGATCAGCAGAGTATATTGGTGGGCTGCTACAAAGATCAGAGAGTATATTGGTGGTCTGCTACAAAGATCAGCAGAGTACATTGGTGGTCTGCTACAAATATCAGCAAAGTACATTGGTGGTCTGCTACAAAGATCAGCAGAGTATATTGGTAGTCTGCAGAGTCTATTGGTGGTCTGCTACAAGGATCAGCAGAGTATATTGGTGGTCTGCTACAAAGATCAGCGGAGTATATTGGTGGTCTGCTACAAGGATCAGCAGAGTATATTGGTGGTCTGCTACAAAGATCAGCGGAGTATATTGGTGGTCTGCTACAAGGATCAGCAGAGTATATTGGTGGTCTGCTACAAAGATCAGCAGAGTATATTGGTGGTCTGCTACAAAGAGCAGAGAGTATATTGGTGGTCTGGTACAAAGATCAGCAGAGTATATTGGTGGTCTGCTACAAGGATCAGCAGAGTATATTGGTGGTCTGCTACAAGGATCATCAGAGTACATTGGTGGTCTGCTACAAAGATCAGAGAGTATATTGGTGGTCTGCTACAAGGATCAGCAGAGTATATTGGTGGTCTGCTACAAAGATCAGCAGAGTATATTGGTGGTCTGCTACAAGGATCAGCAGAGTATATTGGTGGTCTGCTACAAGGATCAGCAGAGTATATTGGTGGTCTGCTACAAAGATCAGCAGGGTATATTAGTGGTCTGCTACATTGATCAGCAGAGTATATTGGTGGTCTGCTACAAAGATCAGCATAGTATATTGGTGGTCTGCAGAGTGTATTGGTGGTCTGCTACAAGGATCAGCAGAGTATATTGGTGGTCTGCTACAAAGATCAGCGGAGTATATTGGTGGTCTGCTACAAGGATCAGCAGAGTATATTGGTGGTCTGCTACAAAGATCAGCGGAGTATATTGGTGGTCTGGTACAAGGATCAGCAGAGTATATTGGTGGTCTGCTACAAAGATCAGCTGAGTATATTGGTGGTCTGCAGAGTGTATTGGTGGTCTGCTACAAGGATCAGCAGAGTATATTGGTGGTCTGCTACAAAGATCAGCGGAGTATATTGGTGGTCTGCTACAAGGATCAGCAGAGTATATTGGTGGTCTGCTACAAAGATCAGCGGAGTATATTGGTGGTCTGCTACAAGGATCAGCAGAGTATATTGGTGGTCTGCTACAAAGATCAGCAGAGTATATTGGTGGTCTGCTACAAAGATCAGAGAGTATATTGGTGGTCTGGTACAAAGATCAGCAGAGTATATTGGTGGTCTGCTACAAGGATCAGCAGAGTATATTGGTGGTCTGCTACAAAGATCGGCAGAGTACATTAGCGGTCTGCTACAAGGATCAGCAGAGTACATTGGTGGTCTGCTACAAAGATCAGCAGAGTATATTGGAGGTCTGCTACAAAGATCAGCAGAGTATATTGGTGGTCTGCTACAAAGATCAGCTGAGTATATTGCTGGTCTGCTACAAAGATCATCAGAGTATATTGGTGGTCTGCTACAAAGATCAGCGGAGTATATTGGTGGTGTGCTACAAGGATGAGCAGAGTATATTGGTGGTCTGCTACAAAGATCAGCAGAGTATATTGGTGGTCTGCTACAAGGATGAGCAGAGTGTATTGGTGGTCTGCTACAAAGATCAGCAGAGTATATTGGTGGTCTGCTACAAAGATCAGCAGAGTACATTGGTGGTCTGCTACAAAGATCAGCAAAGTACATTGGTGGTCTGCTACAAAGATCAGCAGAGTATATTGGTAGTCTGCAGAGTCTATTGGTGGTCTGCTACAAGGATCAGCGGAGTATATTGGTGGTCTGCTTCAAAGATCAGCGGAGTATATTGGTGGGCTGCTACAAAGATCAGAGAGTATATTGGTGGTCTGCTACAAAGATCAGCAGAGTACATTGGTGGTCTGCTACAAATATCAGCAAAGTACATTGGTGGTCTGCTACAAAGATCAGCAGAGTATATTGGTAGTCTGCAGAGTCTATTGGTGGTCTGCTACAAGGATCAGCAGAGTATATTGGTGGTCTGCTACAAAGATCAGCGGAGTATATTGGTGGTCTGCTACAAGGATCAGCAGAGTATATTGGTGGTCTGCTACAAAGATCAGCGGAGTATATTGGTGGTCTGCTACAAGGATCAGCAGAGTATATTGGTGGTCTGCTACAAAGATCAGCAGAGTATATTGGTGGTCTGCTACAAAGAGCAGAGAGTATATTGGTGGTCTGGTACAAAGATCAGCAGAGTATATTGGTGGTCTGCTACAAGGATCAGCAGAGTATATTGGTGGTCTGCTACAAGGATCATCAGAGTACATTGGTGGTCTGCTACAAAGATCAGAGAGTATATTGGTGGTCTGCTACAAGGATCAGCAGAGTATATTGGTGGTCTGCTACAAAGATCAGCAGAGTATATTGGTGGTCTGCTACAAGGATCAGCAGAGTATATTGGTGGTCTGCTACAAGGATCAGCAGAGTATATTGGTGGTCTGCTACAAAGATCAGCAGGGTATATTAGTGGTCTGCTACATTGATCACCAGAGTATATTGGTGGTCTGCTACAAAGATCAGCATAGTATATTGGTGGTCTGCTACAAAGATCAGCGGAGTATATTGGTGGTCTGCTACAAAGATCAGCTGAGTATATTGGTGGTCTGCTACAAAGATCAGCGGAGTATATTGGTGGTCTGCTACAAAGATCAGCAGAGTATATTGGTGGTCTGCTACAAAGATCAGCAGAGTATATTGGTGGTCTGCTACAAAGATCAGCAGAGTATATTGGTGGTCTGCTACAAAGATCAGCAGAGTATATTGGTGGTCTGCTACAAAGATCAGCAGAGTATATTGGTGGTCTGCTACAAGGATCAGCAGAGTATATTGGTGGTCTGCTACAAGGATCAGCAGAGTATATTGGTGGTCTGCTACAAAGATCAGCAGAGTATATTGGTGGTCTGCTACAAGGATCAGCAGAGTATATTGGTGGTCTGCTACAAAGATCAGCAGAGTATATTGGTGGTCTGCTACAAGGATCAGCAGAGTATATTGGTGGTCTGCTACAAGGATCAGCAGAGTATATTGGTGGTCTGCTACAAAGATCAGCAGGGTATATTAGTGGTCTGCTACATTGATCAGCAGAGTATATTGGTGGTCTGCTACAAAGATCAGCGGAGTATATTGGTGGTCTGCTACAAAGATCAGCAGAGTATATTGGAGGTCTGCTACAAAGATCAGCGGAGTATATTGGTGGTCTGCTACAAAGATCAGCTGAGTATATTGCTGGTCTGCTACAAAGATCATCAGAGTATATTGGTGGTCTGCTACAAAGATCAGCGGAGTATATTGGTGGTTTGCTACAAGGATGAGCAGAGTATATTGGTGGTCTGCTACAAAGATCAGAGAGTATATTGGTGGTCTGCTACAAGGATCAGCAGAGTATATTGGTGGTCTGCTGCAAAGATCAGCAGAGTATATTGGTGGTCTGCTACAAAGATCAGCAGAGTATATTGGTGGTCTGCTACAAAGATCAGCAGAGTATATTGGTGGTCTGCTTCAAAGATCAGCGGAGTATATTGGTGGTCTGCTACAAGGATCAGCAGAGTATATTGGTGGTCTGCTACAAAGATCAGCAGAGTACATTGGTGGTCTGCTACAAAGATCAGCAAAGTACATTGGTGGTCTGCTACAAAGATCAGCAGAGTATATTGGTAGTCTGCAGAGTCTATTGGTGGTCTGCTACAAGGATCAGCGGAGTATATTGGTGGTCTGCTTCAAAGATCAGCGGAGTATATTGGTGGGCTGCTACAAAGATCAGAGAGTATATTGGTGGTCTGCTACAAAGATCAGCAGAGTACATTGGTGGTCTGCTACAAATATCAGCAAAGTACATTGGTGGTCTGCTACAAAGATCAGCAGAGTATATTGGTAGTCTGCAGAGTCTATTGGTGGTCTGCTACAAGGATCAGCAGAGTATATTGGTGGTCTGCTACAAAGATCAGCGGAGTATATTGGTGGTCTGCTACAAGGATCAGCAGAGTATATTGGTGGTCTGCTACAAAGATCAGCGGAGTATATTGGTGGTCTGCTACAAGGATCAGCAGAGTATATTGGTGGTCTGCTACAAAGATCAGCAGAGTATATTGGTGGTCTGCTACAAAGAGCAGAGAGTATATTGGTGGTCTGGTACAAAGATCAGCAGAGTATATTGGTGGTCTGCTACAAGGATCAGCAGAGTATATTGGTGGTCTGCTACAAGGATCATCAGAGTACATTGGTGGTCTGCTACAAAGATCAGAGAGTATATTGGTGGTCTGCTACAAGGATCAGCAGAGTATATTGGTGGTCTGCTACAAAGATCAGCAGAGTATATTGGTGGTCTGCTACAAGGATCAGCAGAGTATATTGGTGGTCTGCTACAAGGATCAGCAGAGTATATTGGTGGTCTGCTACAAAGATCAGCAGGGTATATTAGTGGTCTGCTACATTGATCAGCAGAGTATATTGGTGGTCTGCTACAAAGATCAGCATAGTATATTGGTGGTCTGCAGAGTGTATTGGTGGTCTGCTACAAGGATCAGCAGAGTATATTGGTGGTCTGCTACAAAGATCAGCGGAGTATATTGGTGGTCTGCTACAAGGATCAGCAGAGTATATTGGTGGTCTGCTACAAAGATCAGCGGAGTATATTGGTGGTCTGCTACAAGGATCAGCAGAGTATATTGGTGGTCTGCTACAAAGATCAGCTGAGTATATTGGTGGTCTGCAGAGTGTATTGGTGGTCTGCTACAAGGATCAGCAGAGTATATTGGTGGTCTGCTACAAAGATCAGCGGAGTATATTGGTGGTCTGCTACAAGGATCAGCAGAGTATATTGGTGGTCTGCTACAAAGATCAGCGGAGTATATTGGTGGTCTGCTACAAGGATCAGCAGAGTATATTGGTGGTCTGCTACAAAGATCAGCAGAGTATATTGGTGGTCTGCTACAAAGATCAGCAGAGTATATTGGTGGTCTGCTACAAAGATCAGCAGAGTATATTGGTGGTCTGCTACAAGGATCAGCAGAGTATATTGGTGGTCTGCTACAAAGATCGGCAGAGTACATTGGCGGTCTGCTACAAGGATCAGCAGAGTACATTGGTGGTCTGCTACAAAGATCAGCAGAGTATATTGGAGGTCTGCTACAAAGATCAGCAGAGTATATTGGTGGTCTGCTACAAAGATCAGCTGAGTATATTGCTGGTCTGCTACAAAGATCATCAGAGTATATTGGTGGTCTGCTACAAAGATCAGCAGAGTATATTGGTGGTGTGCTACAAGGATGAGCAGAGTATATTGGTGGTCTGCTACAAAGATCAGCAGAGTATATTGGTGGTCTGCTACAAGGATGAGCAGAGTGTATTGGTGGTCTGCTACAAAGATCAGAGAGTATATTGGTGGTCTGCTACAAAGATCAGCAGAGTACATTGGTGGTCTGCTACAAAGATCAGCAAAGTACATTGGTGGTCTGCTACAAAGATCAGCAGAGTATATTGGTAGTCTGCAGAGTCTATTGGTGGTCTGCTACAAGGATCAGCGGAGTATATTGGTGGTCTGCTTCAAAGATCAGCGGAGTATATTGGTGGGCTGCTACAAAGATCAGAGAGTATATTGGTGGTCTGCTACAAAGATCAGCAGAGTACATTGGTGGTCTGCTACAAATATCAGCAAAGTACATTGGTGGTCTGCTACAAAGATCAGCAGAGTATATTGGTAGTCTGCAGAGTCTATTGGTGGTCTGCTACAAGGATCAGCAGAGTATATTGGTGGTCTGCTACAAAGATCAGCGGAGTATATTGGTGGTCTGCTACAAGGATCAGCAGAGTATATTGGTGGTCTGCTACAAAGATCAGCGGAGTATATTGGTGGTCTGCTACAAGGATCAGCAAAGTATATTGGTGGTCTGCTACAAAGATCAGCAGAGTATATTGGTGGTCTGCTACAAAGAGCAGAGAGTATATTGGTGGTCTGGTACAAAGATCAGCAGAGTATATTGGTGGTCTGCTACAAGGATCAGCAGAGTATATTGGTGGTCTGCTACAAGGATCATCAGAGTACATTGGTGGTCTGCTACAAAGATCAGAGAGTATATTGGTGGTCTGCTACAAGGATCAGCAGAGTATATTGGTGGTCTGCTACAAAGATCAGCAGAGTATATTGGTGGTCTGCTACAAGGATCAGCAGAGTATATTGGTGGTCTGCTACAAGGATCAGCAGAGTATATTGGTGGTCTGCTACAAAGATCAGCAGGGTATATTAGTGGTCTGCTACATTGATCAGCAGAGTATATTGGTGGTCTGCTACAAAGATCAGCATAGTATATTGGTGGTCTGCAGAGTGTATTGGTGGTCTGCTACAAGGATCAGCAGAGTATATTGGTGGTCTGCTACAAAGATCAGCGGAGTATATTGGTGGTCTGCTACAAGGATCAGCAGAGTATATTGGTGGTCTGCTACAAAGATCAGCGGAGTATATTGGTGGTCTGGTACAAGGATCAGCAGAGTATATTGGTGGTCTGCTACAAAGATCAGCTGAGTATATTGGTGGTCTGCAGAGTGTATTGGTGGTCTGCTACAAGGATCAGCAGAGTATATTGGTGGTCTGCTACAAAGATCAGCGGAGTATATTGGTGGTCTGCTACAAGGATCAGCAGAGTATATTGGTGGTCTGCTACAAAGATCAGCGCAGTATATTGGTGGTCTGGTACAAGGATCAGCAGAGTATATTGGTGGTCTGCTACAAAGATCAGCAGAGTATATTGGTGGTCTGCTACAAAGATCAGAGAGTATATTGGTGGTCTGGTACAAAGATCAGCAGAGTATATTGGTGGTCTGCTACAAGGATCAGCAGAGTATATTGGTGGTCTGCTACAAAGATCGGCAGAGTACATTAGCGGTCTGCTACAAGGATCAGCAGAGTACATTGGTGGTCTGCTACAAAGATCAGCAGAGTATATTGGAGGTCTGCTACAAAGATCAGCAGAGTATATTGGTGGTCTGCTACAAAGATCAGCTGAGTATATTGCTGGTCTGCTACAAAGATCATCAGAGTATATTGGTGGTCTGCTACAAAGATCAGCGGAGTATATTGGTGGTGTGCTACAAGGATGAGCAGAGTATATTGGTGGTCTGCTACAAAGATCAGAGAGTATATTGGTGGTCTGCTACAAGGATGAGCAGAGTGTATTGGTGGTCTGCTACAAAGATCAGAGAGTATATTGGTGGTCTGCTACAAAGATCAGCAGAGTACATTGGTGGTCTGCTACAAAGATCAGCAAAGTACATTGGTGGTCTGCTACAAAGATCAGCAGAGTATATTGGTAGTCTGCAGAGTCTATTGGTGGTCTGCTACAAGGATCAGCGGAGTATATTGGTGGTCTGCTTCAAAGATCAGCGGAGTATATTGGTGGGCTGCTACAAAGATCAGAGAGTATATTGGTGGTCTGCTACAAAGATCAGCAGAGTACATTGGTGGTCTGCTACAAATATCAGCAAAGTACATTGGTGGTCTGCTACAAAGATCAGCAGAGTATATTGGTAGTCTGCAGAGTGTATTGGTGGTCTGCTACAAGGATCAGCAGAGTATATTGGTGGTCTGCTACAAAGATCAGCGGAGTATATTGGTGGTCTGCTACAAAGATCACCGGAGTATATTGGTGGTCTGCTACAAGGATCAGCAGAGTATATTGGTGGTCTGCTACAAAGATCAGCAGAGTATATTGGTGGTCTGCTACAAAGAGCAGAGAGTATATTGGTGGTCTGGTACAAAGATCAGCAGAGTATATTGGTGGTCTGCTACAAGGATCAGCAGAGTATATTGGTGGTCTGCTACAAGGATCATCAGAGTACATTGGTGGTCTGCTACAAAGATCAGAGAGTATATTGGTGGTCTGCTACAAGGATCAGCAGAGTATATTGGTGGTCTGCTACAAAGATCAGCAGAGTATATTGGTGGTCTGCTACAAGGATCAGCAGAGTATATTGGTGGTCTGCTACAAGGATCAGCAGAGTATATTGGTGGTCTGCTACAAAGATCAGCAGGGTATATTAGTGGTCTGCTACATTGATCACCAGAGTATATTGGTGGTCTGCTACAAAGATCAGCATAGTATATTGGTGGTCTGCTACAAAGATCAGCGGAGTATATTGGTGGTCTGCTACAAAGATCAGCTGAGTATATTGGTGGTCTGCAGAGTGCATATTGGTGGTCTGCTACAAGGATCAGCAGAGTATATTGGTGGTCTGCTACAAAGATCAGCGGAGTATATTGGTGGTCTGCTACAAAGATCAGCGGAGTATATTGGTGGGCTGCTACAAAGATCAAAGAGTATATTGGTGGTCTGCTACAAAGATCAGCAGAGTACATTGGTGGTCTGCTACAAAGATCAGCAGAGTATATTGGTGGTCTGCTACAAAGATCAGAGAGTATATTGGTGGTCTGCTACAAAGATCAGCAGAGTATATTGGTGGTCTGCTACAAGGATCAGCAGAGTATATTGGTGGTCTGCTACAAGGATCATCAGAGTACATTGGTGGTCTGCTACAAAGATCAGAGAGTATATTGGTGGTCTGCTACAAGGATCAGCAGAGTATATTGGTGGTCTGCTACAAAGATCAGCAGAGTATATTGGTGGTCTGCTACAAGGATCAGCAGAGTATATTGGTGGTCTGCTACAAGGATCAGCAGAGTATATTGGTGGTCTGCTACAAAGATCAGCAGGGTATATTAGTGGTCTGCTACATTGATCAGCAGAGTATATTGGTGGTCTGCTACAAAGATCAGCGGAGTATATTGGTGGTCTGCTACAAAGATCAGCAGAGTATATTGGAGGTCTGCTACAAAGATCAGCGGAGTATATTGGTGGTCTGCTACAAAGATCAGCTGAGTATATTGCTGGTCTGCTACAAAGATCATCAGAGTATATTGGTGGTCTGCTACAAAGATCAGCGGAGTATATTGGTGGTTTGCTACAAGGATGAGCAGAGTATATTGGTGGTCTGCTACAAAGATCAGAGAGTATATTGGTGGTCTGCTACAAGGATGAGCAGAGTATATTGGTGGTCTGCTACAAAGATCAGAGAGTATATTGGTGGTCTGCTACAAGGATCAGCAGAGTATATTGGTGGTCTGCTGCAAAGATCAGCAGAGTACATTGGTGGTCTGCTACAAAGATCAGCAGAGTATATTGGTGGTCTGCAGAGTCTATTGGTGGTCTGCTACAAGGATCAGTAGAGTATATTGGTGGTCTGCTTCAAAGATCAGCGGAGTATATTGGTGGTCTGCTACAAAGATCATCGGAGTATATTGGTGGTCTGCTTCAAAGATCAGCGGAGTATATTGGTGGGCTGCTACAAAGATCATCAGAGTATATTGGTGGTCTGCTACAAAGATCAGCGGAGTATATTGGTGGTTTGCTACAAGGATGAGCAGAGTATATTGGTGGTCTACTACAAAGATCGCAGAGAGTAGTATTGGTGGTCTGCTACAAGGATCAGCAGAGTATATTGGTGTTCTGCTGCAAAGATCAGCAGAGTACATTGGTGGTCTGCTACAAAGATCAGCAGAGTATATTGGTGGTCTGCTACAAAGATCAGCAGAGTATATTGGTAGTCTGCAGAGTCTATTGGTGGTCTGCTACAAGGATCAGCAGAGTATATTGGTGGTCTGCTGCAAAGATCAGCAGAGTACATTGGTGGTCTGCTACAAAGATCAGCAAAGTACATTGGTGGTCTGCTACAAAGATCAGCAGAGTATATTGGTAGTCTGCAGAGTCTATTGGTGGTCTGCTACAAGGATCAGCGGAGTATATTGGTGGTCTGCTTCAAAGATCAGCGGAGTATATTGGTGGGCTGCTACAAAGATCAGAGAGTATATTGGTGGTCTGCTACAAAGATCAGCAGAGTACATTGGTGGTCTGCTACAAATATCAGCAAAGTACATTGGTGGTCTGCTACAAAGATCAGCAGAGTATATTGGTAGTCTGCAGAGTCTATTGGTGGTCTGCTACAAGGATCAGCAGAGTATATTGGTGGTCTGCTACAAAGATCAGCGGAGTATATTGGTGGTCTGCTACAAGGATCAGCAGAGTATATTGGTGGTCTGCTACAAAGATCAGCGGAGTATATTGGTGGTCTGCTACAAGGATCAGCAGAGTATATTGGTGGTCTGCTACAAAGATCAGCAGAGTATATTGGTGGTCTGCTACAAAGAGCAGAGAGTATATTGGTGGTCTGGTACAAAGATCAGCAGAGTATATTGGTGGTCTGCTCCAAGGATCAGCAGAGTATATTGGTGGTCTGCTACAAGGATCATCAGAGTACATTGGTGGTCTGCTACAAAGATCAGAGAGTATATTGGTGGTCTGCTACAAGGATCAGCAGAGTATATTGGTGGTCTGCTACAAAGATCAGCAGAGTATATTGGTGGTCTGCTACAAGGATCAGCAGAGTATATTGGTGGTCTGCTACAAGGATCAGCAGAGTATATTGGTGGTCTGCTACAAAGATCAGCAGGGTATATTAGTGGTCTGCTACATTGATCAGCAGAGTATATTGGTGGTCTGCTACAAAGATCAGCATAGTATATTGGTGGTCTGCAGAGTGTATTGGTGGTCTGCTACAAGGATCAGCAGAGTATATTGGTGGTCTGCTACAAAGATCAGCGGAGTATATTGGTGGTCTGCTACAAGGATCAGCAGAGTATATTGGTGGTCTGCTACAAAGATCAGCGGAGTATATTGGTGGTCTGGTACAAGGATCAGCAGAGTATATTGGTGGTCTGCTACAAAGATCAGCTGAGTATATTGGTGGTCTGCAGAGTGTATTGGTGGTCTGCTACAAGGATCAGCAGAGTATATTGGTGGTCTGCTACAAAGATCAGCGGAGTATATTGGTGGTCTGCTACAAGGATCAGCAGAGTATATTGGTGGTCTGCTACAAAGATCAGCGCAGTATATTGGTGGTCTGGTACAAGGATCAGCAGAGTATATTGGTGGTCTGCTACAAAGATCAGCAGAGTATATTGGTGGTCTGCTACAAAGATCAGAGAGTATATTGGTGGTCTGGTACAAAGATCAGCAGAGTATATTGGTGGTCTGCTACAAGGATCAGCAGAGTATATTGGTGGTCTGCTACAAAGATCAGCAGAGTACATTAGCGGTCTGCTACAAGGATCAGCAGAGTACATTGGTGGTCTGCTACAAAGATCAGCAGAGTATATTGGAGGTCTGCTACAAAGATCAGCAGAGTATATTGGTGGTCTGCTACAAAGATCAGCTGAGTATATTGGTGGTCTGCTACAAAGATCATCAGAGTATATTGGTGGTCTGCTACAAAGATCAGCGGAGTATATTGGTGGTGTGCTACAAGGATGAGCAGAGTATATTGGTGGTCTGCTACAAAGATCAGAGAGTATATTGGTGGTCTGCTACAAGGATGAGCAGAGTGTATTGGTGGTCTGCTACAAAGATCAGAGAGTATATTGGTGGTCTGCTACAAAGATCAGCAGAGTACATTGGTGGTCTGCTACAAAGATCAGCAAAGTACATTGGTGGTCTGCTACAAAGATCAGCAGAGTATATTGGTAGTCTGCAGAGTCTATTGGTGGTCTGCTACAAGGATCAGCGGAGTATATTGGTGGTCTGCTTCAAAGATCAGCGGAGTATATTGGTGGGCTGCTACAAAGATCAGAGAGTATATTGGTGGTCTGCTACAAAGATCAGCAGAGTACATTGGTGGTCTGCTACAAATATCAGCAAAGTACATTGGTGGTCTGCTACAAAGATCAGCAGAGTATATTGGTAGTCTGCAGAGTCTATTGGTGGTCTGCTACAAGGATCAGCAGAGTATATTGGTGGTCTGCTACAAAGATCAGCGGAGTATATTGGTGGTCTGCTACAAGGATCAGCAGAGTATATTGGTGGTCTGCTACAAAGATCAGCGGAGTATATTGGTGGTCTGCTACAAGGATCAGCAGAGTATATTGGTGGTCTGCTACAAAGATCAGCAGAGTATATTGGTGGTCTGCTACAAAGAGCAGAGAGTATATTGGTGGTCTGGTACAAAGATCAGCAGAGTATATTGGTGGTCTGCTACAAGGATCAGCAGAGTATATTGGTGGTCTGCTACAAGGATCATCAGAGTACATTGGTGGTCTGCTACAAAGATCAGAGAGTATATTGGTGGTCTGCTACAAGGATCAGCAGAGTATATTGGTGGTCTGCTACAAAGATCAGCAGAGTATATTGGTGGTCTGCTACAAGGATCAGCAGAGTATATTGGTGGTCTGCTACAAGGATCAGCAGAGTATATTGGTGGTCTGCTACAAAGATCAGCAGGGTATATTAGTGGTCTGCTACATTGATCAGCAGAGTATATTGGTGGTCTGCTACAAAGATCAGCATAGTATATTGGTGGTCTGCAGAGTGTATTGGTGGTCTGCTACAAGGATCAGCAGAGTATATTGGTGGTCTGCTACAAAGATCAGCGGAGTATATTGGTGGTCTGCTACAAGGATCAGCAGAGTATATTGGTGGTCTGCTACAAAGATCAGCGGAGTATATTGGTGGTCTGGTACAAGGATCAGCAGAGTATATTGGTGGTCTGCTACAAAGATCAGCTGAGTATATTGGTGGTCTGCAGAGTGTATTGGTGGTCTGCTACAAGGATCAGCAGAGTATATTGGTGGTCTGCTACAAAGATCAGCGGAGTATATTGGTGGTCTGCTACAAGGATCAGCAGAGTATATTGGTGGTCTGCTACAAAGATCAGCGCAGTATATTGGTGGTCTGGTACAAGGATCAGCAGAGTATATTGGTGGTCTGCTACAAAGATCAGCAGAGTATATTGGTGGTCTGCTACAAAGATCAGAGAGTATATTGGTGGTCTGGTACAAAGATCAGCAGAGTATATTGGTGGTCTGCTACAAGGATCAGCAGAGTATATTGGTGGTCTGCTACAAAGATCGGCAGAGTACATTAGCGGTCTGCTACAAGGATCAGCAGAGTACATTGGTGGTCTGCTACAAAGATCAGCAGAGTATATTGGAGGTCTGCTACAAAGATCAGCAGAGTATATTGGTGGTCTGCTACAAAGATCAGCTGAGTATATTGCTGGTCTGCTACAAAGATCATCAGAGTATATTGGTGGTCTGCTACAAAGATCAGCGGAGTATATTGGTGGTGTGCTACAAGGATGAGCAGAGTATATTGGTGGTCTGCTACAAAGATCAGAGAGTATATTGGTGGTTTGCTACAAGGATGAGCAGAGTGTATTGGTGGTCTGCTACAAAGATCAGAGAGTATATTGGTGGTCTGCTACAAAGATCAGCAGAGTACATTGGTGGTCTGCTACAAAGATCAGCAAAGTACATTGGTGGTCTGCTACAAAGATCAGCAGAGTATATTGGTAGTCTGCAGAGTCTATTGGTGGTCTGCTACAAGGATCAGCGGAGTATATTGGTGGTCTGCTTCAAAGATCAGCGGAGTATATTGGTGGGCTGCTACAAAGATCAGAGAGTATATTGGTGGTCTGCTACAAAGATCAGCAGAGTACATTGGTGGTCTGCTACAAATATCAGCAAAGTACATTGGTGGTCTGCTACAAAGATCAGCAGAGTATATTGGTAGTCTGCAGAGTGTATTGGTGGTCTGCTACAAGGATCAGCAGAGTATATTGGTGGTCTGCTACAAAGATCAGCGGAGTATATTGGTGGTCTGCTACAAAGATCACCGGAGTATATTGGTGGTCTGCTACAAGGATCAGCAGAGTATATTGGTGGTCTGCTACAAAGATCAGCAGAGTATATTGGTGGTCTGCTACAAAGAGCAGAGAGTATATTGGTGGTCTGGTACAAAGATCAGCAGAGTATATTGGTGGTCTGCTACAAGGATCAGCAGAGTATATTGGTGGTCTGCTACAAGGATCATCAGAGTACATTGGTGGTCTGCTACAAAGATCAGAGAGTATATTGGTGGTCTGCTACAAGGATCAGCAGAGTATATTGGTGGTCTGCTACAAAGATCAGCAGAGTATATTGGTGGTCTGCTACAAGGATCAGCAGAGTATATTGGTGGTCTGCTACAAGGATCAGCAGAGTATATTGGTGGTCTGCTACAAAGATCAGCAGGGTATATTAGTGGTCTGCTACATTGATCACCAGAGTATATTGGTGGTCTGCTACAAAGATCAGCATAGTATATTGGTGGTCTGCTACAAAGATCAGCGGAGTATATTGGTGGTCTGCTACAAAGATCAGCTGAGTATAATTGTGGTCTGCAGAGTGTATTGGTGGTCTGCTACAAGGATCAGCAGAGTATATTGGTGGTCTGCTTCAAAGATCAGCGGAGTATATTGGTGGGCTGCTACAAAGATCAGCGGAGTATATTGGTGGGCTGCTACAAAGATCAAAGAGTATATTGGTGGTCTGCTACAAAGATCAGCAGAGTACATTGGTGGTCTGCTACAAAGATCAGCAGAGTATATTGGTGGTCTGCTACAAAGATCAGAGAGTATATTGGTGGTCTGCTACAAAGATCAGCAGAGTATATTGGTGGTCTGCTACAAGGATCAGCAGAGTATATTGGTGGTCTGCTACAAGGATCATCAGAGTACATTGGTGGTCTGCTACAAAGATCAGAGAGTATATTGGTGGTCTGCTACAAGGATCAGCAGAGTATATTGGTGGTCTGCTACAAAGATCAGCAGAGTATATTGGTGGTCTGCTACAAGGATCAGCAGAGTATATTGGTGGTCTGCTACAAGGATCAGCAGAGTATATTGGTGGTCTGCTACAAAGATCAGCAGGGTATATTAGTGGTCTGCTACATTGATCAGCAGAGTATATTGGTGGTCTGCTACAAAGATCAGCGGAGTATATTGGTGGTCTGCTACAAAGATCAGCAGAGTATATTGGAGGTCTGCTACAAAGATCAGCGGAGTATATTGGTGGTCTGCTACAAAGATCAGCTGAGTATATTGCTGGTCTGCTACAAAGATCATCAGAGTATATTGGTGGTCTGCTACAAAGATCAGCGGAGTATATTGGTGGTTTGCTACAAGGATGAGCAGAGTATATTGGTGGTCTGCTACAAAGATCAGAGAGTATATTGGTGGTCTGCTACAAGGATGAGCAGAGTATATTGGTGGTCTGCTACAAAGATCAGAGAGTATATTGGTGGTCTGCTACAAGGATCAGCAGAGTATATTGGTGGTCTGCTGCAAAGATCAGCAGAGTACATTGGTGGTCTGCTACAAAGATCAGCAGAGTATATTGGTGGTCTGCAGAGTCTATTGGTGGTCTGCTACAAGGATCAATAGAGTATATTGGTGGTCTGCTTCAAAGATCAGCGGAGTATATTGGTGGTCTGCTACAAAGATCATCGGAGTATATTGGTGGTCTGCTTCAAAGATCAGCGGAGTATATTGGTGGGCTGCTACAAAGATCAACAGAGTATATTGGTGGTCTGCTACAAAGATCAGCAGAGTACATTGGTGGTCTGCTACAAAGATCAGCAAAGTACATTGGTGGTCTGCTACAAAGATCAGCAGAGTATATTGGTAGTCTGCAGAGTCTATTGGTGGTCTGCTACAAGGATCAGCGGAGTATATTGGTGGTCTGCTTCAAAGATCAGCGGAGTATATTGGTGGGCTGCTACAAAGATCAGAGAGTATATTGGTGGTCTGCTACAAAGATCAGCAGAGTACATTGGTGGTCTGCTACAAATATCAGCAAAGTACATTGGTGGTCTGCTACAAAGATCAGCAGAGTATATTGGTAGTCTGCAGAGTCTATTGGTGGTCTGCTACAAGGATCAGCAGAGTATATTGGTGGTCTGCTACAAAGATCAGCGGAGTATATTGGTGGTCTGCTACAAGGATCAGCAGAGTATATTGGTGGTCTGCTACAAAGATCAGCGGAGTATATTGGTGGTCTGCTACAAGGATCAGCAGAGTATATTGGTGGTCTGCTACAAAGATCAGCAGAGTATATTGGTGGTCTGCTACAAAGAGCAGAGAGTATATTGGTGGTCTGGTACAAAGATCAGCAGAGTATATTGGTGGTCTGCTCCAAGGATCAGCAGAGTATATTGGTGGTCTGCTACAAGGATCATCAGAGTACATTGGTGGTCTGCTACAAAGATCAGAGAGTATATTGGTGGTCTGCTACAAGGATCAGCAGAGTATATTGGTGGTCTGCTACAAAGATCAGCAGAGTATATTGGTGGTCTGCTACAAGGATCAGCAGAGTATATTGGTGGTCTGCTACAAGGATCAGCAGAGTATATTGGTGGTCTGCTACAAAGATCATCAGGGTATATTAGTGGTCTGCTACATTGATCAGCAGAGTATATTGGTGGTCTGCTACAAAGATCAGCAAAGTACATTGGTGGTCTGCTACAAAGATCAGCAGAGTATATCGGTAGTCTGCAGAGTCTATTGGTGGTCTGCTACAAAGATCAGCAGAGTACATTGGTGGTCTGCTACAAATATCAGCAAAGTACATTGGTGGTCTGCTACAAAGATCAGCAGAGTATATTGGTAGTCTGCAGAGTCTATTGGTGGTCTGCTACAAGGATCAGCAGAGTATATTGGTGGTCTGCTACAAAGATCAGCGGAGTATATTGGTGGTCTGCTACAAGGATCAGCAGAGTATATTGGTGGTCTGCTACAAAGATCAGCGGAGTATATTGGTGGTCTGCTACAAGGATCAGCAGAGTATATTGGTGGTCTGCTACAAAGATCAGCAGAGTATATTGGTGGTCTGCTACAAAGAGCAGAGAGTATATTGGTGGTCTGGTACAAAGATCAGCAGAGTATATTGGTGGTCTGCTACAAGGATCAGCAGAGTATATTGGTGGTCTGCTACAAGGATCATCAGAGTACATTGGTGGTCTGCTACAAAGATCAGCAGAGTATATTGGTGGTCTGCTACAAGGATCAGCAGAGTATATTGGTGGTCTGCTACAAAGATCAGCAGAGTATATTGGTGGTCTGCTACAAGGATCAGCAGAGTATATTGGTGGTCTGCTACAAAGATCAGCAGAGTATATTGGTGGTCTGCTACAAAGAGCAGAGAGTATATTGGTGGTCTGGTACAAAGATCAGCAGAGTATATTGGTGGTCTGCTCCAAGGATCAGCAGAGTATATTGGTGATCTGCTACAAGGATCATCAGAGTACATTGGTGGTCTGCTACAAAGATCAGAGAGTATATTGGTGGTCTGCTACAAGGATCAGCAGAGTATATTGGTGGTCTGCTACAAAGATCAGCAGAGTATATTGGTGGTCTGCTACAAGGATCAGCAGAGTATATTGGTGGTCTGCTACAAGGATCAGCAGAGTATATTGGTGGTCTGCTACAAGCATCAGCAGAGTATATTGGTGGTCTGCTACAAAGATCAGCGGAGTATATTGGTGGTCTGCTACAAGGATCAGCAGAGTATATTGGTGGTCTGCTACAAAGATCAGCAGAGTATATTGGTGGTCTGCTACAAAGAGCAGAGAGTATATTGGTGGTCTGGTACAAAGATCAGCAGAGTATATTGGTGGTCTGCTCCAAGGATCAGCAGAGTATATTGGTGGTCTGCTACAAGGATCATCAGAGTACATTGGTGGTCTGCTACAAAGATCAGCAGAGTACATTGGTGGTCTGCTACAAATATCAGCAAAGTACATTGGTGGTCTGCTACAAAGATCAGCAGAGTATATTGGTAGTCTGCAGAGTCTATTGGTGGTCTGCTACAAGGATCAGCAGAGTATATTGGTGGTCTGCTACAAAGATCAGCGGAGTATATTGGTGGTCTGCTACAAGGATCAGCAGAGTATATTGGTGGTCTGCTACAAAGATCAGCGGAGTATATTGGTGGTCTGCTACAAGGATCAGCAGAGTATATTGGTGGTCTGCTACAAAGATCAGCAGAGTATATTGGTGGTCTGCTACAAAGAGCAGAGAGTATATTGGTGGTCTGGTACAAAGATCAGCAGAGTATATTGGTGGTCTGCTCCAAGGATCAGCAGAGTATATTGGTGGTCTGCTACAAGGATCATCAGAGTACATTGGTGGTCTGCTACAAAGATCAGAGAGTATATTGGTGGTCTGCTACAAGGATCAGCAGAGTATATTGGTGGTCTGCTACAAAGATCAGCAGAGTATATTGGTGGTCTGCTACAAGGATCAGCAGAGTATATTGGTGGTCTGCTACAAGGATCAGCAGAGTATATTGGTGGTCTGCTACAAAGATCAGCAGGGTATATTAGTGGTCTGCTACATTGATCAGCAGAGTATATTGGTGGTCTGCTACAAAGATCAGCATAGTATATTGGTGGTCTGCTACAAAGATCAGCGGAGTATATTGGTGGTCTGCTACAAAGATCAGCTGAGTATATTGGTGGTCTGCAGAGTGTATTGGTGGTCTGCTACAAGGTTCAGCAGAGTATATTGGTGGTCTGCTACAAAGATCAGCGGAGTATATTGGTGGTCTGCTACAAGGATCAGCAGAGTATATTGGTGGTCTGCTACAAAGATCAGCGGAGTATATTGGTGGTCTGGTACAAGGATCAGCAGAGTATATTGGTGGTCTGCTACAAAGATCAGCAGAGTATATTGGTGGTCTGCTACAAAGATCAGAGAGTATATTGGTGGTCTGGTACAAAGATCAGCAGAGTATATTGGTGGTCTGCTACAAGGATCAGCAGAGTATATTGGTGGTCTGCTACAAAGATCGGCAGAGTACATTAGCGGTCTGCTACAAGGATCAGCAGAGTACATTGGTGGTCTGCTACAAAGATCAGCAGAGTATATTGGAGGTCTGCTACAAAGATCAGCAGAGTATATTGGTGGTCTGCTACAAAGATCAGCTGAGTATATTGCTGGTCTGCTACAAAGATCATCAGAGTATATTGGTGGTCTGCTACAAAGATCAGCGGAGTATATTGGTGGTGTGCTACAAGGATGAGCAGAGTATATTGGTGGTCTGCCACAAAGATCAGAGAGTATATTGGTGGTCTGCTACAAGGATGAGCAGAGTGTATTGGTGGTCTGTTACAAAGATCAGAGAGTATATTGGTGGTCTGCTACAAAGATCAGCAGAGTACATTGGTGGTCTGCTACAAAGATCAGCAAAGTACATTGGTGGTCTGCTACAAAGATCAGCAGAGTATATTGGTAGTCTGCAGAGTCTATTGGTGGTCTGCTACAAGGATCAGCGGAGTATATTGGTGGTCTGCTTCAAAGATCAGCGGAATATATTGGTGGGCTGCTACAAAGATCAGAGAGTATATTGGTGGTCTGCTACAAAGATCAGCAGAGTACATTGGTGGTCTGCTACAAATATCAGCAAAGTACATTGGTGGTCTGCTACAAAGATCAGCAGAGTATATTGGTAGTCTGCAGAGTCTATTGGTGGTCTGCTACAAGGATCAGCAGAGTATATTGGTGGTCTGCTACAAAGATCAGCGGAGTATATTGGTGGTCTGCTACAAGGATCAGCAGAGTATATTGGTGGTCTGCTACAAAGATCAGCGGAGTATATTGGTGGTCTGCTACAAGGATCAGCAGAGTATATTGGTGGTCTGCTACAAAGATCAGCAGAGTATATTGGTGGTCTGCTACAAAGAGCAGAGAGTATATTGGTGGTCTGGTACAAAGATCAGCAGAGTATATTGGTGGTCTGCTCCAAGGATCAGCAGAGTATATTGGTGGTCTGCTACAAGGATCATCAGAGTACATTGGTGGTCTGCTACAAAGATCAGAGAGTATATTGGTGGTCTGCTACAAGGATCAGCAGAGTATATTGGTGGTCTGCTACAAGGATCAGCAGAGTATATTGGTGGTCTGCTACAAAGATCAGCAGAGTATATTGGTGGTCTGCTACAAAGAGCAGAGAGTATATTGGTGGTCTGGTACAAAGATCAGCAGAGTATATTGGTGGTCTGCTCCAAGGATCAGCAGAGTATATTGGTGGTCTGCTACAAGGATCATCAGAGTACATTGGTGGTCTGCTACAAAGATCAGAGAGTATATTGGTGGTCTGCTACAAGGATCAGCAGAGTATATTGGTGGTCTGCTACAAAGATCAGCAGAAGTATATTGGTGGTCTGCTACAAGGATCAGCAGAGTATATTGGTGGTCTGCTACAAGGATCAGCAGAGTATATTGGTGGTCTGCTACAAAGATCAGCAGGGTATATTAGTGGTCTGCTACATTGATCAGCAGAGTATATTGGTGGTCTGCTACAAAGATCAGCATAGTATATTGGTGGTCTGCAGAGTGTATTGGTGGTCTGCTACAAGGATCAGCAGAGTATATTGGTGGTCTGCTACAAAGATCAGCGGAGTATATTGGTGGTCTGCTACAAGGATCAGCAGAGTATATTGGTGGTCTGCTACAAAGATCAGCGGAGTATATTGGTGGTCTGGTACAAGGATCAGCAGAGTATATTGGTGGTCTGCTACAAAGATCAGCTGAGTATATTGGTGGTCTGCAGAGTGTATTGGTGGTCTGCTACAAGGATCAGCAGAGTATATTGGTGGTCTGCTACAAAGATCAGCGGAGTATATTGGTGGTCTGCTACAAGGATCAGCAGAGTATATTGGTGGTCTGCTACAAAGATCAGCGCAGTATATTGGTGGTCTGGTACAAGGATCAGCAGAGTATATTGGTGGTCTGCTACAAAGATCAGCAGAGTATATTGGTGGTCTGCTACAAAGATCAGAGAGTATATTGGTGGTCTGGTACAAAGATCAGCAGAGTATATTGGTGGTCTGCTACAAGGATCAGCAGAGTATATTGGTGGTCTGCTACAAAGATCGGCAGAGTACATTAGCGGTCTGCTACAAGGATCAGCAGAGTACATTGGTGGTCTGCTACAAAGATCAGCAGAGTATATTGGAGGTCTGCTACAAAGATCAGCAGAGTATATTGGTGGTCTGCTACAAAGATCAGCTGAGTATATTGCTGGTCTGCTACAAAGATCATCAGAGTATATTGGTGGTCTGCTACAAAGATCAGCGGAGTATATTGGTGGTGTGCTACAAGGATGAGCAGAGTATATTGGTGGTCTGCTACAAAGATCAGAGAGTATATTGGTGGTCTGCTACAAGGATGAGCAGAGTGTATTGGTGGTCTGCTACAAAGATCAGAGAGTATATTGGTGGTCTGCTACAAAGATCAGCAGAGTACATTGGTGGTCTGCTACAAAGATCAGCAAAGTACATTGGTGGTCTGCTACAAAGATCAGCAGAGTATATTGGTAGTCTGCAGAGTCTATTGGTGGTCTGCTACAAGGATCAGCGGAGTATATTGGTGGTCTGCTTCAAAGATCAGCGGAGTATATTGGTGGGCTGCTACAAAGATCAGAGAGTATATTGGTGGTCTGCTACAAAGATCAGCAGAGTACATTGGTGGTCTGCTACAAATATCAGCAAAGTACATTGGTGGTCTGCTACAAAGATCAGCAGAGTATATTGGTAGTCTGCAGAGTCTATTGGTGGTCTGCTACAAGGATCAGCAGAGTATATTGGTGGTCTGCTACAAAGATCAGCGGAGTATATTGGTGGTCTGCTACAAGGATCAGCAGAGTATATTGGTGGTCTGCTACAAAGATCAGCGGAGTATATTGGTGGTCTGCTACAAGGATCAGCAGAGTATATTGGTGGTCTGCTACAAAGATCAGCAGAGTATATTGGTGGTCTGCTACAAAGAGCAGAGAGTATATTGGTGGTCTGGTACAAAGATCAGCAGAGTATATTGGTGGTCTGCTACAAGGATCAGCAGAGTATATTGGTGGTCTGCTACAAGGATCATCAGAGTAAATTGGTGGTCTGCTACAAAGATCAGAGAGTATATTGGTGGTCTGCTACAAAGATCAGCAGAGTATATTGGTGGTCTGCTACAAAGATCAGCAGAGTATATTGGTGGTCTGCTACAAGGATCAGCAGAGTATATTGGTGGTCTGCTACAAGGATCAGCAGAGTATATTGGTGGTCTGCTACAAAGATCAGCAGGGTATATTAGTGGTCTGCTACATTGATCACCAGAGTATATTGGTGGTCTGCTACAAAGATCAGCATAGTATATTGGTGGTCTGCTACAAAGATCAGCGGAGTATATTGGTGGTCTGCTACAAAGATCAGCTGAGTATATTGGTGGTCTGCAGAGTGTATTGGTGGTCTGCTACAAGGATCAGCAGAGTATATTGGTGGTCTGCTTCAAAGATCAGCGGAGTATATTGGTGGGCTGCTACAAAGATCAGCGGAGTATATTGGTGGGCTGCTACAAAGATCAAAGAGTATATTGGTGGTCTGCTACAAAGATCAGCAGAGTACATTGGTGGTCTGCTACAAAGATCAGCAGAGTATATTGGTGGTCTGCTACAAAGATCAGAGAGTATATTGGTGGTCTGCTACAAAGATCAGCAGAGTATATTGGTGGTCTGCTACAAGGATCAGCAGAGTATATTGGTGGTCTGCTACAAGGATCATCAGAGTACATTGGTGGTCTGCTACAAAGATCAGAGAGTATATTGGTGGTCTGCTACAAGGATCAGCAGAGTATATTGGTGGTCTGCTACAAAGATCAGCAGAGTATATTGGTGGTCTGCTACAAGGATCAGCAGAGTATATTGGTGGTCTGCTACAAGGATCAGCAGAGTATATTGGTGGTCTGCTACAAAGATCAGCAGGGTATATTAGTGGTCTGCTACATTGATCAGCAGAGTATATTGGTGGTCTGCTACAAAGATCAGCGGAGTATATTGGTGGTCTGCTACAAAGATCAGCAGAGTATATTGGAGGTCTGCTACAAAGATCAGCGGAGTATATTGGTGGTCTGCTACAAAGATCAGCTGAGTATATTGCTGGTCTGCTACAAAGATCATCAGAGTATATTGGTGGTCTGCTACAAAGATCAGCGGAGTATATTGGTGGTTTGCTACAAGGATGAGCAGAGTATATTGGTGGTCTGCTACAAAGATCAGAGAGTATATTGGTGGTCTGCTACAAGGATGAGCAGAGTATATTGGTGGTCTGCTACAAAGATCAGAGAGTATATTGGTGGTCTGCTACAAGGATCAGCAGAGTATATTGGTGGTCTGCTGCAAAGATCAGCAGAGTACATTGGTGGTCTGCTACAAAGATCAGCAGAGTATATTGGTGGTCTGCAGAGTCTATTGGTGGTCTGCTACAAGGATCAGTAGAGTATATTGGTGGTCTGCTTCAAAGATCAGCGGAGTATATTGGTGGTCTGCTACAAAGATCATCGGAGTATATTGGTGGTCTGCTTCAAAGATCAGCGGAGTATATTGGTGGGCTGCTACAAAGATCAACAGAGTATATTCGTGGTCTGCTACAAAGATCAGCAGAGTACATTGGTGGTCTGCTACAAAGATCAGCAAAGTACATTGGTGGTCTGCTACAAAGATCAGCAGAGTATATTGGTAGTCTGCAGAGTCTATTGGTGGTCTGCTACAAGGATCAGCGGAGTATATTGGTGGTCTGCTTCAAAGATCAGCGGAGTATATTGGTGGGCTGCTACAAAGATCAGAGAGTATATTGGTGGTCTGCTACAAAGATCAGCAGAGTACATTGGTGGTCTGCTACAAATATCAGCAAAGTACATTGGTGGTCTGCTACAAAGATCAGCAGAGTATATTGGTAGTCTGCAGAGTCTATTGGTGGTCTGCTACAAGGATCAGCAGAGTATATTGGTGGTCTGCTACAAAGATCAGCGGAGTATATTGGTGGTCTGCTACAAGGATCAGCAGAGTATATTGGTGGTCTGCTACAAAGATCAGCGGAGTATATTGGTGGTCTGCTACAAGGATCAGCAGAGTATATTGGTGGTCTGCTACAAAGATCAGCAGAGTATATTGGTGGTCTGCTACAAAGAGCAGAGAGTATATTGGTGGTCTGGTACAAAGATCAGCAGAGTATATTGGTGGTCTGCTCCAAGGATCAGCAGAGTATATTGGTGGTCTGCTTCAAGGATCATCAGAGTACATTGGTGGTCTGCTACAAAGATCAGAGAGTATATTGGTGGTCTGCTACAAGGATCAGCAGAGTATATTGGTGGTCTGCTACAAAGATCAGCAGAGTATATTGGTGGTCTGCTACAAGGATCAGCAGAGTATATTGGTGGTCTGCTACAAGGATCAGCAGAGTATATTGGTGGTCTGCTACAAAGATCAGCAGGGTATATTAGTGGTCTGCTACATTGATCAGCAGAGTATATTGGTGGTCTGCTACAAAGATCAGCATAGTATATTGGTGGTCTGCTACAAAGATCAGCGGAGTATATTGGTGGTCTGCTACAAAGATCAGCTGAGTATATTGGTGGTCTGCAGAGTGTATTGGTGGTCTGCTACAAGGTTCAGCAGAGTATATTGGTGGTCTGCTACAAAGATCAGCGGAGTATATTGGTGGTCTGCTACAAGGATCAGCAGAGTATATTGGTGGTCTGCTACAAAGATCAGCGGAGTATATTGGTGGTCTGGTACAAGGATCAGCAGAGTATATTGGTGGTCTGCTACAAAGATCAGCAGAGTATATTGGTGGTCTGCTACAAAGATCAGAGAGTATATTGGTGGTCTGGTACAAAGATCAGCAGAGTATATTGGTGGTCTGCTACAAGGATCAGCAGAGTATATTGGTGGTCTGCTACAAAGATCGGCAGAGTACATTAGCGGTCTGCTACAAGGATCAGCAGAGTACATTGGTGGTCTGCTACAAAGATCAGCAGAGTATATTGGAGGTCTGCTACAAAGATCAGCAGAGTATATTGGTGGTCTGCTACAAAGATCAGCTGAGTATATTGCTGGTCTGCTACAAAGATCATCAGAGTATATTGGTGGTCTGCTACAAAGATCAGCGGAGTATATTGGTGGTGTGCTACAAGGATGAGCAGAGTATATTGGTGGTCTGCTCACAAAGATCAGAGAGTATATTGGTGGTCTGCTACAAGGATGAGCAGAGTGTATTGGTGGTCTGCTACAAAGATCAGAGAGTATATTGGTGGTCTGCTACAAAGATCAGCAGAGTACATTGGTGGTCTGCTACAAAGATCAGCAAAGTACATTGGTGGTCTGCTACAAAGATCAGCAGAGTATATTGGTAGTCTGCAGAGTCTATTGGTGGTCTGCTACAAGGATCAGCGGAGTATATTGGTGGTCTGCTTCAAAGATCAGCGGAATATATTGGTGGGCTGCTACAAAGATCAGAGAGTATATTGGTGGTCTGCTACAAAGATCAGCAGAGTACATTGGTGGTCTGCTACAAATATCAGCAAAGTACATTGGTGGTCTGCTACAAAGATCAGCAGAGTATATTGGTAGTCTGCAGAGTCTATTGGTGGTCTGCTACAAGGATCAGCAGAGTATATTGGTGGTCTGCTACAAAGATCAGCGGAGTATATTGGTGGTCTGCTACAAGGATCAGCAGAGTATATTGGTGGTCTGCTACAAAGATCAGCGGAGTATATTGGTGGTCTGCTACAAGGATCAGCAGAGTATATTGGTGGTCTGCTACAAAGATCAGCAGAGTATATTGGTGGTCTGCTACAAAGAGCAGAGAGTATATTGGTGGTCTGGTACAAAGATCAGCAGAGTATATTGGTGGTCTGCTCCAAGGATCAGCAGAGTATATTGGTGGTCTGCTACAAGGATCATCAGAGTACATTGGTGGTCTGCTACAAAGATCAGAGAGTATATTGGTGGTCTGCTACAAGGATCAGCAGAGTATATTGGTGGTCTGCTACAAAGATCAGCAGAGTATATTGGTGGTCTGCTACAAGGATCAGCAGAGTATATTGGTGGTCTGCTACAAGGATCAGCAGAGTATATTGGTGGTCTGCTACAAAGATCAGCAGGGTATATTAGTGGTCTGCTACATTGATCAGCAGAGTATATTGGTGGTCTGCTACAAAGATCAGCATAGTATATTGGTGGTCTGCTACAAAGATCAGCGGAGTATATTGGTGGTCTGCTACAAAGATCAGCTGAGTATATTGGTGGTCTGCAGAGTGTATTGGTGGTCTGCTACAAGGATCAGCAGAGTATATTGGTGGTCTGCTACAAAGATCAGCGGAGTATATTGGTGGTCTGCTACAAGGATCAGCAGAGTATATTGGTGGTCTGCTACAAAGATCAGCGGAGTATATTGGTGGTCTGGTACAAGGATCAGCAGAGTATATTGGTGGTCTGCTACAAAGATCAGCAGAGTATATTGGTGGTCTGCTACAAAGATCAGAGAGTATATTGGTGGTCTGGTACAAAGATCAGCAGAGTATATTGGTGGTCTGCTACAAGGATCAGCAGAGTATATTGGTGGTCTGCTACAAAGATCGGCAGAGTACATTAGCGGTCTGCTACAAGGATCAGCAGAGTACATTGGTGGTCTGCTACAAAGATCAGCAGAGTATATTGGAGGTCTGCTACAAAGATCAGCAGAGTATATTGGTGGTCTGCTACAAAGATCAGCTGAGTATATTGCTGGTCTGCTACAAAGATCATCAGAGTATATTGGTGGTCTGCTACAAAGATCAGCGGAGTATATTGGTGGTGTGCTACAAGGATGAGCAGAGTATATTGGTGGTCTGCCACAAAGATCAGAGAGTATATTGGTGGTCTGCTACAAAGATCAGCAGAGTACATTGGTGGTCTGCTACAAAGATCAGCAAAGTACATTGGTGGTCTGCTACAAAGATCAGCAGAGTATATTGGTAGTCTGCAGAGTCTATTGGTGGTCTGCTACAAGGATCAGCGGAGTATATTGGTGGTCTGCTTCAAAGATCAGCGGAATATATTGGTGGGCTGCTACAAAGATCAGAGAGTATATTGGTGGTCTGCTACAAAGATCAGCAGAGTACATTGGTGGTCTGCTACAAATATCAGCAAAGTACATTGGTGGTCTGCTACAAAGATCAGCAGAGTATATTGGTAGTCTGCAGAGTCTATTGGTGGTCTGCTACAAGGATCAGCAGAGTATATTGGTGGTCTGCTACAAAGATCAGCGGAGTATATTGGTGGTCTGCTACAAGGATCAGCAGAGTATATTGGTGGTCTGCTACAAAGATCAGCGGAGTATATTGGTGGTCTGCTACAAGGATCAGCAGAGTATATTGGTGGTCTGCTACAAAGATCAGCAGAGTATATTGGTGGTCTGCTACAAAGAGCAGAGAGTATATTGGTGGTCTGGTACAAAGATCAGCAGAGTATATTGGTGGTCTGCTACAAGGATCAGTAGAGTATATTGGTGGTCTGCTACAAGGATCATCAGAGTACATTGGTGGTCTGCTACAAAGATCAGAGAGTATATTGGTGGTCTGCTACAAGGATCAGCAGAGTATATTGGTGGTCTGCTACAAAGATCAGCAGAGTATATTGGTGGTCTGCTACAAGGATCAGCAGAGTATATTGGTGGTCTGCTACAAGGATCAGCAGAGTATATTGGTGGTCTGCTACAAAGATCAGCAGGGTATATTAGTGGTCTGCTACATTGATCAGCAGAGTATATTGGTGGTCTGCTACAAAGATCAGCATAGTATATTGGTGGTCTGCTACAAAGATCAGCGGAGTATATTGGTGGTCTGCTACAAAGATCAGCTGAGTATATTGGTGGTCTGCAGAGTGTATTGGTGGTCTGCTACAAGGATCAGCAGAGTATATTGGTGGTCTGCTACAAAGATCAGCGGAGTATATTGGTGGTCTGCTACAAGGATCAGCAGAGTATATTGGTGGTCTGCTACAAAGATCAGCGGAGTATATTGGTGGTCTGGTACAAGGATCAGCAGAGTATATTGGTGGTCTGCTACAAAGATCAGCAGAGTATATTGGTGGTCTGCTACAAAGATCAGAGGGTATATTGGTGGTCTGGTACAAAGATCAGCAGAGTATATTGGAGGTCTGCTACAAGGATCAGCAGAGTATATTGGTGGTCTGCTACAAAGATCGGCAGAGTACATTAGCGGTCTGCTACAAGGATCAGCAGAGTACATTGGTGGTCTGCTACAAAGATCAGCAGAGTATATTGGAGGTCTGCTACAAAGATCAGCAGAGTATATTGGTGGTCTGCTACAAAGATCAGCTGAGTATATTGCTGGTCTGCTACAAAGATCATCAGAGTATATTGGTGGTCTGCTACAAAGATCAGCGGAGTATATTGGTGGTGTGCTACAAGGATGAGCAGAGTATATTGGTGGTCTGCTACAAAGATCAGAGAGTATATTGGTGGTCTGCTACTAGGATGAGCAGAGTATATTGGTGGTCTGCTACAAAGATCAGAGAGTATATTGGTGGTCTGCTACAAGGATCAGCAGAGTATATTGGTGGTCTGCTGCAAAGATCAGCAGAGTACATTGGTGGTCTGCTACAAAGATCAGCAGAGCATATTGGTGGTCTGCAGAGTCTATTGGTGGTCTGCTACAAGGATCAGTAGAGTATATTGGTGGTCTGCTTCAAAGATCAGCGGAGTATATTGGTGGTCTGCTACAAAGATCAGCAGAGTACATTGGTGGTCTGCTACAAATATCAGCAAAGTACATTGGTGGTCTGCTACAAAGATCAGCAGAGTATATTGGTAGTCTGCAGAGTCTATTGGTGGTCTGCTACAAGGATCAGCAGAGTATATTGGTGGTCTGCTACAAAGAACAGCGGAGTATATTGGTGGTCTGCTACAAGGATCAGCAGAGTATATTGGTGGTCTGCTACAAAGATCAGCGGAGTATATTGGTGGTCTGCTACAAGGATCAGCAGAGTATATTGGTGGTCTGCTACAAAGATCAGCAGAGTATATTGGTGGTCTGCTACAAAGATCAGAGAGTATATTGGTGGTCTGCTACAAAGATCAGCAGAGTATATTGGTTGTCTGCTACAAGGATCAGCAGAGTATATTGGTGGTCTGCTACAAGGATCATCAGAGTACATTGGTGGTCTGCTACAAAGATCAGAGAGTATATTGGTGGTCTGCTACAAGGATCAGCAGAGTATATTGGTGGTCTGCTACAAAGATCAGCAGAGTATATTGGTGGTCTGCTACAAGGATCAGCAGAGTATATTGGTGGTCTGCTACAAGGATCAGCAGAGTATATTGGTGGTCTGCTACAAAGATCATCAGGGTATATTAGTGGTCTGCTACATTGATCAGCAGAGTATATTGGTGGTCTGCTACAAAGATCAGCATAGTATATTGGTGGTCTGCTACAAAGATCAGCGGAGTATATTGGTGGTCTGCTACAAAGATCAGCTGAGTATATTGGTGGTCTGCAGAGTGTATTGGTGGTCTGCTACAAGGATCAGCAGAGTATATTGGTGGTCTGCTACAAAGATCAGCGGAGTATATTGGTGGTCTTCTACAAGGATCAGCAGAGTATATTGGTGGTCTGCTACAAAGATCAGCGGAGTATATTGGTGGTCTGCTACAAAGATCAGCAGAGTATATTGGTGGTCTGCTACAAAGATCAGAGAGTATATTGGTGGTCTGGTACAAAGATCAGCAGAGTATATTGGTGGTCTGCTACAAGGATCAGCAGAGTATATTGGTGGTCTGCTACAAAGATCGGCAGAGTACATTAGCGGTCTGCTACAAGGATCAGCAGAGTACATTGGTGGTCTGCTAGAAAGATCAGCAGAGTCTATTGGTGGTCTGCTACAAAGATCAGCATAGTATATTGGTGGTCTGCTACAAAGATCAGCGGAGTATATTGGTGGTCTGCTACAAGGATCAGCAGAGTATATTGGTGGTCTGGTACAAAGATCAGCTGAGTATATTGGTGGTCTGCTACAAGGATCAGCAGAGTATATTGGTGGTCTGCTACAAAGATCAGCGGAGTATATTGGTGGTCTGCTACAAAGATCAGCAGGGTATATTGGTGGTCTGCTACAAAGATCAGAGAGTATATTGGTGGTCTGCTACAAGGATCAGCAGAGTATATTGGTTGTCTGCTACAAAGATCATCAGAGTACATTGGTGGTCTGCTACAAAGATCAGAGAGTATATTGGTGGTCTGCTACAAGGATCAGCAGAGTATATTGGTGGTCTGCTACAAGGATCAGCAGAGTATATTGGTGGTCTGCTTCAAAGATCATCAGAGTATATTGGTGGTCTGCTACAAAGATCAGCTGAGTATATTGGTGGTCTGCTACAAAGATCAGCAGAGTATATTGGTGGTCTGCTACAAAGATCAGCAGAGTCTATTGGTGGTCTGCTACAAAGATCAGCGGAGTATATTGGTGGTCTGCTACAAAGATCAGCAGAGTATATTGGAGGTCTGCTACAAAGATCAGCGGAGTATATTGGTGGTCTGCTACAAAGATCAGCTGAGTATATTGCTGGTCTGCTACAAAGATCATCAGAGTATATTGGTGGTCTGCTACAAAGATCAGCGGAGTATATTGGTGGTGTGCTACAAGGATGAGCAGAGTATATTGGTGGTCTGCTACAAAGATCAGAGAGTATATTGGTGGTCTGCTACGAGGATGAGCAGAGTATATTGGTGGTCTGCTACAAAGATCAGAGAGTATATTGGTGGTCTGCTACAAGGATCAGCAGAGTATATTGGTGGTCTGCTGCAAAGATCAGCAGAGTACATTGGTGGTCTGCTACAAAGATCAGCAGAGTATATTGGTGGTCTGCTACAAAGATCAGCAGAGTATATTGATGGTCTGCAGAGTCTATTGGTGGTCTGCTACAAGGATCAGCAGAGTATATTGGTGGTCTGCTTCAAAGATCAGCGGAGTATATTGGTGGTCTGCTACAAAGATCATCGGAGTATATTGGTGGTCTGCTTCAAAGATCAGCGGAGTATATTGGTGGGCTGCTACAAAGACCAGCAGAGTATATTGGTGGTCTGGTACAAAGATCAGCGGAGTATATTGGTGGTCTGCTACAAGGATCAACAGAGTATATTGGTAGTCTGCTACAAAGATCAGCAGAGTATATTTGTGGTCTGCTACAAAGATCAGAGAGTATATTGGTGGTCTGCTACAAAGATCAGAGAGTATATTGGTGGTCTGCTACAAAGATCAGAGAGTATATTGGTGGTCTGCTACAAAGATCATCAGAGTATATTGGTGGTCTGCTGCAAAGATCAGCAGAGTACATTGGTGGTCTGCTACAAAGATCAGCAGAGTATATTGGTGGTCTGCTAGAAAGATCATCAGAGTATATTGGTGGTCTGCTGCAAAGATCAGAGAGTATATTGGTGGTCTGCTACAAAGATCATCAGAGTATATTGGTGGTCTGCTACAAAGATCATCAGAGTATATTGGTGGTCTGCTGCAAAGATCAGAGAATATATTGGTGGTCTGCTACAAAGATCATCAGAGTATATTGGTGGTCTGCTACAAAGATCAGCAGAGTATATTGGTGGTCTGCAGATTCTATTGGTGGTCTGCTACATGGATCAGCAGAGTATATTGGTGGTCTGCTTCAAAGATCAGCGGAGTATATTGGTGGTCTGCTACAAGGATCATTGGAGTATATTGGTGGTCTGCTTCAAAGATCAGCGGAGTATATTGGTGAGCTGATACAAAGATCAGCAGAGTATATTGGTGGTCTGCTACAAAGATCAGCAGAGTATATTGGTGGTCTGCTACAAGGATCAGCAGAGTATATTGGTAGTCTGCTACAAAGATGAGCAGAGTATATTGGTGGTCTGCTACAAAGATCAGAGAGTATTTTGGTGGTCTGCTACAAAGATCAGAGAGTCTATTGGTGGTGTGCTACAAGGATCAGCAGAGTATATTGGTGGTCTGCTACAAAGATCAGAGAGTATATTGGTGGTCTGCTACAAGGATCAGCAGAGTATATTGGTGGTCTGCTTCAAAGATCATCAGAGTATATTGTTGGTCTGCTACAAGGATCAGCAGAGTATATTGGTGGTCTGCTACAAGGATCAGCAGAGTATATTGGTGGTCTGCTACAAAGATCAGCGGAGTATATTGGTGGTCTGCTACAAAGATCTGAGAGTATATTGGTGGTGTGCTACAAGGATCAGCAGAGTATATTGGTGGTCTGCTACAAAGATCAGAGAGTATATTTGTGGTCTGCTACAAGGATCAGCAGAGTATATTGGTGGTCTGCTTCAAAGATCAGCGGAGTATATTGGTGGTCTGCTACAAAGATCTGAGAGTATATTGGTGGTGTGCTACAAGGATCAGCAGAGTATATTGGTGGTCTGCTACAAAGATCAGAGAGTATATTGGTGGTCTGCTACAAGGATCAGCAGAGTATATTGGTGGTCTGCTTCAAAGATCATCAGAGTATATTGTTGGTCTGCTACAAGGATCAGCACAGTATATTGGTGGTCTGCTACAAGGATCAGCAGAGTATATTGGTGGTCTGCTACAAAGATCAGCGGAGTATATTGGTGGTCTGCTACAAAGATCTGAGAGTATATTGGTGGTCTGCTACAAAGATCAGAGAGTATATTGGTGGTCTGCTACAAGGATCAGCAGAGTATATCTGCTCTTTTAATGGCAAGATGAGTCCTCGATCGAGGTGCTGCTTGAAGGGTACAAATCCACTAGTAAAGCGGTGTAGACCCGAACTTTTCAAACACACCTTCACTTTTCCTTTCGGTGCCTAGACACTAGATGTTGTCAGGGCCACACAGCTAGTAGTTCTAGTCATTGAGGCAGTAGGGCTCAAATAAGTGGGTACTCTGATGATCAAGTAAAAACCAAAACGTAGATTACATGAAAGGTGGGATTTTGTAAAACTGTGGAACTTCCTCAAAAACAGAGATTGCAGAATATGTGCTGTGGACGCATCCCTTTGCTTACATACCGCTTGGGGTCACTACTGATGTTCTGTTTCTGTTGTCTACTGATTGCAGGAGAGAGATCCAAGATGCAAAGGATCAACTCCTGGCGATAAAGAAGCAACTTGTACCTCCTTACTTCAAGTCTCAGTTGGGGATGGCCTTCCTGCTGTCACAGGTGAGAAGCATCACAAACCTTGTTACTTCAAGTCTCAGGGGGGGATGGGCCCTACCTGCTGTCACAGGTGAGAAACATCACAAACCTCCTTACTCAAATCTCAGGGGGATGGGCCCTTCATGCTGTCACAGGTGAGAAGCATCACAAACCTTGTTACTTCAAGTCTCAGGGGGATGGGCCCTACCTGCTGTCACAGGTGAGAAACATCACAAACCTCCTTACTCAAATCTCAGGGGGGATGGGCCCTTCCTGCTGTCACAGGTGAGAAGCATCACAAACCTTGTTACTTCAAGTCTCAGGGGGATGGGCCCTTCCTGCTGTCACAGGTGAGAAGCATCACAAACCTTGTTACTTCAAGTCTCAGGGGGGGATGGGCCCTACCTGCTGTCACAGGTGAGAAGCATCACAAACCTTGTTACTTCAAGTCTCAGGGGGGGATGGGCCCTACCTGCTGTCACAGGTGAGAAGAATCACAAACCTCGTTACTTCAAGTCTCAGGGGGATGGGCCCTACCTGCTGTCACAGCTGAGAAGCATCACAAACCTCGTTACTTCAAGTCTCAGGGGGATGGGCCCTTCCTGCTGTCACAGGTAAGAAGCATCACAAACCTCGTTACTCAAATCTCAGGGGGGGATGGGCCCTTCCTGCTGTGACAGGTGAGAAGCATCACAAACCTTGTTACTTCAAGTCTCAGTTGGGGATGGCCTTCCTGCTGTCACAGGTGAGAAGCATCACAAACCTTGTTACTTCAAGTCTCAGGGGGGGATGGGCCCTTCCTGCTGTCACAGGTGAGAAGCATCACAAACCTTGTTACTTCAAGTCTCAGGGGGGGATGGGCCCTACCTGCTGTCACAGGTGAGAAGCATCACAAACCTTGTTACTTCAAGTCTCAGGGGGGGATGGGCCCTTCATGCTGTCACAGGTGAGAAGCATCACAAACCTTGTTACTTCAAGTCTCAGGGTGGGATGGGCCCTACCTGCTGTCACAGGTGAGAAGCATCACAAACCTCGTTACTTCAAGTCTCAGGGGGGGATGGGCCCTTCCTGCTGTCACAGGTGAGAAGCATCACAAACCTCGTTACTTCAAGTCTCAGGGGGGGATGAGCCCTACCTGCTGTCACAGGTGAGAAGCATCACAAACCTCGTTACTTCAAGTCTCAGGGGGGGATGGGCCCTACCTGCTGTCACAGGTGAGAAACATCACAAACCTCCTTACTCAAATCTCAGGGGGGATGGGCCCTTCCTGCTGTCACAGGTGAGAAGCATCTCAAACCTTGTTACTTCAAGTCTCAGGGGGGATGGGCCCTACCTGCTGTCACAGGTGAGAAGCATCACAAACCTTGTTACTTCAAGTCTCAGGGGGGATGGGCCCTACCTGCTGTCACAGGTGAGAAACATCACAAACCTCCTTACTCAAATCTCAGGGGGGGATGGGCCCTTCCTGCTGTCACAGGTGAGAAGCATCACAAACCTTGTTACTTCAAGTCTCAGGGGGGATGGGCCCTACCTGCTGTCACAGGTGAGAAGCATCACAAACCTTGTTACTTCAAGTCTCAGGGGGGGATGGGCCCTTCCTGCTGTCACAGGTGAGAAGCATCACAAACCTTGTTACTTCAAGTCTCAGGGGGGGATGGGCCCTACCTGCTGTCACAGGTGAGAAACATCACAAACCTTGTTACTTCAAGTCTCAGGGGGGGAGGGCTTTCTAGCTGTTACATGTAATGAAGCACAATCCATGTGTTGAAATCAGGTTACCAGGTACCCCAGACTTAACACATACTGCCAGGAGAGTGAATCACTATTAAACTGTGGAGCAGGATTCTCTGGTGAACCGCTTGTTTGTCAATACCTCCGCGTTTGTCGATGTCTGTCAACTATGTGAGGTCCATTATAGATTGAAGAATGTTGGCAGGTGCAGAACGTCTCTCCACCAGACCTTCTGTCAGGTTAGTGACTATTCATTTTATTTCACTGTACATGAGCACAGATCTTAGATAATCGTAGGCCTAATTCTTCAACTCAGACAGTTGACTTCATCCACCCAGACCATGTTATTTCCATCAGTCCCTCGTAGAGTCATTGGCCCATTCTTGGATCTCTCCACTTGTTGATGCTGAAGGCTTCCGGTTCCTACCCATCCTGCCAGAAGTTGAATGTAAATCAGAAGCGCCCACTTGCATGCGCATCCATTCAGAGGCTGGAGATGAACTTGATCAGTTTGGAATAATTAATAAAGTGACGTGGTTCATTGATTAACGTGGAAAGTGTATGTGAAGGAGACCAGGAGTTTTGTTAACAAGTAAGAAAAGTAGAACTAGTCCTTGATCTCATCGGTTTCCCTTGCCTGTTTACTAAGAGTGACGGTCAGGCAGCAGCAGGAGGTAGAACTTGCTGCACTGGCATCTGGTCCTGTGGAGTCCTCCCATCAGCAGCGTTCAAGGCCTGTGGAGCCCTCTCGTCACCACAGGGGAGAGGATGTGGCGTAATGGCCAGGGCTGCCTACCTTGGAGCTCGGGAACCAGGTTCAAGCCTCTGCGGCAGCTCAACATCCTGTGATGCGGCTCTGTGGCCAACCCACCCAGAGGCTGCCAACCCCCCGCCAGGCAGCCAATTCCATACTGCGCATGGCCTTTCGTGCGCACGGCGTGAGATTGGCTGCCAGGCCCTGCGCCCGACTCCCCGCAGGCAGCTGACCGGAGGCAGCCAACCCCACACCGCACATGACCTTTCGTCGTGCGCTGCATGGGGTTAGCCGCAGGGCTTCTCTTGCATTCAGACCCTACTTCCAACTCCCCGCAGACAGTCAACTCCACGCTGTGCACAGCCTTTGGCCGCACGCAGCAGGGAATTGGCCACGGGTTGGCCTGTTGCCAGGCCCTGTGGCAAAACCCCCAGCAGGCTGCCAACCCCACACCATGCACATTCTCGATCCTTAATTGGCCCCAGGGACCCCGTGCCCCGGCCAATTCCAACAAAAATGGGAGGGGAGTTGCGTGGCCCCCTTCCCCAAGCCTTAAAAGGCCCTATAGACCCCATCCCTCGGGGTCAAATACAATAAAAAAAGGGGAGGAGGGCGTACTGTCCCCCATCCCCCAGGGTCAAATACAATAAAAAATGGAAGGGGGCACGTGAACCCCCTCTTCGTGCCTCATTATGCACCAGGGACCTTCTACATGGAGCCAAATATAATAAAAAGGGGGTGGGGCTACGCAGCCCCTCTCTCTAAGCCTTCTCAATCAATCAATCAATCACGGCATTTATAGAGCGCGCTACTCACCCGGGAGGGTCTCAAGGCGCTGGGGGAGGGGGTAAGTTACTGCTCGAACAGCCAGGTCTTGAGCTGCTTCCTGAAGGCGAGATGGTCCTGGGTTCGCCGAAGGTGAGTGGGGAGGAGTTCCAGGTCTTGGCCGCCAGGTAGGAGAAGGATCTTCCTCCGGCGGTGGTTCTGCGGATGCGTGGTACGGTGGCGAGGGCGTGGCTGGTTGATCGTAGCTGGCGTGTGGGCGTGTAGAAGGACATGCGGTCGTTGAGGTACTTTGGGCCCAGGTCGTGGAGGGCCTTGTGTGCGTGGGTGAGGAGTCTGAACGTGATTCTCTTGCTGACGGGGAGCCAGTGCAGGTCTTTCAGGTGTACGGTGATGTGGCTGTGTCGGGGGATGTCCAGGATGAGTCGTGCGGAGGCGTTCTGGATGCGCTGGAGTCTCTTTTGAAGTTTGGCTGTGGTTCCGGCGTAGAGGGTGTTCCCATAGTCCAGTCGGCTGGTGACGAGTGCCTGGGTGACGGTCTTCCTGGTTTCAGTGGGGATCCATCTGAAGATCTTGCGGAGCATGCGCAGGGTGTTGAAGCATGAAGATGAGACGGCGTTGACTTGTCTGGTCATCGACAGGGAGGAGTCCAGGATGAAGCCCAGGTTGCGTGCGTGGTCCGGGGATAAAGGATCCTATCCCCGGGGCAATCATTTTTATTTTATTTTTTAAATAAGGGAATGGGTGCAATGCAAACTTCCCTCCCTAAGCCTTCTCATGCCCTGGGGACCCCATCTCTTGGGCACAATGCACTAAAAAAGGGGAGGGGCACTGTGGCCGCCCTCCCTGAGCCTTATTAGGCCCTGGGGTCCCCATCCCTCAAGGCTGAATTTATCTGAAATGGGGAGGAGGCCATGCGGCCCCCCTCTCCCGGCCTTCAGGGGCCCCCCTGGCCCCAGATGGCTCCCCGCATGCTGCAGGAGCTGCATTGCCTGCGCCCGGAGGGAGCATCTATTTATGCAGCCCTATATGGATGGGAGCAATATATTGTTCTGTTTCCCTGCCCGCATCAATGCATTTTGAAAGCTCCCACTGGCTGGGAGCAGACTTTGTGTTTGCTCTCATTTGGTGGGAGATTTGAAAATGCTCCCGCCAGATAACATAACACTTGTATTTGTAAAGCGCACGTATCACCCAAGGGTATCAAGGCGCTGAATAACAGATGTGGGCAGGGAAACTACTGTGTCCCAGGGTTATGACCCCCGGGACACAGCAAGTGAGCCGGCCCCGGGGGATGGTGTGCCCTTTAAAGGCTCAGGGAGGGGGACCTCTCAGCTCTCCTCCCTCTTTAGTTATGTAGGGCTCCGGGTGATGGAGTTGGAGTTCCTGGGACCTTTAAAGGCTCGGCCCCCTTCCCCTTATTGAATACATTGTGCCCTGGGGATGGGGTGCTCAGGGGCCGAATACCTCTGGGGGAGGGTGGACCACGTGCACCCCGGCCCCCCCCACCATATATTTTAATTGGGCCCTGGGGGATAGGGTAAGAAGGGAGACTTTTTACTATGGGTGACAGGAAGTAATGGAAATATATAGCAGCATTTTCCAACAAACTCTGATTAAAGGACACTCTGGGGCATCCTGCTGGGTTCGTCCTATCCTTATGCATTTTTGGCGAGAGACAGAACATAGCTCTATTGGATAATCACTTTTTAAAAAACAGTATTCCTCCAAGCTTAACAAACCCTTATCTTGCCAGTTCCAAAGAGTATCATAGTACAGTCGCAGCATCTCTCGGTGCTTGTGCGTGGAACCTTTTCATAGCCTCCAGAAAGTATGAGCTGGTGGTTTGCTTCCTGCCTGTATTTCGAAATGTCTCAAAGTACCACGTTCCCCCTTTATCTGAAGCCTTGGTTGTATGTTGGAACCATGCAGGCCTTTATCACGCCTGCCTTAAGAATGAGGTCCGGACCACGGATGCGTCTTTATAACTCTTTTCTTTACCACGCAAGTCCTTACATCGACTTGCTGTAGGGGGCGCTGGACTTTGGAATAGTATAATTTACTATTCCAACTCCAGTGCGCAACAGTAGGGAAAGTGTTGGATTTAAAGTCCAACATCAGTCCAACAACGCTTTTCTTAAGGTAAGTCATTGTAAGGACTCGCGTGGTAAAGGAAGGCGTTGTTAAGGCACAGCGTGGTTCGAGCTCTGATGTAAAGGCTGTTTCCCTGAAGCTTTTAATGTTACACTGTTGTCATTTCTCAGTCTCTGAATTTCCACTTTTGTTCCATAGTTAAATTGTCCCATCTACTCTTCTGTCCTGATCGTGTCCTCAATTTCATTAAATCCTTAATGAATCATTAGTGAACTGTGTCAACGTTGTCATGTCCCATATTTGGAATAAATATAGAGCGGGGTTCAGAAGGGCTTTTACAAGAATTATCCACTCGGAACCCTGGTTCAAGAAAAGTGTCTCTAGTGTAGATCGGACATTGTCCTCAAGGTCAGATAAAATTATCAGTCTCTCAATATCATTAATCCGTAATTGGATGATTCCTCAATAGTAAGGCGAGGCACATTTCGTGAAGTCCCTTTTGATGAAAATATTTCAACAATTTCAGTTTCCTAGAAAATAGGAACAGATCTATAAAATGTCCACATACAGGTGAAACAATGACAGGTGAAACAATGACAGGTGAAACAATGACAGGTGGGACAATGACAGGTGAAACAATGACAGGTGAAAAAATGACAGGTGGGACAATGACAGGCGAAACAATGATAGGTGGGACAATGACAGGTGGGACAATGACAGGTGAAACAATGACAGATGGGACAACGATAGGTGAAACAATGACAGGTGGGACAATGACAGGTGAAACAATGACAGGTGAAACAATGACAGGTGAAACAATGACAGGTGAAACAATGACATGTGGGACAATGACAGGTGAAACAATGACAGGTGGGACAATGACAGGTGAAACAATGACAGGTGAAACAATGACAGGAGGGACAATGACAGGCGAAATAATGATAGGAGGGACAATGACAGGTGGGACAATGACAGGTGAAACAATGACAGGTGGGACAATGACAGGTGAAACAATGACAGGTGGGACAATGACAGGTGAAACAATGACAGGTGAAACAATGACAGGTGAAACAATGACATGTGGGACAATGACAGGTGAAACAATGACAGGTGGGACAATGACAGGTAGGACAATGACAGGTAGGACAATGACAGGTGAAACAATGACGGATGAAACAATGACAGGTGAAACAATGACAGGTGAGACAATGACAGGTGAAACAATGACAGGTGAAACAATGAAAGGTGGGACAATGACAGGTGAAACAATGACAGGTGAAACAATGACAGGTGGGACAGTGACAGGTGAAACAATGACAGGTGAAACAATGACAGGTGAGACAATGACAGGTGGGACAATGACAGGTGAAACAATGACAGGTGGGACAATGACAGGTGAGCCAATGACAGGTGAAACAATGACAGGTGAAACAATGACAGGTGAAACAATGACAAGTGGAACAATGACAGGTGAAACAATGACAGGTGAAACAATGACAGGTGAAACAATGACAGGTGAGACAATGGCAGGTGGGACAAACCCAAAAATGAAATGTTATCAATTTGTCGAATCGTGTTTTAACGTTAACTGGGAGATCCAGGTTGTGGACTTGGATTGCTGTGAGACACGTGTGACAGTGCAGGTTTGTGGAGACCACAGATTATGAGAGGTCTTCTTGGATTACTGTGAGACACGTGTGACAGTGCAGGCTTGTGGAGACCACAGATTATGAGAGGTCTTCTTGGATCGCTGTGAGACACGTGTGACAGTGCAGTCTTGTGGAGACCACAGATTATGAGAGGTCTTCTTGGATCGCTGTGAGACACGTGTGACAGTGCAGGTTTGTGGAGACCACAGATTATGAGAGGTCTTCTTGGATCGCTGTGAGACACGTGTGACAGTGCAGGCTTGTGGAGACCACAGATTATGAGAGGTCTTCTTGGATCGCTGTGAGACACGTGTGACAGTGCAGGCTTGTGGAGACCACAGATTATGAGAGGTCTTCTTGGATCGCTGTGAGACACGTGTGACAGTGCAGACTTGTGGAGACCACAGATTATGAGAGGTCTTCTTGGATCGCTGTGAGACACGTGTGACAGTGCAGGCTTGTGGAGACCACAGATTATGAGAGGTCTTCGTGGATCGCTGTGAGACACGTGTGACAGTGCAGGCTTGTGGAGACCACAGATTATGAGAGGTCTTCTTGGATCGCTGTGAGACACGTGTGACAGTGCAGGCTTGTGGAGACCACAGATTATGAGAGGTCTTCTTGGATCGCTGTGAGACACGTGTGACAGTGCAGGCTTGTGGAGACCACAGATTATGAGAGGTCTTCTTGGATCGCTGTGAGACACGTGTGACAGTGCAGGCTTGTGGAGACCACAGATTATGAGAGGTCTTCTTGGATCGCTGTGAGACACGTGTGACAGTGCAGGCTTGTGGAGACCACAGATTATGAGAGGTCTTCTTGGATCGCTGTGAGACACGTGTGACAGTGCAGACTTTTGGAGACCACAGATTATGAGAGGTCTTCTTGGATCGCTGTGAGACACGTGTGACAGTGCAGGCTTGTGGAGACCACAGATTATGAGAGGTCTTCTTGGATCGCTGTGAGACACGTGTGACAGTGCAGGCTTGTGGAGACCACAGATTATGAGAGGTCTTCTTGGATCGCTGTGAGACACGTGTGACAGTGCAGGCTTGTGGAGACCACAGATTATGAGAGGTCTTCTTGGATCGCTGTGAGACACGTGTGACAGTGCAGGCTTGTGGAGACCACAGATTATGAGAGGTCTTCTTGGATCGCTGTGAGACACGTGTGACAGTGCAGGCTTGTGGAGACCACAGATTATGAGAGGTCTTCTTGGATCGCTGTGAGACACGTGTGACAGTGCAGGCTTGTGGAGACCACAGATTATGAGAGGTCTTCTTGGATCGCTGAGAGACACGTGTGACAGTGCAGGCTTGTGGAGACCACAGATTATGAGAGGTCTTCTTGGATCGCTGTGAGACACGTGTGACAGTGCAGGCTTGTGGAGACCACAGATTATGAGAGGTCTTCTTGGATCGCTGTGAGACACGTGTGACAGTGCAGGCTTGTGGAGACCACAGATTATGAGAGGTCTTCTTGGATCGCTGTGAGACACGTGTGACAGTGCAGGCTTGTGGAGACCACAGATTATGAGAGGTCTTCGTGGATCGCTGTGAGACAAGTGTGACAGTGCAGGCTTGTGGAGACCACAGATTATGAGAGGTCTTCTTGGATCGCTGTGAGACACGTGTGACAGTGCAGGCTTGTGGAGACCACAGATTATGAGAGGTCTTCTTGGATCGCTGTGAGACACGTGTGACAGTGCAGGCTTGTGGAGACCACAGACTATGAGAGGTCTTCTTGGATCGCTGTGAGACACGTGTGACAGTGCAGGCTTGTGGAGACCACAGATTATGAGAGGTCTTCTTGGATCGCTGTGAGACACGTGTGACAGTGCAGGCTTGTGGAGACCACAGATTATGAGAGGTCTTCTTGGATCGCTGTGAGACACGTGTGACAGTGCAGGCTTGTGGAGACCACAGATTATGAGAGGTCTTCTTGGATCGCTGTGAGACACGTGTGACAGTGCAGGCTTGTGGAGACCACAGATTATGAGAGGTCTTCTTGGATCGCTGTGAGACACGTGTGACAGTGCAGGCTTGTGGAGACCACAGATTATGAGAGGTCTTCTTGGATCGCTGTGAGACACGTGTGGCAGTGCAGGCTTGTGGAGACCACAGATTATGAGAGGTCTTCTTGGATCGCTGTGAGGCACGTGTGACAGTGCAGGCTTGTGGAGACCACAGATTATGAGAGGTCTTCTTGGATCGCTGTGAGGCACGTGTGACAGTGCAGGCTTGTGGAGACCACAGATTATGAGAGGTCTTCTTGGATCGCTGTGAGACACGTGTGACAGTGCAGGCTTGTGGAGACCACAGATTATGAGAGGTCTTCTTGGATCGCTGTGAGACACGTGTGACAGTGCAGGCTTGTGGAGACCACAGATTATGAGAGGTCTTCTTGGAAGGGCGGTTTGAGGTCCCTTTTAAAAGCAGAGAGTGACGTGGCGTATCGGATGTTTTCCAGTAAAGCCTTCCAGATCACTGGCCCCATTGGCGCGTGTCAGGATGGGAGGCTTTCTGAGTGGCGGAGGCGAGTTGGAGCAGAGTTTGGCCTCTGTCAGGAAGCTGAAGTCTTTGAGATACGTATTCAGGTTTGCTTTCGGGACTCATCTTGAAGGTGATGTCTGAGATTGAGATGGGAATGTCCCCTGCATGGTAAACAGGTGCTCCCCCTGCCCTGGGAATAGTCCCATTCCTATGCACTTGCACAGTTCTTTGCGCTAACATCCTTAGTGCAGGCTACGCATGTTGTACATGTGCCCAGTATTGGAAATGCCTGGAGGGGGAGCTGCTGACTAGTCTTCCGAAGCACAGCCATTTGGTAGACAGCAGACATGAGGGGTGGGACTGCAGAATCTGTTGTGGACGGTTAAGTGAGGCCTGCCCTTGTGTCTTTCACTGATTAGTACTTCCGCTGGCTGATGGCAGCCAGATGCAGGAACCTTTCACCTCTCTGTGCCTCTGCTGCGGACGCTCCAGGATAGAGACCACCCTGCTGTGAGAAGCATCACTCTGCACAAAGGTGCAGGAACCTTTCACCTCTCTGTGCCTCTGCTGCGGACGCTCCAGCATGGAGACCACCCTGCTGTGAGAAGCATCACTCTGCAAAAAAGGTGCAGGAACATTTCACCTCTCTGTGCCTCTGCTGCGGATGCTCCAGCCTGGAGACCACCCTGCTGTGAGAAGCATCACTCTGTACAAAGGTGCAGGAACCTTTCACCTCTCTGTGCCTCTGCTGCGGACGATCCAGCATGGAGACCATCCTGCTGTAAGAAGCATCACTCTGCACAAAGGTGCAGGAACCTTTCACCTCTCTCTGCCTCTGCTGCGGACGCTCCAGCATGGAAACCACCCTGCTGTGAGAAGCATCAGTCTGCTCAAAGGTGCAGGAACCTTTCACCTCTCTGTCCCTCTGCTGCGGGCGCTCCAGGATAGAGACCACCCTGCTGTCAGAAGCATCACTCTGCACAAAGGTGCAGCAAGATTTCACCTCTCTGTGCCTCTGCTGCGGACGCTCCAGCATGGAGACCACCCTGCTGTGAGAAGCATCACTCTGCACAAAGGTGCAGGAACCTTTCACATCTCTGTGCCTCTGCTGCGGACGCTCCAGGATAGAGACCACCCTGCTGTCAGAAGCATCACTCTGCACAAAGGTGCAGGAACCTTTCACCTCTCTGTGCCTCTGCTGCGGACGCTCCAGGATAGAGACCACCCTGCTGTGAGAAGCATCACTCTGCACAAAGGTGCAGGAACCTTTCACCTCTCTGTGCCTCTGCTGCGGACGCTCCAGGATAGAGACCACCCTGCTGTGAGAAGCATCACTCTGCACAAAGGTGCAGGAACCTTTCACCTATCTGTGCCTCTGCTGCGGACGCTCCAGCATGGAGACCACCCTGCTGTGAGAAGCATCACTCTGCACAAAGGCTGGGTCTGGAGAACAGCCTGGAAAGGACCTTTAGAAGAAGAACCACCTCAAACTGGCTCTGCAGTCTGAGACATTGAGTCCACATCTCCTGTTTCCAACTTGTGTAGAAGCGTGGGACCCAATCCACTGTACTGTGTTCCAGTTCCAAGTACTCTATGAGTAAGGAAGAGAGTGCCTTGGATAGTACTCAGACGGCTGTTGTGTAACCAGGTCTGGTGCCTGCCTGACAGCCAGTCTAATAGAGGTGTGGGACATCATCTGTAGTCTGAAACGTTTGGTAGAGGAGCTGTGCTCCTACCATGAGGCTTCTAGAAGTCTGCCTGCCTGCATGAGAGGTAAGTAGTCTACATGGCCTGCAGGAGTAGAGCGGTCTTTGAAGGACCATGGTCGGGCCCATCCCAAGTGGCTGTGGGGTATCCAGAAGGAGCACACTAAACAAGAGTGATCCTGGAGGACCCCGGCGCCTGAAATCCATCACAGAATCTTCATTCAGTTTCTGGTCCGAACTGCAATCTCATGATTGCCAAAGGCCCGGTCAGAGTTATAATTGTAAGACAACCAGAAGGGAATGAGGGTCTGCTGAATTCTTGTGCCGGACTGCAATCTATCAACGAGCTGAAGACCCATGCGGGGCTACGCCTGCTGTCCAGTAGAACATGGGCCACAGCTGCTGAATGCAGGGGGACCCCAATGTGTTTGCACCTACTGACCATCCGTTCTCATCTTCTTCATGACTGCTGATGGTCAGGTGACTCAATACACCGGATACAGTGAAGCTGCTCCATGCAGATCGCGGCGAGTGTGCTGCAGAATGGCGCCCTGCGCCTAGTGCTGGTGAACGCTGTTGAAGACTCCTGGTGCACCACATTTGGTGCAAGTGTGAGGGAGTACTGCCAGAGTGTAACGGAGTGCTGAAAAGACCATGAGGGAGCTCTTCCATCCCACAAAGGGGTTAAAACTTGAAACTGAGCGCTGTGCTGCACTGCACTTTTGTCTAATTCCCGCTCCTCCTGATAACCCCTACAGAGAGTGGGACCCAGTACCAGAGGAGAGAGTCAAGGAGGGGGATAGCGAGGTAATGGGGTGGACGCAGCAACTACAAGAGATAGCGCCCAGAGGCTGCGACTTGTATATGAACATTGAAGTGTGTGATTAAAGTACTTTCTTTCTTGCAAAGATAAGCTCTGGGCTGGACATTGAATGTATTGGGTCAGTTGGTTGATTGTTGAGCTCTGAGCTCGAGCACCCCCACACTACCTCCTTGAGAGGCCCAAGACTGCTTGCCCTCTTAACCCTGAGAGTCAAGTGTGGAAAGGGTTGTACTTGGTCCAATTGCAGACCCATAGTGGGACGTGTCTGGGGATATCAGTGGTAAACATCCACAATCCCTGTGGTTGAGGCCTAGCGCCCCCTGTCTGCCGCGTTGGCCCCTGAACGGAGCCTGAATCATGAGCTTAAATGCCAGGCAACGGTCTTAGAATAGGCAACCAAGTAATGAGCGAGCCCAGATGTGCTGCAGAATGGAGGACTGCTTTGAGCGAAGTGAACCAAAGTGTCTGCAGTCCGGTCTGTGGCACATTTCCCTTGTCTACATGTGAAATGACTAGAAGGGTCTTGAGTCTGGGCTTTCAGTTTTAGGAAACCGTTGGGTATCGTCATTATATTGTAAGAAACAGGCGCCAAGTTGTGTTAGCAAATGTCTTAGCGGTTGTACATTCAGACTGATAAGTAGGAGGCGAGGATGGAACCCTCTGGGCCGTTCATCAAGGTACAGAAAGATTTTTTATTTTGGTGTTGATGACTTGTTTTCTGTCAGAAGAAAATGAATGTTGACCGTTTAGCACTGTTCCATCAATGCCAAGTCTATTTTTAGGATTTTAAGGGGGATAAAATTATTGATGGTAGCAAAGACTGTTGATAGGTTGAGGAGAATTAGGAAGCAGGGATTTCCTTCATCAAAAATTGCATAGAGCGTCCTCCATAATTTGTCAGTGACGTGACCAAGATTGGGATTTATCTTGGATATAATCTTTCAAGAATATTTAAGAGGAAAGGGAGGACTTTGATGAGTCTGTAGTTTTTGCCGCACTCGGGCCAGCATTCAACTTTTCAAAGAGGGTGATGGATTTTGAGGGAACCTGGGAGAGAGCTGTGTTTGAGAACGAGTTGATAATTTGCAAACACATAGGAGAGAGCGTTGAAGCGATCTTTGGCGAGGGGGGTGTTATGGGCCCTGAAGCAAATGCCCATTGTATTGTGTTTGCTGTGGTAGTTTGAGCTGTCCAGTTGCAATAGACATTTTCTTGTAACTTGGCGTGTTCTGTTTCAGGTGCAGGTGGGTGTTTGCCACCGTCCTCCTTAACTTTCATGAATTTATTGGAAACGTGGTGAGCTAGATCATTGCACTGAAGCCTGTGATGGGCCTCTTTTGTGACGCTGCATGGTCTGGACGAGTTCTCTGGAACAATTTGTAGCGCATGCAAGTTTTGATCTTAGGACGGAGAGTTTGCCTCTGGATAAGATCCATTTCTAACATTTCTTGGCCATTTTGAGTTTGAAGAAGTGGTCAGAGATGGCATCTTTTCTCCATCTCCTTTCGTATGGAGAGGATGTGGCCTAACGGCTAGAGCAGTCGACCTCGGAGCTGGGGAACCGGGTTCGAGTCTTAGCAGGGACGTTCAACATCCTGTGATTCTGGGCAAATCACTTCATCTTACCGTGTCTAACAAAAGAAAGGAATGTGTCCGTCTGTAATGCAACTGGTGCTCATGTAAAGTGCTCTGATACCTTCGGGTCGAGCTTGCGCTATATAAACCTCCAAAAATAAAAAGTGCTGTTAACTTTCTTCTACATCTTGTTGAGATCATCTTCATACCAGTTTGAGGTTGGCTTAGGCTTTCTCTGTTTCATGGTGGCGGGGGCTAATTTGTCCATTATAGCAAGAATATACCGATCATATCACTCTAATAACTTGCTGCATTGGCACCAAGCTCTGTTAATCGATTACTTGACTGGATCAGGGAGTCTAGGGTCTTTCTGTCAATGTGTTTCAGGTTTCTAGAGTTTCTCATGGTGTAACACGTACAGGGAGCGTGGAAGTAAACACTTTGAAGGGAGTAAGAAGGTGACCATCCCATTGAAACAGACTGTGAGGCTTGAAGTAAGCACTTCCTAGCAAAGATCTGATCCACAGTGGCACCCTTGTTGTGAGTAGGGAGATGCAATGTTGGAGCAGGTTGTTCTCATGGAAGGATTTGAGTGTAGACGAGCGGGTCTTATTTTCCTCTCCCCAATGTAGGGTGAGATCTCCCAGGAGACAAGAGTGACCTTTTCATCTCCCCTCAGAACCTCCCAAATGTGTGTCTATGGGTGATTGGCCACAGACGTACGTCGCCTGAAGACATTGTCTGGACATCCTTTCGTTCTGGATGTCTGCTGCATGCCTCAAATGCAATCCTACCAGTGCAAAGAGGCAACAAGTTCGAGGCCCTCTGACCCATATCCCTATATCGTCTCCCTCCCCCCTGGTCATTGGCCCTGTTGGAATTTATTTTACTTTTTACTCAAGCGCGATATAGTAATATTTTGTAATCACCTGTCTCTTGCTCCCATAACATACATGCTGCCGAGCAAACTCTCTGTTGCATGTAAAGGGCTCCGCAGCCCCTCTAGGGTAGGACCATGCTTTATATATACACCGTATAGAATAGAATGAATGTCCTAAACAGAAACTCTGTCAGTTTTACACCAGTTTCCATTGGTACTTTGGAAGTGTTGAGGCTTCATTCACCCACCCACACCCCTCTCTCTCTGCAGGAATCTATAAATCTGCCCAGATGTGTGCCGTTAGAATTTTGAATTTCCGAGGACTACATTGTGCCCTGGAATGCCAAGCCTGTTAGGGACTGGGCTCTGAGAGGGAGTTTGCCCTATGAAACGAAAAGGGTTCTGCATTGAGACAGTGAGATCTGCCAGGCAAGGTCTGCACTTTCAGGTCTCTCACCTGCACTAGGTTCTCTTGGTAACATCCGTTCTCCATGTTAGTGACCTAGCTAAGTGTTGTAGCTTTAGAGATCTACGGAATCGTTTATGAGTTTGGAAGGCAAGGTGTTCTTGAGAGCTGTGCCAGAGTTACAGAATTCGCCCAAACTCAGTCTTGGTGCAAGCCATTCGCTCTGCTGGTCTTGGTGCTAGAACTGCATAAATATTTAGTTTCTCTTCTCTCTCTATGGAGCATGTAGGAAAGGTAGTGTCTATGAGTTACTATGAAACGAAACACAATGGTGCAGATGTTTAGTGGAACAGAACAAAGAATGATGTTGTGGATGTTCAAGAGTATAAAACAAAGAATAATGCTGTGGATGTTCATGAGTATAAAACAAAGAATGATGATGTGAGTGTTCAAGAGTATAAACAAAGAATGATGCTGTGGATGTTGAAGAGTATAAAACAAAGAATGATGATGTGAGTGTTCAAGAGTATAAACAAAGAATGATGATGTGAGTGTTCAAGAGTATAAACAAAGAATGATGCTGTGGATGTTCGAGAGTATAAAACAAAGAATGATGCTGTGGATGTTCAAGAGTATAAAACAAAGAATGATGATGTGAGTGTTCAAGAGTATAAACAAAGAATGATGCTGTGGATGTTCATGAGTATAAAACAAAGAATGATGATGTGAGTGTTCAAGAGTATAAACAAAGAATGATGCTGTGGATGTTCAAGAGTATAAAACAAAGAATGATGATGTGAGTGTTCAAGAGTATAAACAAAGAATGATGCTGTGGATGTTCAAGAGTATAAAACAAAGAATGATGATGTGAGTGTTCAAGAGTATAAACAAAGAATGATGCTGTGGATGTTCATGAGTATAAAACAAAGAATGATGATGTGAGTGTTCAAGAGTATAAAACAAAGAATGATGCTGTGGATGTTCAAGAGTATAAAACAAAGAATGATGCTGTGGATGTTCAAGAGTATAAAACAAAGAATGATGATGTGAGTGTTCAAGAGTATAAACAAAGAATGATGCTGTGGATGTTCAAGAGTATAAAACAAAGAATGATGCTGTGGATGTTCAAGAGTATAAAACAAAGAATGATGATGTGAGTGTTCAAGAGTATAAACAAAGAATGATGCTGTGGATGTTCATGAGTATAAACAAAGAATGATGATGATGGTCAGTGGTGCATAGAATCATGATGCTGTTGAGGATTGGTATAAAAGTGAAGCATGATGGTGATGAGGTTTAAAAGTAGAAAGAATGATGATAATGATGGTGTCCAAGAGTACAAACAATAATGGTGCTGATGTTCCCTAGTATAAAACAAAATAAAATGATGGTGCTGGCGTTCATTGGTGTAAAAATGAAGCATGATGGTGCTGACGTTCAGTGGTACAAAGAATGATGGTGCCCAATGCTGTGACAGTTTTGTTTTTGTTCTGCTCTTAGGGGCCAGATATGGAAGCCCTTTCAAGACAGCTTCCTCCTTTCCAGAAGAGTGAGGGGGTAGAAATCGATTCAGAAGGCAGTGAGGTGCTGCCTTACTGTGCTCCAGAGCCCGGCAGAGGTGAGTGTTTCAAAGTAGGCCTTCACCTGGATGTTTCTTACAGATTTGTGTTAGAAGTGAGGAAAGTTGTGTGTTTTTTTTATAATTCATTGCAATTTACATATCTGAAATTTTCTAAGTATGTCTATCCCTAAAGTTTAAATTTTTGCAATGTAATTTGTGTAGGTGGATGCAATGTCTCATATCACATGTCCTTTTTTTTTTTTTTTTTTTTGTTTAACAATTTTTATTGAAAACAAAACAGCAGCAATCATGACATCGCATATACATTTCAGCTGGAAATATAGGCATTTTAGGATTACACAAATCACATTCCGCCCAGCAGGAGCCCACCAAATAACATAGAGCGAAGGGCTGAGCAGTGTAATGAGGGGTACAGTCACTTCGTTGAGTCTGGGAACAGCACTCGCACACACTCTTCTAATTAGTCCGGAGGATTATGTTATCCCATCTGTGCCCTCCATCTCCAGTAATGCCTGCCTCTCCCGTCTGAATTCCACTGTAGGAGAAATGCAGATGTCCCCCCTGTATTTATTCCAGCGTCCCCATTTTTGATCCCATTTACGTGGACAACCTCTATCTTTATATACAGTTTTCTCAGCTACCATGGCATGGTCCATGTCCTTAGCCCAATCTCGTAATTGTGGTATAGTGTCCACCCCCCACTTCTGGGCGATGTTCCTTTTCGCTATGCACCACCCCAGAGTGGCCCACGCTTGTTCTGCTTGGGTGAGGTCTGTTGTCTCCCAGATATTAAGAAGGCACATCTGGGGTGATGGATGTATGGTTTTATTAGTGGTCCTTGCCATTTGTCGGGTGACGTCTTTCCAGTATTGTCGTATGGGGGGGCATTCCCACAGAGTGTGTATGAACGTACCCAATTGATTACAGTGTCGAAGACAAAGTGTATCTGGCCGCCGTCCTAATTTAAATAACAATTTGGCATCAAAGTACACACGATGGAAAATCTTGAGCTGGACGAGCCGGAGCCGCATCGGGATTGCCACCTCCCGAGGCGAAGCCCGTGCTTCAGTCCAGTCTTCGTCAGGTATTGCCCCCAGGTCCGCCTCCCAGTTAGAGCGCAATTTCCGAGTTGGGTCAGCTCGGTTATTGATCAGTTTTTTGTAGGTTAAGGAGATAGCCTTGCGGGCCATTGGGTCCAGTAACAACCTATCCTCCAGAGGGGAGGAATCAGGGAGGGGGGTGTCTGTAGGGAGGGCAGAATCTATGGCGTGGCTTATCTGAAGATATCGGAAGTGTTCTGACGGTGCTAGTTGGTATTTGAATTGGAGATCTGCAAATGAAGCCCTCTTGCCGTTGATCCACATATCTCCCACCGTGGAAATGCCAATCGTGTCCCACTTGTCAAATCCTGCACAGACACTCAGTCGTCCCAGGATGTCGGGTTCCCAGAGGGGGGTTGCCTTTGTCAGACGCCCTTGCCATCCCATCCGCCGCTGAATCCCGTGCCACACTTCTACCGTACGGGCCGTTGGGCCAGTCAGACCTTGTTTTCGGGGGTTGGAGTATAGCGCTCTATTGTAGCTTCCCTTCCCCATCAGCCACAGATCGGTGCGGAAACTGGGGTCGGTATGAGACCCAAACACACAACTGTTGATGGCGATTAGTTGTGACGCCTGATAATAAAGGCGCATATCCGGCAGCCCAATGCCTCCATCGTACCATTCCACCGTGAGCTTATTCGTGGCTATCCGGGGCGGTCTATTATCCCATAGTAAATCTCTAATTGCTGCCTCAATCTGCGAAAAATAGGTTCCGGGGATCGGGATGGGGGTATTCTGCAGGGCGTAGAGAAAACGTGGCAGGGCTAGCATCTTAACTAATGATGCCCGCCCCAGAAGGGTAAGGGGTAGTGTCTTCCAATGGATGACATCCGATTTAAACCTCTGCAGCGGTCCCCTCAGATTTTGTTCATAGAACACTGTTACATCAGTTGTGATAAAAATGCCGAGGTATTGGAAACCCTGGGTCGCCACAGGAATGGTGTAACCTCGCGGACTCTGGGGTGGATTACCCCAGAGGGAATACATCTGGGATTTGGCCCAGTTTATCTGGTAACCAGAGTGGGCCCCAAATATATGGAAGATATGAAGAACTCGGCGGAGTGAGCGTGCCGGTGAGGCAAGATAAAGTAAAATATCGTCCGCATATAGCGATATGCGGTCTTCGTGGCCGTCTGCCCACCCAAAGCCTCTGATACCGGGGTCTCCCCTGACCCAGACTGCTAACGGCTCGAAGACCAGGGCAAAGAGGAGGGGCGATAGTGGGCAGCCCTGCCTTGTACCACGGCCCAGAGGGAAAGAGCCTGAACGATGGTTGTTCACTGAGACATGGGCGGTAGGAAGGGTGTATAACAGTCTGATCCACCCAATCAACTTGGGCCCGAGCCCAATGCGATTCAGAACCGCGAACAGATAGTCCCATGCCACGGTGTCAAATGCCATTTTGGCATCAAGCGCGAGCAAGACAGCCTCTTCCTCCATCGTTGTCACACGACCCAACGCGCCATGGACGCGGCGTAGGTTACGGGCTGTATTGCGCCCCGGCATAAATCCCGATTGGTAAGGGTGGATCAAATCAGTGAGATATGGGAGTAGGCGGTTAGCCAACAGTTTAGCCAAGATTTTGGCCTCTACGGTAATCAGGGAAATGGGTCGGTACGATGTACACTCCTCCGCTGGTTTACCGGGTTTGCGGATGACTACAATAGTGGCCGCGCGGATATCTGCTGGGAGAAGGCCAGCTTCATAACATTCGTTGTAGAGGTTTAGTAAATGAGGAGCGAGTTTCATAGCCATGGGTTTCATTAATTCAATCGGAAGCCCATTCGGGCCCATGGCCTTACCCGCCCGGATATCTTGAATGGCTTTCTGAATCTCTTCAACTGAGATATCCGCTTCTAAGGCCTCTTTATCTGTTTGGGAGATACACGTGACCTCAATAGTAGCAAGGAGATCTGCCGCCCATGCCGACTGTGAGTTCTGCGGCGGGGTGTATATGTGCTCATAATATTTTGCAAACGTTTCTGCAATGGTTTGGGGATCGGTGGTCAGGACATCACCGGGCCCTTTGAGCGCGCGCACCCATCTTGTTGACTGTTCCTTACGTTCCAGCCATGCCAATAATTTACCGGTACGTTCCCCCTGCTCGTATATTTTATGACGGGTGGCCAGAGCACGTCTATTGGCGTCCTCTAAAAGCAGTTGTCTATAATCTTGTCTCTTAATGTTGAGGTTATGATGAACGTCTTGATCCGCGTTTTGCGCCATGGCGCGTTCGAGGTCCGATATCTCCGATTCCAATTCACTCACTCGCCGGTTGCGCTCAGCCCTGTGGCCCACCATCATTGCCAAGGCTCTCCCTTTATCACTGCCCCGTAGGCGCCCCAAAGTGTAATAGCTGATTTCACAGACCCTGTGTTTTCCTCAAAATAGTAATCGGTATCTTTCCGTAGATTTTCCCGAATGTGTGGGATCTTCAGCGCCCAAGGTTGGATCATGATAGGGCCAGGCTGCACCACACGGCGAGCTCCAAAACTGTTGTGACAGGAGAATGATCCGACACTCCCCTCGCAAGACAGGCGGAATCTGTGAAGTCTTGTATGTTTTGTGCGTGGGTGAACAGGTAGTCTAGTCGTGATTGGCTGCCGTGTACACCGGATTGGAACGTAAAGTGTGTGTCGTGCAGGTGTGACCATCTCCAGATATCTACCATCCCCAGGGCATTAGTGAAATCATGTAATTGTGTGCTGTGTGCGGGGTCACGTCTGGGCGGGAATCGGTCTATTTGGCCATTCATTGTCAGGTTAAAGTCACCTCCCATCACCAGTGTACCTACCGGTAAGTTCAATAATAGCACACCAATATCTGCCAGTGTCAAGCGTTGGAGGCCCGGTGGGACGTACACGGAGATAATGTTGAGGACTCTGCCTTCCCAGATGCCCGAGCAAGCCACATATCTACCCAGCGGGTCAGTCCACATATCTTGTATCATATAGGGGCAGCCCTTTCGAAGGAGGATCCCAACCCCTCTAGACCCGGATGTAAAGCCAGAGTGTGTAGCCATGTGATAGCCCTTTCTATCCAGGGCCTTACAGGAGTTACCTATTAAATGTGTTTCTTGGAACAACACCATATCCAGCCCCAGACGGTGAATGTAGTGTAGCACTATTCCACGCTTGACTTTGTCCCCCAGTCCGTTGACATTCCATGTCATGAGTCTAAGTCCCTGTCCTCTTGCCATCAAACACCAATAGCGATACAATGATGTGAAAGGGGTGTGTCAATTGGTTGTAACCCATAACGGTATTTGTCTGTGTTGCTCCTGTTGTGTCATCACGCCCCATGGCTCCATTAGGTGTGGGCTCAGTGACATGAATGTCAATACCATCTGTGGTGCACTGGTATGAAATGTCATTTCGTATTGCTGCATTAAAACCATAATAAAAAACATCCCCCCAACAAAACAAACCCAAACAAGCCCAAATATGTAGTAACTCACCCCCCTCCCTGCCTCCCTGCATTACGGGACTAAAACCGCCCGCCACCCCCAACATGCAGAGTGCCTGTCGCCCACCCATAAACAATTCTAGGGAACGTGAGCTACCCCACTCCCATCACAGTTGCAGACAGTCAATTTGTTCCTTGTCCCCCAACCCGACCCCACCCCCAGCACTATTTAGAACTCTGGGCTCAACCCGGATAATTGACCATCTCCAATCGGTGTCTCGGCCCAAGATTCTATATGTCCCTGGTCTCAGACCCAGAAACGGACACCACCAGGTAAAAACACAGCGATAACATTTGACAATAGGCTTTCAAACACTGAGTCAGCCCCCTCAGCAGTGACAAGGAGTGCCGCTTTGCCAGCAAAGGTAGTTCCCTCCCTCCGCCCGATCAGCCCTGTACCTGCTACTCTCGCCCTCAGAGGGTCAGGCACTCGAGTCCACAATCAGAAGCCCATTGGGGAACCCTCGGGGATCAAGAGCTATCACACCCAGTTTTACCAGCATCCAAGGTTAGTGTCCCCCCGTGTGGTCCTGGGAGTCAGAGTCTGGGTGTGGAGAAGCACGTTTCTGCTGGCGCCAGTCTTCGGCCGCATCCGCCGCCGAGAGTCCCTTGTTCGCATTTTTCCCCACTGTGCGCCATCCCTCGAGCCAGTCCCATGCTTCCTCCGGGCGAGTAAAGAACCATGACTTCCCTTTGGCTTCCACTCTTAGCTTGGCAGGAAACAACATCGCGTATTTAACTTCTTGAGCTCGGAGAGCTCGTTTCACCTCCAGGAAGCTATGCCGCTGTTTCTGGACACGCAGCGTGAAGTCGGGAAAGAACATGATTTTACTGTTGTCAATGGTGAGCGGCGGGGCCACCCGCGCCGTTTGGAGAATGAGATCTCGGTCTCGGAAATTGAACACGCGGGCAAGAAGTGGTCTTGGGGGCGCCCCAGGCCTGGGCCGACCCCCCGGCACCCGATGAGCTCTTTCGATCGAAAAACATTTAGAAAGTCCTCGAGGCTGAAGACGTTTGAGGACCAGGTCCTCGATGAAAAGGTCCGCTGCTTGCCCCTCTGCGTGTTCCGGGACACCTATAATGCGAACATTGTTCCGGCGCATTCTGCCTTCGTAATCATCCAGCTGTTGAGCCATTGCATCGTGGGAGGCGCGCAGTTCAGTAACTTCTCGCTTGAGAAAGCTGGTGTCATTGCCCAATTCTTTAGTCGTGCTCTCCACCGTTCCCACGCGTTCAGCGACTTTTTTCATGTTTTCCCTGATCAGCCCCACATTGGTGGCCACTGTGTCGATTTTCGCCTCGAGGGATGTTTTAATGGCAGTGATCGCTTCAAGGAGATCTTTATTCGTGGGTTCTGTCATGTCCCCTGAGGCCATCGCCGCGTCTCGCTCCCCGCTCTGTTGTTTTTGCCAGGCGAATTTATCTAGCTTGGTCTGTGTAGCTGCTCTGTTGCTACGTCCGGTCGCCATGGTCACTGCTTCGCCGGCTCACCGCCGCCTGCAGTGGGGTCCCCCACCCAACCTGTCGGCTTTCGCGGAGCGCACTCCAACCCGGGGAGCACCCCACAGGGAGTAGAATGTCAGATGAGTTCTCGTGGCGCCCCACTAAACTCCAAATTCAACCAAAGAGGGTCTGGGTGGGTGTAGGCCTCTAACTCCTCCGTTTGCACGTCGTCTTTTCAACTATGGCGTGATACCCCGGCCGCCGAGGCGGTCCCAGCGGGGCCAACGGAACACAGTAGATATTCGCCGCAGTGTCCAATCTCACTAGTCCTGGTGTGAGATTTTCCCCTGTTGTTCTAGGGAGCACCCTTGCTCCAGGTCTTCTGGGGCCCCATCTGTTTCCTACTCCCGGTCTTTATCACCCCGCGGGGGGGAAAGGAGTAGCGGGCTCCTACGCCGTGCCTCGCCCGACCACCGTTGCATCCCACACCGGAGGCGTCAGATACCCCACCAGCTTCTGGGTCGTTGTTGGGCCCCGTGCTGTCCCGAATGTAACTCCTCGGGCGGAGCAGCAAAGAGTGCGGGACCAGGGTTAATGGGCCTCTGTGTCAGGCTCTCTCGAGTGCGGGACCACGCCACCGCTGTCTCAGGTCCGCGGTGATTTTCCGAGTCACTGGCGGGGACTTGTGTTATTTGTGGCCGGGCCCACTTAGTCCTGGGGTTAAAGGCCGCTAGGCCGCTTATGGCGCTACTCACACGGACGGGCCCGTCGGCGTTCACTCTCCGGATCCACCCTCTCTCAGGCCTCCGATCTGTCCCCGCTGGCTCCCGCTGGGCCCAGGGTGAAGTGCCAGTTGTTCCGGCTCGGCGGTTCCGTCAGTCTCCGGGGTAGTAGGCCGCAGCCGCGGTCTCGCGTAGCCACGCGCCCCAGCCGAGGTGCACCCCCTCCAGCGGGGACGCCAGGGAAGACCCGGTCCGTGGAGCTCGTCACCGGTGCAGCCACCAATCAGGACCAAACTCACACACAATGTCGCTAGGCGCCACCAGACATAGGAGAAGGCTGTAGGGTGTAGATCAGGTCGGCGGGACCCTGGATTATCCGGATAATTCGGGAGTGGCGCTCCGGAGCCGAGCTACCGAGCGGCCATTCCCATCGGCGGTTAGCCACGCCCCCTCACATGTCCTTTTTAATGGTTTTTATTGTTTTATCATTTAAAAAATATTTTTGCAACATGGTTTGTATATGTGTCTGCAATGTTTGAAATTATGCGACCATTTTTTTCTCTGACTCTATTTTCATTTATGTATTTGGTGTGTGTGTTTGTGCTGGTAGTATTATTCTCTGTGGCCATTGGCTTCATATGGTGCCCTTACAGTACCTGTGAGTGACTATGTGTGGAGTGACTGACTTCAAGGCTCGGATGGAGCAGATTGAGCCTGTTGGAGCTGTAGTGCTATTGGAGTAGACGTGGTGTGACTCACTTCAAGGCTCGGCTGGAGCAGATTGAGCCTGTTGGAGCTGATGTGCTATTGGAGTAGACGTGGTGTGACTCACTTCAAGGCTCGGCTGGAGCAGATTGAGCCTGTTGGAGCTGATGTGCTATTGGAGTAGACGTGGTGTGACTCACTTCAAGGCTCGGCTGGAGCAGATTGAGCCTGTTGGAGCTGTAGTGCTATCGGAGTAGACGTGGTGTAACTCACTTCAAGGCTCAGCTGGAGTAGATTGAGCCTGTTGGAGCTGTAGTGCTATTGGAGTAGACGTGGTGTAACTCACTTCAAGGCTCGGCTGGAGCAGATTGAGCCTGTTGGAGCTGTAGTGCTATTGGAGTAGACGTGGTGTAACGTTAGTGAATTGCAACGGTCTCACCCTTTTATAGAAGTGCCTTTGTATTTGCCTGAACCTCCTAGTGCCTCTCCTTAATTTTCCCTTTCCGCACCCCACATTGTATTAGATTTTACTTATTCACCTGCCACTCCCACGTTTACACCTAAAGCGTAGACGTATGTGTACATAGTTCTGCACTCACGGTGGAGAACTCTGTACATGGATGACAAGACAAGAATGGGCATAGATCGATGCCTGTTCCTATATGAATTTAATTGATGTATACATGAAGTTGTAATACAAGAGTTCTACTTCATGTGCTCATAAATTCCTTTTCTGGATTGGGCCAGGTTTGTTTTAATTGATAAGCCCCTCATCTCATCAAACATGTTTTGAGATATGAACAGTGATGTTTGGTACCTTCGGCTCACATATGTTTTTGGTGTTCACTCAATTCATACATCAGGAATCCTTTGATCAAAGACACTGAATCTAGAGACCAGTTAGAATAGTAACTGGTCTACCTTTACTATGTCTGTTAGCAAACCAACTAAACATCATAGCCCCTGGTGAACTAGTTAAGTGAACATCAAGACTTGTGCAGACCTGTCCATTGGCACTTGTCATCTATTCTTCATCATCGTTAGTGATAGTAGTATTAAGAGTATTGATATGAGGGGGATTTGTTAGGCACTTACTACATTGAAATTGGCTCTAAGTGCCTTTTACTTTGAAGGGTCCCATTTTGAGTGGTGGGTCGTAGGTGATGGGAGTCCTTGATTTTTGAGGCACTTTGTCAAGATTCTCAGCTCATCCTTGTGATGTCTTCTTTTACTCAGTGCCACTTAATGTATCATTGTAGACTTCATGAACTAGTAACTTAACATCTGTTTTTGGTGGATTCTGCATCTAAGTGCAGATTCCTCTACTAAGAATATCCTCAAGGAGCCAGACTGGTTCTGGAAAACGTTTCTCCCGCACGCCGCTATGTGGTGCAGGGCAGCACCATGTTGACTCTGTACCGCCCTGGAAGTGACATAGCAGAGCAACATACAAATGCCACCACTGCACATTGATGTCAGTGTCGTGTTTTTCTCTTTCTGTGCCTTCATTTCCAGAAGCGTGAAAGAATATTGGTACCAGTATGCTGAATGCTTAACTCAGAACATTTTTAGATCTTAATAAGAGGCCACTCCATAGAACGGGGAGGTGGGATGTCAGTGAGTTATCTGTGGCTAAATAGAGTAGTCACCCAAAAAATCATTACCGAAGTTAAGTAATTTGTTTGATACTTCTAGCCACCGATTCCTTGCCTTTGAATAGATACCAAAACAGCACCTTCCAACCAGGTGTGGGGTCTGTGGAATGGACTCAGACTGAAAAGTCCTGCAGGACTGAGCCAGCAAAGTGCCCCTTCCACTGGACTTGACTGTCAAAGTAGTAATGCTTTGTCAACATGTGCACTGACGCCCACATCGCAGCCTGGCAGATGTCTAGGACAAGCACTACTTACGTCAGCACAGTGGTAGCATTCTTTGCCCTGGTAGAAAGAGCTCTCACACCTTCCGGCGGCTGCATCTTGGCAAGTGTATAGCAGATCTTGATACACAGGACTATCCACCTCAACAGGGTCATCTTCTGCACAGTCAACCCTTTCTTCACCCTGAAGAATCCCACATAAAGCTGATGGTCACCACGGTCTTCCTTGGTACTATCAATGTAGAGCCCCATCTCTTCTTTTAAGGGGTGAGGGAGCAAAGAATGCTGGCAGACTAATAGATTGCCCAACGTGGAAGGGAATCACAACTTTTGGCAAGAATGCCACCCCAGTCCTCAGCACCAACTTGTCCAGTAAAAAGGTGTTGTAGGGCGGATGCACTGAAAGTACCTGAAGTTCACTTACGTGACGAGGTGACGTAATTGCAGTGAGGAAGCAGGTCTTAAAAATTGGGAGACGCAGGAGCAGATACGCAATGGCTTGAAGGCCAAACCCATGAGAAATGCCAAAAATAAATTAAGGCCCAACTGTGGCATCACAAGCGGAGTAGGAGGGAATATGTTTGTCAAATCTTTAATAATGCTCCTCACAACAGGTAATTTAAACAGGGAGCCAACCAATAACCTGTAACAGTGTCCACTGCAGGGCCGTGCTGGGCCACAGATCAAACAAAGAAAAGGAAGTCTGACAGCTTTGCATGTAAGGGTGTCTTGTGGCTCATGGCCTCCTGGCCGGTCCGGCTACGTTACTGCAGGCCTGGCTGCCATAATTACTTTTTGCGCACGTTATTATTGGATGTTGTTCTGTCGCCCTCTGTTATTGCCAAGTTATTCTACAACTGTCTGCATATTCTGTTTCTCACCTTTTCTCCTGTTCCCTTTTGGGCTCAGTCTGAACAACAGTTACAAGGTCGAATAACAACTCCCTGGTTCCTACTGATTTGGCCCGTCCCTCGTACCTAGACATAACACATGTACAGCTGCCATTGAGAAAATAGTGTGCTTTTAATAATGCGATGGCTTGTTCTAAGATAGCACTTGGAGACGACCTTTCCAGAGAGAAGAGCTGTGATTGTTTGCTGATGTAGTTTTGCATCAAGAGACTGAGGTATGGGGGTTCGCTAGTCAAAGCCCAAAGGTCTTCTATTATTATAATAAACTGGCTTCCAGCACGGGGAGGGTGGTAATGTTAGTTAGACATATATCCACTGCTTTATGAGATGCTTTCCCGTTCGTATTCTATGGAGTAGTAACTATGCTGATTATATTGTTCTTATGTATTATGCTACTAGTACTGACACGTGTACTGTATCTTAGAGCACGTAAGTTGAAATAAATATTTTGAACTACACAGTGTCTCTTCTTACGCATGTTGTGGACAGGTACGAGAGTGACGAAAGAGTGTTCTTGCCTCTGCGAGTCCTGAGAGAGATACCGTGTTCTGGGTTGTCTAATCATTGGTACATTAGTGCTAATGGGACGCTAAGGCTAGTTGGGTTGGGGTTTTGGGTGCTAAGGTTTATGGTTGGCTCACCACTATATTCCGAGGTCCTATTATCCTGTGCATAGCTCTGTATGTGCAGAAACCCTATGACACATACGAAAATGAAGACAGAGTTCCAAACACCTGAGCAGAATTGAGGCGGTCTACTGACAACTAACGGCAAGTCAATCAATCCAAAAATGTGGAAGAGCAGAAACACGCTATACCGTCCAAAAGGACATCATTGGAGTCGTCAAAAAACGTAGACGCCATCCAGTCCAACAGGTCAAAGCTGCAGGAATGTTCTTCAGAGTATGGAGCATCTAAAAGCAATGCGGGACAGCTTGCGTGATATTCAATATAACTTTGTTGTAGGAGATTCTGAGCAGCCGCCCAGATATCCCATTGTGCCAAAATCCCCAGTGCAGCCGCACGCATCATAAAGCCAGCAGCGGGACAGTCCCGTTCATGGGCCTCTAAGGGACCCACCAACCGAACAAAATCCGGGACCGACAATGACGAATTGGAGAGGCAATAATCCATGGTCCTTGTAAATGGACAGCGGATGCAAGACATCACAGGTTGCACGCAAGTGAAATACGCAAAGCGAAAGGAAAGGGTGTAGGACACACTGATAGTTGCCAAGGGCAGAACATCGAAGCCAACCAGAAGTCGCTCACGGAGCAGCTGGAGGCGTTAGGGATCGAGAAGGGCCCAGTGGAGTGCAGCCATTGCGCAGAAAACAGACCAACAGCAAGACACCGGCCGCCAAAGCGAGGATTAATGGGAAACCACCAAAGACGCTAGAAAAAATAGAATGAATGAATGCCGGTATCACACCGAAAATAGTTTGAAAGGTGGACACGAGGCCAGACCCCACAACCTTAAAAAAGTGCACCAGACCCTCAGTGTTTGATGCGTTAAAAATACGATGAATTAACTCCCCAAAATGTTGGGGGAGGTCAGTGTTCAAAAGGGCCTGTATTTCACTGTGGGTGCTCGCCACCTGGAGAATGAATGTCTCCCGGGCGGATGTGAGCATAACCTCCTCATTCAATAATAGGGCCTTTATTCTGCTCAACTTATTGAAATCTGCCTCCATGGTAGGAATGGAAGGCCAAATAGAGCTATCAACGATGTCGTGAGGGGAGGAAAAAGCACATTCTTGCAGCAGACAACTCTGTGCGAGACTGTAACAATATACGGAATGCCAGCCTGTAGGCCACAACAGTCTTCGTTATTTAAAAGCAAATAGCTACCGTTGGTAAGCAAAGTAAAAGTAGGAGAAATAGCAGGAGCAGGAATACCCTTTAGCACACATGCAAGATTTGGAACTGAAACGCTACAAGCCCCGTGCAATTTAATATGTTTACAAATAAGCGAATGACCCACAGTTGAATCACAAGACTCCCCCGTGAGAAATACCTCCTTGCCGTCTCTAAGGCATTTATACATGAAAGGCAAGGACCAAAGTTCATGCAGGAAAGCACTACCCAAAGGCTGGAAACGGCCTACAGGATAATGTTTCATGCACGAACCGAATTCAAATAGGGAAAAAGGTAAAGCTATAACCCCATGAACTAGCCACACCGCAGAATCTAGTTCCGCTACAGAGAATGGTAAAGGATCCACTTTTTCAATATGTAACAAAGTGTAAGATGCATCTTTCATGGACATGAACTGCTGTTTGTCAGTCAAATTAAAAGGCAGAAAGAGGGCAGTGGTGTTTAACAAATTCCAAGGAACTTTACCCAACTTAAGGGTTTGCAAAGTCCATGCAAACTGCATCACTGAACGCAACTGATTCTGACCATGATACAACATAGAGACATCATCTTGTACAATATCAACAACAGAGGATACAATATTGTCTAATGTGTAAATGCGGGAAGACAGGGTATTTATACTATTGTCAACAACAGCAAGCACCTTTTCCAAATTTGCTTGGTCTATTTCCCTAAGACGGGAAGCAGCTTCCATTTGTGACAGCTTCCAGAGCTCATTATACGCTTCATAAATGAATCTCTTCGGTCGGGGACCACGAGGTCCCAAGATAAAGTCAGATAAGTCAATAGTGCCTGATAGGAGGGATAAATGGTTCTTAACAGAGTCTAAGGACGAATGTTGTAACCATTGTTTACATAATTTACCAACCGAATACGTGGTCACAGTACGAGTTTCAGTAAATCTTGGATCAGGCTTGTCCTGTATGTAACCAGGAACTGTGCCATGAAAACGAAGTTGGCATGCATTAGATGATATGGGCCATGCCAACCAGGGTGACTGTATTAGTGCAGAAACGTTAAAGGAATTGTTCTGAAACTGAGCCTGTAACGCCATAAGGGACATATTAAAATGCAAACTATCATTTGGAAGACTCGACAAGGATGGGATGGTTGGCGCATTTAGTTGTTTAACGGTAGCCAACCCCCAACATGTGGTCTGATAAATGGAAGCATTTAGAAATAGAATTTGGGCTGGGATAAGGCAAGCACGGTGCAGGGCCTCAGTGCCCTGCACCTGCCATGGCTTCGAACCCCAGATTGATTTTAAATCCACTGTGTCTTTCCAATACTCATAACCACCCACCGCCAAGGCGCTCAAAAAGGAACCAGAATATAGTAATTTAGTGTGGGTCAACATTATTTTTTGAGTCGATGGAGATTTTAATTTAAAATAATATGACCCAGGGTTCGATCGATTAAAATCAGTAAAATAGGTGAATTTATTTCGAAGAGTTTGGGAACTACCTGGTATGGGGTTTGGGCAGTGTTCCCATTGGGTGTAAGTAACAGGGCTGCGTAGTGCACTTGGTTTGTGGAGAAAATGATTGCCCCAATGCTGGTAGCAATACAAATCGGCATAATTCGCAGAATTCATATACAAGTCTTCAGCATTAAAAGAGGCATAATATTTTAAATCAGCAAACAATGCTTCAACTGCATGCACATCCCAATCATCAGAATGAATATTACTTTTTACTACATCACCCATCGAGACTCGAAGGACATTTGGTACATTAATAATTTCTGTCGGGCCATGTATTTGAAAGTTTACCGCATCCCATACGATGCCATCAGCAACTGGAAACGCTGAAATGTTCACAAATGTGTGGTCACGTTTCATGATGTGTGACGAGGAATGTGGAGCCAAAGTTCCAGCAACACTGTTCACAGCAGAGCGTTCAGGTAAATAGTGACCATTGATGAGTAGAAAAAACACTGTGACAAAGCCAATGGACATGAACAAAAAAACCAAGAAAAGTACCATCCAAATATATGTCCAAGGTGGAATCAAAAAATTGTCTCTAAACCAGGATACAAAAAGACTAAACTTGGACGGGACTTGTGATGAGTTGGAATCCGAGTCAAAAGAATAACGTGTCGGGCTCAGTGGCGTTGTTGGTTGGTGTGCCACCGACTCTGTGGCGGGATAAGTATATTCGTCCTCGGCTATGCAGGGTGATGCAGGGGGTTCAAATATATTTTCAGGCAAATCAACCATCTCCATGGTAACATCAGTGATTGTTCGTGCAGGCGTGCCTCGAACGCTTGTCCGATAAATGGCAGGACAAGAGACCGCTGGTGTGACACTATTTAGGATCGGCCAGATGTTGTAGCTTGACATCACTGAGATGTATCTGTTTTCCTTGCGACCGGGAAGCGGTGGTAGGATGACTGTACGTGTTCCCTTCAAGCCCAGTACTGGAACCGGTGCACGAAAAGAGGGGCCGAATTCTTTTTTGTTCTCCACCTTCTCTCGTACTAGGTCGCCAATCTTCGGAAGCCAGCCGGCAACCGGAATCTGCACAGCAGGTTCTGTGGCTGAAGGTAAATGTGCAATTGCTAGTTTGTCTCGGGCTTCTTGTAAGTCCTGTAACATAGTAGAATGATTATCTACATCGAACTTGGCGGATTGCGCCGCCATGTCTAGACCATCAAGTTCAGGCACAAACATTCGTATGCCAAAGAGCATTTCGTAAGGGGTCCGCCCACCCAGAGGCCTTCTAGGGAGATTATTAAGTGCACGCTGAACGGTATACAAGTGGGCCAGCCAGTTCCTGCCAGTACCTATAACTCTAGCTGTCAAGGATTGCTTTAAGTCACGGTTCATTCGTTCAACGATAGAGTTGCCCTCAGGCCTATACGGAGACGAAAATTTCACCCGCACCCCTAAGGAGCCCATTGCGTCCTTGTAAGCCTTAGAGGCAAACGCCGGACCTTGGTCAGAATGGAAGGTGCCGCATGCAAAAATTCCCACAAAGACACGCAAATCCCTAATGACATTTCGTGCGTCAGCACTCCGTTGTGGCCAGACCCAGATGAACCGTGTGCACGAGTCCACTGCCACTAAGATATATTTATAGGCAGTGTCTGAAGAAAATGGACCGCAGTGATCCAAGTAAACACACCCAAAGGGTCTGTTCGAAATTGCAAGCGAGGTCTGCGGTGGTCTTGTGACTGTTGAAGGCTTGATCTGTTGACAAACGTCACAGGAAAGCACATAAGTACGTGTATCTTTGTATAAACCACGCCACCAGTAACGCTGCTGCAAAATGGAAATTGTCGCAGACACACCAGCGTGCGCCGAAGCCATGCCTTCGTGTGCCGCTGCCATCAAGGAAAGTCTGCGGTCCGCGTTGGGGATCAGCCGAACCCCAACGTTAGGTATTGTTACATAAGGAGCCTGATCGGGACCTATCTGGTAAGAATATTTAGAAGGAAACCTCTAGGGTAATTAATTCCTTCTTTTGTTGCAGCAATAGCTGCCAAGATATCAGTGTCTATTTTAGACATGGATCTAGTAACTGCTGCTACTGAACACGTGAGTACTGCTGATCTGGCAGCCTCATCTGCCAGACTGTTACCAACAGCGTGTGCGCCCACTCGCTGATGGCCTAGGGTGTGAACCACCTGTGTGAGTGGCAGACGTCTTTGTAATTCTGCCACCCTAACCCAAAGCATTTTATGCTTGATTGTGTTGCCTTTAGCGTCTCTATAGTCATTTTGCGACCAAAAGAACAGATTGTCATTGTATGATTGAACACAGTAGTAAGAATCGCACACGATTAAAGTGGTCACATCAGGATTTACGAACTCAAGCGCAAGCACCAAGGCACGCAACTCGGCCAATTGTGCGGTACTATCCCCGAGTGCCTGTGTATGCACCACAGTGGATTTGAACTTTCCGTTCACAAACGTACCTGCAACAATAGCACATGCGGCTGAATAAGCATGCTTGGACCCCGTGGCCGGTTGTGCCGAGCCATCGGTGTAGATCACACAGTCGTAATCCTCAAGCGGCAATAAGGACAAAGGAGGAGGATGAATGAATTCATACTGTAAAAACTCCTGAGTCTGAAGAGAAGAGTCGAAAATGAAGTGACATCCGGAGACGTCAAAGATGTTGCCCATTGAATCCAACGGGGTGCAAAGCTTTAGAGTTCGGAACACTTGCTTTCGTCACTGCCTCTAGGGCAGGATAGGGTGTTACCACCAGAATGCGTTTTCCCTGTGCCAGTGCGCGCTCCTTCAGGATCGCCATTTGCACTGCTGTTAGCACTTTCTCCACAGATGAGAATCGCATTTCTGCAGAGGTGTATAGATGTGACTTGTATGCGATGGGTACTGTATCACCTTCATTAAAGGTTAAGTACGTGAAACCCACTGCCCCTGGAATGATTCTAATCACCAAGTTTGTGTGGTTATCACGCGTCAAAAGGTATTTAGACTCAAGAAGGTCTGTCTGCAAAGATTGCAGAATGGAGGTATGCTCCGGAAGCCAGCAAGACTTGGAAAAAGTAGGTTGTATCAAAGCATACAATGGCTTGATACGCTGGGCGTATTCGGGAATATATGTACGTCCGAAGTTCAGAAAACCCAGTAAAGACTGAAGCTTCTTCAGATTAGTAGGAGGGCACAGAAGTGCACATTTCTCCAGAAAATGGGGGCTAAACCCTTACCTTCATTGTTGAGCTCATAGCCCAAGAACAAAACGGTAAATTCAGCAATATGGGATTTGGCAAAGTTAATTTTGTATCCCTGAACCGCAAATTCAAGAATAATGCGGTCCACCCGGGTCAGATGCGGAAACAATTCATCGTCTGTCAGATAAATGTCATCCACATACGAACAGGCGTCTGGATCGATGCCGTCTAAGAAAGAGACAACACGAGCGGCGAATACGCCTGGACTATTCTCGTAGCCCATAGGAAGACGCCTGAATTTGAACATTTTACCACCGGAAGTAAAGGCACACCATTGGCCACTCTCCGGGGCTAAGTTGTGCGTGTAGAATCCATTTGAAAGGTCAAGGGTCGTTTTGTACTTTTTACGAACAAGACTGTCTACAAGCGCAGAACTATGGGTATTTTGCACCGCAAAGGTCCGACAATGAGAGTTCAAATGCCGGTAATCCAATACTAAACGGTACGATCCATCGGGTTTAGAAACCGCGAAAAGGGGATTGTTCATAGGTGATACACAAGGTCCAATTACTCCCTGATATTCCAACTGTGTCAGAATTTCGGAAACGGGGCCCTTGGCTTCACGTTTTATGGGATATTGGGGTTGTGGCTGTGGTAACGACCGCAAAGGTATTTCATGGGGGGGGAGATTCTTCGTCCCAACCCACGTGATTGCGGAATAACGCTGGAGCCAGGGACACAGCCCACTCTGCTGCAAGAGCCTCTGCTTTGTCCTTTGGGACATGTCGAGAAAAGCTCGGAAGGATTACTTCCTCCCCTTTACGCGCAGCAAGTACGAATGGGGGTGGCCAATCCGCCTCTGCCAATAAAATATCATATGAAGAGGTCAGATTTTCCCAAAAAATACCTTTAATTACTCGCTGTATATCACCTTCAATTTGGAGGACGATATTAAATAGTCTGTCAGGGGTGCCACTCTGGTGTCTGCTGTTTCCACAGTAATGAATGTTTCAGTTGCTGTCGCCTCCATATGAGGACGTAGCGCCTCCCGCACTATGGTTACTTCCGCGGCGCTGTCCAGGAGGGTTACTGCCCACGTCCAATTCAGGAGTCTCGTTCTCACCGTCTGTGGCATATTTCGCTGTTACAGCGGCAACTTTCTTCTTCTGAAATTGGGGTCGAAAACGTTGAGCGTCTTCTTCTTTTCCTCTGACCTGTTGTCGAGGCTGGTCTCGTCCCTGTGGGGCCTCACGGGCCCTTCCTCTATCCTGGCGGTCTCCTCCACCGGCCTGTGACGAAGTCTGTGCCTGTAAAGAACGAGGAGAACGCGTATCAGGGATCTGAAACCTATCCGGTGACTTAATTCTCGCTCTATCGCGTAAATCATAAGTACGTTCAGAAGAAACTGAAACCGGGGATGCGCCTCGCGATCCCGGCTTTGTCTGTTGCTTACCCTGTTTTTTCAGCCTCCAGCTCTTTTTAGTGAAGACTGGTTTCTCATCCTTCTCAGATTGAGATTTGGTTTGTTGCTGTTGTGGTTGCGATTGTGTTTGCAGTTTTGCAAAGGCTTGTTACCCAGGCTGTTTCTACCAATAGTTTTGTAAGCCTGAGTAATAATTTTCGGTAATTCGCGAGGCTTGTCCAATTCTGGGACCAAAGCCAAAGCGTTAGCTACTTGAAAGTTCACTGCATCGCCCTTGACATTCGCAAGGATCAGTTCAGCTACTACTTCAAACACTCCCACTAGTCTCATCCCTAATTCCACAGCCGCTTCAGGGCCGTGTTCATCCTGTACTTTTTAATTACAGAGGGGAGAACAGTCATGGAAGGAGTACCAAAACATTTAGAATATACTGCTGCGAATACCCTACCCCAGTTGTCACATGCTGTCAACTCGGGGATTAAGTCTTTTGGCAAACTAATCGTCAAAATACGATGTTTATCCACTGGGGTTGTGTGTGGAAAAACTGCCTCCAACTGGTCAAATTTTTCTGCAAGCCAATAAGGAAAGTCGTCCTTATGTTGTGGACGTTTGCCCATCACTGAGTTCACCATTACAGGACTTATGGCAACTCCGGCTGCACCAGCTGGATGGCCTGCAACTCCAGGAGGGGCTCCCTGGATGTTGCCTGTAACATATTGCACTAAGGCTCGATGCACTCGTACCAAAGCCGAATACATGTTGCGCAGTTCCGCGACTGGTATTGTCATATATCGCGGATGTGGGGTGTACCCGGCCAAAACAGGCCAAGTGGCCCCATCAATAGATAAGGGGCCTAAACGAACCGTGGTAGTCGGTTGTGGGAGGGCGCCATTAAACCAAACACGGTGTTGCCACGCCGTGAGCGGTACCTCAAGACAAGAATAAGGTATATAGTTATTAGGAACTGCGGTGGCTGTATATTCATGGAACAAATTGTCAGTCCCATCCACTGCAGGAAAAGTTATCCATGAGTAGAACACCTCAAAGTGGTAAGCCGGATCGGCTTGTACCACAAAGATCAGTTCGACTCCAGCATCTGGCACTCCATACACCCGTAAGTGTGTCCGGAGTGCTCCGCGGCTATGCGCCGCAATTTGAACAGCCATTTACGGCTAAAATCTAACAGGAGGCAGCACAATTAGGGTTTTAATCAAGAAAAACCTTTTTTAATAACTTCAAGCTTGAAAGAACCTACAAAATCTGTAATATAGGAGGTATCACCATCACGTACGCTTCCGGAAGCGTACGTGAGGGTTGTGTGGACAAGCACAAGTACTACTCAAGCGTCTCGCAAGTAAGGTGCCCCACTCGTTGGTCGCGCCATGTCATAGGGTTTCTGCACATACAGAGCTATGCACAGGATAATAGGACCTCGGAATATAGTGGTGAGCCAACCATAAACCTTAGCACCCAAAACCCCAACCCAACTAGCCTTAGCGTCCCATTAGCACTAATGTACCAATGATTAGACAACCCAGAACACGGTATCTCTCTCTCAGGACTCGCAGAGGCAAGAACACTCTTTCGTCACTCTCGTACCTGTCCACAACATGCGTAAGAAGAGACACTGTGTAGTTCAAAATATTTATTTCAACTTACGTGCTCTAAGATACAGTACACGTGTCAGTACTAGTAGCATAATACATAAGAACAATATAATCAGCATAGTTACTACTCCATAGAATACGAACGGGGAAAGCATCTCATAAAGCAGTGGATATATGTCTAACTAACATTACCACCCTCCCCGTGCTGGAAGCCAGTTTATTATAATAATAGAAGACCTTTGGGCTTTGACTAGCGAACCCCCATACCTCAGTCTCTAGATGCAAAACTACATCAGCAGACAATCACAGCTCTTCTCTCTGGAAAGGTCGACTCCAAGTGCTATCTTAAAACAAGCCATCGCATTATTAAAAGCACACTATTTTCTCAATGGCAGCTGTACATGTGTTATGTCTAGGTACGAGGGACGGGCCAAATCAGTAGGAACCAGGGAGTTGTTATTCGACCTTGTAACTGTTGTTCAGACTGAGCCCAAAAGGGAACAGGAGAAAAGGTGAGAAACAGAATATGCAGACTGTTGTAGAATAACTTGGCAATAACAGAGGGCGACAGAACAACATCCAATAATAACGTGCGCAAGAGTCATCATGGCAGCCAGGCCTGCAGTAACGTAGCCGGACCGGCCAGGAGGCCATGAGCCACAAGACAAGGGATGAGTCTTGCCAACGCCACACTAGGCCACAGATTTGTCCTAGCGCCAAGCAGAGATGAATTTTGTGGAATGGAGCCTGACAGGAAGGATGACATTCACCACTTCATGCAGCAGATGAAAGGCAGTCAGTTGCCACTGCTCAATCTTTACTCTTGTAGGCGTAGATTGTGCAGATTCAGGAGGAGAACCCTGCATTATTGCTGTGATCGAACATCCTCACGAGGGCGAAGCCTGATTGAAAGGAAGATGCTTATTCCCAGAAGTTTCAGTCTGTGGCCACTTGGATGACTTGGCCCTGTCGTTTTTTAATCTTTTTCAGAACTCAGGGCAGGAGAGTCAGGCGCGGTAAGGCATAGGAGTCCAGTGTTCTATTCCAGCCAGTACACATCTCCTTATGAATGTTCTTGCAGAAACTCCAGTGTGCACAACCTTCAACACTGCTCATTCTCAATGGTGGTGAAAAAATCTAGCCAGGGTTCTTTCGACTGCTGGAAGATGCCTGCACCACCTGGGTTCTGCAGATGCAACTCGTTCTCAGCTCGATGCCACCTACTCAGATCGCCTGCTCTGGTATTCAGAGACCCTATCAGGTGGTTTGCGATCAAGGAAATGCCCTAGCGCTCAAACCAACTCCAGAGGTGCAGGGCCTCTTGTCACAGGCCTCAGAACCCCTTTCCACCCTGTTTATTACAATTCCACATGGCACTGTTGTTGTCCATGAGAATCTGCAGCAGCCTCTCCATGATGAACGGGAGATAGGCCTTCAGAGCCATACAAAGGTGCGCAACTACAAGAGAATGATATGGAGCCGGGCTTCTGTCAAAGTCCAGAGTCCTCTGTTTCCCACCTCCCCCAGATTACCTATCTAGTGCAGCAGGGACGTGCCCGACACTAACGCCAGTTCTGGATGTGGAAGGGAGAGGGGCCGGTCACTGTACCGATTGCAGTCGAGCAGTCAGCACTGCAGGTTGTGAGCCACCTTCTCCGAGACCAGGATGGCATTAGTCAGATTGCCTTGATGCTGGGCCCATTAGAACTTCAGATTCCATTGCCGAGCCTGCATGTACCAACTGGCATAATGGGAAAGGAGGATGCAGGAGACTAAGAGGCCAAGAAACCTCAGAGCTGCTCACAGCGAGCTCCGGGATTGAGGCTGAAACATTGAGATTCTAGTCTGAGTGTCCTTGACTCGTTGCAGCAGGAGCTGGCCCTGACCTACAGTGTGTCCACGTTAGCTCCAATGAATTGAAGCCTCTGTGAAGGAGTCGCACGTGACTTTGGCTAATTTATAGTGAACCCAACTACGTCAGGAAATTCGCTGCTGTCTGGAGGTGGTCTACAACTGTGGTGAGCCTGCCTTCAACAGTCAGTCATAGCAGTAGGGGAAACTGATATCGTCCGCTTTTTAAGGTGGGCAGTGACCACTGCCATCACTTTTGTGAACACACATGGGGCAACGATGAGACCAAAGGAGAGCACAGCGAACTGACGATGCTTCTGGCCTACCTCGAACTGCAGAAAAATATCTATAGGATTGCAAGACAGGATCGAAAAAGAAGCGTCCTGCAGATCCGAGGGCATCGTCCTGTCACTTGGCTCCGGGGCAGACAGGATCTGCTCCTGCATTAGGATTTTGAATTCGTCCTTTCACCGGAGGCAGAAGGTCCATAATAGGCCTAAAACCCCTGTCTTTCTTTCGCACAAGGAGATAGCGAAAATAACAACCTCCTTTTTCGGAGTCACCCTTGGAGAGTAACACATGCACCGCCTGCATCAGAACGAGCAGGTGCTCTTCTGAATTTGGTGCTGGTGTGGGGTAAATAATTTGGTGGGGCTAAAAGAAATTGTATGCCATGGCCATGTTGAACTATTTGTATCAGACACGCTGGATCACCTTCCTGGGAGGAAATGATGGACCCTGCCCCCTCCCCCATACTGGGTGGGCATGCGCTGCAATGGCAAACTAAAGTGGTCTGGGAGCTGTTACTGCCTGCTTTGTAAAAACGGATAGTAAAATTCAGAGTCCAGAGCCTCCCATCATTGAGCTTGGCACCTTCGCGACTGAGCTTCTAATATGGGTATTTGAGACTCAGAGGAATTGGATGTCAAACAACCGGAGCTTATTATTCGTTTAAATGGAAAAGATTCTGCTTTTGCTCCTTCCAGACACATTTGACCCAAACAGATGCCAAGAAGAAGCTATTCTTTCAAACCTTCTTCATTTGAAAGAATCCGGGCTGTACCATTCTGCAGGTAAGGTAGACCTTGCAGCTATTACAGCCTATAGGAAGAATCCTTTCCACGCCTCTTTTTTCACAGTACCAGTGGTTTAAGATTCTCTAGGAGATAGTAGGAAAGTCTTCCTTCCATCGAGGAGCCTCTCTTCTCCATGACAACTTAACATTATTCTTTCTATGTTAATGAGTTCACCTTTTGAACCAATCCATAAAGCTTCCTTTCACCAGTTGATTTGGAAAGCTATGTTCCTCCTCTCGTAGAGTTAGCAAGATACAAGCCTTTTGTTGCATGAGACTTACACTGTGTTCATGAGAACAAGGTGGTTATGGGTCCTCATCCAAGTCTTCTGCTAAAGCTAGTCTCAGATTTCCAAGGAAATCAGGCCATTTTATTACTGACCTATTTTCAAAACCCAACGACTTCAGCGGAAATATTTCTTAAAAGGCTTGATGATAAGTGGGTTCTAAAATGTTATTTTGATAAGTCTAAAAGCCTAAAGCACAAAGAACATCTGTTTGTCAAGTATGTGCCCATTTGTACGGTCTTAGACACTGTAGAGCAGTCCATTTCTAAGTGAAGTGTTTCATGCGTTTGCCTTCAATATCAATTGAAAAATAAAACTCTGCCTGGCTAGCCTAAAGCGAAGCAGCTACAACTGCTTCCCTTAGAAATGCCCTCATTTCTGAAATATGTAAAGCTGCCACTTGGAATTCTGTCCACACATTCATAAAACATTACTAGCAACTATCAGATTCCGGGGAAGACGCCCAAGTGGTTCAGGCGTCTTTGAGGAATTTTTTTGCGTAGATTGTTTTTCCTTAGTTCTTTCTTCTGCCTTTTTTTATGAGTGTTTAACTTGCTACTGTTCAATGCTTTTGACTAGTGAGGAAGATCCCGGGGAGTTGAAGGAAAAGTCGTAATCTGTCTACATTGCTCTGCTTTCCTTTCTTACTTTCTTGTAAAAAACTTTTTAAGGTGTTTTTTATCAGTTTTTATTTAGTGATTCTTTGTTTAATTAGTAATTGGTGTATTTAAAAAATAAAATAAAAAAGAACTCTGACCAATATAGCCTTTTAATAGGCTGCCAAAAATATACCTTTGTCTAAAAATGGGCTTTTCCTTTGAAAAGTGATGTGTCTGTCAATCAGTCTGAATAATTTTATTCAGTCTAGCTAGACCATGATATTATGAGCCCCAATGCACCCCAATATAGGCCTAGGTAGCTGCACGACCTTTTACCTACATTTGTCCTACCTTGCTCTACATAACGGCTCTGGCGCTGACCTTTGACCTAGTGAGCTGCCGAATAAATGTCGTGAGGTTTTCTTCGAAAACTAGCCTCATTTATTATGCATGAGGATTCCTAGTATCACAGCAGGATTACCCTCTTCTGCATAATAACTCTATACAAAAGTCACCGCTATCATCATCCTTGGACGACAGGCCCACAGTACCATGACACATCCAGGTAGAACCCCTGAGGGTACCTTTTGGGTATATAAGCACCACATCTACGCTGGGCAAACCAGAGAAGAAGCGTCCACGCTGACACAAGACGCTGAGAACCCTGCAGGTAGAAAAAACAGCACGCAGCGGTCCAACTCGAGACCAAGACGGGGTCCTTCGTTCTCTCCCATCAGGTAATGGGGTTGGCTCTTTCCTAGGGGATTCTTGGCTTTACACCCACATACGTGCTAAGTACACTTAGATAGGGTTTGCATCATAGGGGTATGCTCGATTACTGCCATGTATTGATAAGCCTGCATATATTTACTGTTTTAGCACCATGGTAGAATTCTACCTTTTATTTACTCTGTTGGTGCTTGTTATCATAAGTATCTGTTTATGTCTAATGGTTGTCGCAGCACACAAATTTTATACTAGAATGATGCTGGTTTGTTAAATGCTTATTGAAAACATCCCCATCGTTTATTCTGTATATCTCTCTGAGAAGAAGTGAGCTTGAGTGACTGAGTGAAAAGTACTGTACTGTTTCCACGATCCCTGAAGGATCGAGGGTCGTCATGTTCGATAGTAGTCCGACACTATTCGCTCCTTGGTAAGGTTGTGGGGCTTATATTGGCACTGTGAGCTAGCTGGTCTAAAGGCTAACATATCCTGCGGGGGTGTCTGGAAGCAGTCTGGACACCAATCCCTTTTGTGTCTAAACTCGCAGATCCTATGTATTATTAGGAACTACACGACAATTGAAGTATATAAAACATCAATACATACAGCAATCAATCAGTAATCCTCATTGACATAGAAATGCGATCATTAAAATGTCATCAAAAACCATAAAAAGAAGCAGAAAAGTTGAGATTAAAGGTTAAAACTCATGAAATGATTAGGGTTCCTCTGCTTGATAACACGTTGAAGGCAAACACAGTTAAGAAGCCGATGTTCACAGATGGCAGTGTTTGCAGGTAAGTAAAAGCAGTTCTGCTGTAACGTATGTTAGCCTGTTTTAAAAAGGCAAAAGATAGTGTTTTCTCAGTGTTGAATAAAATTTGCAGAAGAACATGAAGTGTATTGTGCTTTGCGCAGAATAGTCCTCGCTCGCAGGGGCAAACAGGTAAATTCGTAAAATAAGGGCCCTGGAGGGGGAAGGCAGCTAAGGAGTGCACTCTGCTTAGTCTGAATCTCACTAGCAAAACTCTGTGATACTGGCTGCAAATCCCATATATGCCTGGACCGTTGGCTTGTCTGCCTCCCTCCGCACTCTGTCACCCCAACAGCTGGCTAAGAAAGAAAAAACATTTTTAGGGAACTTAAGAAGCTTTTCTTTTAGACAGCCAGGGGAGCTAAAGAGGTCTTCCCGACCCAAGCTGAGGCAAGTGTTGTGAATAGACCTTATCCAAGGGATGCTTAGGCACTCATCAAGTTACAGACTATCAGCAGGCACAGCCCGATTGACGGAGGTTTGACTCCTTGTCCAAATCCGGAGCCACAGAAGGAGGGGTTGCATTGATGAACCCCATCCCGACCTCAGAGTGGCATATGAAGGAGCTATGAAGGAGTTATGAAGGAGCTATGAAGGAGCTATGAAGAAGCTATGAAGGAGCAATGAAGGAGCTATGAAGGAGCTATGAAGGAGCTATGAAGGAGCTATGAAGGAGCTATGAAGGAGCTATGAAGGAGCTGGTGCTTCTAGGCACAGAGTAGCCTTTTAATAAAACCATTCTCGATTCTTTTTAGCCCCGATCACTAATGACCCACACGTCTCCCCGTAAGAGGCAACTGCGCAGCATTTGGCTTTATAGATGGCCGTGAGTTCCCTAATGGGCATTTTACCTAATCTGTTGGCAAAGTTAAGGACCGCATCCACAGCTTTAGAGACGGCGGCAACTCTACAGGTCTTCAATGGGCCCCATGTAAGGTGCTTATAAAGAGGAATGTGAGGACAGAGCTGACTTTATTACTCTTGACTGTAAAGGCGGTGCTTTCATTCTTTCTGTCACAGAAGACCATGACTTGTGATTTACCTTCAGGTCCAAGCTCTCCATAAACTTACACAACCGGTCCAGCAAGCGCTGCAGACCGATAGCAGTCCTGGCTATAAGGACGGTGTCGTCAGCGTAGATTACGGTAGAAATGCTGCGATGCTCTACACGAGGACAGTCCGTCCTGAGCTCTAAGAGATGTTCCTTCGGGCCATTAACATATCAGGAGAGAAGGAACGGGCCAGAACACAGCCCTGGGCCACTCCCCAAGCGAGGCTGAAGGCTGCTGTTGTCTCCCCCCGGCCCATATCTCACACTGACAATAACTTCATTATGGAGTTCCCAAAGGAAATTGATGATATGCTGGTCAACCTCCATATCAGACATAATGCTCCACTGTTTGGTTCTGTTTACGGAATCACTAGCGGAGCTCAGGTCCATACATGCCAGATACAGCCTGCCACTAATGGCCACAGCATACCTATTTATTAAAAGGTGCATATTAAGAGACTGCTCAACTGTTCCCAGTCCAAGACGGAAGCCAAACTGGAGTTTCAAGAGAACAATATGTTCACTAGCCCAAGTCTGTAAGCGTTCCACCAGGATGCACCCCACAATGTTGACCATCGAGTTAATCAGAGAGACGGGACGGTAGCAGTGGACAATAATGGCATGAGGCCAAGTCTTCGGAAGGCCTGTGGCTAGGACAATGTTGAGAACATTGGTCAGGAGTGGAGCCCACAGTAAGGTGTTGGCCTTACAAATATCCAAAGGGATCCCATCTGGGCCAGGGGCTCTCCACACCGGGCAACTGGCCACCACCAGCAAATCCTCATTCAGCTCAATCTCCGGAGCAACATATGATGGAACCAGGGGCCGGGAGGGCGTGGAAGAGCCTGGCAGCAACCGGGGCACACTGCTTGGGGGGAGGGTATCCCCACATCAGGGTCAGCGTAAAGGTTTGTAAAATGGGTGACCAAATATCAGACGGAATCACAGCGGTAATTCCTGGATCTTTGATGTTCTCAAAATAGTTACTGTTGACTGCCGCCCAGAAGTCTTTGCTATCTCTTACCTCACTGGCCTGTAGTAAAGAAGAGTAAGCTTCCTCCCTACTGGTGTTCTTCCTGACTTTAAGGGCCCTGCAGGTGTGCACCATTTCCTGATCTCTGGGGGATTTGTTAAGGGCCGCCAGGAGCTGGTTGTGGGCCTTAGTGCAGTCAACATCAAACCACTTGGCAGGCTTTCTATGACTGATTTGATTGGGACCAGAAGCAGATGCTGTGCCCTGCTACAGATCCTATCAACGTTATTAAGTGGCTTAAGTCCACCCCCTCGTTTGTAATCACCTCAAGAAATCGGGGAGTGAGGAGGCCACCAAATGTGTTAGAAAAGAGGCTTTGTCTACCTTAGACCAGCTCTTGATCACCCCTTGATTCCTAGAAAATGATAAAGGGAAGGGTTTGCTCACAATGGGCCTCTTAGCAAACAAAATGCAAAAGAAACAATTGATGGACGGAATGCTGGACAATGCAAACATTCACCCCCAGTCACAAGGATCTGGGTTAAATCCATCATTCTTTTGCTCACCACACCACCCCAGTTTGGACCCAGCCATATGCAAATCAGTCTTGACCCTGTTCCTTGTGGGAACAGTCCAGCCCGAACTGCCAAGCCAGGTCCTCCCTGGACCGGAAACAAGCATCCTAGGACCGGTTTCAGGGCATCACCCTTCATCAGCCAGGCTAGCTTGAATCCAGTGGTGTAGTGAGCACGGGACCCACGTCTGGGCGTACCCTTCCCTCTTAGGGCGACATATGCAAAAGAAACAATTGATGGACGGAATGCTGGACAATGTAAACATTCTCCCCCAGTCATAAGGATCTGGGTTAAATCCATCATTCTTTTGCTCACCACACCAGTTTTAGCAAACAAAAGGCTTCGTTTGAGAGAGCCAAGAGCCTATGGTCACTAAGGGGCGAGTCAGCAAGGTTATAGTCCAGCACCCAATCCCTCAGCGTCTGTGAGAAGAGGATGAATCATTATGGCTAGGAGTACCCCTCCCGACAACCGAGGGCGTGGTGACCGGTGCCGAGGTTAGGGAATCATAAGAAAAGATCCGGTTGTATTTAGCCAGGAGAAAGTTACATTTGTCCCCAAGTGGACAATGAACAAAATGAGTGACAGGTTCCCTGCTTCATCCACCACCCACAAGCATTAACTGAAGAGAACTGGTAACGTCTCAGAGTGAAATCCCCAAGAGTACCGCCACATAGCTCCCTTGCATGTTTCCAGTACAATTGTCAATATCCTTAAGGAGTGAGCTAGGCAGGTCCACCCTGGTTGTGTCAAAGATGTTACTATAAACATTAACTAGTAGCGTTCGAGTTGTTGAGCACTGGCACCACTGCAGAGCCCCAGCTTGAACATATGACCTGGGCAGGGAATGCCAGAGCAATGAAGGTAATAGGGCCACCCTTAGCCCTGCCGTAGTGCTTGGGCTGGCGGGTGTGAAATGGGTAGCGTACCCGTCCATGAATACAGAGCCAATGAGCCTTGTCTCTTGTAGACAGATAACAGCGTAGCGCTCCACAAACTTATGCCAATCATGGCTACCCCGTTTGCTTGCCAGACCTGCCACATTCCATAAAGTTATCAGTTCCGGGCAGGGGGTAGGGCAGTCACTGGCAGCTGATAACAAGCATTTGCAATGCAATAGGTCTTGCATTTGTGAGAGTTAGAGCTACTGGCGCTGTAAATGACAATGTCTTTTATCCTTGTGTTTTGGTTTGAAGTGGATGTATGTGGTGTGGAGTGGAATTATGTGGGTTGGATTGGGGTTGTTAGTTGTGGAATTGTGTGGTATGGTGAATAGATAGGGGTGAGAGCTGCGCAGAATCTAAAGGAAGACAGAGAAGAATAGGTAGTTTGTGCACGAAGTGGTGAATGAACTCCAGACAAAGAAGTAGAAAGAGTGTGTGAGAAAGAGAAAGAAGGGGAGAGGAGGCCAGAGACGCATAAAGAGGGAGCGCATGTGTACGCAGAAGACACCCTAAGAAGAGGAGGAGAGCGTGGCTGTGATGGACGGAAGAGTCGAATAGGCACGGGAAATAAACTGTGCTCGTAGACCTGAAGTGAGCCACATGAAAGAGGTGGGAAGAGTGCGTGAGAGAGAGTACGAGGGGGACGAGTGGGAGAGGTAACCGGAGGTGGACCACTGCACAGCGCGAGGAGGGACAGGAAGGTAGCATGTGTGAGCTGGCAGTATAGAGAGGAGATAAGGAGTGCAAGGGAGGGATGAAAGGGGGCAGTGGGATTGCAAGATGAGAAGGGGTAGTGGCAGTGTGAGGGTGAGGGTGAGATGAGAGGGGCAGTGGGTGTGTGATGGAGAGATGAGAGGGGCAGTGGGTGTGTGGGAGAGAAGACAGGGTTGGTGGAAGTACGAGGGAGAGATGGGTTGTATTGGAATTGTTTGTTGTGGAATTGTGTGGTGTGGAGTTGTGTAGTGGAAATGTGGCACATTGTGCTGTGGAATTATGTGGATATTAATTAAATGGTATTAAGTGCACTGGAATTATGTTGAGTGAGATTGTGTGTTATGGAGTTATGTGTAGTGGCATGTTGTGGAGTTGAATTATGTGGTGTGCAGTTAACTTTGGTGGCATGATGTGGAAATCTGGGGTGTGGATTGGAGGTATGTAGCGGTATGTTGTGTTGTGAAGTTGAAATATGTTGTTTGGTGTGGGATTGTGTGGTGTGTATTGGAAATGTGTGAAGTTGAATTTTGTGGCCTTGGACCTGTGTGGCGTTATGTAATTATGCTTATTGGAATAGTTTTATGGTGTGGAAGGCGTTTATGTGGATTGCTGGTATGTTGCATAGAGTTGTTTTATGTGGGGTGTATTTAGATTGTATTGAGTAGAGTGTAATTATGTAATGTAATGTAAGGTACACTTATATAGCGCAGCTGCCACCCAAAGGGTATCCTGGCGCTTAAGTTACCAATCATCCACTGCGCGTAGCTAAACTAAGATAGGGAGGAATCATTTTCTAGGAAACAGTCTGGTTTTCAATTCCTTCCTGAAGCGTGACAAGGTGTTCAGTTGTCTGATTTCCGGAGGCAAAGCGTTCCAAAGTCTAGATGCTGTGAAGCTAAAAGATCTGCCACCCATTCGTACTTTGCTAACATGGGGAACGCAGACCAGATTAGCAGAAGAAGAGCGCAAGCATCTAACAGGAGAATACCATACAAATTTCTTTTGCAGTAATTTAGGTCCAGTTTTATGTATTGCCCTATATACAATACAGAGTGCCTTAAATTGGACTCTTTGCGCGATGGGCAACCAATGTAGGTCCTTTAACGCCAATGAGGCCGAGGCCCTACGCGGTCGATTTAATGCCAACTTAGCCGCCATAATCTGGACTCTTTGCAGTTTTATTATCAGGGATGCTGGGGCACCTAAAAGGAGTGCGTTACAATAATCCAGTCTGCTTAAAACTAAACTCCGCACCACTTGAGGTCTAGCAAGGGTAGGTAAAAACGGGAGGATCTTCCGAAGAGCTCGGAGCAGAGAGAGACAAGTGTTCACCGTTTTATTCACCTGAGAATCTAGTTGTAAATTGCTATCCAGCATCACTCCTAAATTGCGCACTGAACTAGCGGGCAATACGGAGTTGTTGGCCGGACCAGGCCAGAAATCTACTGGAAATGGTCGCTGAATTTTACCTGCAGTACACCACAGGATTTCGGTTTTTTCACCATTAAATTGCAATGAATTCTCTTTCAACCATTCCGCTGTTCTACGCATACATTTATGAAATTTTTCTAGGGGCACTGCTTTGTTGCCCTCAATAGAAAAGACGAGCTGAGTGTCGTCCGCATAGTTTATGACATCAATGCCAAATGATTTAATTAAAATAATAAGTGGTCGAAGATAGAGATTAAACAGAATCGGGCTAATAGCCGAGCCCTGTGGAACCCCATGTTTAACATCTCTATTCTGAGAGGTAAATGACGATAAAGTCACTGCCTGCTGCCTATTAGAAAGAAAGGAGTGCAGCCAGTCCCGAGCCCTACCTGTAACACCCATCTCCACTACTCTCTTAATCAGGATTCGATGGTTAACCGTGTCGAATGCGGCCGACATGTCAAGCAGCACTAAAAGGCTGTCTGACCACTGTCGGCCCTCATTCGCAGGTCATCCAAGACTGCCACCAAGGCAGTCTCGGTTCCATGTGCGGGGCGAAATCCAAATTGGACCTCGTCCAGCAACTCATTATCCTCCACAAATTTTGAGAGAGATTTACTCACTACCTTCTCCAAGATCTTAATCGGATACGGTAGCAGAGAGATGGGTCTGTAACTGGAAGGGCATTGGGGATCCAGTGTAGCCTTTTTAACAGTGGAGAAACCACCGCCTTTTTCCAACAATCCGGTACCACTCCATTAGTTAGGGATTGGCAACAAATTTGATACAGATGTGGAAAAGTTCATTACCAAACAGTTTCCAGAACTTATGTGGAAGTGGGTCCATAGGGAAGAAATGCTGGCTGCAATTACACTAAATTCCTCTTGTGAGGGAATTTGGAATTGATCCAAGAATGTCGTATGTTCTTTTCCACTTATGTCACAGTTTGTTGAAGTGTCATTATCAGTTGCCTGGAGCACATCATCATCCGTAGAGGGCTGAAATCCATTTAAGATTTTATTGATTTTATCCTCAAAAAAGACAGCCAATTCATCACATAGTTCTTGCGATGCTGGAATTTTAGGTTTAGCACAGTCTGGATTGGATAAACCTCTTACTAAGCTAAATAAGGTTTGAGATTTATTAGCTGAATGAAGGATGGTCTCCTCAAGGTATTTGGCCTTTGCTTTGCCAATCAATTCTTTATAGGTGTGGAGTCTATTTTTTAAGGCTACTTTATCTATCTCTAAGTAATTCTTCCTCCATTTCCTTTCCGCTTGTTTACAGCTAGTTTTCATCAATCTTAGCTCTTCATTGTACCAAGGGGCAGAGGGTTTTTTACGATTTTTAGCTTTCCTCAAAGGGGCTAACTGATCTAACGTATTAGGGATTTGGTGACATAGATTCAGATAGTTCTGCTCTACTGAGTCATAAATGGCAACTCTGTCATCAACCAACCGGGGAAGATCCGCCAATTTTAGTATTTTAGACCATTCTCTACTCGTTCGAGTAACGGTCATACAAGCGTCTTGTTTTAGGCAATTAGCTATTTTTAATGAGAAAACCACCAAGAAATGGTCTGTCCAACATTGCGGAAGTATGTCTTTTATGGTTGTGTCTTTTTCACCAGAAAAGACAAGATCAAGCACATGGCCCTTCTGGTGAGTAGGATGTAATATCAACTGTTGAAGGTTAACATTCTCACAAGCCTGGCAGAGCTCTTTAAATGCTGTATCAAGGGTACCATTCTCCCAGAGATTAAAATCTCCAAGGATCAATAGTTTAGAGTGAGAGTGTGATAGATCATATATCGCATCAATCAACTCTTGATAACCCTGGGCAGCTCCACCAGGTGGTCTATAACATAGTAAGCCAGTGCATAAATTATGTGGTGCTGAGTGGTAATATGTGGAGTGCAATTATGTAATGCGATGTAGAATTGTGTGGCATTGAATTGTGTGGTGTGTGAAATGATGTGGGGTGGTTTGGAGTGGTATTATGTGATATGGTGTGAAGTATTATATGGTGTGGAATTATGTGGCATGTTGAGAAGCTGAATTTATTTTGTGCGATGCTAATAGGTTTTGCATTTGCGAGAGTTAGAGCTATTGGTGTTGTAATTGATAATGCAATGTATCCATGTGTTATAGAGTGGAGTGGATGTATGTTGTGTCTAGTGGGTTGGATTGGAATTGTTAGTTGTGGAGTGGATGTGTGTAGTGGATATATGTGGATAGTAATTATGTGTTTTTGAATTATGTGGAGTGGGATTGTGTGTTGGAAAGACTGGAAGGGTTGGGGCAGTGTTAGTGGAATGGCTAACCCTGCTTGTTGTTCAAATCCCTGCCGGTGTAAAAGGCGAAAACGATGGTGCTTTTCATTATAAGTCAAATATTCCATGTTACCCAGTTGGATATACTGGAAGGGCTGTGATACCGTTAGTGGCACGGGAAGTCCTGCTTCAGAAAGGAGGGCTACATCATTTGCACATATATATACACAAATACATACACAAGCACATACATAAGTAACAGTCGGTAACTACCTAGAACGTATACAAGTAGACTATTTAGGACATCACAGTAGAACACACACACACATATAATCAACAGTCTGACACTGCATAAGACAATCCTTAATTTAAGGGCTTCTATGCTTTTTGGTGGCAGTTGATGAGGTAATGGGACTGCACTCCATAGATAACATGTCTATAGGAAGGAAACATAAAGGGGTTCAATTGTGCAAATGGCACTTGGAAGTTGGAGGCTGGCAGTATCTACATTCAATGTAACAGACCCACTGAGCGATCTACATTCAATGTAACGGACCCACTGAGCGATCTACATTCAATGTAACAGACCCACTGAGCGATCTACATTCAATGTAACAGACCCACTGAGCGATCTACATTCAATGTAACAGACCCACTGAGCGATCTACATTCAATGTAACGGATCCACTGAGCGATCTACATTCAATGTAACGGACCCACTGAGCGATCTACATTCAATGTAACGGACCCACTGAGCGATCTACATTCAATGTAACAGACCCACTGAGCGATCTACATTCAATGTAACAGACCCACTGAGCGATCTACATTCAATGTAACAGACCCACTGAGCGATCTACATTCAATGTAACAGACCCACTGAGCGATCTACATTCAATGTAAGAGACCCACTGAGCGATCTACATTCAATGTAACGGACCCACTGAGCGATCTACATTCAATGTAACGGACCCACTGAGCGATCTACATTCAATGTAACAGACCCACTGAGCGATCTACATTCAATGTAACGGACCCACTGAGCGATCTACATTCAATGTAACGGACCCACTGAGCGATCTACATTCAATGTAACAGACCCACTGAGCGATCTACATTCAATGTAACAGACCCACTGAGCGATCTACATTCAATGTAACAGACCCACTGAGCGATCTACATTCAATGTAACAGACCCACTGAGCGATCTACATTCAATGTAAGAGACCCACTGAGCGATCTACATTCAATGTAACAGACCCACTGAGCGATCTACATTCAATGTAACAGACCCACTGAGCGATCTACATTCAATGTAACAGACCCACTGAGCGATCTACATTCAATGTAACGGGCCCACTGAGCGATCTACATTCAATGTAACGGACCCACTGAGCGATCTACATTCAATGTAACGGACCCACTGAGCGATCTACATTCAATGTAACAGACCCACTGAGCGATCTACATTCAATGTAACAGACCCACTGAGCGATCTACATTCAATGTAACAGACCCACTGAGCGATCTACATTCAATGTAACGGACCCACTGAGCGATCTGCATTCAATGTAACGGACCCACTGAGCGATCTACATTCAATGTAACGGACCCACTGAGCGATCTACATTCAATGTAACGGACCCACTGAGCGATCTACATTCAATGTAACAGACCCACTGAGCGATCTACATTCAATGTAACAGACCCACTGAGCGATCTACATTCAATGTAACGGACCCACTGAGCGATCTACATTCAATGTAACGGACCCACTGAGCGATCTACATTCAATGTAACGGACCCACTGAGCGATCTACATTCAATGTAACGGACCCACTGAGCGATCTACATTCAATGTAACAGACCCACTGAGCGATCTACATTCAATGTAACGGACCCACTGAGCGATCTACATTCAATGTAACGGACCCACTGAGCGATCTACATTCAATGTAACAGACCCACTGAGCGATCTACATTCAATGTAACAGACCCACTGAGCGATCTACATTCAATGTAACAGACCCACTGAGCGATCTACATTCAATGTAACAGACCCACTGAGCGATCTACATTCAATGTAAGAGACCCACTGAGCGATCTACATTCAATGTAACAGACCCACGAGCGATCTACATTCAATGTAACAGACCCACTGAGCGATCTACATTCAATGTAACAGACCCACTGAGCGATCTACATTCAATGTAACAGACCCACTGAGCGATCTACATTCAATGTAACGGACCCACTGAGCGATCTACATTCAATGTAACGGACCCACTGAGCGATCTACATTCAATGTAACGGACCCACTGAGCGATCTACATTCAATGTAACGGACCCACTGAGCGATCTACATTCAATTTAACGGACCCACTGAGCGATCTACATTCAATGTAACGGACCCACTGAGCGATCTACATTCAATGTAACGGAGGTGGGAAAGGCAGCAAATGAACAGGGAGTGCCGAGCCGAGCCAAAGCAAAGGCTGGCTCTGGCTCTAAGAGCCAGGGGTTCAGCCAAGCCATGAAAAGATTTGGCAAGTGCATCATGTTAGAATATGATAGATATCTTTATAATCCAGAAAGGTATGCTATGAGGTCAAACACAAGCTTAGTATGTGTACAGCTGACATCTTGCAGATATATATACTTCAAGCAGCGAACAAAAAAAGGAGGCTCGGAAAATAAAGGATCGTGTCATTTTCTGAAGCTGGGATTAATCGCAGGTTTTCCATTGTTATACTGTCCTCTTGCCACATAATCTATCAGCTACTGCATAGTTTGCAGATTCTATCAAAAAATGCTTCTTTTGCAAACAGATCAAAATTTACTAAGAAAAACAGCAACAAGGGCTGCTGCCCAGGGAAGGCCCTGGCCAGAGGTGGATTGGCCTCCTATCAGTAGTTTATTGCCGAATGTGAATGTTGAATTCTACTCTCTCACACCTCATAATCAACCCCATCGCTAAGCGCCGCATCCTATAACTCAGTGACTGCATCTGTGATCAGTGACATGGAAGTCCTCGCACTTAGGATGAGGCCAAAACCCTTCTAATCGCGCACCCTACATAGCACCGGATGCCACCCTTGCAAGAGGTTCAGCGCCTCACATAGGGGAAGTCAGCCCTATATAGGCTTCACAACACAACTGTGACGCCACAACCAGTGCAGGTCGCTTAACTCTGATCAGGATTGCAAGGGTCAAGGGTCAAAAGGTTCGAAGAGCTTCTCAGGATCCAGGGGCTTATGATTACAGCTCAATGCGGAGAAGGAACTCCCACCAACCTTCACAGCTGTGCAGGGAAATGAAGAAGTCAATGTAAGTGTCACGAAGCAGCTGAAATATGTCATCTGAGATTGCATGCTTGAGCTGCAGGGACACGGATGTCACCTGAGGACAGACGTCACCACGCACAGACCAGAGGCAGCTGGAATGACAGCAGTTGGAGGACCCAAGGATTGCATGCTTGAGCTGCAGGGACACGGATGTCACCTGAGGACAGACGTCACCACGCACAGACCAGAGGCAGCTGGAATGACAGCAGTTGGAGGACCCAAGGATTGCATGCTTGAGCTGCAGGGACACGGATGTCACCTGAGGACAGACGTCACCACGCACAGACCAGAGGCAGCTGGAATGACAGCAGTTGGAGGACCCAAGGATTGCATGCTTGAGCTGCAGGGACACGGATGTCACCTGAGGACAGACGTCACCACGCACAGACCAGAGGCAGCTGGAATGACAGCAGTTAGAGGGCCCAAGGATTGCATGCTTGAGCTGCAGGGACACGGATGTCACCTGAGGACAGACGTCACCACGCACAGACCAGAGGCAGCTGGAATGACAGCAGTTGGAGGACCCAAGGATTGCATGCTTGAGCTGCAGGGACACGGATGTCACCACGCACAGACGTCCCCGGGCTACAGACCAGAGGCAGCTGGAATGACAGCAGTTGGAGGACCCAAGGATTGCATGCTTGAGCTGCAGGGACACGGATGTCACCACGCACAGACGTCCCCGGGCTACAGACCAGAGGCAGCTGGAATGACAGCCGTTGGAGGGCCCAAGGATTGCATGCTTGAGCTGCAGGGACACGGATGTCACCTGAGGACAGACGTCACCACGCACAGACCAGAGGCAGCTGGAATGACAGCAGTTAGAGGGCCCAAGGATTGCATGCTTGAGCTGCAGGGACACGGATGTCACCTGAGGACAGACGTCACCACGCACAGACCAGAGGCAGCTGGAATGACAGCAGTTAGAGGGCCCAAGGATTGCATGCTTGAGCTGCAGGGACACGGATGTCACCTGAGGACAGACGTCACCACGCACAGACCAGAGGCAGCTGGAATGACAGCAGTTAGAGGGCCCAAGGATTGCATGCTTGAGCTGCAGGGACACGGATGTCACCTGAGGACAGACGTCACCACGCACAGACCAGAGGCAGCTGGAATGACAGCAGTTGGAGGACCCAAGGATTCCATGCTTGAGCTGCAAGGACACGGATGTCACCACGCACAGACCAGAGGCAGCTGGAATGACAGCAGTTGGAGGACCCAAGGATTGCATGCTTGAGCTGCAGGGACACGGATGTCACCTGAGGACAGACGTCCCCGGGCTACAGACCAGAGGCAGCTGGAATGACAGCAGTTGGAGGACCCAAGGATTGCATGCTTGAGCTGCAGGGACACGGATGTCACCTGAGGACAGACGTCACCACGCACAGACCAGAGGCAGCTGGAATGACAGCAGTTGGAGGACCCAAGGATTGCATGCTTGAGCTGCAGGGACACGGATGTCACCTGAGGACAGACGTCACCACTCACAGACCAGAGGCAGCTGGAATGACAGCAGTTGGAGGACCCAAGGATTCCATGCTTGAGCTGCAGGGACACGGATGTCACCTGAGGACAGACGTCACCACGCACAGACCAGAGGCAGCTGGAATGACAGCAGTTGGAGGACCCAAGGATTCCATGCTTGAGCTGCAGGGACACGGATGTCACCTGAGGACAGACGTCACCACGCACAGACGTCCCCGGGCTACAGACCAGAGGCAGCTGGAATGACAGCAGTTAGAGGGCCCAGGGCATGTCCTAATGATGGGCCGCACGGCTGCTGTGCAGGCAAAGTAGCATCACAGTTAATAATAAAAAGTAAATAAACTACACAGTGTCAGGTCAATTAGAAAGGGGAAGCGTTTCCCGTTTCTTAACAATAGGGTCTGTTTGAGTAAAGCCCCACAAAGGGTGAAAGGGAGGGCGATGGCTTGGACAGCAAACGGTGTGCACCTCTGCTCTACCTTCAGGTCAGGATTCAAGAGCACACGGCATTGGTTTTCAGTCATTGTTTGTGGCGATAAACAGCTCGCCTTCGAAAACCCAAATAGTCCATCGCCCCCTGTGACGTAGCCAGTAGCCTGCTAAAATATTTCATAGTGAATGTGGAGTGCTGCTGCCATAGCGCTTTCCAAATTAAGAGCTCTTTGTGGCTAAGTTCCCTTCGTTAGAAGAAGAAGCATTTAGTCATAAAAATAGCCATTTTGTTGAACATCTGGCCGCCTGTCTACAAGATACAGATGTGGTCTGGTAGCATAGACTCAATAATGCATCCTCTTTCTGCTGTACCAGTGCAGTTATCATGAGCTCGTGACCTCTGCCCCCGCGCACACCTGGGCTGCTTGTTAACTTTGAAAGGATTCTGCGGTAGGGGCTTTGGTTTGTTCTTAGAAACCCCAGGAGCAGCATTCATGAGGTAAAAAGGAAGCCTTTTTTCGCCAACACATTACAAATTGCCTCATGCGAAACAGCTAGAAAGCAGAGACGTTCGGTTACCATCAAATGCACAATCCATCCGCGTCTTCATTATAAACTGAAAGCAGGACTTTGAGAACTTCAGAAGCCCTTCACATTTTAGTTTTGTTCTCTTTTTCTGAAGCTGTCCTTATTTGTGAACTCTTAATCCGTTTTCTGGGACACAAGACTCAGGGGCTAAAACGGTGCCTGATCAGCAAACCGCGCTTTTACAGAAACAGGAAATGAATTTCCATAGGTTAACATTTTTAATGGTGTTCTGTTGATATCGTAAATGAACCTTCCCTGCTCACCAGGAACAGACTGCCCTGGTCATGCCACAGGGCCTGCTATACGGACAGATAATCCCAGAAAAGGAGGAATTATTCAAATGTTTGCAGAAATTGGCACTTTGCAAACCGAAATCAATACATAAAAAGCGATGCAGTGTTTCAAATACCATTAAAGCACTTTCTTGAACACATAATTTTTTTTTTTAATTCTTTTTATTTAACATTAGCTCGGAACAACTTTTCATGCATATTTTACACAATAGCCCACATATTGCTTCATACATTACATTCACTGTTTGGTGCACAGATCTCCCACTTTCCTTCTCGTCCCACCCTCTTCTCAAAGGCCCCTGTATGCCTTCCATTGTCCCCAAACCTTGTCCCATTTTCTCGGACATCCTCTGGCTTTATATGGGGTTTTCTCAGCTCCAGCCACCAGTCTAGATCCACCTCCCATGCCTTTAGGTCCGGGGGTTGACTCGCTCCCCACTTCCTGGCTATGTTCCTTTTTGCCACCATTGCGCCTACTTTAAGCCATATTGTCATATACTTAGGCCATTTACCTTCTCCTGTCACACATAGTAGCAGCCAACGCGACTCCACCTGTGACCTCAGACATATCCCCCGTCACCCCCTTCCAGAAGTCGTGGATGAAGCCACAGTCCCAGATGATATGAAAGAAGGGGCCTATTTCCCCACATCCCCTCGCGCAGAATTTGGATATACCATGGCCCAGTCGAAATCTTGAACACATTCTTGAGCGCACATGTGACGCAGGAGACACTTGCACGTAAATATTAGCCTTTGGACTAAACCCTGACATACGCAGCTGCCGGCTGCTATGGTACACCTGAAGACGGACTCCACAGCCGCAGATGCTTTCAAAGTTTATCTTTTTACCCAACATTATTCCTTAATAGGTGCTGCAAGCATTAACTGGACTTGCGGGGTGTCCAGCTCGAGTCCAAGGTGGGGTCCTTCGTTCTCTGCCAGCAGGTAATGGGGTTGGCTCTTTCATAGGGGGATTCTTGGCTATACACCTACATACATGCTAGGTACACTTAGGTACATCTAGTTAGGGTTTGCATCTTAGGAGTACACATTATTACTGTCATGTATTTATATGCCTGCATATATTCATTGTTCTAGCACCATGGTAGAATTCTACATTTTATTTACTCTGTTGGTGCTCATAACCGTATAGATCTGTTTGTATCTAATGATTGTTGCAGCACACGTATTTTACACTAGAATGACGCTGCTTCAATAAATGCTTATTGAAAACGTCCCCTCCGTTTATTCTGTGTATCTCTCTGAGAAGAAGTGAGCACGAGTGACTGAGCGAAAAGTACTGTACTGTTTCCACGATCCCTGAGGAGTCAGGGTTGTCATGTTCGATAGTTGACAAAAACTATTCATTCCTTGGTAAGGTTGTGGGGCTTATAGTGGCACTGTGAGCTAGCTGGTCTACAGACTAACATATCCTTCAGGGGTGTCAGGAATCAGTCCGGACACCAATCCCTTGGTTTATGTTGTCTAAACGTGCAGATCCTATATAGATTTGTAGGAACTACACAACACTATTGCTGCAAAACTGGCCCCCATCCTTCCTGCCTTCTGGGGAAACGCCTGATGCAGGGTACGGCCAGTCCCTCCTTGAAACCTACACTTCAAAAGTATGAAGTCCACCACTGTACACAAGCTAATTCAGGATCTCAAGGCCATTCAGCTCACCCAAAGAGTGATGTTGCCCACACCCGAAAAAAGGCATCTACTTGATCCCATATTATCAAACATACCTGAGCTAAGACCAGAACCTCCCCTTCCCGTGTGCTGATCGGACCACTATCTGATGCCTTTCCATCTCAGAAAAGAAGGAATTAAACCTTCACGCACCAGCAGTCCAGGACATGTCGTAAATGGGCAAAACTGGATGTTGAACACTGGGAATTTACCTTATCTAGGTCAGTGCCCATTATAAAGGGAGAGATAGCCGAAATGTACGCCATATTTGAAAATTGGATTAAAATTCACTAGAACAGCTAGTTCCTAAGAGAGTACAGAAAAGCTGCCGTACTCGAGTACCTGCCTCATGGTTCTCAGAAGAACTTTTAATGCTGAAAAAGGATGGCCAAAGGAAAGAATGAAGTTGGAGGAAACACTATGACTCCATGAGTAAAAACAACTTATAGGAGCATGGCAAACAAATATCAGTATACCATAAGGAAGGCCAGGGTCTCCTTCAGAAGTGCGAAGATTGAAAATGCAGCCAACTCAACTAAAGAACGCTTTATACTTTTATGTAATCACCTACACCCCAAGTAGGAGAAAACGTCTCTGAAGCCAGATGTAACATGCTCGCAAACTACTTTCAAGGACATGCCAATAGCATCTGTGCGTCCATGCCTAAAGTTGAGCCTCTTATGACCAACTCCGCTCTGACACTCCAGAAACAGAGGAAGAAACATCTTTCATCCTTCACCAAAAACAAAACAGAAGACTTCATAAGTCTTCTTACTACAATTGAATGAGGATTTCCTCTGGACGCTGCACCTCCTAACATCTTTCTTAAAGGCAGGAATTTCACCTGCCCCACCATGACAGAATACTTAACCGCTCTCTGGAGACAGGTGAAATGCCCCCGGCATGGAAACAGGCCATGCTGAAGCCACTTCTGGAAAAGTGACTTTGGACCCCTCATTACCCGAAATACACAGGGTAATCGCTCTTCTTCCTTGTATTAGTAAAGTTGTAGAAAAATGTGTGAATAAAAAGCTTTCCACATTCTTAGAGGATCAGGGACTCTTACATTTCATGAAATTAGGTTTCCGAGCAGGAAATAGCTTGGAAGCCGCAGCGTTAGCCGTGACTGAAAAGCTCAAACGAATCTTAGACTCCATTGATTCAACGGCCGCCATCTTTTTAGACCTTAGTGCCATGTCCAATACTGTGTCCCATCCAATTCCCATTAAAAGACCAAGGAAAGTAAGAATGAATGGCAGAGCCCTTAAATGGTTAACCTCACTTTTAAGAAACAGAAGTTCCAAGAGAGTGAGGATTCCTTTTGCTCTGACGCGTTATCCCTGGAATATGCTGTACCTCTGGGATCCTCGTTAAGGCCCACTCTGTTTAATGTCTATATTCAGCCCGTGGCAGACATAGTGGGCGTGGCTTCTCCACAGTATCATATGCTGATGATATTCAAATCATTATCTCTTTAACATCAGATACAGGAGTACGTCACGCCTGTCTAAAAGGCACTACTAACTGGATGTCCAGCAGTAGTTTGAAACTTAATGAGATAAAACCGAGGTTCCGGCAGTTGGGAGTTCCCCTACTCTCTGGTCGGACCTTCAGTGGGCCGACTATCTAGGTGAACACCCCCCTCCTTTTGGATAGACAGCCATCTCACCATGGAGGTTCAAGTAAGAAAGCTCGCTGCCTCATGTTTTTGCCTTTCCTGGGCCGTAAGAAGAATCTGGAGTTGGCTTCCCCCTGCCACTCGAAGAACCGTGTTCCAAGGTCTTATCTTATCCCATCTTGACGACAGCAATTCAGTCTATTTCGGGAGCCCTCGGTACATGGTCAAGCGTTCACAGATAGTCCAGAATGCTACAACGTGCACCTTGTTGAAGACTCCAAAGCAGCATTAAATCTCTTCCTCCCTAGCAACCTTGCATTGGCTACCTGTGTACAAAAGAAATAAATTCAAGTCCCTCTGTCTGGCCCATAAAATGATGCACAACAAAAGTCCCCCTCTAATCCAGAGGTTGCTAACTCCTTACATCCCCAAAAGATCACTTCGCTCTGCAGACCAGAGGCTTTTCTTGCTACAGAGAATCAAGAAAGCAAGAAGTGGGGGACGTTCCTTTGCCTATTTAGGGGCTAAACTTTGTAACTCCCTTCTCTTTCCTTGAAATTGACCAACGAAGAAACCAAATTCAGGAAGCTTCTCAAAACTCACCTCTTCTGAGTGAGTTCCTACTACGCTTGCTATAGGAAGGACATGACTTCAGCGCTGGGAAGCCTGTTGGGCAGCCATGCGCTTTATAACTGCCTAGCATAGCATAGCATCTCGAATAACAGGCCAGAAAAAACAGACAAGACATTACATGATTTGCGAGTCAAAATGTGATTACGGACGTTGCCATTGTTAGTTGGGGATTTGTCTGCCAATTTGTGAAAAAATTACAAATCCAAAGATTTGCGACTTTCTAAAAGGCTTTAAAAGGTGAGAAAGATAGAGGGTATGAGGCAGAGAGGTAGAAAGAGACGGGCAGAGAAAAAATGACAGAGACATGAAGAGCCAAAGGCTGTGCCCAGCCAGGGTTAAGGCGCCCGCATCAGGTGGGGGCATGGTTTGAACAAGGGCAGTGCATTGCAGCAAACTCCCACTGCACAGCGCTATGTGTATCAGTGGTTGGACGCCCACGGCAGGTTGCCGGCAGGGCATGGCCCCTGACTATTCATTACAGCCAACTCCCACTGCACAGAGCTATGTGTATCTGATAAGGACTTCTAGCTGCAGATTCCTTACCTTTGAATTTCCCAGGTGTCAGACTGGATCCCGAAGCTTTTGGGTGAGCAGTACCCCTGCGCATTGTCGGGTGGCTCCGTTCAGCTCTGCGTGGTGGCAACGTTTGTGCCGGATATGACATTGCGGTCACCTACATAGGCACCACCCAGGCACGTGGACGTCAGTTCTTTTCCTCCTTTCCACACAAGTTAGCACCGATCCGGAGACGAGCTATCCCTCTGCCTCTTTTTGACAGACTTTTTTCAACGTTTTGTCAAAGATTTCTTCATTGTGTGTTGAGGATGACCTGTAGAAAGGTAGGGTTTAAGCCGTGTGGCGCCTGTCACCGGACCCTGTCGGTTACCAACCCCCACCTCGTATGCTTATAGTGTCTCGAGCCGCCCACGACTCAAAGTCGTGCTCGGACTGCCAGGCCATGGTGCCAAAGGCTTTGAGGGCGTGGTCCCTAAAGCTGCTTGCGGCTCGGCAATCGACGTCATCAAGCTCGACTCCTCGGACGTCCCAGTCCCAATCAACGAAGACAAGGTCGCAGGACTGCTCCAGGATCCCAAGTCCTCTTTTTCGCACTCGATGTCCTCTGGACACTCGGGGAAGAGGCACAAAAAGAAGTCCAAATGGACTTCGACTTCATCTCGTCTGGTGCCCATCGACGAGATAAGTGGGAACCATCGACGTTCTAGGCACGGTTCAGCAGAGCCATTGCCAGGTCTGACTCCGTGCCTCCCCCTCTTTCCGGGAGCTGGAGTCATCCCCGCTCAAATAAAAGAGTTTTATGAGGCCATGCACTGTGTATTTGAGTGTGCCAACCCCACAGTGAGAAGAGACCCCATCAGGTTCCACGCCGACAGCTCTGGCCTTGGCACCAGTGGGGTCTCAAGGATCCAATTCTAGGTCCTGATCGACTCCGGTTGTACCAACGTGACCTTCCCCGGTGCCGGTACCAAAGCCGATGCTTCCGGCGCCGCTGGTGCCCACCTGCGGCCCCAATTGCATTTTGATTCCCAAAGACTCTGAGTCGGATCGGTGTCGATCAATGCCATATCTGGCACCGAAGGAGCACAGTGGCTCTAGGTCATTGCATGAACATTTTGAGGAAGTTTCAGGCAGGGGAGAGGAGTGGGAGGGGTCATTGGACAATATAGAACACCAGTTGGGCACTCATGGTGAAGACCAGGACTGGTATGAGGAGCTTGTGGAGTACAGTGGACTGGACACCTCTCCAGATACTGGTATGCTTTCTCCACCTACTGTGGCTACAGAGGAGGGAGTTTCTTATACTCCGGTAGTAAAGAGGGCAGCAGAGGTCCTTGGCCTGGAGCTGCCTTCTGTGCAGATCAAGACTAATCTCGTGATTGAAGTGCTGCAGCCTGGGGCTTCTTCACCTGAACCCCTTTTGCCCTTTAATGATGCACTCACGAATGTCCTTCTAGGCACGTGGTCCAAGCCTAGCACAGGGGCTCCAGTGAGCAGGACTGTAGCACGCCGCCATAGACCTGCACTGGTTGATCCAAGTTTCCTCAGTCAACATCCTACCCCTGAGAGCTTGGTGGTACAAGCCTCAACATCTCATTGCACGTTTCCTTCTGCTCCCCCGGAAAGGGAATCCAAGAGGCTGGACAAACCTGGGAAGAAGATGTTTTCTTCCGCCAGCCTAGCATTGTGGTCGGTGTACACTCCATGCCTCTTGGGCCATTTCCCACATACCTTATGGGAAACGGTTGCGCAAGTGCTGCCATTAGTCCCCAGGCGGCCCAGGCCGTGCTCTCCCAAGCATTGAGAGATGGGAGGTGTGAGAAGTTGGCCTGGTATATGCTGTTCACTAATTAAAGTGGACACCTTGCACCAGGGCAAATCGACTCTTATGGTAGATAGGTTTAAGACAACCTTTTAAAGAAAGCTATCCTAGTGGTAGCTGTGGAGAGCAGCCTTCAGGCTAAGTCTCGGAGGAATGTAAAGCAGCTTGTTTTACCATATAATCTCTTGAATCACCAAATGAAAAGACACCACACAGGTATATATATCAAATATATATGTATTTATTTCTAAATAACTCTCTACTAATCTCTTTATGAGATTAGAAGACAAACATATGAACAAATCAACGTTTCACAATAAGTTACGCACAAGATATGGCTGGGGCCCTAGGGGCGTACCAGACCATATACTAAGTAAGAGACTTAGAAACAACGACTTGCAAGGAGACAAGGCCTAGGGCCTTCGGAAGTGCTGGGGCCTCACGAAACCACCCAAGGCAGGTAAGTAAAGGACCCACGGGGGACGCGTGCAGTGTGGATACACAGGCGCGAATCGCCGTTAACTTCAATGGGGCAAGTCGCGGTTGGAAATAAAGAGTTTTAGGATACTTCGGGAGAACCTACAAGCAAGTCACTTACAGGGTAAGTAGTTCTAGGGCCCACACCCACAGGAGCACCGTAGTGCTGGAGTTACCTCACCCAGGGAAGCCGGGTGCACAGGTGTCCTTTGGTGTCGGGTCGCGGCGTCGTTTTCAATGGCGAACAAAGAAGACTTGCTGCTTGCGGGAGCTGAAGAAGTGTCCGGTGGAATCCAAGCCTGGATTCCGAAGAAGGATGACCTGAAAGCAGAGGGGACAGTGTTCAAAGTCACTTGGCAGTGACCCGGGGCAAGGAAGATGGATGCCCACCGTCGTCGGTCGCTTCAGGTCGGTTGCGGGTGCCTTGACTCTTCAGCCACGTGGTCCAGGAGGGGTCGACGACGACCAGGAGCTGGATTCGGTGTGTCCTCGACGTCTGCAGCTGACTACGGTGTCGGCAACTCGATCGGAGCCAACAAGCCTTGGCAGCCGCAAGTCTCGGGGAGATGAAGAAAAGTCGATGGCGCAGACCAGCAAGGTCTGAGGGACTCACCCAGCGAGGGTAAGTCAGGGCAGGCCTGGAGCAATCAGGGGAGCCCTTTGGTTTCTTTAAGAAGTCTTCTGGGGACCCACAAGCCAGCGGGCAAGGGATCGCGAAGACACCTCGGGCGGAATCACTCAACAGGGGCCCACGGTCACTCGGGACGGTGTAGGCCTCTGATCTTCGGAGGGATTCCTGCTGGAGGTCAGGACCACACGTGGTCCAAAGCACAGGTTCGTAGAACGTTGTGAAGGGGTTGCACTCGACAATAGTGCACGGTACCCAGGGGTCGCGGTTCCTCGTTACTCGTGGGGTCCACTTGCCTCAGCTTCGCTGGGGACTCACGATGGCCTGGGAGAGGTCAGGAAATCCACTTCTTGGGCTGCAGGGACTTCGGACTCCGGCGGGAGCGGCGTAGTTTGCGACCGTCGTTGTCGTTTTTGGTGCCTGCCAAGCAGGGGAGTCACTCCTTGACTCCAAGGGAGATTCTTCTGTCTTCCAAAGGTAGTGGAACGTCGAAGGGCCAGGATTCTTCTGTAGAGTGTCGTCCAGGGGTTATCTGCTTTGCAATGGCAAGGTTCCCCCTCTTGTACTAAAAAGAGGGGATGGACTAGCTCTATGACCCCACCTATGGGAGGGTCAAGGGAGGGGGTGGCTACACCCACTTCCCTTTGTCCAGTTTCGCGCCAGAGCAGGGGCAGGTAGCCCCTGAGCTGGTTTGAACCGGCATATGCACAGAGGAGCCTTCTGCTCCCCCAGTGCAGGACTTCAAAGCACTCTAAGAGTGCACCCACCCAGCCCCAATACACTAAACCCTGTCTGGAAGGTGGTTACACCTCCCTGTGACAGGATGCCTATTGTTGGGCTTCCTCCACTGCGAGTTTCGGTCATCAGCAGGAGGGCAGCCCAGTGTCTGTGACTGGTGGCATCCATTTTGTGATGCCAGGGCTCTTTAGGATTCTACCGCGTTTCCACAGCAGGTACATGTCTTATCCCTCTAGAAGGGTGGACTGCTACCCCCGCCGCCAAGATTGGCGGGGGGGTAGTATTCCAAGATGTTTGACACCAAACACGACATGTTTTGATGCAGCCATTCCAAAGTTAGCATTTACCGCGAGGATATAATGCACTTAAATAGTATATGGTTTAACCGCATCCACAAACAGCACCAGAGAATGGACTCTGAGAACTGCAGAGGGGCCCTGCTCATGCAGAGGCACCCCCTCACATAGAAGCCAAGCACCCTGCCCTCAGGATTGATAGGGCCTGCCTTAGGGGTGACTGATAGGTTTATATGTGTGTGCAGGAGAGATATAGGAAACCTATATCTCAGTGAGGGGTGCTAGCACCACCTCACCCAGGCTGCAGTAGCAGGCCTGTGGTGTCAGATTTAGACTGCTTCCCAGGGGTGGCATAACACATGCTGCAGCCCCTGGTAGGCCTGTGAAGTACCTATGCCCTTGGCACCTAAGGTACCATATACTAGGGACTCATAAGGCACCACAGTATCCAATCACTAGTGCACCTAGAGTGCACTCCATGTCGTTTAGAGAGAGCAGATAGACTGGGGCCCTGAATAGCAGGGTCCCAGTCCAACTAAGTCATAAACCAGCAAAACACCAGGAAAAAGTGGGGGCAACCATATAGTCAGATTCCACCTTCCTACATAACCCCCCAAACGAAAGGAGATAAGGCTAACCTTGGCCAGTTGAGCCTTTATTGACTAAGTGGCCATATAAGGAAGCACCTGCACTAGCATGGTTGCCCCCTGTCTTATGGTCCACTAAGCAATCCCTCACCCTAAGGGTATGAGAGGGTCTCCACCATGGGGAATCACTACCTGTGGTGTGCTTTGGGAAAGTACCAGGCTGGTGAGGTGTCTGAGTAGGGAAGTGAGGCCCTAGGAATGTTGGCCTCAGCTTTCTCAGCTCACTGGTCACCATGTATGCCTGTCTTTCCATGACTGAGTGGTACTTTGCTCTAAGGGTCAACCTTTGACTGCCTACAGCCGTGGGTTGGGTCCCTTTGGGTGGAACACTGGAGGGACATGGCATGTTTGGAACCTTTTGGTCCCAGGTTTGCCCTTGCCTAACAGAGTCCTTCTGGGGAGGTCCCTACATAAAGGTATGGGGGATCCCTCAGTGGGTTGAGGAATTTCCACCGGGCTAGGGCTACTAGCCGGGTGCCCCTAATCTGCTGATGGGGGGTTCCTCTGGACAGGGGGCCCTGGGGGTCCACTGACCTCCCTGACCTCTGCAGCCCTGGGCTGACTGAGGCAGGGTAGAGAGGGGCAGGTTACCTGCTCCAGACTGGGTACCACCTTGTAAGGGTCCTCTGCCATCAGGGGGTGGCCAGGCCAGGCCTGACTACCTCTGTGGCAGTTCCTTCACTAGGGGTAGGGTCAGTTCCCTGAGGAGGCTGACCCTTACCTACTGTCTGGAGGGAAGAAGACTTTTCTTCAACCCTTGTGCTCTCTTCTGGGGGAGAGTGGGCCATTCTTCCAGGCTCCATCTCTCCAAAATCTTGGGCTGGGGCTGTGGCCATCACAGCCCCACTAACCTTTACAGGGACACCCAACATCTTCAGATGGGTTTGGTGTTCAATTTCAGCCCAGGCTGAAATTTCCAGATCATTGCCCATCAGGCAATCTACAGGTAAGGTTGGGGACACTGCCACTCTCTTTGGGCCTGTGACCCCCTCCCAGCTGAGATTGACTATGGCCATGGGGTGATCTGTTCTGACACCATCAATGTTGGTCACCTGGTATTTAAACTCAGGTAAAAGCTGGTGAGGGGGGACTAGTTTCCCTGCCACCATGGTGACACTAGCCCCTGTGTCCCTAAATGCCACAGCTTTCTGACCATTAATTATTGGCTCCAGTCTGTACCTGCCCAATGCTATGGGACCCATGGTAAAGGTGGCATATCCTACACCACCATCAGAATCTGAGGAGTCTGTTGAGGGGGTCCTGTCTAAACTAGGGCCCACCTCTGTTCCTCTTGCAAAAGCACCTAACTTTTTGGGTGCACTACTCCCAACTGGAGGATTACTACTGGTAGTACCAGGAGGGGTGGTAGTAGTTGTTGGAGGAACATTTTCTTTATTGCCATTCCTGGGACAACTGGGATCAGATTTCCAGTGCCCAGGCTTTTTACAGACATGGCAATAGGGTTTCTTTTCAGGAGAGGAAGGAGTTTGGGACCCACCCCCAGAAGAGGAATTTTGGGGCCCTGTAGTGGACTTATCCTTGGATTTATCCCCACCTTTCTCTTGGGACTTGGTAGAATCTTTCTTGTGGTCACCACCCTGATTCTTAGGCCTTACTCTGGTTCTGACCCATTTGTCTGCCTTCTTTCCCAATTCTTGGGGAGAGGTCAGATCAGAGTCCACCAGGTACTGGTGTAAAAGCTGGTTTTGACAATTATTAAGGATCTGTTCTCTCATCATTAGATTATAAAATCCTTTGAAATCAGTAACCCTACTGCCAACCAGCCAACCCTCCAGAGCCTTGGATGCACAATCTACAAAGTCTGTCCAGTCCTGAGTCTGTGCCTTCTGGGTATCTCTGAACTTCAACCTGTACTCCTCAGTGGTTAAGCCAAACCCATCTATCAGTGCACTCTTCAGGACCTCATAATCATCAGCATCCTCCTCTCTAACAGTGAGGAGCTTGTCTCTTCCTTTATCTGAAAAGGAGAGCCACAAGATTGCTGCCCACTGCTTTTGGGGGACCTGCTGTACTCTACAGGCCCTCTCCATAGCAGTTATCCACTTGTGGATATCATCCCCACTCTGGTAGGGAGGAACAACCTTGCTCAGGTTCCTATGGTCAGGAATATATTCTCTGCCTCTAGGGACACTGTTGCTGCCACCAGGGGGTTCTAACCCCTCTTTTCTAGAAGCTCTCTGGATCTCCAGGGCTTCCCTATCCAGTGCCAACTGCTTGGTTCTGAGGGCCACTCTGGCTTCCTCATACTGGAGCAGTTTGCACCTTCTCTCAGAGGAGGTCTCTCTTAAGGAAAAGTATGAGCTCCTCTGCTGGACAAATTCTCTGCCAGAGTGATAAGAGTGGTCAGATTCCCTGGAAGGGGATCTGTTCCTCTCCTCCTCTCTGTCAGTTCTCTTAGGGAGAATTCCTCTGTCCTTTTCAGGCCCCTTGGAGCCTGGCCCTTCAATCACAGAGTCTTGGTCATTCTGATTTTCATCATCTGACCCAGATACTATGACTGACCCACCCACTGATTCAAACCCTTTAGCTCCTAGAGCCAATCTAAGGTCATCTGCTGTTAGCAGATCTATCAGGTGCAGTGTTGAGGGACTCTGTCCTAGCCTCAGGTGTCTGTCAACACACATGGCTCTCAAGTCAGAGAAAGCCATGTCCTTATACTGAGGCTGAGTGGATCCACTGGGTCCACCCTTTAAGGACATTCTAGTGTTGTGCAGTGTTGTACTACCTACACTAGTTTGTGGCCTACTGATCCTAGCTTGAGCTGTGGAAAGGGTGTGCTATCCCTTGGCACACAGCTCTAAGTTCAGTAGAACTTATTGATACTAAGCTTGACTTTATATGTACCTTGAGTACCTATAATGGTTTTCAGTTAGTAATTCAAATAGAGATTTTCTGGTAAAACAATGGCAAGCTGGAATCCCACACGCTGCCCACCAATGTGAGAAGTTGGCCTGGTATATGCTGTTCACTAATTAAAGTGGACACCTTGCACCAGGGCAAATCGACTCTTATGGTAGATAGGTTTAAGACAACCTTTTAAAGAAAGCTATCCTAGTGGTAGCTGTGGAGAGCAGCCTTCAGGCTAAGTCTCGGAGGAATGTAAAGCAGCTTGTTTTACCATATAATCTCTTGAATCACCAAATGAAAAGACACCACACAGGTATATATATCAAATATATATGTATTTATTTCTAAATAACTCTCTACTAATCTCTTTATGAGATTAGAAGACAAACATATGAACAAATCAACGTTTCACAATAAGTTACGCACAAGATATGGCTGGGGCCCTAGGGGCGTACCAGACCATATACTAAGTAAGAGACTTAGAAACAACGACTTGCAAGGAGACAAGGCCTAGGGCCTTCGGAAGTGCTGGGGCCTCACGAAACCACCCAAGGCAGGTAAGTAAAGGACCCACGGGGGACGCGTGCAGTGTGGATACACAGGCGCGAATCGCCGTTAACTTCAATGGGGCAAGTCGCGGTTGGAAATAAAGAGTTTTAGGATACTTCGGGAGAACCTACAAGCAAGTCACTTACAGGGTAAGTAGTTCTAGGGCCCACACCCACAGGAGCACCGTAGTGCTGGAGTTACCTCACCCAGGGAAGCCGGGTGCACAGGTGTCCTTTGGTGTCGGGTCGCGGCGTCGTTTTCAATGGCGAACAAAGAAGACTTGCTGCTTGCGGGAGCTGAAGAAGTGTCCGGTGGAATCCAAGCCTGGATTCCGAAGAAGGATGACCTGAAAGCAGAGGGGACAGTGTTCAAAGTCACTTGGCAGTGACCCGGGGCAAGGAAGATGGATGCCCACCGTCGTCGGTCACTTCAGGTCGGTTGCGGGTGCCTTGACTCTTCAGCCACGTGGTCCAGGAGGGGTCGACGACGACCAGGAGCTGGATTCGGTGTGTCCCTCGACGTCTGCAGCTGACTACGGTGTCGGCAACTCGATCGGAGCCAACAAGCCTTGGCAGCCGCAAGTCTCGGGGAGATGAAGAAAAGTCGATGGCGCAGACCAGCAAGGTCTGAGGGACTCACCCAGCGAGGGTAAGTCAGGGCAGGCCTGGAGCAATCAGGGGAGCCCTTTGGTTTCTTTAAGAAGTCTTCTGGGGACCCACAAGCCAGCGGGCAAGGGATCGCGAAGACACCTCGGGCGGAATCACTCAACAGGGGCCCACGGTCACTCGGGACGGTGTAGGCCTCTGATCTTCGGAGGGATTCCTGCTGGAGGTCAGGACCACACGTGGTCCAAAGCACAGGTTCGTAGAACGTTGTGAAGGGGTTGCACTCGACAATAGTGCACGGTACCCAGGGGTCGCGGTTCCTCGTTACTCGTGGGGTCCACTTGCCTCAGCTTCGCTGGGGACTCACGATGGCCTGGGAGAGGTCAGGAAATCCACTTCTTGGGCTGCAGGGACTTCGGACTCCGGCGGGAGCGGCGTAGTTTGCGACCGTCGTTGTCGTTTTTGGTGCCTGCCAAGCAGGGGAGTCACTCCTTGACTCCAAGGGAGATTCTTCTGTCTTCCAAAGGTAGTGGAACGTCGAAGGGCCAGGATTCTTCTGTAGAGTGTCGTCCAGGGGTTATCTGCTTTGCAATGGCAAGGTTCCCCCTCTTGTACTAAAAAGAGGGGATGGACTAGCTCTATGACCCCACCTATGGGAGGGTCAAGGGAGGGGGTGGCTACACCCACTTCCCTTTGTCCAGTTTCGCGCCAGAGCAGGGGCAGGTAGCCCCTGAGCTGGTTTGAACCGGCATATGCACAGAGGAGCCTTCTGCTCCCCCAGTGCAGGACTTCAAAGCACTCTAAGAGTGCACCCACCCAGCCCCAATACACTAAACCCTGTCTGGAAGGTGGTTACACCTCCCTGTGACAGGATGCCTATTGTTGGGCTTCCTCCACTGCGAGTTTCGGTCATCAGCAGGAGGGCAGCCCAGTGTCTGTGACTGGTGGCATCCATTTTGTGATGCCAGGGCTCTTTAGGATTCTACCGCGTTTCCACAGCAGGTACATGTCTTATCCCTCTAGAAGGGTGGAATGCTACCCCCGCCGCCAAGATTGGCGGGGGGTAGTATTCCAAGATGTTTGACACCAAACACGACATGTTTTGATGCAGCCATTCCAAAGTTAGCATTTACCGCGAGGATATAATGCACTTAAATAGTATATGGTTTAACCGCATCCACAAACAGCACCAGAGAATGGACTCTGAGAACTGCAGAGGGGCCCTGCTCATGCAGAGGCACCCCCTCACATAGAAGCCAAGCACCCTGCCCTCAGGATTGATAGGGCCTGCCTTAGGGGTGACTGATAGGTTTATATGTGTGTGCAGGAGAGATATAGGAAACCTATATCTCAGTGAGGGGTGCTAGCACCACCTCACCCAGGCTGCAGTAGCAGGCCTGTGGTGTCAGATTTAGACTGCTTCCCAGGGGTGGCATAACACATGCTGCAGCCCCTGGTAGGCCTGTGAAGTACCTATGCCCTTGGCACCTAAGGTACCATATACTAGGGACTCATAAGGCACCACAGTATCCAATCACTAGTGCACCTAGAGTGCACTCCATGTCGTTTAGAGAGAGCAGATAGACTGGGGCCCTGAATAGCAGGGTCCCAGTCCAACTAAGTCATAAACCAGCAAAACACCAGGAAAAAGTGGGGGCAACCATATAGTCAGATTCCACCTTCCTACATAACCCCCCCAAACGAAAGGAGATAAGGCTAACCTTGGCCAGTTGAGCCTTTATTGACTAAGTGGCCATATAAGGAAGCACCTGCACTAGCATGGTTGCCCCCTGTCTTATGGTCCACTAAGCAATCCCTCACCCTAAGGGTATGAGAGGGTCTCCACCATGGGGAATCACTACCTGTGGTGTGCTTTGGGAAAGTACCAGGCTGGTGAGGTGTCTGAGTAGGGAAGTGAGGCCCTAGGAATGTTGGCCTCAGCTTTCTCAGCTCACTGGTCACCATGTATGCCTGTCTTTCCATGACTGAGTGGTACTTTGCTCTAAGGGTCAACCTTTGACTGCCTACAGCCGTGGGTTGGGTCCCTTTGGGTGGAACACTGGAGGGACATGGCATGTTTGGAACCTTTTGGTCCCAGGTTTGCCCTTGCCTAACAGAGTCCTTCTGGGGAGGTCCCTACATAAAGGTATGGGGGATCCCTCAGTGGGTTGAGGAATTTCCACCGGGCTAGGGCTACTAGCCGGGGTGCCCCTAATCTGCTGATGGGGGGTTCCTCTGGACAGGGGGCCCTGGGGGTCCACTGACCTCCCTGACCTCTGCAGCCCTGGGCTGACTGAGGCAGGGTAGAGAGGGGCAGGTTACCTGCTCCAGACTGGGTACCACCTTGTAAGGGTCCTCTGCCATCAGGGGGTGGCCAGGCCAGGCCTGACTACCTCTGTGGCAGTTCCTTCACTAGGGGTAGGGTCAGTTCCCTGAGGAGGCTGACCCTTACCTACTGTCTGGAGGGAAGAAGACTTTTCTTCAACCCTTGTGCTCTCTTCTGGGGAGAGTGGGCCATTCTTCCAGGCTCCATCTCTCCAAAATCTTGGGCTGGGGCTGTGGCCATCACAGCCCCACTAACCTTTACAGGGACACCCAACATCTTCAGATGGGTTTGGTGTTCAATTTCAGCCCAGGCTGAAATTTCCAGATCATTGCCCATCAGGCAATCTACAGGTAAGGTTGGGGACACTGCCACTCTCTTTGGGCCTGTGACCCCCTCCCAGCTGAGATTGACTATGGCCATGGGGTGATCTGTTCTGACACCATCAATGTTGGTCACCTGGTATTTAAACTCAGGTAAAAGCTGGTGAGGGGGACTAGTTTCCCTGCCACCATGGTGACACTAGCCCCTGTGTCCCTAAATGCCACAGCTTTCTGACCATTAATTATTGGCTCCAGTCTGTACCTGCCCAATGCTATGGGACCCATGGTAAAGGTGGCATATCCTACACCACCATCAGAATCTGAGGAGTCTGTTGAGGGGGTCCTGTCTAAACTAGGGCCCACCTCTGTTCCTCTTGCAAAAGCACCTAACTTTTTGGGTGCACTACTCCCAACTGGAGGATTACTACTGGTAGTACCAGGAGGGGTGGTAGTAGTTGTTGGAGGAACATTTTCTTTATTGCCATTCCTGGGACAACTGGGATCAGATTTCCAGTGCCCAGGCTTTTTACAGACATGGCAATAGGGTTTCTTTTCAGGAGAGGAAGGAGTTTGGGACCCACCCCCAGAAGAGGAATTTTGGGGCCCTGTAGTGGACTTATCCTTGGATTTATCCCCACCTTTCTCTTGGGACTTGGTAGAATCTTTCTTGTGGTCACCACCCTGATTCTTAGGCCTTACTCTGGTTCTGACCCATTTGTCTGCCTTCTTTCCCAATTCTTGGGGAGAGGTCAGATCAGAGTCCACCAGGTACTGGTGTAAAAGCTGGTTTTGACAATTATTAAGGATCTGTTCTCTCATCATTAGATTATAAAATCCTTTGAAATCAGTAACCCTACTGCCAACCAGCCAACCCTCCAGAGCCTTGGATGCACAATCTACAAAGTCTGTCCAGTCCTGAGTCTGTGCCTTCTGGGTATCTCTGAACTTCAACCTGTACTCCTCAGTGGTTAAGCCAAACCCATCTATCAGTGCACTCTTCAGGACCTCATAATCATCAGCATCCTCCTCTCTAACAGTGAGGAGCTTGTCTCTTCCTTTATCTGAAAAGGAGAGCCACAAGATTGCTGCCCACTGCTTTTGGGGGACCTGCTGTACTCTACAGGCCCTCTCCATAGCAGTTATCCACTTGTGGATATCATCCCCACTCTGGTAGGGAGGAACAACCTTGCTCAGGTTCCTATGGTCAGGAATATATTCTCTGCCTCTAGGGACACTGTTGCTGCCACCAGGGGGTTCTAACCCCTCTTTTCTAGAAGCTCTCTGGATCTCCAGGGCTTCCCTATCCAGTGCCAACTGCTTGGTTCTGAGGGCCACTCTGGCTTCCTCATACTGGAGCAGTTTGCACCTTCTCTCAGAGGAGGTCTCTCTTAAGGAAAAGTATGAGCTCCTCTGCTGGACAAATTCTCTGCCAGAGTGATAAGAGTGGTCAGATTCCCTGGAAGGGGATCTGTTCCTCTCCTCCTCTCTGTCAGTTCTCTTAGGGAGAATTCCTCTGTCCTTTTCAGGCCCCTTGGAGCCTGGCCCTTCAATCACAGAGTCTTGGTCATTCTGATTTTCATCATCTGACCCAGATACTATGACTGACCCACCCACTGATTCAAACCCTTTAGCTCCTAGAGCCAATCTAAGGTCATCTGCTGTTAGCAGATCTATCAGGTGCAGTGTTGAGGGACTCTGTCCTAGCCTCAGGTGTCTGTCAACACACATGGCTCTCAAGTCAGAGAAAGCCATGTCCTTATACTGAGGCTGAGTGGATCCACTGGGTCCACCCTTTAAGGACATTCTAGTGTTGTGCAGTGTTGTACTACCTACACTAGTTTGTGGCCTACTGATCCTAGCTTGAGCTGTGGAAAGGGTGTGCTATCCCTTGGCACACAGCTCTAAGTTCAGTAGAACTTATTGATACTAAGCTTGACTTTATATGTACCTTGAGTACCTATAATGGTTTTCAGTTAGTAATTCAAATAGAGATTTTCTGGTAAAACAATGGCAAGCTGGAATCCCACACGCTGCCCACCAATGTGAGAAGTTGGCCTGGTATATGCTGTTCACTAATTAAAGTGGACACCTTGCACCAGGGCAAATCGACTCTTATGGTAGATAGGTTTAAGACAACCTTTTAAAGAAAGCTATCCTAGTGGTAGCTGTGGAGAGCAGCCTTCAGGCTAAGTCTCGGAGGAATGTAAAGCAGCTTGTTTTACCATATAATCTCTTGAATCACCAAATGAAAAGACACCACACAGGTATATATATCAAATATATATGTATTTATTTCTAAATAACTCTCTACTAATCTCTTTATGAGATTAGAAGACAAACATATGAACAAATCAACGTTTCACAATAAGTTACGCACAAGATATGGCTGGGGCCCTAGGGGCGTACCAGACCATATACTAAGTAAGAGACTTAGAAACAACGACTTGCAAGGAGACAAGGCCTAGGGCCTTCGGAAGTGCTGGGGCCTCACGAAACCACCCAAGGCAGGTAAGTAAAGGACCCACGGGGGACGCGTGCAGTGTGGATACACAGGCGCGAATCGCCGTTAACTTCAATGGGGCAAGTCGCGGTTGGAAATAAAGAGTTTTAGGATACTTCGGGAGAACCTACAAGCAAGTCACTTACAGGGTAAGTAGTTCTAGGGCCCACACCCACAGGAGCACCGTAGTGCTGGAGTTACCTCACCCAGGGAAGCCGGGTGCACAGGTGTCCTTTGGTGTCGGGTCGCGGCGTCGTTTTCAATGGCGAACAAAGAAGACTTGCTGCTTGCGGGAGCTGAAGAAGTGTCCGGTGGAATCCAAGCCTGGATTCCGAAGAAGGATGACCTGAAAGCAGAGGGGACAGTGTTCAAAGTCACTTGGCAGTGACCCGGGGCAAGGAAGATGGATGCCCACCGTCGTCGGTCGCTTCAGGTCGGTTGCGGGTGCCTTGACTCTTCAGCCACGTGGTCCAGGAGGGGTCGACGACGACCAGGAGCTGGATTCGGTGTGTCCCTCGACGTCTGCAGCTGACTACGGTGTCGGCAACTCGATCGGAGCCAACAAGCCTTGGCAGCCGCAAGTCTCGGGGAGATGAAGAAAAGTCGATGGCGCAGACCAGCAAGGTCTGAGGGACTCACCCAGCGAGGGTAAGTCAGGGCAGGCCTGGAGCAATCAGGGGAGCCCTTTGGTTTCTTTAAGAAGTCTTCTGGGGACCCACAAGCCAGCGGGCAAGGGATCGCGAAGACACCTCGGGCGGAATCACTCAACAGGGGCCCACGGTCACTCGGGACGGTGTAGGCCTCTGATCTTCGGAGGGATTCCTGCTGGAGGTCAGGACCACACGTGGTCCAAAGCACAGGTTCGTAGAACGTTGTGAAGGGGTTGCACTCGACAATAGTGCACGGTACCCAGGGGTCGCGGTTCCTCGTTACTCGTGGGGTCCACTTGCCTCAGCTTCGCTGGGGACTCACGATGGCCTGGGAGAGGTCAGGAAATCCACTTCTTGGGCTGCAGGGACTTCGGACTCCGGCGGGAGCGGCGTAGTTTGCGACCGTCGTTGTCGTTTTTGGTGCCTGCCAAGCAGGGGAGTCACTCCTTGACTCCAAGGGAGATTCTTCTGTCTTCCAAAGGTAGTGGAACGTCGAAGGGCCAGGATTCTTCTGTAGAGTGTCGTCCAGGGGTTATCTGCTTTGCAATGGCAAGGTTCCCCCTCTTGTACTAAAAGAGGGGATGGACTAGCTCTATGACCCCACCTATGGGAGGGTCAAGGGAGGGGGTGGCTACACCCACTTCCCTTTGTCCAGTTTCGCGCCAGAGCAGGGGCAGGTAGCCCCTGAGCTGGTTTGAACCGGCATATGCACAGAGGAGCCTTCTGCTCCCCAGTGCAGGACTTCAAAGCACTCTAAGAGTGCACCCACCCAGCCCCAATACACTAAACCCTGTCTGGAAGGTGGTTACACCTCCCTGTGACAGGATGCCTATTGTTGGGCTTCCTCCACTGCGAGTTTCGGTCATCAGCAGGAGGGCAGCCCAGTGTCTGTGACTGGTGGCATCCATTTTGTGATGCCAGGGCTCTTTAGGATTCTACCGCGTTTCCACAGCAGGTACATGTCTTATCCCTCTAGAAGGGTGGAATGCTACCCCCGCCGCCAAGATTGGCGGGGGGTAGTATTCCAAGATGTTTGACACCAAACACGACATGTTTTGATGCAGCCATTCCAAAGTTAGCATTTACCGCGAGGATATAATGCACTTAAATAGTATATGGTTTAACCGCATCCACAAACAGCACCAGAGAATGGACTCTGAGAACTGCAGAGGGGCCCTGCTCATGCAGAGGCACCCCCTCACATAGAAGCCAAGCACCCTGCCCTCAGGATTGATAGGGCCTGCCTTAGGGGTGACTGATAGGTTTATATGTGTGTGCAGGAGAGATATAGGAAACCTATATCTCAGTGAGGGGTGCTAGCACCACCTCACCCAGGCTGCAGTAGCAGGCCTGTGGTGTCAGATTTAGACTGCTTCCCAGGGGTGGCATAACACATGCTGCAGCCCCTGGTAGGCCTGTGAAGTACCTATGCCCTTGGCACCTAAGGTACCATATACTAGGGACTCATAAGGCACCACAGTATCCAATCACTAGTGCACCTAGAGTGCACTCCATGTCGTTTAGAGAGAGCAGATAGACTGGGGCCCTGAATAGCAGGGTCCCAGTCCAACTAAGTCATAAACCAGCAAAACACCAGGAAAAAAGTGGGGGCAACCATATAGTCAGATTCCACCTTCCTACAGGAGGGATGCAGCAAAGTTCACCATTAGGTGTGGTCTGCATACGACTGACTCACTGGGCAGATCGGTTTCGTCAACAATGGGCTTGTGGTGCCACACCTGGCTGAGAACATCTGGCTTTTCAGGGGGTGTCCAGGCCAACCTCATGGACATGCCCTTCGATGGGTCTCATCTCTTCAGAGAGAAGGCAGACTCGGTGCTGAAGCGCTTCAAGGACTCGCAGGCTACAGCCAGGTCCTTGGGCCTCTCAGTCACACCTTGCCCCCGTCTGCCTTTCGCCCTTTCGTGGCAATGGAAGGGGATTTCAACTGCATCAGCCATACCCCAGCCACCATTCTGCACAGACTACCCAAGTTGTGCGAGCACGTGGACGCAGGGCATTCTGACCTTGTGGGAATGGTAGCCAGAGGTCATCCCCCACTAACCCCCCGCAGCCTAAGGCTCGAAGTCCCCCTAGTTTGGTTCTGCAAGACCATGGGTGTCCAGTTGGAGGGAGAATCCTACATCGTCTCCTCCACTGGAAGTCAATAACGACAGACAAATGCGCCTTGCAGATCATTCGAAATGGTTACTCCCTTCCTATCCAATCTTTCCCTCCTCCTTTACCGCCATCTCAAGAACGGCTGGCGGAGGATTATCTTTTCTTGCTCCGAGAGGAAGTTACAGCTCTTCTGCCCAAGGGGGCTATAGAAAGGGTTCCAATTTCAGAAGTAGCTAGTGGTTGTTATTCCCGCTAATTTCTGATACCCAAAAAGAACAATGGTCTCCGTCCCATTCTAGACCTCCGGACCATGAATCTCGTCCTCAAAAAAGAGAAATTCAAGATGCTCACGTTGGCTCAGGTTTTATCTGCCCTACACCAAGGAAACTGGCTGGTAGCTTTGGACTTGCAGGATGTGTATTTTCACATCCACATCCTGCCGGGCCACAGGCGGTACCTGTGGTTCAAGGTAGGCCACAAGCACTTTCAGTACACTATGCTACCATTTGGCCTTACCAGCGCCCCTCGGGTGTTCACCAAGGTGATGGCAGGGGTCAAAGCTCATCTGCGCAGGTTAGGGGTTTCATTCTTCCCCTACCTCGACGACTGGCTGTTGAAGACGTCTTCACCCCAGACTGTCTTCTCCCACCTCTAGACTACAGCTGACATCCCGCATTCGCTGGGGTCCACTATAAATGAGCAGAAGTCACACCTTACTCCTTCTCAGACGCTCCCTTTCATGTGAGCTGTTCTGGAAGCACTGCATTTTCAGGTTTATCCTCGCAAGCAGCGAGTCCAGTAATATTCAGGTTATGATACTGATGTTTCAGACTCTATCCTGGATTTCGGTGAGAATTAATCTTAGGCTGCTGGGCCTCATGGCCTCCTGCATCCTGTTGGTAAATAATGGCAGATGGTGTATGCGGGCTCAGCAGTGGGACCTGAAGTTCCAGGGGGCACAGGGGAATGTCTCCAATGTGGTCCAGATCTCGAAAGCAACTGCAAAGGACCTGCAGTGGTGGCTGTGAGAAGTTGCCCTGGCATATGCTGTCCACTAATTATAGTGGGCACCTTGCACCAGTCCAAATCGACTCTTATGGTAGGTAGGTTAAAGACAACCTTATTGAAAGCTATCCTAGTGGTAGCTGTGGAGAGCAGCCTTCAGGCTAAGTCTTGAAGGAATGTAAAGCAGCTTGTTTTACCAGTCTATAATCTCTTGAGTGACCAAATGAAAGAGCACCACACCAGGTATATATTCAAAATATATGTATTTATTACTAAACACACCCCTCTAGTCTCTTTATGAGGCTAGAGTTCGAAATACATAGGTTATAAGATCTTAAATCACAGTAATAGCACAAATACACGTTTGGGCCCTAGGGGCGTACCAAACCATATACCAATAAAGTGGTATGCGAACCACGACTGAACTAGACACTAGGCCTAGAGCCTCTAGAAGTGCTTGGGCCACAAGGAACCACCCAAGGTAGTGACACAGGGGACCCACGGGAGACGCGTGCAGTGTAAATACACAACCGCGATACGCCGTTAACTTCTATGGAGAAAGTCGGGATCGGGAAAATAGAGGAAAGGGACACTTAAAAGAGGACTAGGACAAAACCCTTTGAGATCTAGGACTTTGAAGAGTCTCTACCCACGGGAGCACCGGAGTACTCGTGTTACCTCACCCAGGGAAGCCGGGTGCATAGGTGCCTTTCGGGGTCGGGTTTCGTCGTCGTTTCGTATGGCGATCTGCTGCAAAGTGCGGCTGGCGACCAGGAGAAAAGTGTCCGGGTGGATCCAAGAGTGGATCGGAGTTCTGAAGAACCTGAAAGCAGAGGGGACAGAGTCTGGGTCACTAGCCAGTGACCAGGGAGGCGATGGACAGATGCCCACCGATGTCGAGTGCTTCAGGTTCGTTGACGGTCGTCTTGACTCTTCAGCCATGAGGTCCGGGAGGCGTTGTCGGTGACCAGGAGCAGGATTCGGGCTGTTGCTCGATGTCTGTCGAGTGCAGAGGTGTCGGCGACCAGATTGGACCCAACAAGCCTTGGCAACGGCAAGTCTCGAGTAAGATGTAGATCGTCGATGGTGCAGACCAGCAAGGTCTGTGGAACTCACCCAGCGAGGGTAAGTGAGGGCAGGCCTGGAGCAACCAGACTGCCAAGTAAAGAAAAGATTGGCCTTCGTTAAGGGCTACTAGCCAACGGGCTAGCGACCGCGAAGGAGCCTCGTGACGCCGCAGGTGGAGCTGGCTTACAGGACACTCGTGGAGTGGGGGCCAGTGATCTTCGGTGCAGGTGGTGCTGGAGGCTAGGGCTACTCGGAGCCCAAAGCACGACTTCTTGGGAGACCCAGAAGATGGCGCACTTGCAAGTGTGCTCGGTGTCCAGGGGTCACGGTCTCAAGTCACCCACGATAGCCACGGGCCTCAGCTTTGCTGGGGACTCAGGGTAGCCTCGGGGAAGTCTGAGAATCCACCTCTGGTGATGCGATGACTTCGGCGTCCGACGGGAGCTTCAGTGATGCGAACCGGACAGATGCTGCTTTGGTGCCTGCCAAGCAGGGGAGTCACTCCTTGACCCCAAGGGAGATTCTTCAGTCCTCTAATCGTGAGTAGAGCGTCGAAGGTCCAGGATTCAGTTTCAGAGTTTCGTCCAGGTATAATCTAAAGTCCTAAGGACTGGGTTCCTACCTTTATTCTAAAAATAGGGGATGGACTACTCTGTGGCCCCACCTATGGGTGGGTCAGGGCAGAGGGGTGGCTACACCCTTTCCCTTTGTCCAGTTCGCGCCAAAGCAGGGGCTGCAAGCCCCTGATCCGGTTTGAACTGGGGTATGCACAGGGACACCAAGTGTGCCCCCAGTGCAGGACTTCAAAGCACCCGAAAGTGCTCCCGCCCAGCCCCAATACACATTGTCCTGTCTGGGGAGGTGGTCACAACTCCCTGGGACAGGAAACCTATTGTCCAGGCCTCCCCTGCCGGAGTTTCGTCCAGCAGCAGGAGGCCAGACTCGTGTCTGTGGCAGCAGCATCCATTTTGTGATGCCAGGGCTCTGGAAAGAAGTTACCGGACTCGTCAGAGTTAACATGCCTTTCCCTCTAGAAGGGTGGAATGCTACCCCCGCCGCCAGGATTGGCGGGGGGTAGTATTCCAAGATGTTTGACACCAAACACGACATGTTTAGGTGCAGCCATTCCATAGTTAGCATTTTACCGCGAGGATATAATGCGTTTAAGAGTATATGGTCAGGCTGCACTACAAACAGCATCAGAGATGGTCTCCGAACGCTGCAGAGGGGCCCTGCTCATGCAGGGGCACCCTCTCACATAGGAACCATGCACTCTGCCTTTAGGATTGATAAGGCCTGCCTTAGGAGTGACTTATAGGTTTATATGTGTGTATGCATTTAGTGATATAGGTAACCTATACCACAGTAAGGGGTGCATGCACCACCTTACCCAGGCTGCAGTAGCAGACCTGTGGTGTCAGTTTGGATGGCCTTCCAGGGGTGGCATAATACATGCTGCAGCCCCTGGCAGGCCTCTGAGGTACCTATGCCCTTGGTACATAGTATACCATATACTAGGGACTTACAAGGGCACTCCAGATCCCAATCAGTGATGTGCCTAAGGCACATGGAGACCCTTTTAAAGAGGAAACAGCTAGGCTGGGGTTCTGAATAGCAGGGCCCCAGCCAGACTAATGTCGAAAACCAGTGAAGCATCAGCAAAAAGTGGGGGTACCCATGTGAAGCAGATCCTACTCTCCTACACAACCCCCCCAAACGTAGGGACATTAAACTAACCTTGCCCAGTTAAGTCTTCATGTTCTAAGTGGAAATACCTAGAGAGTCCATCTGCATTCGCATGGTTACTCCCAGGCCTATGTTCCACTGTAAAGTCCATCCCCTGTAGCGAAATGGACCACCTAAGCAGTTTGGGGTTTTCACCCTTCATTTGTTTTAGCCATAAGAGGGGCTTATGGTCTGTCTGAACCAGGAAGTGTGTACCAAACAAGTATGGCCTCAACTTCTTCAGAGCCCAGACCACAGCAAAGGCCTCCTCTCTATGGCTGACCAACGTTTCTCTCTAGGGGTCAGCCTTCTGCTAATAAAAGCTACTGGCTGATCCTGACCTTCTTCATTCAATTGTGACAGTACAGCCCCTACCCCCAATTCAGATGCATCTGTTTGAACAATGAACTTCTTGGAGTAATCAGGACTCTGCAGAATTGGAGCAGTGCACATGGCCTGCTTGAGGTCATCAAATGCCTTTTGACAGCTAGCTGTCCACTGAACCTTTTTGGGCATTTTCTTAGAAGTTAAGTCATTCAAGGGTGTCACTATTGATCCATACCCCTTGACAAATCTCCTATAGTACCCAGTCAGGCCTAAGAAGGCTCTCACCTGAGTCTGGGTAGTGGGAGCAGTCCAGTCCATGATGGTCTGGATCTTGCTCTGCAAAGGTTGAACCTGGCCTCCACCCACAAGGTGGCCCAGGTACACAACCTGACTCTGCCCTATCTGGCACTTAGTGGCCTTGATAGTCAGGCCTGCCTTTTGCAGGGCCTGTAAAACATTCCTGAGGTGGACCAGGTGATCCTCCCAGGTGGAGCTAAAGACAGCAATATCATCTAGATAAGCTGCACTATAGGCTTCCAGTCCTGTGAGAACTGTGTTCACCAACCTCTGGAAAGTGGCAGGTGCATTTTTCAGACCAAAGGGCATTACCACAAATTGATAATGCCCACTAGGGGTTGAAAATGCTGTTTTGGGCTTTGCAGTATCAGCTAGTCTGATCTGCCAGTAGCCAGCTGTTAGGTCAAATGTGCTGAGATATTTGGCAGAGGCCAAAGTATCTATGAGCTCATCTGCCCTGGGTATTGGATGGGCATCAGTCCTAGTGACTGCATTGAGACCCCGGTAGTCTACACAAAACCTCATCTCTCTTTTCCCACCACTGGTGTGAGGTTTCGGTACTAGGACTACTGGACTAGCCCAAGGGCTATCTGAGGGCTCAATTACTCCCAATTCCAACATTTTCTGGACTTCAGTCCTGATACAGTCCCTGACATGGTCAGGTTGCCTATAAATCTTGTTTTTAATAGGCAGACTGTCCCCAGTGTCCACTTCATGAGTGCACCAGGTGGTCTGACTGGGTGTCAGTGAAAACATATGTCTAAACTGATTGAGGACTTGCCTGCAATCAGTTTGTTGCTGGGTAGTGAGGCTGCCTGCCAAGGCTACACCATCAACTGACCCATCGTCAGGGTTCTGTGAGAGCAGGTCAGGGAGTGGGTCACTCTCTTCCTCCTGCCCTTCATCAGTAGCCATGAGCAAGCCCATGTCTGCCCTGTCCACATATGGCTTTAGTCTGTTGACATGGAGAACCCTTTGGGGACTCCTGGGTGTTCCCAGGTCCACTAAGTAAGTGACCTCACCCTTCTGCTCAACAATAGTGTGGGGTCCACTCCATTTGTCTTGGAGAGCTGCTGGGGCCACTGGCTCCAACACCCACACCTTCTGTCCTGGCTGGTAAACAGTCAGAACAGCTCTTTGGTCATGCCAGGCCTTCTGAAGTTCCTGGCTAGCCTCAAGGTTTTTGGTTGCCTTTTTCATGTACTCAGCCATCCTGGAGCGGAGACCAAGTACATAGTCCACTATATCTTGCTTTGGGGGCTTGAGAGGTAACTCCCATCCTTCCTTCACCAAGCACAGTGGACCCCTCACAGGGTGGCCAAACAGAAGTTCAAAAGGGCTGTAACCAACCCCCTTCTGAGGCACCTCCCTATATGCGAATAAAAGGCAGGGCAAGAGTATGTCCCATCTACGCCTAAGCTTTTCTGGGAGCCCTTTAATCATGCCCTTCAAGGTTTTGTTGAATCTCTCAACTAAACCATTGCATTGTGGGTGATAGGGTGTGGTGAACTTATAAGTAACTCCACACTCCTTCCACATTGCTTTTAAGTACCCAGACATGAAGTTAGCACCCCTGTCTGATACTACCTCCTTAGGAAAGCCCACTCTTGAGAAGATTCCCAGGAGGGCCCTTGCCACCACAGGTGCTGTAGTGGTCCTGAGGGGAATAGCTTCTGGGTACCTGGTGGCATGATCCACTACCACCAGGATAAACCTGTGCCCAGAGGCTGTTTGGGGATCCATGGGACCAACAATGTCAATCCCTACCCTTTCAAAGGGCACCCCCACCACAGGTAGTGGTATCAGGGGGCCTTTGTAGTGCCACCTGCTTTGCCACTGGCTTGGCAGGTTACACAGGAGCGACAAAACTCCTTACTGTCTTCAGACATGTGGGGCCAGTGAAAGTGAGGGACAATTCTGTCCCAAGTCTTGTTCTGGCCCAGGTGTCCTGCTAAGGGAATATCATGGGCTAGGGTCAATAGGAAGCCCCTGAACTTCAAAGGTATTACCAACCTCCTGGTAGCACCAGGCTTGGGGTCTCTACTCTCTGAGTACAGGAGTCCATCATCCCAATACACTGTATGGGGACCACTAGCTTTCCCAGCAGCCTCAGCAGCAGCTTGCTGTCTGAGGGGTTCAAGGGAGGGGCAGCTCTGCTGCTCCTGGCTCAGATCTGCCCTAGAAGGTCCCCCTGTCCCCAAGAACTCAACCTGGTCAGGTTCAAGTTCCTCTGGGACAGTTCCTTCTTCAGGGCTGAGATCATCCCCCTCAAGGGACTGATCTTCCTCCTGAGCCAAGGGGGAAGGCACTGCCTTAACCCTACTACTCCTCCTCTTGGAAGGCACTTGGTCCATTCTTCCAGAATCCAAGGCCTGTTCAGTGCTAGACATTTTGGCTTGTGACCTGGTCACAGCAAACACATCTGCAGGGATCCCCAGCATTTCTGCATGGGTCCTGAGCTCCACTTCTGCCCAAGCAGAAGTCTCTAAGTCATTGCCAAGCAAGCATTCGACTGGTAGGTTTGCACTTACCACAACCTTCTTAAGGCCAGTTACCCCTCCCCAGGAGAAGTTAACAACTGCCAGAGTATGGTCTGTTCTGACATTGCTAGCATTGGTCACTTGGTACATCTCACCAAGCATAACTTGCCCAGGTAGCACAAGGTCTTGTGTCACCATTGTGACACTTGCCCCTGTGTCCCTAAATGCCAAAGCTTCTCGTCCATTGATTAAAGGCTGTTGTCTGTACTTGCCCAGATTACTGGGACTCATAGAGGAGGGCACATCCATGCCTCCATCACAGACTAACACAGCCTGAGTCAGTTCTCTAACTAGGTCAGAGCCCAACTCAGTTCCCAGGGTGAACCCTACTAAACCCTTTGCTGGAGCACTTCCACCAACTGTACTAGGGGGAACAGGTGCCTTAGGGGCATTGGTGGGTGCTGGACTGGAGTCTTTGGACTTGGTGCAATCACTGGTCCAGTGGGTCTTTTGCTTACAGACCTTGCACCATGGTTTTCTTTGGCCTTTACCCTTGGTAGACTGGGAATCCCCACCAGAAGAAGATTTTTGGGGGCCTGATGAAGACTTTTGATCTTTACCCTTCTCCCCACCCTTGTCAGAGTTCTTAGCATCTTGCTTCTTGGTTTCCCCACCTTGGTTCTGTACCTTCTGCTTCACCCTGGTTCTGACCCATTTGTCTGCCTTCTTTCCCAATTCTTGGGGAGAGGTCAGATCAGAGTCAACCAGGTATTGATGCAACAGCTGATTTTGACAGTTATTAAGAATCTGCTCCCTCATTATCAGATTATACAATCCTGAGAAGTCACACACCTTACTGCCCATCAACCAGCCTTCCAGAGCCTTGGCAGAACAATCCACATAGTCTACCCAGTCTTGAGTCTGTGCTTTTTGGGTGTCTCTGAACTTCAACCTGTACTGTTCAGTGGTTAGGCCAAACCCATCAATAAGAGCACTCTTCAAGACCTTGTAATTGTCAGCATCCTCCTCTCTAACAGTGAGGAGCTTGTCTCTACCTTTGTCAGCAAAGGAGAGCCACAAGATTGCTGCCCACTGCTCCTGAGGGACCTTCTGTACTTTACAGGCCCTCTCTAAAGCAGTTATCCATTTGTGGATATCATCCCCACTCTGGTAGGGAGGGACAATCTTGCTCAGGTTCCTATGGTCATAGGACCTTTCCCTATCTCTAGGGACATGGCTGCCACCATGGGACTCTAGTCCCAACTTTCTTCTCTCTCTAAGGAGATCTAGGGATTCTCTATCTAAAGCCAATTGCTTCTTCCTGATCTCTAGTTGAGTTTCCTCATACTGGACCAGTCTCTTTCTTCTCTCATGAGAGGATTCCCTCCTGTGAGAAGAAACAGAGCTCCCTATTGAGGTGCCAGAGTGGTTAGACTCCTGAGAAGGAGACCTAGACTTTCTGAGCACACTCATAATCCTTCCTGGGGGACAAAGGTGTGGTTCTCTAGATCCTCATCTTCATCTTCCCCAGAAGGGATTGGGTTCTCCAGGTCAGGGTCATTGTCACCCTCCTGGTCAGTTTCAGAGGGGGGCTGGGGGTAGTGGTACCCCTGGCCCCTTCCTCATCTGCTGGCCCACCCTCTGCTCCTACCCCTTCAGTCTCTGAGGACTTACTAAGATCATAAGCCACCAACAACTCCTGGAGGTGTTGGGTGGTGGGACTTTGGCCTGTCCTTAATTTCCTCACGTTACACAAAGCTCTCAATTCCAAGAATGGGAGTGTATCATACTTGGAGGGTGGAAGCTCAATGGCTTCCTGCAAGGCATCTTTGGATCCTGCTTTTAAAGACATTACTAGTGTGGTGTGGTGTATGCACTACCTACTCTAGTGTGGCCTACTAAACTCTCTTGAGTTGTAGAAAGGGTTGTGCTATCCCTTAACACACAACTCTAAGTTCAGTAGAACTTACTGTTATTCTAAGCTTAAATTATATGTACCTTAGGTACCTTCAGTGGTTTTCAGTTGATCAATTCAATTGAGATTATCTGGTAAAACAATAGCAAGCTGGAATCCCACACGCTGCACACCAATGTGAGAAGTTGGCCTGGCATATGCTGTCCACTAATTATAGTGGGCACCTTGCACCAGTCCAAATCGACTCTTATGGTAGGTAGGTTAAAGACAACCTTATTGAAAGCTATCCTAGTGGTAGCTGTGGAGAGCAGCCTTCAGGCTAAGTCTTGAAGGAATGTAAAGCAGCTTGTTTTACCAGTCTATAATCTCTTGAGTGACCAAATGAAAGAGCACCACACCAGGTATATATTCAAAATATATGTATTTATTACTAAACACACCCCTCTAGTCTCTTTATGAGGCTAGAGTTCGAAGTACATAGGTTATAAGATCTTAAATCACAGTAATAGCACAAATACACGTTTGGGCCCTAGGGGCGTACCAAACCATATACCAATAAAGTGGTATGCGAACCACGACTGAACTAGACACTAGGCCTAGAGCCTCTAGAAGTGCTTGGGCCACAAGGAACCACCCAAGGTAGTGACACAGGGGACCCACGGGAGACGCGTGCAGTGTAAATACACAACCGCGATACGCCGTTAACTTCTATGGAGAAAGTCGGGATCGGGAAAATAGAGGAAAGGGACACTTAAAAGAGGACTAGGACAAAACCCTTTGAGATCTAGGACTTTGAAGAGTCTCTACCCACGGGAGCACCGGAGTACTCGTGTTACCTCACCCAGGGAAGCCGGGTGCATAGGTGCCTTTCGGGGTCGGGTTTCGTCGTCGTTTCGTATGGCGATCTGCTGCAAAGTGCGGCTGGCGACCAGGAGAAAAGTGTCCGGGTGGATCCAAGAGTGGATCGGAGTTCTGAAGAACCTGAAAGCAGAGGGGACAGAGTCTGGGTCACTAGCCAGTGACCAGGGAGGCGATGGACAGATGCCCACCGATGTTGAGTGCTTCAGGTTCATTGATGGTCGTCTTGACTCTTCAGCCACGAGGTCCGGGAGGCGTTGTCGGCGACCAGGAGCAGGATTCGGGCTGTTGCTCGATGTCTGTCGAGTGCAGAGGTGTCAGCGACCAGATTGGACCCAACAAGCCTTGGCAACGGCAAGTCTCGAGTAAGATGTAGATCGTCGATGGTGCAGACCAGCAAGGTCTGTGGAACTCACCCAGCGAGGGTAAGTGAGGGCAGGCCTGGAGCAACCAGACTGCCAAGTAAAGAAAAGATTGGCCTTCGTTAAGGGCTACTAGCCAACGGGCTAGCGACCGCGAAGGAGCCTCGTGACGCCGCACGTGGAGCTGGCTTACAGGACACTCGTGGAGTGGGGGCCAGTGATCTTCGGTGCAGGTGGTGCTGGAGGCTAGGGCTACTCGGAGCCCAAAGCACGACTTCTTGGGAGACCCAGAAGATGGCGCACTTGCAAGTGTGCTCGGTGTCCAGGGGTCACGGTCTCAAGTCACCCACGATAGCCACGGGCCTCAGCTTTGCTGGGGACTCAGGGTAGCCTCGGGGAAGTCTGAGAATCCACCTCTGGTGATGCGATGACTTCGGCGTCCGACGGGAGCTTCAGTGATGCGAACCGGACAGATGCTTCTTTGGTGCCTGCCAAGCAGGGGAGTCACTCCTTGACCCCAAGGGAGATTCTTCAGTCCTCTAATCGTGAGTAGAGCGTCGAAGGTCCAGGATTCAGTTTCAGAGTTTCGTCCAGGTATAATCTAAAGTCCTAAGGACTGGGTTCCTACCTTTATTCTAAAAATAGGGGATGGACTACTCTGTGGCCCCACCTATGGGTGGGTCAGGGCAGAGGGGTGGCTACACCCCTTTCCCTTTGTCCAGTTCGCGCCAAAGCAGGGGCTGCAAGCCCCTGATCCGGTTTGAACTGGGGTATGCACAGGGACACCAAGTGTGCCCCCAGTGCAGGACTTCAAAGCACCCGAAAGTGCTCCCGCCCAGCCCCAATACACATTGTCCTGTCTGGGGAGGTGGTCACACCTCCCTGGGACAGGAAACCTATTGTCCAGGCCTCCCCTGCCGGAGTTTCGTCCAGCAGCAGGAGGCCAGACTCGTGTCTGTGGCAGCAGCATCCATTTTGTGATGCCAGGGCTCTGGAAAGAAGTTACCGGACTCGTCAGAGTTAACATGCCTTTCCCTCTAGAAGGGTGGAATGCTACCCCCGCCGCCAGGATTGGCGGGGGGGTAGTATTCCAAGATGTTTGACACCAAACACGACATGTTTAGGTGCAGCCATTCCATAGTTAGCATTTTACCGCGAGGATATAATGCGTTTAAGAGTATATGGTCAGGCTGCACTACAAACAGCATCAGAGATGGTCTCCGAACGCTGCAGAGGGGCCCTGCTCATGCAGGGGCACCCTCTCACATAGGAACCATGCACTCTGCCTTTAGGAGTGACTTATAGGTTTATATGTGTGTATGCATTTAGTGATATAGGTAACCTATACCACAGTAAGGGGTGCATGCACCACCTTACCCAGGCTGCAGTAGCAGACCTGTGGTGTCAGTTTGGATGGCCTTCCAGGGGTGGCATAATACATGCTGCAGCCCCTGGCAGGCCTCTGAGGTACCTATGCCCTTGGTACATAGTATACCATATACTAGGGACTTACAAGGGCCCTCCAGATCCCAATCAGTGATGTGCCTAAGGCACATGGAGACCCTTTTAAAGAGGAAACAGCTAGGCTGGGGTTCTGAATAGCAGGGCCCCAGCCAGACTAATGTCGAAAACCAGTGAAGCATCAGCAAAAAGTGGGGGTACCCATGTGAAGCAGATCCTACTCTCCTACAGTGGCTTACAAACCACGATTGGGTCAGAGGCAGACCCCTGTCCCTTCCACAACCAGATTTCACAGTAGTGACAGATGTGTCACTCCTGGGATGGGATGCCCATTTGGAAGAAATGGACATGAGAGGACTCTGGTCTCCGGCGAAATCAGGGCCCCACATTGACTTGTTGGAGCTCCGGGAGATTCGACTAGCATTGGAAGCATTTTTTCCCTCTCTCACGGGGAAGTTAGTGCAGGTGTTCATGGACATCACCACCGCCATGTGGTACTGCAACAATCAGGGCAGGGTGGGGTGGGGTCGTGGACCCTTTGTCAAGAGGCCCCGCGTCTCTGGACATGGCTGGAACAGGAGGGCGTAACCCTGGTGGTTCGACACCTGCCAGGTTCTCTGAATGCCAGGGCAGACAAACTTAGCTGTCGATGCCTAGGGGATCACGAGTGGCGTCTCCAGCCAGAGGTGGTGCAATGTCTCTCTCATCAGTGGGAAGAGCCTTGGTTAGATCTGTTCACCTCTGAAGAGAATGCGCAATGTCAGCAGTATTGCGCGTAGGAGTTCCAAGGCGGCTATCGCTCGGCGATGCCTTTCGTGGCGAGTGGAGCTCAGGTCTCGTGCATGCCTTCCCACCTATACCACTCCTGCCCAGAGTTCTCAAGAAGATTAGGAACGAACATGCCCAAGTTAATCTTGTGGCTCCGGACTGGGCATGGAGAGTGTGGTATCCCGAGCTTCTTCGAATGAGCATCGATCCTCCGATCAGCCAGGCGTCACTCCACCAAAACGGTATACACCTGCCGTTGGCAAAAATGTGTTAAATATTGTAAAGAAAAGTCTGTTGACTCTCTTCTGCCTCTCTTTCTGACATTCTCTTTATTCTTACCCTTGCCCAGCTGGACTTTGCTCTGGGCACTCTCAAGGGTTATCTTTCTGCTCTGTCTACTTTCCTGCCTGCCTGCCTTTCCTGCCTGACCAACCCTCTTTGTTCAAGTCCCCTATTGTTAGTATGTTTCTGAAAGGGATTTTACGTATTTTTCCCCCTACACCTTCATTATGCCTTAGTGAGATCCGAACCTGGATTTCACTTCAGGTTTGCTTCCTTTGAGCCGCTACACAATTGTCCCCTCTGGTTACTTGCCATCAAGACAGCATTTCTAGTGGCAATATCATCTGCCTGAAGGGTTAGTAAACTACAGGCTTAATCATCCAAACTTCCCTATCTTAAGATATTTCCGGATAAGCCTCTTTTCTACCTAAAGTGGAGACCCCATTCCATCTGGATTAGTCGGTCACACTGCTTACCTGTTATGTTCCTCCACATCCCTCTAAGGAAGAGGAGTGACTCCATCGTCTGAACCCAAAAATAGTGTTGTTGTTGTACCTTGACCACACTAAAGAGTCATAGGTGGACAACCAGCTCTTCGTGGGATATGTGGAAGCTAAAAGAGGTTGGGCAGTTCAGAAGCTAACCATTTGGCACTGGGTCGTTCTCTGTATTAAGATCTGCTACGCCCTGACTAAAAAGCAGCCTCCTGAGGACTTAAGGGCCCACCAGGGCAAAAATTGCAGACGCGGCTTGTGGTGCGAGGCAGCAATGTGGGCATCTCTGCACACGTTTGCCAAGCACTACTGCCTGGACAGTCAGGCCCGGAGGGACAGGCATTTTGCCCGTTCGGTCTTGCAGGACTTTTCAATCTAGTAATTTGTCTGCAGCCCACCGCCAGGATGGTATGGCTTGGTTATCTATTCAAAGGTAAGAAATCTGCAGCAAGCAGTCTTTATCAGATGAACAAGTTACTTACCTTCAGTAATGCATTTATCTGGTAGAGACAATATCCTTACAGACTCACTCATGTCTCCCCGCTCTGGGGACACATTTTTAGAGATAGGGATTGATTCCTTTTTCAGGGCCCGAGTTTGGACACACACTGTTCAGTCGAATTCATGGTTCTGCGCTTCTAGCATGGAAAGTCGTGAAAAGAAACTGACCTCCCCAACCTGGGTGGCGCCTGTATAGGTGACCGCGACGTCATACTCGACGCCGCCACGCAGAGCTGAATGGAGTCACCCGATGGTGCACAGGGTTACTGCTCACGCAAAGGTTTCCGGATCTATTCTGACGCCTAGGAAATTCAAAGGTAAGGAATCTGCAGCTGGATATTGTCTCTATAAGATGATGCGTTACCGAAGGTAAGTAACGTTCATCAGTGGTTGGATGCCAGCGGCAGGTTACGGGAGGGCACTGTCTCAGGCAGTGCCTTACAGCCAACTCCCACTGCACAGAGCTATGTGTATCAGTGGTTGGACGCCAGCGGCAGGTTACGGGCAGGGCACTGTCTCAGGCAGTGCCTTACAGCCAACTCCCACTGCACAGAGCTATGTGTATCAGTGGTTGGACGCCAGCGGCAGGTTACGGGCAGGGCACTGTCTCAGGCAGTGCCTTACAGCCAACTCCCACTGCACAGAGCTATGTGTATCAGTGGTTGGACGCCTGCGGCAGGTTACGGGCAGGGCACTGTCTCAGGCAGTGCCTTACAGCCAACTCCCACTGCACAGAGCTATGTGTATCAGTGGTTGGATGCCTGCAGTGTGTTGGGCACAAATGCAGTCATTTTGCGCATTTGAGTCAGAACTATGACTCAGTTTTTAACTGTGTGTTTTTTTCAGAGATATTTTTGTAAGTGCTCTGTGCTCCGAAACATAGGTAGGATAACTCAGTGTTTATGACTATAATGAAAATCTCCCTAACGTGTTCGAGGATTACATAAAAGTACGTTTTCCTTCCCGGTACCCAGATAAGGTAGGGGATTAGCGAGGAGGGCGGACGAGACATACACCGGGGTTTGGTTGATGTTCCATCACTGCCCTCCTTCAAACAAAGCCCCAATATCCCTTACCCTGCAAGTGATTATTACTCCAACTTGTGAACTGTTAGTCCTTCTACCTGTTGAACTTGTTTTGTTTTGTTTTATAGCAGTCATGCCACTGGACTCTGGAAACAGTACCTCCGAGGACATATCTGTTCCCCGGCAAGCATCTTCTTCTTCGCAGCACAAACATGGGCTTCCCAGCAAGGTGCTCATTAGAGGTATGTGTTTGGGGAGGTGAGGCTCAGAATCCAGGCCCATTCAGCCTGAAATATTTGAGGCAACCAGTTCTGCAGGTGGGGGTTCAATGTTAAGACATGCACTGTGGTGCGTGGGATGTGAATTTGAGGTCCCAGAGCTGGCGGGGTTTGAAAGCCAACAGTTTGTGTGTTTGTGATTGCCCTCTGCAAAGGATGTTGCTATCCACTGTTAATTCCCTGCCCCACAACTGTGGACTTCCAAAGAGGAGGGCACATTATGAGTGGACAGGCATCTGAAATCTGTTATCACCTGACAGCAGGTGGGTGTTAAGGCTGCTGGCACATATTGCCTTTATCTAAGTAAGCATGCCCATTCCTCTGTGCACTTAATGTCACTTTAGCTGAGCTCAGAATGCAGCTAACAGTACAGAGCAGCAGTGTTTTGAGCAGCCCAGGTAACCTCTGCATTCTATACCTGGGGCTGATTCTCTGTATTCCTGTTACTAGCTTGTGCTGTCACAAGGATTTACATCACAATATGGTCCATATGCAACAAGCAGAGAATGTGTCTCACAAAGGCTCTATTAATATTCACCTCCATGGCACCACAGAGGGAACGAATGGGTGGGGGGGGGGGGACTGGTGGCAGGGCTGGGGGTGGGGGTAATATTCCCATGGCATGATAATCAGTGAACAGCCCCCACTCCTTTACATCTGAGTGTGCGTACGTCACTGTGGACATGGGCAGACCCTACCTCTTTACATCTCAGTGTCTGCGCGTCACTATGGCCATGGGCAGGCCCTGCTGCTTTACATCTGAGTGTCTGCACGTCACCGTGGACGTGGGCGGGCCCCACTCGTTTACATCTGAGTGTCTGCACGTCACTGTGGACATGGGCAGGCCCCACTCCTTTACATCTGAGTGTGCGTACGTCACTGTGGACATGGACAGGCCCCACTCCTTTACATCTGAGTGTCTGCACGTCACTGTGGACGTGGGCGGGCCCCACTCTTTTACATCTAAGTGTCTGCACGTCACTGTAGACATGGGCATGTAGGAAGGTGGAATCTGACTGCATGGTTACCCCCACTTTTTTCCTGGTGTTTTGCTGGTTTTTGACTAGTCTGACTGGGATCCTGCTAATCAGGACCCCAGTTTATCTGCTTTCTCCCTAAATTGGTTGTGAATGTACTTTAAGTACACTCCAGATTGGATACTGGGGTACTCTTATCAGTCCATAGTATATGGTATACTATGTACCCAGGGCATAGGGACCCCAGAGGCCTCCCAGGGGCTGCAGCATGTATTATGCCACCCCTGAGAGACCATTCAAACTGACACCACAGGTCTGCTACTGCAGCCTGTGTAAGGTGGTGCATGCACCCCTTACTTAGATATAGGGTCACTATATCCTTTCTAAATCACTGCACATATAAACATATCAGTCACCCCTATGGCAGGCCTTGTCAATCCTGAAGGCAAGGTGCTGGGTTTTATGTGAGAGGGTGACCCTTCATGAGCAGAGCCCCTCTGCAGCCTTCGGAAAATATTTTCTGGGGTTGTTTGTGATGCAGCCAACCATATATATTTAAGTGCATTATAACCTCGCGGTAAATGCTAACTTTAAAACGGCTGCAAGGAATTATGTTGTGTTTGGTGTCAAACACCTTGGAATCATACCTCCACACCAGTAACTGGCGGGGGAGGTATGATTCCACCCTTCTAGAGGGACTTATGTGAAACACTGGTATACCCGGTACCAGCTTTCTTGACCTGGGCATCACAAAATGGATGCTGCCAGCCACAGAAACGAGTCTGCCCTCCTGCTGCTGAGCCAAGCTCGAGCAGGGGAAGGCTTGACAATAGGTTTCCTGTCACAGGGAGGTGTGACCACCTCCCAGACAGGATTTAGTGTATTGGGGCTGGGTGGGTGCACTCTGAGAGTGTTTGAAAGTCTGCACTGGGGGCACATTTGGTGTCCCTGTGTATAGTCCAGTTCAAACCGGTTGCAGGAGCCATTTGCTCCTGCTCTGGCGCGAAACTGGACAAAGGACATGGGTGTAGCCACCCCTCTGTCCTGACCCTCCCATAGGTGGGTCCCCTGAGTTTGTCCCACCCCTTTCTTGGGTATAAAGTAGGAACCCTGACTACAGGACTTTAGATTTTACCTGGACTAAACTCTGCTACAGAAACCAAGTACTTCGACGATCTACACTACGCTGGATGACTGAAGAATCTCCCTTGGAGTAAAGGAATTACTCCCCTGCAGCAGGCACCTAAACGCATCTGACTGGTTTGCATCTCCCGAGCTCCTGAGGACTCCGAAGATTTCTGCAACACAGGAGGTGGGTTCCCGAGCGTCCCTGAGGTTGATCTGACCTCTCAGCAATTCTGAGACCAGTATCCCTCGTGGGGACCGTGCAACCCGAACCCCTGTGCACCGTGTACTTTTGCAGCAGCATATGCTTTTCGGCGATCCCTGAGGCTGTGCTTTGGGCTACTTGTAGTCCTGACCCCGAGCAGTAATTCCATTGAAGATTTCCGGCCTACACTCCACGAGTGTTCCGTGGGCTGGTATTTTGTGATTCAGCTCGAGGTCCCTGTGCGATCCCTGGTCCATTGGCCTGTGGGTCCCTGTGAAGGTAACTTTGACTTTCAGTGGGCTTTCCTGGTTGCTCCAGACGTGCCCTGACTCTCCATTGCTTGGAGAGTCCCCAGGACCTTGCTGGTCCTCACCAAAGCTTATTTACTCTGCCCGCGTGTGCTACAGTTGCCAAGGCTTGTTGGTGTTCCATCCGGGCACTGACCCCCCAGCACTCGACATCCTTCGTGGGACAGCTCACCTCCGGACTTTGGTCGTCGTCAACGTCTCCTGGTCCCCGTGGCTGCAGAGTCAAGCATCGCATCATCTCACCTGAAGCACCCGACATCGGTGGGCATTCGTCTATCGTGCCCCTGGTCACCCTGAAGTGACCCAGACTCTGTCCCCTCTGCTTTCAGGTTCTTCTCACCTCAGATCCAGGCTTGGATCCCACCGGACACTTTTCATCTTCCCGGCAGCAGCACTTTTTCGCATCACGCCATTAAAAACGACGAAGGTTTCCGACACCACTTGACCCCTATGCACCCGGCTCCTCTGGGATAGGTAACACGGGTATCTCTGTACTCTTAAGGGTGCTGGCCTTATAACCATCTATGTTCCAAGGGGTTTGCTTAAAGTCCTCTCCGAAGTGTCCTTAATCTTTAAAAAATTCCAACCGCGACTTTCCCATAGGATTGTACGGAGCTCGTGCCTGTGTTCCCACACTGCACCCGTCCTCCGTGGGTCCCCTGTGTCACTACTTTGGGTGGTTCCTTGGGGTCCCAGCGATTCTACGTGCTCTAGGCACTGTGTCTAGTTAAGTCGTGGTTGTTATACCACTTTCTTAGTATATGGTTCGGTCTCCCCCTGGAGCCCGCTGTGTATTGTGCTATTTACTGTCGTTCTAGTGATTTAATATTGTGTGTTTTGTTCTCTAATCTCATAAAGAGGTTAGTAGAGAGTGTGTAGTAATAAATACATATATTTTATATATCTCTTGTGTGGTTCTCCTTTCATTTGGTCATTCAGGAGGTTCTGATCTGGTAAAACAAGCTGCTTTACATTCCTTCGAGACTTAGCCTGAAGGCTGCTCTCCACAGCTACCACTAGGATAGCTTTCTATAAAGGTTGTCTTAAACCTAATCATCAATAAGGGTCGTTTGGACTGGTGCAAGGTGCCCACTATTACTAGTGGACAGCATATACCAGGCCAACTTCTCACATTGGTGTGCAGCGGTTGGGATTCAAGCTTGCTATTGTTTCACCAGATAAATCTCATTGAGTGATTAACTGAAAACCACGTAAGGTATTAGGTGCATATAAATCAAGACTAGAATTAGTAACTTCTACTGAACTTGGAGTTGGGCAGTCAAGGGTCTAGCACACCCTTTCTCCAACTCAAGAGAGTTTAGTTCCCACTAGGTTAGGTAGGTGCCTACACCACATAACACTAGTATGTCTTCAAGGCCAGAAGCCAGTGGGCCTCTGACAACTAAGTATGGCCATCTCTCATTTCAGGAATTGAGAAATATGTGTGCATCTAGGAAGCTGAGGACAGGGAGAAGTGCAAGCACCCAACGTCTCATAGAGATACTACTTCTAGATGACCTCAGAAAGACTTCAGGGTCTGATGAGGCAGGTAGGTTGGGTGGGACAGGAGATGAGGACAGACCAGGAAGTGAACACTTCTATGAGCTGGACTCAAACCCTGGCCAGGAGGATCAAGATGATTCTAACCTGGAAAATCCAACTCTTCCTTCAGGTGGGGGAGAAGGCCCCAGTGGCCCTCTCTTTACTCCACCAGGGAGAGTACACAGTTTACCTAGAAGATCAAGATCTCCTTCTCAGGAATCTAATCATTCTGGTACTTCTGTAGGGACCTCTGCTTCTCATAAAAGGGACTCCACTTATGAGAAGAAGTGTCAGCTTCTTGAGTATGAGAGGACCAAACTCAGAATCAAGAGGGAACAATTGGCCTTAGACAGGGAATCCCTAGAGCTCCAGAGAGCTTCCAGAAGGTTGGGGCTAGAGCCCCATGGTGGCAGCAACTGTGTCCCTAGACCTAGAGAGTATACTCATGATCATAGGAACCTGAACAAGATAGTCCCTCCCTATCAGAATGGGGATGACATCCACAAATGGATAACTGCACAAGAGAGGGCCTGTAAAGTACAGAGAGTCCCTCAGGAGCAGTGGGCAGCAATCTTGTGGCTCTCCTTTGCTGACAAAGGTAGAGACAAGCTCCGCACTGTAAGAGAAGAGGATGCTGATAATGACAAAGTCTTGAAAAGTGCTCTCATTGATGGGTTTGGCTTAACCACTGAACAATACAGGATTAAGTTCAGAGACACCCAGAAGACACAGACTCGGGACTGGGTTGACTTTGTAGATTGAGCTACTAAGGCTCTGGAAGGCTGGATACATGGCAGCAAGGTGCGTGACTTTTTAGGATTGTACAATTTGATTATGAGGGAGCAGATCCTTAACAATTGTCAAAACCAGCTTTTACACCAGTACCTGGTGGACTCAGATCTGACTTCTCCCCAAGAATTGGGCAAGAAGGCAGATAAATGGGTCAGAACCAGGGTGTAGGAGAGTAGGATCTGCTCCACATGGGTACCCCCACTTTTTGCTGATGCTTCACTGTTTTTCGACCTTAGTCTGGCTGGGGCCCTGCTAATCAGAACCCCAGCCTAGCTGCTTCCTCTCTAAAATGGTTTCCATGTGCCTTAGGCACATCTCTGATTGGAATCTGGAGTGCCCTTATAAGTCCCTAGTATATGGTATACTATGTACCCAGGGCATAGGTACCTCAGAGGCCTACCAGGGGCTGCAGCATGTATTGTGCCACCCCTGGAAGGCCATCCAAAATGACACCACAGGTCTGCTACTGCAGCCTGGGTAATGTGGTGCATGCACTCCTTACAGTGATATAGGCTACCTATATCACTACATACATACAGACATATAAACCTATAAGTCACTCCTATGGCAGGCCTTATCAATCCTGAAGGCAGAGTGCGTGGTTCCTATGTGAGAGGGTGCCCCTGCATGAGCTGGGCCCCTCTTCAGCGTTCGGAGACCCTTCTCTGATGCTGTTTGTAGTGCAGCCCGACCATATACTCTTAAGCGCATTATAACCTCGCGTTAAATGCTAACTTTGGGATGGCTGCACGGAAACATGTTGTGTCTGGTGTCAAACATCTTGGAATACTACCCCCCCGCCAGTTCTGGCGGCGGGGGTAGCATTCCACCCTTCTAGAGGGAGAGACATGTACACACCGGTATACCCGGTACTGACTTTCCAGAACCCTGGCATCACAAAATGGATGCCGCTGCCACAGACACGAGTCTGGCCTCCTGCTGCTGACCGAAACTCCGGCAGGGGAGGCCTGGACAATAGGTTTCCTGTCCCAGGGAGGTGTAACCACCTCCCCAGACAGGATAGTGTGTATTGGGGCTGGGCGGGAGCACTCTCTGGTGCTTTGAAGTCCTGCACTGGAGGCACATTTGGTGTCCCTGTGCATACCCCAGTTCAAACCGGCTCAGGGGCTTCCAGCCCCTGCTCTGGCGCGAAACTGGACAAAGGGAAAGGGTGTAACCACCCCTCTGCCCTGACCCTCCCATAGGTGGGGCCACAGAGTATGTCCAACCCCCTACCTTAGTATAAGTATGGGACCCCAGTCCTTAGGACTTTAGATTAACCTGGACGAAACTCTGACACAGAATCCTGGACCTTCGACGCTCTACTTCAAGATTAGAGGACTGAAGAATCTCCCTTGGGGTCAAGGAGTGACTCCCCTGCTTGGCAGGCACCAAAGAAGCAATTGTCCGGTCTGCATCGCTGAAGCTCCCGCCGGACGCCGAAGTCTTTGCATCACCAGAGGTGGATTTCCAGACTTCTCCGAGGCTACCCTGAGTCCCCAGCAGAGCTGAGGCCCGTGGCTATTGTGGGTAACGTGGAACCGTGACCCCTGGACACTGCGTACTTTTGTAAGTGCATCCTCTTCTGGGTCTCCCACGAAGTTGTGCTTTGGGCTCCGAGTAGCCCCAGCCTCCAGCACCGACTGCCCCGAAGATCACTGGCCTCCACTCCACGAGTGTCCTGTGAGCCAGCTCCAAGTGCGTCCACTCGAGGCTCCTTCGCGGTCGCTAGTCCGTTGGCTAGTAGGCCCTCCCGAAGGCCAATCTTCTTCTGCTTGGGCTCCCTGGTTGCTCCAGGCGTGCCCTGACTTACCCTCGCTGGGTGAGTCCCACAGACCTTGCTGGTCTGCAACATCGTCCTTCTTCCATTTCCACGAGACTTGCCGTTGCCAAGGCTTGTTGGGTCCAATCCGGTCGCCGACACCCCTGCAATTGACAGACATCGTGGGACAGCTCGAATCCAGCTCCTGGTCATCGTCGACGCCTCCTGGACCTCGTGGCTGAAGATTCAAGACGACCATCAACCTACCTGAAGCACTCGACATCGGTGGGCATCTGCTCATCGCCTTCCTGGTCACTGGCTAGTGACCCAGACTCTGTCCCCTCTGCTTTCAGGTTCTTCAGAACTTCGATCCACCTTTGGATCCACCCGAACACTTTCGACTTGGCCGCCAGCAGCACTTTGCAGCAGATCGCCATTGAAAGCGACGACGAAACCCGACCCCGAAAGACACCTATGCACCCGGCTCCCCTGGGTGAGGTAACTCGAGTACTCCGGTGCTCCCGTGGGTATTGACACTAGAACAGCCTACTTCTCAAAGGGTTTGCTCCAAGTCCTCCTCTAAGTGTCCCTTTTCTTTTAAATTCAAACCGCGACTTTCCCCATAGAAGTTAACGGCGATTCGCGGCTGTGTTCATACACTGCACGCGTCCCCCGTGGGTCCCCTGTGTCACTACCTTGGGTGGTTCCTTGTGATCCAAGCACTTCTACAGGCTCTAGGCCCTGTGTCTAGCTCAGTCGTGGTTCTTATACCACTTTATTGGTATATGGTTTGGTACTCCCCTAGGGCTCAAACGTGTATTTGTGCTATTACTGTAGATAACTAACTTATAATTTATGTACTTCGAACTCTAGCCTCATAAAGAGACTAGAGGGGTGTGTTTAGCAATAAATACATATATTTTGAATATATACCTGGTGTGGTCCTCTTTCATTTGATCACTCAAGAGATTATAGACTGGTAAAACAAGCTGCTTTACATTCCTTCAAGACTTAGCCTGAAGGCTGCTCTCCATAGCTACCACTAGGATAGCTTTCAATAAAGGTTGTCTTTAACCTATCTCCAATAAGGGGTTGTTTGGACTGGTGCAAGGTGCCCACTATAATTAGTGGACAGCATATGCCAGGCCAACTTCTCACATTGGTGTGCATCGTGTGGGATTCCAGCTTGCTATTGTTTTACCAGATAATCTCAATTGAATTGATCAACTGAAAACCACTAAGGGTACCTAAGGTACATATAAATCAAGCTTAGTAATACAGTAAGTTCTACTGAACTTAGAGTTGTGTGTTAAGGGATAGCACACCCTTTCTACAACTCAAGAGAGTTTAGTAGGCCACACTAGAGTAGGTAGTGCATACACCACACCTCACTAGTAATGTCTTCAAAGCCAGGACCCAGTGAGTCCTTGCCAGAAGCCAGTGGGCTTCTTCCCTCCAAGTATGATAAACTCCCATTCTTGGAATTGAGAGCATTATGCAATACTAGGAAGTTGAAGGCAGGCAAAAGTGCCAGCACCCAACACCTCAGGGAGGTGTTACTAGCTGATGATCTCAGCAGCTGGGAGGGGGTCACAGGCCCAAAAAGAGTGGCAGTGTCCCCCAACTTGCCTGTAGATTGCCTGATGGGCAATGATCTGGAAATTTCAGCCTGGGCTGAAGTTGAACACCAAACCCATCTGAAGATGCTAGGCGTCCCTGAAAAAGCTAGTGGGCTGTGATGGCCACAGCCCCAGCCCAGGGAAATGCTGGAGAGATGGAGCCTGGAAGAATGGCCCACTCTCCCCCAAAAGAGAGCACAGGGGTTGAAGAAAAGTCTCCTTCCCCCCAGACAACAGGTAAGGGTCAGCCTCCTCAGGGAACTGATCCTACCCCTAGTGAAGGAACTGCCCCAGAGGTAGTCAGGCCTGGCCTGGCCCCACCCCTGATGGCAGAGGACCCTTCCAAGGTGGTACCCAGTCTGGAGCAGGTAACCTGCCCCTCTCTACCCTGCCTCAGTCGGCCCAGGGCTGCAGAGGTCAGGGAGGTCAGTGGACCCCACAGGGCCCCCTGTCCAGAGGAACCCCCCCATCAGCAGATTAGGGGCACCCAGTCTAGTAGCCCTAGGCAGGTGAAAATTCCTCCACACACTGAGGGATCCCCCCTACCTTTGTGTAGGGACCTTCCCCAGAAGGACTCTGTTAGGCAAGGGCAAACCTGGAACCAAAACGTCCCAAACCTGCCATGTCCCTCCAGTGTTCCACCCAAAGGGACCCAACCCCCAGCTGTAGGCAGCCAAAGGTTGACCCTTAGAGCAAAGTGCAGCTCAGTCATGGAAAGACAGGCATACATGGTGACCAGTGATCTGAGGAAACTGAGACCAACTTCCCTAGGGTCTCACTTCCCTGCTCAGACATCTCATCAGCCTTGTCCTTTACCAAAACACCCCACAGGTAGTAATTCCCCATGGTGGAGACCCTCTCATACCCTTAGGGTGAGGGATAACTTAGTGGACCATAAGACAGGGGGTAACCATGCTAGTGCAGGTACTTCCTTATATGGCCACTCAGTAAATACAGGCTCACCTGGACAAGGTTAGCCTCATCTCCTTTCGTTTGGGGGGGTTATGTAGGAAGGTGGAATCTGACTACATGGTTACCCCCACTTTTTCCTGGTGTTTTGTTGGTTTTTGACTTAGTTTGGCTGGGAACCTGCTATTCAGGTCCCCAGCCTATCTGCTTTCTCTTTAAACGACTTGGAGTGCACTCTAGGTGCACTAGTGATTGGATACTGTGGTACCTTATGAGTCCCTAGTATATGGTACCTTAGGTACTAAGGGCATAGGTACTTCACAGGCCTACCAGGGGCTGCAGCATGTATTATGCCACCCCTGGGAAGCAGACTAAATCTGACACCACAGGCCTGCTACTGCAGCCTGGGTGAGGTGGTGCTAGCACTCCTCACTGAGATATAGGTTCCCTATATCTCTCCTACACACACATATAAACCTATCAGTCACCCCTAAGGCAGGCCCTATCAATCCTGAGGGCAGGGTGCTTGGCTTCTATGTGAGGGGGTGCCTCTGCCTGAGCAGGGCCCCTCTGCAGCTCTCAGAGTCCATTCTCTGGTGCTGTTTGTGGATGCGGTTAAACCATATACTTTTAAGTGCATTATATCCTCGCGGTAAAATGCTAACTTTGGAATGGCTGCATCGAAACATGTCGTGTTTGGTGTCAAACATCTTGGAATACTACCCCCCCCGCCAGTCCTGGCAGCGGGGGTAGCATTCCACCCTTCTAGAGGGATAGACATGTACCTACTGTGGAAACGCTGTAGAATTCTGCAGAGCCCTGGCATCACAAAATGGATGCCACCAGTCACTGCTGATGACCAACACTCGCAGTGGAGGAAGCCCAACAATAGATATCCTGTCCCAAGGGGGTGTGACCACCTCCCAGACAGGGTTTAGTGTATTGGGGCTGGGTGGGTGCACTCTTAGAGTGCTTTGAAGTCCTGCACTGGGGGAGCAGAAGGCTCCTCTGTGCATATGCCAGTTCAAACCGGCTCAGGGGCTACCTGTCCCTGCTCTGGCGCGAAACTGGACACCAGAGGAACTCATACTTTCCCATAAGAGAGACCTCCTCTGAAAGAATGTGCAAACTGCTGCAGTATGAGGAAGCAAGAGTTGCCCTCAGAACCAAGCAGTTGGCACTGGATAGAGAAGCCCTGGAGATCCAGAGAGCTTCTAGACGAGAGGGGTTAGAACCCCTTGGTGGCAGCAACAGTGTCCCTAGAGGCAGAGAATCTATTCCAGACCATAGGAACCTGAGCAAGGTTGTTCCTCCCTACCAGAGTGGGGATGATATCCACAAGTGGATAACTGCTATGGAGAGGGCCTGTAGAGTACAGCAGGTCTCCCAAAAGCAGTGGGCAGCAATCTTGTGGCTCTCCTTTTCAGACAAAGGTAGAGACAAGCTCCTCACTGTTAGAGAAGAGGATGCTGATGATTATGAAGTCCTGAAGAGTGCACTGATAGATGGGTTTGGCTTAACCACTGAACAGTACAGGTTGAAGTTCAGAGACACCCAGAAGGCACAGACTCAGGACTGGACTGACTTTGTTGATTGTGCAACCAAGGCTCTGGAGGGTTGGCTGGTTGGCAGTAGGGTTACTGATTTCAAGGGATTGTATAATCTGATGATGAGAGAACAGATCCTTAATAATTGCCAGAACCAGTTGTTGCATCAGTACCTGGTGGACTCGGATCTGACCTCTCCCCAAGAATTGGGAAAGAAGGCAGACAAATGGGTCAGAACCAGGGTGAGGCAGAAACCCCAGAACCAAGGGGTGACACCAAGAAGCAAGATCCTAAGGGCTCTGAGAAAGGTGGGGATAAGTCAAAAGACCAGAAGTCTTCACAAGGGCCCCAAAAATCTGCATCTGGTGGGGAGTCACAATCCAACAAGGGAAAGGCCAAAAGAAGCCCTGGTGCAAATTCTGTAAACAGAAAGGGCACTGGACTTCTGACTGTAACAAGTCCAAAGACCAAACCACCACCACTCCTGCCCCTAAGGCAACTGTTCCCCCTAGTTCAGCTACTGGTGGAGGTGGTACGCAGAATAAGGGTGTAGTAGGGTTGACCCTGGGTTCTGAAGTGGACTCTGACCTAGTCAGAGTGCCCACTCAGGCAATGCTGATTTGTGAGGGAGACCTTAATATGTCCTTCCTAGTGAGTCCCAGTAATCTGGGCAAATACAAACAGCAGCCTGTAATAAATGGCAAATAGGCTTTGGCATTTAGGGACACAGGTGCTAGTGTCACCATGGTGGCAGAGGATCTTGTGGACCCTGGACAGATCATCTTCGGCGAAATGTACCAGGTGACCAATGCAAGCAATGTCAAGACCAACCATAGTCTGGCAGTTGTGAATTTCTCCTGGGGAGGGGTAACTGGCCTCAAGAAGGTTGTAGTCAGTGCAGACCTCCCTGTCGAATGTCTATTGGGCAATGATCTAGAGACTTCAGCCTGGTCTGAAGTAGAGTTATGGACTCATGCTGAGATGTTGGGCATCCCTGCAGAGGTATTTGCTGTGACCAGGTCACAAGCAAGAATGCATGACACTGAACCAGCTCTGGATCCTGGAACAATGGACCAGATGCTTCCCAAGAGGAGGAGCAGTAGGGTAAAGGCAGTGCCTTCCCCTCTGTCTCAGATCACAGATTCACCCCCAGAGGGAGGTGAAACAGATCCTGAAGAAGGAACTGCCCCAGAGGGACTTGAGCCTGATCAGGTTGAGTTCTTGGGGGCAGGGGGCCCTTCTAGGGAAGATCTGAGTAAGGAGCAACAGTGCTGCCCCTCTCTTGAACCCCTCAGACAGCAGGCTGCTGCTGAGGCTGCTGGGAGTGCTAGTGGGTCCCATAAAGTTTATTGGGATGAGGGACTCCTATATTCTGAGAGTAGAGACCCAGCCCCTGGAGCCACCAGGAGGATGGTAATACCTCAGATGTTTAGGGGTTCCTCTTGACCCTAGCACATGACATCCCTTTAGCAGGACACTTGGGCCAAAACAAGACCTGGGACAGGCTTGTTCCACATTTTCATTGGCCACATATGTCAGAGGACACAAAGGAGTTTTGTCGCTCCTGTGTCACCTGCCAAGCCAGTGGTAAGGCAGGTGGCACAACAAAGGCCCCCTGATACCACTACCGGTGGTGGGGGTACCCTTTGAGAGGGTAGGGATTGACATTGTTGGTCCCCTTGACCCTCAAACTGCATCTGGGCACAGGTTTATCCTGGTGGTAGTGGATCATGCCACCAGGTACCCAGAAGCAATTCCCTGAGGACCACCACAGCCCCTGTGGTGGTAAGAGCCCTCATTGGAGTCTTCTCCAGAGTGGGCTTTCCAAAGGAGGTCATTTCTGACAGAGGTACCAACTTCATGTCAGGATATCTAAAAGCAATGTGGAAGGAGTGTGGTGTAACTTACAAGTTCACCACCCCTATCACCCACAATGCAATGGTTTAGTTGAACGCTTCAACAAAACCTTGAAAGGAATGATTAAAGGACTCCCAGAGAAGCTTAGGCGGAAATGGGACCTTCTTCTTCCTTGCCTGTTGTTTGCATACAGAGAGGTTCCACAGAAGGGGGTTGGTTACAGCCCATTTGAGCTTCTGTTTGGGCATCCTGTGAGAGGTCCACTGTGTTTGGTAAAGAGGGCTGGGAGTTGCCTCTCAAGCCCCCAAACAAGATGTGATGGACTATGTACTTGGTCTCCGCTCCCGGATGGCAGAGTACATGAAAAAGGCAACCACAAACCTGGAGGCCAGCCAAGAATTACAAAAAGCTTGGCATGACCAAAGGCTGTACTGACTGTATACCAGCCAGGACAGAAAGTGTGGGTGTTGGAGCCTGTGGCCCCAGCAGCCCTCCAGGACAAGTGGAGTGGCCCCCATACAATAGTTGAACAGAAGGGAGAAGTCACCTACCTGGTGAATCTTGGAACTCCCAGGAGCTCCCTGAGGGTGCTCCATGTCAACAGATTAAAGCCATATGTTGACAGGGCTGACATGGGCTTGCTCATGGCAACTGATGAGGACCAGGAGGAGGAGAGTGACCCTCTCCCTGACCTTCTCTCTCAGAACCCTGATGATGGGTCAGTAGATGGTGTTGCTTTGGCAAGCAGCCTCACCGACCATCGGCAAACTGAGTGCAGACAAGTTCTGCAACAGTTTAGACATATGTTTAGCCTGACCCCTAGTCAGACTTCCTGGTGCACCCACGAGGTGGACACTGGAGACAGTCTGCCTGTCAAGAATAAAATCTACAGGCAACCTGACCATGTCAGGGACTGTATCAGGACTGAAGTCCAGAAAATGTTGGAGCTAGGTGTAATTGAGCCTTCAGATAGCCCTTGGGCTAGTCCAGTAGTCCTGGTACCCAAGCCTCATACCCAGGGTGGTAAGAAAGAAATGAGGTTTTGTGTAGACTACAGAGGCCTCAATGCAGTCACTAGGACTGATGCCTATCCCATACCAAGGGCAGATGAGCTGATTGATACTTTGGCCTCAGCCAAGTATCTAAGCACGTTTGACCTAACAGCTGGCTACTGGCAGATCAGATTAGCTGATGATGCAAAAGCCAAGACAGCATTTTCGACCCCTGGTGGGCACTACCACTTTGTGGTGATGCCCTTTGGATTGAAAAATGCACCTGCCACTTTCCAGAGGTTGGTGAATAAAGTTCTGACAGGGATGGAAACTTATTGCTCAGCTTATCTAGATGATATTGCTGTCTTTAGTTCCTCCTGGCAGGATCACCTGGTCCACCTCAGGAATGTTTTGGAGGCTCTGCAGAAAGCAGGCCTCATTATCAAGGCCACTAAGTGCCAGATAGGGCAGAGTCAGGTTGTGTACCTGGGCCACCTTGTAGGTGGAGGCCAGGTTCAGCCTTTACAGAGCAAAATCCAAACCATAATGGAATGGGTTGCTCCAACCACCCAGACACAGGTGAGAGCCTTCTTAGGCCTGTCTGGGTACTATAGGAGGTTTGTCAAGGGATATGGATCTATAGTGACCCCTTCAATGATCTGACCTCAAAGAAAATGCCAAAAAAGGTTCAGTGGACAGCTAGCTGTCAAAAGGCATTTGAAGACCTAAAGCAGGCCATGTGCACTGCCCCCATCTTACAGAGTCCAGACTACACCAAAAAGTTCATTGTCCAAACAGATGCTTCTGAGCTGGGTGTGGGAGCTGTACTGTCTCAACTGAATGATGAAGGTCAAGACCAGCCAGTAGCTTTTATTAGCAGAAGGCTGACCCCTAGAGAGAAACGTTGGTCAGCTATAGAGAGGAGGCCTTTGCTGTGGTATGGGCCCTGAAGAAGCTGAGGCCATACTTGTTTGGTACTCACTTCATAGTTCAGACCGACCACAAGCCCCTCCTATGGCTTAAACAAATGAAAGGAGAAAACCCAAAACTTTTGAGGTGGTCCATTTCCCTACAGGGGATGGACTATACAGTGGAACATAGACCTGGGACCCAACATGCCAATGCAGATGGACTCTCAAGGTATTTCCACTTTGAACACGAAGACTCAACTGGTCAAGGTTAGTTTAGTGTCCCTGCGTTTGGGGGGTTGTGTAGGAGAGTAGGATCTGCCTCTTATGTTGCCCCCACTTTTTTTCTGATCTTTACACTGGTTTCTGGCTATAGTCAGGCTGGGACCCTGCTAATCAGGGCCCCAGCCTCTCTGTTCTCTCTAAACGATTTGGAGTGCACTCTAGGTGCACTAGTGATTGGATACTGTGGCACCTTATGAGTCCCTAGTATATGGTACCTTAGGTACCAAGGGCATAGGTACTTCACAGGCCTACCAGGGGCTGCAGCATGTATTATGCCACCCCTGGGAAGCGGACTAAATCTGACACCACAGGCCTGCTACTGCAGCCTGAGTGAGGAAGTGCTAGCACCCCTCACTGAGATATACTTTCCCTATATCTCTCCTACACACACATATAACCCTATCAGTCACCCCTAAGGCAGGCCCTGTCAATCCTGAGGGCAGGGTGCTTGGCTTCTATGTGAGGGGGCGCCTCTGCCTGAGCAGGGCCCCTCTGCAGCTCTCAGAGTCCATTCTCTGGTGCTGTTTGTGGATGCGGTTAAACCATATACTTTTAAGTGCATTATATCCTCGAGGTAAAATGCTAACTTTGGAATGGCTGCATCGAAACATGTTGTGTTTGGTGTCAAACACCTTGGAATACTACCCCCCGCCAGTCCTGGCGGCGGGGGTAGCATTCCCACCCTTCTAGAGGGATAGACATGTACCTACTGTGGAAACGCGGTAGAATCCTGCAGAGCCCTGGCATCACAAAATGGATGCCACCAGTCACAGACACTGGGCTGCCCTCCTGCTGATGACCAACACTCGCAGTGGAGGAAGCCCAACAATAGATATCCTGTCCCAAGGGGGTGTGACCACCTCCCAGACAGGGTTTAGTGTATTGGGGCTGGGTGGGTGCACTCCTAGAGTGCTTTGAAGTCCTGCACTGGGGGAGCAGAAGGCTCCTCTGTGCATATGCCAGTTCAAACCGGCTCAGGGGCTACCTGTCCCTGCTCTGGCACGAAACTGGACAAAGGGAAGTGGGTGTAGCCACCCACTCCCTGACCCTCCCATAGGTAGGGTCATAGAGCTAGTCCCTCCCTTTCTTTTTAGTATAAGAGGGGAACCTGTGCATTGCACCCTAGATTTCCCTGGACGACGCTCTACAAGAAGAATCCCGGACCTTCGACGTTCCACTACCTTTGGAAGACTGAAGAATCTCCCTTGGAGTCAAGGAGTGACTCCCCTGCTTGGCAGGCACCAAAAACTACAAACGACGGTCGCAAACTACGCCGCTCCCGCCGGAGTCCGAAGTCCCTGCAGCCCAAGAAGTGGATTTCCTGACTTCTCAAAGGCCATCGTGAGTCCCCAGCGAAGCTGAGGCCAGTGGACCCCAAGAGTAACGAGGAACCGCGACCCCTGGGTACCGTGCACTATTGTCGAGTGCAACCCCTTCACAACGTTCCACGAACTTGTGCTTTGGACCACGTGTGGTCCCAGCCTCCAGAAGGAATCCTCCTAAGATCAGAGGCCTACCACGTCCCGAGTGACCGTGGGCCCCTGTGAGTGAATCCTCCCGAGGCGTCTTAGCGATCCCTTGCCAGCCGGCTTGTGGGTCCCCAGAAGACTTTCTAAAGAAGCCAAAGGGCTCCCCTGGTTGCTCCAGGACTGCCCTGACTTACCTTCGCTGGGTGAGTCCCACAGACCTTGCTGGTCTGCGCCATTGCCTCTTCACACTTTCCCCGAGACTTGGTGTTACCAAGGCTTGTTGGCTCCGATCGAGTCGCCGACACCGCAGTAAGCTGCAGACATTGTGGGACACGCCGAATCCAGCTCCTGGTCATCGTCGACGCCTCCTGGACCGCAGACGACCTGAATCTTGCGACGACGGTGGGCATCCATCTTCCTTGCCCCGAGTCACTGCCAAGTGACTTCGAACACTGTCCCCTCTGCTTTCAGGTCTTCCATCTTCTGAATCCAGGCTTGGATTCCTCCGGACACTTCTCCTGTCGCCGCAAGCAGCAAGACTTCACTGGCTCCCATTTTAAACGACGCCGCGACCCGACACCAAAGAACACCTATGCACCCGGCTCCCCTGGGTGAGGTAACTTCAGCACTACGGTGCTCCTGTGGGTGTGGGACCTAGAACTACTTACCCTGTAAGTGACTTGCTTGTATCGTCCCTAGAAGTGTCCTAAAACTCTAACTTTCCAAGTGCGACAATTGCGCTGACTCGTACAGGGTTCCCGTCTGTGTTAGACACACCGCGTCCATCTCCTTTGCAACACTATCTAAAACTCAATCAATCAATCAATCAATCACGGCATTTATAGAGCGCGCTACTCACCCGGGAGGGTCTCAAGGCGCTGGGGGAGGGGGTAAGTTACTGCTCGAACAGCCAGGTCTTGAGCTGCTTCCTGAAGGAGAGATGGTCCTGGGTTCGCCGAAGGTGAGTGGGGAGGGAGTTCCAGGTCTTGGCTGCCAGGTAGGAGAAGGATCTTCCTCCGGCGGTGGTTCTGCGGATGCGTGGTACGGTGGCGAGGGCGTGGCTGGTTGATCGTAGCTGGCGTGTGGGCGTGTAGAAGGTCATGCGGTCGTTGAGGTACTTTGGGCCCAGGTCGTGGAGGGCCTTGTGTGCGTGGGTGAGGAGTCTGAACGTGATTCTCTTGCTGACGGGGAGCCAGTGCAGGTCTTTCAGGTGCACGGTGATGTGGCTGTGTCGGGGGATGTCCAGGATGAGTCGTGCGGAGGCGTTCTGGATGCGCTGGAGTCTCTTTTGAAGTTTGGCTGTGGTTCCGGCGTAGAGGGTGTTCCCATAGTCCAGTCGGCTGGTGACGAGTGCCTGGGTGACGGTCTTCCTGGTTTCAGTGGGGATCCATCTGAAGATCTTGCGGAGCATGCGCAGGGTGTTGAAGCATGAAGATGAGACGGCGTTGACTTGTCTGGTCATCGACAGGGAGGAGTCCAGGATGAAGCCCAGGTTGCGTGCGTGGTCCGTTGGCTTGGGCGCGGTGCCCAGGGCCGGGGGCCACCAGGAGTCGTCCCAGGCGGAGGGTGATGAGCCCAGGATGAGGACTTCCGTCTTATCTGAGTTCAGTTTAAGGCGGCTGTTCCTCATCCAGTCGGCGACGTCTCTCATCCCGTCGTGTAGGTTGGCTCTGGCGGTGGTGGGGTCGTTGGTGAGGGAGAGGATCAGCTGGGTGTCGTCGGCGTAGGAGATGATGTTGAGGTTGTGTCGGCGTGCGATGGCTGCGAGGGGGCTCATGTAGACGTTGAAGAGGGTTGGGCTGAGTGAGGATCCTTGTGGAACGCCGCAGATGACTTCGGTGGCTTCGGATCTGAACGGGGGAGGCGGACTCTCTGGGTTCTTCCGGCGAGGAACGAGATGATCCATTCCAGTGCTTTCTCTCGGATTCCGATGTTGCTGAGGCGCTTCACTAGGGTGCGGTGGCAGACGGTGTCGAACGCCGCAGAGAGGTCCAAGAGGATGAGGGCAGCTGTTTCCCCGTTGTCGGTTAGGGTTCTGATGTCGTCGGTGGCTGCGATAAGGGCGGTCTCGGTGCTGTGGTTGGCCCGAAACCCGGACTGCGAGGGGTCGAGGATCCATTCGTCTCGAGGAAGGCGGCAAGCTGTCTGTTGACGGTCTTCTCGATGACTTTGGCCGGAAACGGAAGGAGCGAGATGGGACGGTAGTTCTTGAGGTCGGTGGGGTCCGCCGTTGGTTTCTTCAGGAGGGCGGTAAGCTCGGCGTGCTTCCAGCTCTCCGGGAAGGTGGCGGTGTGGAAGGAGGAGTTGATGATGTCCCGGAGATGGGGTGCGATGGTGGCGTCGGCTTTGTTGAAGACGTGGTGTGGGCAGGGGTCGGTTGGTGATCCGGAGTGGATGGAGTTCATCGTGCGGGTGGTGTCTTCGGTGCTGATCGGGGTCCAGTTGCAGAGGGTGGTGGACCCCAAACTGTATCCTTCGACTCGTACTGAGTCCGATCGCTGTTCGCCTCGAACACACAAAGGGCCTGTAACTCTGAGATCTCCATTGCACTGACTCGCACAAGGTTCGCGTCTGTGTTAGACACAGCGCGTCCATCTCCCTTGCATATCTATCTGTGACCGCGTCCTTCGACTCGTACAAGGACCGATCGGTGTGTTCGCCTCGAACACGCAAGGGACCTTTAACATTGATATCCCAATCGCGTCTGAGCGCATAGACTCGCACAGGACTCGCACCGGTGCCAGGTCACCGCGTCCGTCCCCTGTGGGTCTCCTACAACTACCTGGGATGGTTCTTGGGGGTCCCTCGATTCTAGATGCCCTAGACCTAGGTCTAGCAAACTAAGATTGTGATATTCGATTGTGCTAAACTTATTGTGATAATATTTGACTTATACATATGTTCCTGACCTCTAATCTCATAAAGAGATTAGTAGAGAGTGTTTATTAATAAATACATATATATTTGATATATATACCTGTGTGGTGTCTTTTCATTTGGTGATTCAAGAGATTGTGTGGTAAAACAAGCTGCTTTACATTCCTTCAAGACTTAGCCTGAAGGCTGCTCTCCACAGCTACCACTAGGATAGCTTTCTATAAAGGTTGTCTTAAACCTATCTACCATAAGAGTCGAATTGTTCTGGTGCAAGGTGTCCACTTTAATTAGTGAACAGCATATACCAGGCCAACTTCTCACAGCACGTCACTGTGGACATGCACAGGCCCTGCCGCTTTACATTTAAGTGTCTGCACGTCACTGTGGACATGGGCAGGCCCCACTCCTTTACATCTAAGTGTCTGCACTGTGGACATGGGCAGCCCTGCCACTTTACATCTAAGTGTCTGCACGTCACCGTGGACATGGGCAGACCCTACCGCTTCTGCCCTACCGCTTTATATCTAAGTGTCTGCACGTCACTGTGGACATGGGCAGGCCCGCTCCTTTACATCTGAGTGTCTGCACGTCACTGTGGACATGGGCAGGCCCTGCTGCTTTACATCTGAGTGTCTGCACGTCACTGTGGACTGAGGACGGCCCCTACTCCTTTACATCTGAGTGTCTGCACGTCACTGTAGACATGGGCAGGCCCTGCCGCTTTACATCTGAGTGACTGCACGTCACTGTGGACATGGACAGGCCCCACTGCTTTACATCTAATCAGCTAGGCTAGGATAAAGACCCCTGTTAGGCTGGAGTACAGAGCTCGATCAGTTCAGAGTACAGGTCCCTGTCCGGTCTGTGTAGGAGCCTCTGGGAGACTGAGGTGGCAGTACGTCAGGTTTGAGTTTGACCCTCTCACAGGCTAGGGTGCAGACCCCTGTCAGGTCTGAGTATGCTCCTCTGCGAGGGTGAGGTGAAGGTCCCTGCCAGGTCTGGTACGATCCTCTGCCAGGCCAGGGTGCACGCCCCTGTCAGGCTGGAGTACTGACGTGTGCCCGGTTAGGATATAGCTCCCTCCCACGGTGGGTCCAGCATCCTACCAGTCGAGAGTACAGACTCCTTACAGGCCTTAGTAGCAGGGCACTGGCAAGGGTCTGTCAGTGGTGGGCTTCTGATAGCCGTCTGGCCTCGTGTGCAGAGGGAGTGTGGGATATGTGGGGGCGCAGGACACTTCCGGTAGAGGCAGCTGGATTCCGGAATGGGTCTTACAAGTACCTAGAGGTGATGTGTCTGCCAGTGTGTGGGCTCCAAGGAGGTGGTGGGTTCTTCAGGTGTCTCTGGGAAGGTAGTGGAAGGGGTCAGTGATGGGAGAAGGTCTCAGCAGGGTGCTAAGCGGGCAGATGTTGGGAGTGGAGGGGGATTTCAGAATCTGTACTGCCGTGAGAGGGTTGTTCTGTCAGGTGTCTGTGTTCTGTCAGGTTTCTAGCATCTTGCAGGCGTCTGTAGAGGGTAGGGAGTGAACCATCCCACGTGAGGAGTTGGCTGTCTGCAGGGGGTTAGATGCAGGCCAAGACCTGCAGCCAACCCCCTGCTGCGCGCAGCCAAAAGCTTTGCAAAGCGGGGGGTTGGCCATCAATAGGGATTGGTCCAACCCCCCGCTGCGCGCAGCCAAAAGCTTTGCACAGCGGGGGGTTGGCCATCAATAGGGATTGGTCCAACCCCCTCTGTGCACGGCCAAAAGCTTTGCACAGCGGGAGGTGGGCCGCCCTTGGGGATTGGTCCAACCCCCGCTGCGCAAGGCCAAAAGCTTTGCACAGCGAGCGGATGGCTGCCCATAGGTATTGGTCCAACCCCGCTGCGCACGGCCAAAAACTTTGCACAGCGGGAGGTGGGCCAACCCCCGCTGCGCAAGGCCAAAAGCTTTGCACAGCGGGGGGTTGACCATCAATAGGGATTGGTCCAACCCCCCGCTGCGTAATGCCAAAAGCTTTGCACAGCAGGGGGCTGGCCATCAATAGGGATTGGTCCAACCCCCGCTGTGCACGGCCAAAAGCTTTGCACAGCGGGAGGTGGGCCGCCCATGGGGATTGGTCTAACCCCCGCTGCGCATGGCCAAAAGCTTTGCACAGCGGGAGGTGGGCCGCCCATGGGGATTGGTCCAACCCCTGCTGCGCAAGGCCAAAAGCTTTGCACAGCGAGCGGATGGCTGCCCGTAGGTATTGGTCAAACCCCGCTGCGCACGGCCAAAAACTTTGCACAATGGGAGGTGGGCCAACCCCCGCTGCGCAAGGCCAAAAGCTTTGCACAGCGGGGGGTTGACCATCAATAGGGATTGGTCCAACCCCCCGCTGCGTAATGCCAAAAGCTTTGCACAGCAGGCGGATGGCCGCCCACAGGGGTTGGTTCAACCCCCCACTGCACACATGGCAACTTGGTTCCTGTGTCCTGAAGCTCAGTAAAAAAATATATAAGGGGGCACAGTATAGATACCATGACCCCCGGTAGCACTTTTGGGGGCACCCAGAGGGACCCGTCCAGGGCCAAAATAAAATTGTGCTTCAGGTACCGATGTACTTCCGTGAAACCCGGGGCAGCCCTCCTGTGAGGTACTGTGGTACTCCTGCAGGAATCATACCGCAGGATTGTGCAAACCTCACTTGGTGTCTCTGGGAACCTTGCACGGTCCCTCAACGGTAACGCTTGGTCACGGTACTGCAGGAGTTCTGGGGTGCTGACTTTTTTTTTTTATAAATAGGGAAACATTTGGGGCAGTACTCCCACGGGACCCAGTGCGGTCCTTCTGTGAGGTACTGTGGTACTGCTGCGTGAATTGTACTGCAGAACCGTACAAGACAAGCTTTAGTGAATGGAGCTTGCATGGTTCTGCAGTACCATGGGGATGAATGAATATTAGTCTTATAGAACGCAAACTTTGCCCAAAGGCGTCAAGGCGCTACGGATAGAGCGGGAGGTCGGGAGAAGCACAGAAATGGCCTAGCAATTGAGAGTTAAGAGCCATGTTTTTAATGCCTTGCGGAACGAAAGGTGAGAGTCTTGCCCAGAGATCGATAGGGGGAGAGAATTCCAGGGCTTGGCGGCAGCAACAGAAAAGGCTCTACCCCCCCACCTGGTTCTCCTGAACCTGGGAACTAACAACCAGTTTTTTGGGGCAGACCGCAGTTGTTTGGTAGGGACATACTGTAGTAAGAGACGTTTAATGCTGCTTGGTTGTGGTGCCACAGGATTACAGCAGTACTGAAAAAAGAATTAAATGGGAAAAACGTGGGTTTGGGGATCTGCAAAGGGTTTGCCACCTGCGGCCAACTCCCTGCCACGCATAGCAAGGTTTGGGCACAGGGACTGGCCGCTGGTCATTTGAGATGTTATCTGTGATATCATCAATTATGTCATTTAACGTGTCATGAGTGATGTAATGTGTGAGGTCATAAGCAGTTCATGACTGGGGCGAATTATAGTTAGCTCAGTAAACTATAACTGGTGAATTTCAGTGTTTTTTGTTTTTTACAAGTTAGTTTTTGTATTATTTCAACACCTAACTATAACATCACTTTAACCTCTGTGATTTTTCATTGAATATTTAGGGTTTCCACAGTAGAGCCAATTCCTCACCGCTCTGTTGACGGTGGAAGCTTCTAGTAGTGGGGGCACACTGCGCTTTACAGGAGCCTTGAGCTTAGGGAGAGACATTTTGGATGTGAGCAGTTGAGGGGGCGATGAGTAGGTGATTGTGAGTAAGAGGAAGAAGGTGAGGTTATGCCAGGAAAGAGGGGTGACTGACTATTCGATGGCGGATCGATGGGGGAGAAATGTGTGTGGCGGGTGGGAACAAGTCGACTGAAAGAAATGCAATGAGGTGTGGCCAGAAGGCGATGATGAGGAGTAACCAGCATGTGGATGCTTTGTGAGATTGGCAGGGGGGACGATATCTGAAGAGGAAGGGGAGCATGGAGTGAGAGACTGGTGCGTGTGACAAGTAGTTTGAGTTTATGGTGACTGAAAAATGAAATTGCATGATTAGATAGTTTAATGGCCAAACTGTGTCTTTAATGTCATGTCTGGTGCAGGGTTGCAAGGGAGGCCAAAGAATGGAAAAGGAGCGCTTGGACAGATCTGATTGGCTACTGAAAAAGGGCAAGTCTGAGATGTGACTGGTCAGGGTCACTATCTGTTGATTGGTTGAACCTTTCTGGCAAAAGATCTCACTAGAGCCAATCACCTCTCGTTCTTTCCTTGCTGACAGAAATGGACACAACTCAGAGCAAAGCTGAATCCAGCCCCACAGACAGAAGAGTTCGCCCACTAGCTCAGAGTCTGGTGGTAGATGTTACAGGGCAGCCAAGGAAAGGAGGCGTGAAGCTGCCATTGTCCATATTGAGTGAAAAACCAGCATATCTCCTCAACGAAAGGGTAAGTGGGAGTGACCCCATCTTCTCTGGTGCTTGGTGATTTGTTTGTGTTCTTTGTAACTAGATTGAAGACAGGAATGACCCTTCTCTGAAACGCTGGCTTTGCGTCACACTCCCGAGCCTGGGCTCTGCTGTCTATGCCAAAGCCGAGATCCTGCCCAGCACATTGTCTAGAAACACTTCTGAAATAGCCTTAGAAAAATGAAGGGGTTTGGCTAAATCCAGCATGATTGATTGATTGATTGATTGATTGAATCCTGCATCCTTTAGACAAGCCCTAAGCCATAGCATTGGTCTTAGACCAGTTTACTTTGAATCAGTTCTCATTACATGCGCCTCACAAATCTCTGAAAGTGATGTTGCTTTATCTCCTCCACCAACACGAATCCCCTGAATCAGCAATGTCCTGCACAGAATTTAATATTATCTGATAGAGAAATCTAGCCACAGATTCCTTAACTTTTGAATTCTCCCCGGGCGTCAGTCTGGATCTGGACATTTTTTCTACAGTACCTCTGCGTGCCCGGGGAAGGCGTCGTACGGCTCCGTGATGACGTCGTCTCCGGATATGATGTCAATGAAGCCATATAAGTCCACTCCGGAGCGCATATGCCAGTTTCGTCTTTTCCGTGCTGCAACGTGGATCCGGAGAAGCGGATCTCTGACTGTTTTTCGGCCTGCTGTGACGAACTTTTATCATTTGAAACAGTGTGCTCTATGCCCTCTGGGTTTAAGGGCCAGATGTACGACCATTTTTGCATGCGCAAACGGGTTTGCGAACCCGTTTGCGCATGCAAAAACAGCATGGGGAATATACAAACCCTATTTTGCGACTCGCAAAATAGGGTTTTGCGACTCGCTATTAGGACGGGGTGTTCCCTTCTTAATAGCGAGCGCAACCCTATGTAAGAATGTTTTACGTCCGCAATTGCGGGCGCAAAACACTTGCAAATTACCACCCTTTTAAAAAGGGTGGTAATGGGATCACAAAAGGGAAGGGGTCCCCAGGGGACCCCTTCTCCTTTGCAAATGCATGGGAAAATATTTTTTAAGGGCAGGCAGTGGTCCCAGGGACCACAACCTGCCCTTAAAAAATGAAACGAAAGCGTTTCATTTTTTTCTTTTTTAAATGCAGCCCGTTTTCCTTTAAGGAAAACAGGCTGCATTTTTTTTTAAAAACAGCTTTTTTTAAAAGCAGTCCCAGACATGGTGGTCTGCTGAGCCCAGCAGGCCACCATACCTGGGAGGGCCTGCCATTCCCAATGGGGTCGCAAATTGCGAGAGGCTCATTAATATTCATGAGCCTCTCTATTTGCGACCCCATTGGGAATCGCTAACAGTGTGAAAAACACTGTTTTACATTGGAAATAACGCCTCGCAAATTGCGAGTCGCAAAAAACTCACAATTTGCTAGGCGCTATTTCCACGGTCGTACATCTGGCCCCATGTCTTGTGGATCCTGTGCTCGCAAGATGTCGGGTACGGACCCATGCTTTATCTGTTTGTGGTGCCTGGGCAAGCACCATGCCGCTGACAATTGTGATGCCTGTCAGCGGTTGAAGTCAAAGGCACTGCGGGAGTGGCGCATGAAGCTTCTGACGGCCCGGTTGTCAGGGACTTCCAGCTCACGTCGTTGGTATTCCTCCCGGGCCAGAGTTTGTTCCCGGGATTGCCGCTCTTCACCCCGTGGTCAACAACAACGTTCTCAGTCTCCATCGACATCACACGGTAAGCAGCGTCACAAGAGGTCGAAGGCCCAGGCCTCTATGGCGTTTTCAACTTGCGATATGGATCGCAAAGGTGTCTCTCACCCTAGTGCTGAGACTCCCACTCCGGCGTCACTCCCAAGCCTCCCAGTTTTCCCTGGAGCCGTGGCGACCTGGAAGCAGATGCAGGAGTACTACGAGGCTCTCCATCTGGTCTTTGGGCCCTCGTCTCCCTCTGGAGCGCCTCCGGGCCGCAAGGAGGTCATAAGCGCCGTAACTGCGTCATCGCTGGTGTGTTCGCCGTCAGCAGCAGTTCCAGCCTCGGACTCTGAGGCGCCGCTGCATGGTCCTTCGGGGCCACCGATGGCGATCGGCTCCAGCGAGACGTCGGTCGCTATTATAGTGCCTTTCGTTGCAGCACCGGTAACCTCCAAGCTGGAGTCGGTGTGCACTGTGGAGCTGGCTTCGCCACGACTCTGGATATCTGTGCAGATACCGGCTGACGTTTTTCCTCCTTCCCAGGTGGATGTCGGCACGGAGTAGTCTTGATGCCGTGCGTTGTCGCCGCGACGCTGTTCGACGTCGCCTGAATGCCTTTCGACGTCGTTTATGAAGTCGTATGTGGTGCCGGTCATTTCTGTGGAGGATCCACAAGGCCTGTTAGGGGAAGGATGTGAGGAGATGAACCCCTTGGAGCAGCCAGTGGCCCCTTCTCAGTTGGACAGCTGGATTGCAGAACTGAGTGAAGCAAGTGGGCTAGATTTGTCCCCTGCTTCCTCCCTTTTGTCACTTCCGGCCTTGCCTCGGAAGCCAGTTCCTCTTTGGAAGAGGTTTTGAGGAGAGTGGCTGATGTTTTGCATCTTACTGTACCTACTGTGGAAAAGGCTCAGACCCTCTTATTGAGGTCCTTCATCCCGGCCAATCGGGGGTTGAGTCGGTGCTCCCTTTTTGTGAGGCACTTTCTGACATTTTGTTGGGGGCATGGGCAAAACCTGAGTCAGGTGTGCCAGTGGACTGCATCATTGCCCACACATACCGCCCTGCCCCTGGTGACCCCAATTGCCTTGTTCGACAGCCGACCCACCACAGCTTCGTGGTCCAGACCATTACGCCGTCCCCTAAGATGGGGATCCTCCCTCATTCCCCCCTTGATAAGGAGTCCAGGGTGCAGGATTCATGCGGGAAGTGGATTGTTTACTCTACTAGTGCGGCTTTACGCTCTACTAAGAAGGTCTGTGTCCTCAGACGCTTTCTCCACGCTTTGTGAGAGTCTATGAGCCAAATTTTACCCTTGTTCCCCGAGGCTAACCGGGGCGAGTTACATTAGTTGATTTCAGATGGGCGTCAGGCAGCCAGACTTCTCATCAAGTGTGGAATGGATTCCAGTGACTCCAGTGGGCAGGCCATGGCGTCTGCTGTGACATTACGCCGGCACGCATGGCTCCGGACATTTGGATTATCAGAATCTGTCTAGTCGGTCTTGGTTGACATGCCATTTGATGGGGCTCATGTTTTTGAAGCCCAAACGGACACGGCCCTACGCAGGTTTTGGGCCAGTCGGGGAGGGTCAGACCCTTAGCCTGTCTCCTCCTTTCCTTTTCAATTTGCGTGGATGGGGGAACCCTGTTCTGCAGACTTCCCTCCTTTTTGCCTGTGTGGACTCAGTCTGTATGATTTTTACACTATCGATTCGAGTGGTGGGCTATGGCTTGTTTCGCTGCTCTTTACAGACATGCTTTGTTGCGGGGGTTGAGGTTCCTCAAGTCTGTTCGGGTTGGTATGACCCTTGATGCACTTGTATTCTGATGGATACATCTGCCTGTGGATTCCTCACCTTTTGAATTACACCTGTGCCAGCATTCCACAGAAACTTTTTCTTAGCTCTCCCACGTCGACGAGGACAGCACAATGGCACAGCTCCACTTGCGACTCCACATGACGTCACCGGAGCCATAAGAAGACCTCGTCGGCGTGCTGAAGTCAGTTCACTTTTTTCCGCGCCATCGACGCGCAACGTTTTTTTTCTGGGACTCTCCATTTTCTTCGTGTATACTTTGTTTCTGCTGTTTCCCTTGGTGTAGCAGTGCTATGGCTACAACGAAGAGGTCGGGATTCAAGCCTTGTAGAGAGTGTGGGGAACATATGTCCATCACGGATCCCCACGACGATTGTCTCTGGTGTTTGTCGTCGGATCATGACGTCGAAGGGTGTTCATCTTGTTGGAAGATGAATCCGAAGGCGCTGAAGGAGCGTGAGGCGAAGCTCTTCATGGGACGGGCAAAATATGAGAAGAGAGGTCGTAAGAGGTCCAAGTCGAGGTCGTTGACTTCGCATACCTCGAAGTCGAAGAAGCATAGGAAGAAGCGTCGACATGGGTCTCGCCGCCGTCGATCATCGAAGGGCAAGGCTTCGAGGTCGGCTTCTCCAGTTCAGCGGTGTCGCACTAAAGATGTCATCTCGCCGTCGCCCTCTCCTTCTCCACAGGCATCTCCGGCTCGCTCTCCGACGCCAAGAGGTTCTCTGGTGCCCAGGGATTCATCGGCTCCGAGAGAGTCTTCTCTGGCTCTTGTGGCGTCGCCTGTGCTGGATCCAGTGTCCCCGGCGTCGCAGCCTCAGCCTGCTGCTCGACCTCAGTCGTATCCACACCCAGGGGTTCCAAATCCGTATCCACCCTTTCCGGGTCCAGGAGCGGATCCCTTGCATTTCCTGAATGCGATGTTTGGCGTTTTTGCCAAAGCAGCTTACCCTACCGGCATGCCTTCGGGCCCCGTGGGTCCGCTTTTATTTAATTTGGGCGTTCCCCAGCAGTATGCCGAGGCACCCTTCGTGCCCTTCATGCCGGCAGCTCCGTCGTGGCAGTTCCCGGCGCCGAGGTTTTCGACGCTGATTCCTCAGTCACCAGCGCCATCTGGAGTTGGGCCAGCACCTTCCCGGATTCGTTCGGCGCCGTTGCCTGTTTCGAAGGGTCCTCCTTCAACGCCGGCGCCGATATCACCGGCGCCGCCGACTCCGGTACAGAGGATGCGCTCCAGAAGGGAGGCCCAGAAGCTGTTGGAGGAAGAAGAGTACCAGCAGGATCAGGCTGAAGAAGGGGAAACCATTAATACAGTAGATGACTTTGAGGGCCTTCAGGAGGCCAGTGGCTTGGACACTTCCCCTGAGTGGGAAATTTCTTCCCCGAAAGCTTTGCCTTCACAGGATGTTGCTCCTTATCATTCAGTTATCAGAAAGGCGGCTGATCTGTTGGACTTGCAATTGCCCACTGCTGAAGTCAAGTCAAATTTATTGACTGAAGTGTTGCATTCTCCATCTTCTGTGGTTGAGCCCTTGTTGCCTTTTAACCAGGCTTTGACTGAGCCAATTATGGAGGAGTGGCAGAAGTCCTTATCTGCTCCTGCGGTTTCGAGGATGGTGGCGAGGCGGTATAAGGCTGCACCTGGTGATCCGGCCTTTTTAACCTCCCACCCTTCGTCGGAGAGCTTGGTGGTTCAAGCTTCTTGTTCGCCAAAGCATGTGGCTGGTTCGTTCCCCACCACTCTGGGGTATAGGGACTCGAAAAAGTTGGAGCAATCGGCCAAGAAGGTTTTCTCCTCTGTGAGCATGGCCTTAAAGTCTACAAATGCCACGTTCCTGTTGGGGAGATATATTCCTGCCTTAATGGATTCTGATAAACAGGTAGCTCCTAAACTGCCGGAGGATGATTGTGGTCACTTCTTGGAGATGTTGGCAGATAGGCAAGCAGCAGCCCATCAAGTGATCTAGTCTGGTCTAGATACTGCGGACTCTGTTGCCAGAGTGATGGGTTCCTCTGTGGCCAACAGGAGGCATGCTTGGCTCAGGTCGTCGGGGTTCTCTCCGGATGTGCAGGCCACTCTTCTTGATTTGCCTTTCGATGGGTCCAAGCTTTTTGGAACGAAGGCGGACTCAGCTTTACAATGCTTCAAGGACAGTAGGGCTACTGCGAGATCGTTGGGCTTACAATCTCAGCCTAGAGGTTATGGTTTCAGGAGGTTTCGAGGTTTTGGAAAAGGGGCTTCCTTTCAGGGCCGTCAACAGCCTCAGCAGCAACAGCAGTGTAGGAGAGTAGGATCTGCCTCTTATGTTGCCCCCACTTTTTTTCTGATGTTTACACTGGTTTCTGGCTATAGTCAGGCTGGGACCCTGCTAATCAGGGCCCCAGCCTCTCTGTTCTCTCTAAACGATTTGGAGTGCACTCTAGGTGCACTAGTGATTGGATACTGTGGTACCTTATGAGTCCCTAGTATATGGTACCCTAGGCACCAAGGGCATAGGTACTCCACAGGCCTACCAGGGGCTGCAGCATGTATTATGCCACCCCTGGGAAGCAGACTAAATCTGACACCACAGGCCTGCTACTGCAGCCTGAGTGAGGAAGTGCTAGCACCCCTCACTGAGATATAGGTTCCCTATATCTCTCCTGCACACACATATAACCCTATCAGTCACCCCTAAGGCAGGCCCTATCAATCCTGAGGGCAGGGTGCTTGGCTTCTATGTGAGGGGGTGCCTCTGCCTGAGCAGGGCCCCTCTGCAGCTCTCAGAGTCCATTCTCTGGTGCTGTTTGTGGATGCGGTTAAACCATATACTTTTAAGTGCATTATATCCTCGCGGTAAAATGCTAACTTTGGAATGGCTGCATCGAAACATGTCGTGTGTGGTGTCAAACACCTTGGAATACTACCCCCCGCCAGTCCTGGCGGCGGGGGTAGCATTCCACCCTTCTAGAGGGATAGACATGTACCTACTGTGGAAACGCGGTAGAATCCGACAGAGCCCTGGCATCACAAAATGGATGCCACCAGTCACAGACACTGGGCTGCCCTCCTGCTGATGACCAACACTCGCAGTGGAGGGAGCCCAACAATAGATATCCTGTCCCAAGGGGTGTGACCACCTCCCAGACAGGGTTTAGTGTATTGGGGCTGGGTGGGTGCACTCTTAGAGTGCTTTGAAGTCCTGCACTGGGGGAGCAGAAGGCTCCTCTGTGCATATGCCAGTTCAAACCGGCTCAGGGGCTACCTGTCCCTGCTCTGGCGCGAAACTGGACAAAGGGAAGTGGGTGTAGCCACCCACTCCTGTGACCCTCCCATAGGTAGGGTCATAGAGCTAGTCCCTCCCCTCCTTTTAGTATAAGAGGGGGAACCTGTGCATTGCATCCTAGATTTCCCTGGACGACGCTCTACAAGAAGAATCCCGGACCTTCGACGTTCCACTACCTTTGGAAGACTGAAGAATCTCCCTTGGAGTCAAGGAGTGACTCCCCTGCTTGGCAGGCACCAAAAACTACAAACGACGGTCGCAAACTACGCCGCTCCCGCCGGAGTCCGAAGTCGCTGCAGCCCAAGAAGTGGATTTCCTGACTTCTCAAAGGCCATCGTGAGTCCTCAGCGAAGCTGAGGCCAGTGAACCCCAAGAGTAACGAGGAACCGCGACCCCTGGGTACCGTGCACTATTGTCGAGTGCAACCCCTCACAACGTTCCACGAACTTGTGCTTTGGACCACGTGTGGTCCCAACCTCCAGCAGGAATCCCTCCTAAGATCAGCGGCCTACCACGTCCCGAGTGACCGTGGGCCCCTGTGAGAGAATCCTCCCGAGGCTTCTTCGCGACCCCTTGCCAGCCGGCTTGTGGGTCCCCAGAAGACTTTCCAAAGAAACCAAAGGGCTCCCCTGGTTGCTCCAGGCCTGCCCTGACTTACCCTCGCTGGGTGAGTTCGACAGACCTTGCTGGTCTGCGCCATCGCCTCTTCACACTTTCCCCGAGACTTGCTGTTACCAAGGCTTGTTGGCCCCGATCGAGTTGCCGACACCGCAGTAAGCCGCAGACATCGTGGGACACGCCGAATCCAGCTCCTGGTCGTCGTCGACGCCTCCTGGACCTCGTGGCTGAAGAGTCAAGGCAAGCGTGAACGACCTGACCCCTGCGACGACGGTGGGCATTCATCTTCCTTGCCCCGAGTCACTGCCAAGTGACTTTGAACACTGTCCCCTCTGCTTTCAGGTCATCCTTTCACCGAATCCAGGCTTGGATTCCACCGGACACTTCTTCAAACCATCACAAGCAGCAAGTCTTCTTTGGTCGCCATTGAAAACGACGCCGCGACCCGACACCAAAGGACACCTGTGCACCCGGCTTCCCTGGGTGAGGTAACTCCAGCACTCCGGTGCTCCTGTGGGTGTGGGCCCTCGAACTACTTACCCTGTAAGTGACTTGCTTGTAGGTTCACCAGAAGTATCCTAAAACTCTTACTTTCCCCGTGCGATTCTCGCACTGACTCGTACATGGTTCGCGTCTGTGTTAGACACACCGCGTCCGACTCCCTTGCAAATCCTATCTGTAGACCGTATCCTTCGACTCGTACTGAGTCCGATCGTTGTGTTCGCCTCGAACACGCAAGGGACCTTGAACATTGAGATCTCAATCGCGTCTGAGCGCATAGACTCGTACAGGATTCGCATTGGTGCCAGGTCACCGCGTCCGTCCCCTGTGGGTCTCCTACAACTACCTGGGGTGGTTCTTGGGGGTCCCTCGATTCTAGATGCCCTAGACCTAGGTCTAGCAAACTAAGATTGTAATATTCAATTGTGCTAAACTTATCCTGATAATATTTGACTTGTACATATGTTCCTATCCTCTAATCTCATAAAGAGATTAGTAGAGAGTGTTTATTAATAAATACATATATATTTGATATATATACCTGTGTGGTGTCTTTTCATTTGGTGATTCAAGAGATTGTGTGGTAAAACAAGCTGCTTTACATTCCTTCAAGACTTAGCCTGAAGGCTGCTCTCCACAGCTACCACTAGGATAGCTTTCTATAAAGGTTGTCTTAAACCTATCTACCATAAGAGTCGAATTGTTCTGGTGCAAGGTGTCCACTTTAATTAGTGAACAGCATATACCAGGCCAACTTCTCACAAGCAGCAAAACCCTTTGTACAAGTCGTACAGAGGGAAGGGTAGAGGCCGTCTGCGGGGAGCCTCCCGACAACAGTCTTCCTCTCCTCCTCGTCTCCTGGCCCCACCACCGGTAATAAAGGAAAGCAGCTCTAGATCCCCCATCTTAGAGCATGTTGGTCCCGTAGGAGGCCGGGTGTCCCATTTTCTACAAAATTGAAAATCTGTTACCTCAGATCTTTGGGTTTTGAATCTTGTAGAAAATGGGTAAGCCCTCCCCTTCCTAGAGTTTCCACCTCCTTACCCTCCTCGTCAGGGCTGGTGTTCAGAGGACCATCTGCTGCTCCTGCAGCAGGAGGTTCTGGCTTTGTTACAGAAAGGTGCAATAGAGGTGGTTCCAGAGCAGGAGCGGGGTCAGGGTTGCTGCTCCCGGTATTTCCTCATCCCCAAGAAGGACGGTCGTTTGAGGCCAATCCTAGACCTCAGGATTTTGAACTTTTATCTCAGATAGGAAAAGTTCAAGATGTTGACCCTACCTCAGGGTCTTCTGGCGCTGCAACATGGAGACTGGATGGTGTTGATCGATTTGCAGGATGCGTATTTTCATCTTCCTATCCTGAAGTCATCACGAAGGTGATGGCGGTGGTTGCAGCCCATCTCAGAAGGTCGGGGATTCTGGTTTTTCCCTATCTGGATGACTGGCTGCTAAAGGCCAAGTCCCCAGAAATGGTGCTGCATCATCTGCAAGTAACAACGCGGCTGTTGTTCGACTTGGGTTTCTTGATAAATCTAACCAAATCTCACCTGGTGCCCTCTCAGCGCAGCCTGTTCATAGGGGCAGTACTGGACACTGTTGTGTGTTGAGCTTTCCCGCCTCTGCAGAGGATTCTCGACATTCAGGAAATTATTCCTTTGTTTCACGATGGAGCAGTGGTTCCAGTCCTGAAGGTCCTATGCCTGCTCGGTCTGTTCTCTTCCTGTATACTGTTGGTCAACCATGCACGATGGCACATGAGGGCACTCCAGTGGTGCCTCCGCAGGCAGTGGTTTCAACACAAAGGAGATCTCGGGGAGAATGTCAGAATCTCCAGAGACGCTGCAGCGGAGCTGTCTTGGTGGAGTGTTTCGGACAACCTTTCTCAAGGGAGGCCTTTTCAGCTTCCTCCACCAGTGACCACAGTGATCACGGATGCCTCCACTCTAGGGTGGGGTGCTCATCTGGGGGATCTGGAAGTCAAGGGCCTTTGGTCTCCAGAGGAAAGGTTGCTCCACATCAACCTTCTGGAATTGCGGGCAATACGTTTGGCTCTCAGGGTCTTCCTTCCCTCCCTTCGCAGTCAGTCGGTTCAGGTCCTGACGGACAATACTACCGCGATGTGGTATATCAACAAGCAGGGAGGGGTAGGGTTGTATCGTCTCTGCAGAGAGGCTCTGCAGCTCTGGTCCTGGTTTCAGGATCACCGGATTTGTGTAGTTGCAAATCATCTGGCCGCAGTGTTGAACATGCGCGCGGACAGTCTCAGTCTGCAGTACTCAGCCGACCACGAGTGGAGGCTTCACCCGGAGGTGATTCGCTGCGTTTTCAGGTTGTGGGGGTTTCCTCAGGTGGACCTATTTGCCACTCGTGAGAACGAGCACTTCCTGTTATTCTGCAGTCTTTAGTATCCGATGCAGGGAGCATTGGGGGACGTGTTCCTACCTGTTGGGGCTTTCGACTTCTTTACGCATTTCCTCCCATAACCTTGATTCCTTGGGTTTTGAGGAAGATTCGTCAAGACCGGGCCCAAGTCATATTGGTCACCCCGTATTGGCCAAGAAGGGTGTGGTACACAGATCTTCTTCACCTCTCATCGCACCCTCTGCTCCGTCTCCCTCTCAGGGCACACCTCTCGCAGTCGCAGGGGCAGGTTCTACACCCCCACTTCCAGAGCCTGCATCTTCATGCCTGGAGATTGAACCGGGCCACCTGAGTTCTTTCTCTCTCCCGCCGGATGTGGTGGATGTTATTTTATCGTCCAGGAGACACTCCACCAAATCTGTCTATTCTTCTAGATGGGCCAGGTTTGTGAAGTGGTGTGGAGAGAGGTCCATTGATCCTTTGAAGGCACATTTATCGGATGTACTTAGTTTTTCACTTTCCTTGGCCCATCAAGGTTGTGCTGTGGCGACAGTTAAGGGCTTCTTGTCGGCCTTCCTTTGTTTGCCGGACCAGCCATCTTTATTTAAGGCCCCCATTGATATGAGGTTCATTAAGGGCCTCACCAATAGGTTTCCTCCCACTCCCTTCATAATGCCTCAGTGGGATTTGAATTTAGTTCTTACATTTCTGATGGGGTCTCCTTTTGAGCCTCTTCATAGTTGCCCTTTGAGGCTGCTTTCTTTTAAGACTATTTTTCTGGTGGCTATTACCTCGGCCAGGAGGGTAAGTGAGCTGCAGGCTCTTAGTTCTAAGCCTCTTTTTAAGACTATCCATGCAGACAAGATGGTTCTTAGGACCAGGGCTGCTTTCCTGCTTAAGGTGGTTTCTCCTTTCTACCTGGAACAGTCTATCATATAGCCTACCTTCTATCCTCCCCCTCACCCTTCCAAGGAGGAGGAGAGACTTCACCGCCTGGACCCTCGAAGGGCGGTCAGCTTCTATCTGGACAGAACCAAAGACCCAAGGTTGGATGACCAGCTCTTCGTTGGCTTTGTGGGGAAGATGAAGGGCAAAGTTGTCCACAAGAGAACGCTATCCAGGTGGATCATCTTGTGTATCAAGATCTGCTCCACCCTAGCCAAGAAGGAGCCGCCTGAAGGTATCAGAGCTCATTCCACCAGAGCTAAGTCTTCCCCATCTGCTTTGGCTAGAGGTGTTCCTGTAGTGGACATTTGTAAGGCTGCAACATGGTCCTCCCTCCACCCTTTCGCAAAGCATTATTGCTTGGATTCTGAGGTGAGGAGGGATGGCCATTTTGCCTGTTCTGTGCTGCAGGACTTTTTGGTATGAGTAGGCGGACACCCTCCTCCTGGAGAGGGACTGCTGTGGGATTCAATTCAAAAGGTGAGGAATCCACAGGCAGGTGTATCCATCAGAAGAACAAGTTACTTACCTTCGGTAACGCTTTTTCTAGTGGATACGGTATCTGCCTGTGGATTCCTCACTGACCCACCCTCCTCCCTGTTGTCCACCTTCGTATACCGAAAAAGTTGTCGTTTGATATGGTTGTTTTGCTATATCTTTTGCTTGCCATACTGTTGGTTGTTGGGAAATGCTTTGTTTCTTTAGCGTTTCCTCTTTAACTATATACTGTGTGTATTTGTGTATATATTGTATACTGTGTATACTCCAATTATGTTTTCGTTCCACCCGTTCGCCTCGAAGGCACGGAAAAAATGGGTGGAACTGACGTCAGCACGCCGACGAGGTCTTCTTATGGCTCCGGTGACGTCATACGGAGTTGCGAGCGGAGCCGTGCCATTGTGACGTCCTCGTCGATGTGAGAGAGCTAAGAAAACGTTTCAGTGGAATGCTGGCGCAGGGGTAATTCAAAAGGTGAGGAATCCACAGGCAGATACTATATCCACCAGAAAAAGCGTTACCAAAAGTAAGTAACTTGTTTATATGGCCCTTTCGGGTCTTTTGCTCCCCTTTTATATAGCCACAGTCGTGGACCTTTAAGTTGGGTAAAGGTTTTTTCCTGCCTCAACTGCTGTTGTGCTTGTGGTGTTGAAGTATTAAGCACTACTTCTTTCATATTAGGAGAGAGTTTACCTCCGGTTTTGACTATGTTTGATCTCCGGATAGTCTTTGCAGCTGCACAGCTGTTTTGTTCTTTATTTTACTCTGATGAGGAGTGTTGGAAGCCGGAGTCCCAGTCACGCACCACTGTCACAAATGCGAGACCCGGGACTCCCCACTCAACGTTAGGCCAAGTAAGGACACCGTTTGAGATAGCCCTGCTCACCCCCTTAGTAGCTTGGAACGAGCAACCAGGCCTATCTCCAAGGCACGAGTGTACAGTATGTGCAACCACACCCACAGCAACCCCCTGGTGACACCACAAATGGACTCCACACAAGTTTGATAAAAATGAGTATAAGCTTTATATAGAAAGATATATGATCAGACCACACGATACAAAAGCCAACATATAATAAAGGGTAATATTTGTTCCGGCTGGCTGCTAGGTTCAAATCCAAACCACCGCTTTCAAAATGCTATGCTGGTCGTAATGCTAGAATCACACACGTTGCAATAGACAAACAATAGTGCGCTGCGTAACAATACAATCCTGTGCTGGGCAAAGGAGAAATAATACAATGCGTAACGATACACCCCGGTACCTGCAATGGGAGAAATTATGCAATGCGTACCGCTACAATCATGTGCTGCGCAATGAAGGAATAATGCAATGCGTCACACCCCAATCACGTACTTTGCAATGAAGAAATAATGCAATGCGTGCCGCCACAATCATGTACTTTGCAATTAAGGAATAATGCAATGCGTAGCTACAACTCTGCAATGACTTAATAATGCAATGCGGGCCGCTACAATCCTGTACTTTGCAAGGGAGAAATAATGCAATGCGTAGCGCTACAATCGTGTGTTTCGTTAGGCAGAAATAATGTCAGGCGTCATAAGACAGTCCGGCAGTTCGTTAGCAGCAATATTGGCAATGTGTATTACGACAGTCAGCCTCTTCGATAACAGTTGCCCCCCACACGTATTCACGATGACATAAAGTACAGCTTCTCACTCTGGCCCCAGTACCGCCACTCCTTTGGTCAGTACGGGCTCCAATCTGAGCCGAAGCAAAGGCTCACGTCGCTAGAAGGACTGAGAGGCCGAGAGAGTGTCCCTCCGAGCCCGCACCCCGCCCAGGCAGTGATCCACGTTACCTGGGGGGCGCGATCCCACTCTCCTCTGCTCCTTCAATGAACTAGGCCTTCCGTGCAGAACTTTCTCAATGGGCCTCAGCGGCTCGGCCTGGCAGCTCAGCTACTCCAGGGCTGCCGGTCCGGGCCGCGACTGTTAGGAAGGTCTCAGGCGGCCGCAGGGCACACGTACCCCACGCCCCTGAGATTACATTACTTCGGGTGCACGTTCACCACAGCACCTTCCGGGTCTCTTCTGGCACGAAGCCACACACACAACGCTGATGGGACTTCACGTCGATTCAGAGTGCACGTTCACCAGGCACTCCTTCCTGCGGTCTCAGTTGGCACCAAGACACGCACACTGCGCTGCAGAGACTCACTTTCTTCCGGTGCACACGATGATCAGCCGATCACCTCCACAGTCCCAGGTTGCACCAAAGCATGCACACTGCTTCACTGAGACTTACTCCAATTCCGGTGCCCCGATATCCAGGCGCTCTTCACCAACGCCTTCGGCCGCACCTCAACACGCTCACCGTGTCCGAGCCTCGCTTCTCCTCCGGTGCACTCGATCACCAGGCGCTCTTCACCAACGCCTCCGGTGCACCCTGACACGCACCCTGCGCATCCGAGACTCACTCCACTTCCGATGCACGCGTTGACCAGGCGCTCCTCGCCAACGCCTCCAGTGCACCACGACACGCACCCTGCACGTCCGAGACTCTCTTCGCCTCCGATGCACCCGCTGACCAGGCGCTCTTCACCAGCGCCTGCGGTGCACCACGACACGCACCCTGCGTGTCCGAGTCTCACTTTACCTCTGATGCACACGCCGACCAGTCGCTCTTCACCAACGCCTGCGGTGCACCACGACACGCACCCAGCACGTCCGAGACTCACTTCTCCTTCGATGCACACGTTCACCAGGCGCGCTTCACCAACGCCTCTTGTGCACCACGACACACACCCAGCACGTCGGAGTCTCACTTCTCCTCCGTGTGTCCAAGATCACAGGGCACACCTTCCGAGGGTCTCAAGCTGCCACAACACGTGCCCACCGCATCGCTTGAAACTTCTCCGGAAACTTTTATATTCCTGTGTTTCCAAACAGGGAGCCAGCTCACCTCGGGCCCTTGGGGTAACAAGACACAGCACAAAGCACAGTCTTCTTCAAGCAGGGGGACCCAGCGCCTCCAAGCACAGTCCCAACAGCCTCTCCCTTAGTTAGAACAGCAAACTGCAGACCAGCCCCAGATCACGAAGCAAGGATTGGTCTCCCCCAGCAGTCTCTTCAGTTGTTCCTTCCTTAGCAGAGGTTCCTCTTGACCACAAAATGGGTCCAAGCCTTTTCAGTCTCAATCCATTTCTATTCCAACGTTCAGGGGTTTCAGCTCTCATAGATATACCCCTAAATGTCTTTGAAGTTCGTTGTGCTCAGGGGTCCCTGACCCCTGCCTAAATCAGTTCTGGGTGTCTCACTCCCAGTGTCACCTTTCTCCCTTTGATACTGGCGGTCTGGATCCTTAATCACTCAGCAGGAGATGGGTCAATTGTTTTATAGCCGCAACCCAGGCCTCTTCACCTCCCAGGGTTTCTCCTCGCATACTCTCCAGATGCAGGTCAGCCTGGTGCCATCTCACCCCCTCCCCTCTCAGATCGGGCAGAAAGCAGTTTAAAAAACAGTTCGAGTGCTGGTGAGGGCGACCTTTATGTCAAACCAACGTGAAAGTTTCGCTTGTGAGTTACATAAAAACCAGAGAGGGGATCTAGGCACATATTGTTCAACAAGGATACGTCGGACCAAGAGTCCTATTAAGAATTACGCAATTATGAGCAAATAAAGTTAGACGCGTGTGGTGATAAATTACGCGAACCGGCAGATAACTAGACGCCTCACCAGCACTCAAACTGTTTTTTAAACTGCTTTCTGCCCGAGCTAATTCTTTTATTGTTTCTTGTTGTCTTTTTCCTCATCTTCTATTCCCTCCTATGTTTCCAGTTATTACAGGCAAATGTATACAGGCATAACATTGATAATGTCCTGATGATGATCCTATATCTTCTGTAAGGAACGAAACGCCGTCGACTTGTTGTACACCATATACACTTTGCTATTTAAGACTAATTATGTGTAATGGTGTCCCCACTATAATTTGCTTGTCATACCAAAAATTGTGTCATACAAACAATTTACTCTGCCTGAGCCTTTCTGTTTTGTTTCATGTTATGCGAGGTTGGATGCAGGCTTGTGTCCCACTTTAAATTGTTCCTTGTTACATTTTTTGTTTATTTAACTAACTGCATATTAAAATACCCCTGTCCGGCTGGATAGCGGTGATCCAGCGCGATATTAGCAAACAGCATTCATACACCAAATACTCACTTGGGCCCATACATTCATACTACGCTAATACTTACGCTGGGGTGTCAGTTGTACTCTTTATCAAAAATCCCTGCTACCAATTACCTTCTGATTGAAGAGTAATGACTTACCAATGGATCCTTTGATAATTGGGAAGTTTAAAATGAGTGACATTCATTACAGTACATAATCCTGAAATAACCACTGAGTCAGGAAGTTTTAAAATGTTTATCTAAAGAATTTAGCAGAGTAAATTACAGAACCACATGATACTCAATCGCATATCAAGGATGAAGCATAGAATAAAAATTATTGATTAATGACGGTCCCTCAGAAAAGAGAAGATAGAGACAGCAGCGCAACTAAAGGTTGCAGGTATATTTACCTAAGTGCGAGAATCAAACCCCTTGGCCAAGGAGTTGGAAAGATAGGACCCAGGAAGGATGAAAAGCAAAAGGCCTCCTCCAGGTTCAGGACAGGACAGGTGACCTCTCTATAACGACGCCTGCGTCGTTCCCTCTCTGATTCTCGGCTTCTCCTCGATTCTCCTGTGTCTTCCTTCTAATGGACTCCGCCGCCCCCTCCTCAGGACCTCTCTGGACAGCGATTCGGACTGCAATCGATCAGCTTGCCGGTCTGGAGCTTCTGCCTGTCAGCATGAACGCCTGTTCTCTCTGGTCTCGTGCAGCACTGCTTCCTCCAGTCTCCTCTGGTCTGATTAATTAGCTAATTCTATATCTTTTATACCCTTCTACACCCATGTACCTCCCCTTAATGTTGCCAAAATATGGGACCACTATTTCTGATTGGACAGGGACAGGGGGTTGATCCTCACACCATATTTTAATTATTTCAATTTACTAAAGCCCATTGTTTTAAAATACCGCCCATTGATTTTATTACATTTGCTTTATTTCCCACCGGTCTCACGACAAATTTTGTATTTTATTCATATAAAATGTTGCATTTCCGCAGGAACATCTAGGAGTGCAGTGGTGTCGGCCAGCAGGTCATGGCCTTGGACGAGGTCCAGGTTGACTTCATCCCTTTCTTTCTCGGCAGCCCTGCAGGACGCATGTGCAGGATCATTGTCACACGAGTTTTCAGTTCACCAAACCCAGGCCCAAATTTACGAGCTGATAAAAGTCAAAGAAGAAAATATTAAAATCACAAATAAAATGTTTCACTGTATACCCACTCTTTCTACTCTATTCCCATTTAATTATAAATTCTATCCCGCGTTAGAGAAACGACAATTTAATAATAACACGAGAGCAAACTGTAGTATGTGAGAACATCAAGCAGCCATTTTAATGCACACTGCGCAGGAGCAGGAGTTTCCCACCAAGCAAAGAGAGACGTCACACCACATGATATGGATGAGACATGCGCAGTAAGGTTCCCGCGCTTTAGCGGCCATTTTAGAATAAAGACAAGCGTTATTCGTTAGTTAAACACAAAGGCAAGCTTCCTTGCTATTCATGTAGTGTATGCAAGGTTAGTACAAACAATACAAGTTTAATAAATTAATACTGTGAGGAGATTGCGTCCGAACAAGTCTCATTTGTGAGTCCTTGCTCCATCAATCCCCTCTCTGATGGCGTTTCTGAGCCATCAAATATTACCCACAATCAGATGCCAACTTTTAGCATATAATAGTTTCATTTTCATTTTTATACTTTCTATTTTTCACATCCCCTTTCAACTTTTTGTATAATTCACTTCTCAAGTCTTCTAGTTCAAATTCATCAAACTTTCTCTTCTTTCCTTTTCCTGTCACAGTATACGATTCATTCTTTCTACGGCATTTGCACCATATTGTTACTGACAGTACTATTATTGCTATCCCTGCTAAGGGTACTAATATTTGACCTATAAGTCCTTTTCCTATATTAGTAAACCAGGTACCAATTGACGCAATACTACTTGTCAATCTTTCCCATACACTATCAACTTCCAGTGGTTTTAATTCCTTTTCAAGTTTAGTTATATTCTGTATATACGTTCCAATTTCCGCACTCTTATCAGGAATATAAGTGCAACAGTGTTTTGTCTTCAATAATTTACAGACTCCGCCCTCTTTTGCCAATATAATGTCAAGAGCAAGTCGGTTTTGCATAACCATAGACCTAATCGCAACCATCTCCGCATTAATCATTAGGAATCCTCCAGCAGTATCCGTTGATAAACGATCAACCACTGTAGACAATTTACATATTTTCCTTGAGTTCAGAATTATTCCCACTGAAGGTATCAATGCACCAAATATATCACCTACAATTTCTGAAAAACTAGCTCTTTTACTACGCGTTAATTCACTACTATTTTCATTGCTCCCAGTGTTTCTTTTTACGTGGTATATCTTTGGAAATACTATTCCAAAATAACAACTTCCATACCACCGTGCAGGAAGCCTAAAATAAGCCTTATTCCCACATACATAATAGATTCCAGGAAAAACTGGATCCGTTCCTCCTTTGAGTCCCCAACCTCCAAGAATTAAGAAATTGTGTTCACATTCACTGGTACCGATGAAAACATTGTTATAGTCAGTCTTTAACCTATGAAGACAAATTTTTCCTGTTTTTACGAAATCCAGAGTCATAGCAGCTTGAGCTTTGCCAGGTGTGTAACTTCCCTCTTTCTCAGCCCAAGGTGGCAAATGAGCCTTATGCTCAGAAGCTTTCTTTTGAAAATCCTGTCTTCTATCTTCTACTAAATTCAAAAATATCTTTTCTTCTTCGTGTAAAGAACATGTTAGATTGTTTCTATGTGCATGTGTTATGTCTATTGATTTCATTGTTAGGAAAAATTCTCCCATAAACTGTGCATCTTGATTACTAAGCACTGGGTTCATACTCTTTCGAATCGGAAACTCAGAAAATATCACATCTATGTTTGAATAATAATATTGAAGTCTCCCTATTCTATAAAATAAACTAGACAATACACTACATGATATGCCATATGTCAATGGTAAGTGATGATATGTTAATCCTTCTGCTACTGATTCGGGTAACTTCATACAGACATAACAATTACTAACTTCCATGGTATCTACATATTGAAATAATAACTTTGTGAAAACATTTAAACTAGTGTCGTTATCAGTTATTTCATGATGAAATTCTGGTTCATTTTTTGCCATTAGTTCTACTCTATTGCCCTTCATGTTTGCTGTCCTTTCCTTAGTTTCGTTATTAATCTTTTTATCCATTATCATAAGGTAAGGAACTGCTACAATCAGGACTAACCATACTATAAGCACCATTACTAGACTACATATGCATATTGCACAGCATCTTCTACAACATCTCTGTTTTGGTCTCCCAGCAACTCTATCGTCAGTCATTTTCGACAAGGAAGATTGCTCTTCTTATCTATTTTTGCTTTTCTTTATATGACTCTTTTGCGTAGTCAAGGTGGTCTTGTTTCTTTCTCGTACGTCAGTTCTGCACTTGTTCCTTCGTCACCACTTTCACTTGACTCTGAACTTTCGTAATCTTCAAGAATAATGTAAGTCCAATCAGGACCCTTGAATTTGTTGTTCACAAGTTTCAGTCTTTTACTTCTTCTTTTCTCAGTTTTGCTTTCTTGTTCTGTTTGACTTGTTACTTCATTTACTTGATCTGGATCTTCACTTCTGGTTGTTATGTGGTATTTTACTCTTTTAATGACACTAGGCCAATGATCACCTTTTCTTGTTTTCTTTGTTTGTACTGTCTCTTTGTTTTCGTCTTCAGAAATTCTTTTATCTTCACGTTTCAACACAGTTTCGTTTTCTGCAATTACTGTTTCTCTTATTTGTTCCTTTTCAGGTCTGATTGGTTTCTCTTCAGCAGCTCCACTGTGAGTCTCCAATAAGTGACCTTGTTCTTGATTTATTTCTCCATGTTCGTGATTCTCAGGATCTTCTTCTTCTGTGTACTTGTCTGGATCTAACTGGTTCTGATCAGGGCTTATTGCACTTTGTACTTCTGCAGCCTGACCGGATTCTTCTAAACCTGTCTGTCCCTGCTCAAAATTTGTTGGATTTTCGTTTATTTGAGTCCAGTTTCTTTTCCCTATCTGGCCTTGCTCAGGTTCTCTTATCGTATCTTCTTCTTTTCCCTGAGCTGCTTCTTCACCTATCTGATCTTCTTCGATTTCTTCCAATTTTGTTTGACTTCTTGTTCTGTGGTAAACTTCAGGAATTTCTACCACCGGTATCCAGTCCTGACTTGTGCTCGGTTGTTCTTCTTCAGCTTCTCTTGAATCTCGAGCCTGAGATTCTTCAGCTGGGCAACCTTCAGCTTCCTCAGTGATTGATGTTGACTGAGGATTTTCTTCCTCAGGGTCTGGTACTCTCTTGGTGTGGCTTACATGAATCCAATTAGGAAATCCTGCACACTTCACTGCTGTATTTGTGGTCAGTATGACTTGACAAGGTCTGCCCCATCTAGGTGATAGACACGTTTCTCTGGTGTGATTCTTCACTACCACCCAGTCACCAGGATTCAGATCATGTTCTTGTTCAGGCTGCCTGGAAACTGCGCCTTCTCCAACCTGGTGAGAGACAGAACGCACTAGGTCAGCCAGTCCCTTGCAATAGTCCAGAACCATATCATCAGATATATTCAGCAGTTTATTTGTGGGAACATGTGTCTGTCTCATTGCTCTTCCCATCATTATCTCGTGTGGGCTCAATCCGATATTTCTATCAGGAATGCTTCTGAGTCCCATTAAAACAAGTGGCAATGCATCCGGCCACTCTAATGATGTTGATGCACACATTTTTGCCAGTCTGGATTTTATAGTGCCATTCAATTGTTCAACCACCCCAGAAGCCTCTGGACGATATGCACAGTGCAGTTTCTGTTCAATTTTGAATGCTTCACAGATTATTTGGATCACTTCACTGTTAAAATGCTTTCCTCTATCTGATTCCAAAGTTACTGGGAAACCAAACCTAGGAATGAGTTCTCGTAGCAACAGCTTTGCGACTGTAATGCTGTCATTTTTCCTGGTAGGGTAAGCCTCCACCCACTTTGAAAACAGACACACTATGACCAGTACATATTTCAACCCTCTGCATGGTGGTAACTGTATAAAATCAAACTGGAGTCTTATAAATGGACCCTCTGCCTTTCCAATCTTCCCAAACCCGATTATTGTCTTCCTCCCTGGATTATGCATCTGGCAAGTCAAACATCTCTGGCAAAGACTCTCTGCAACAGCCCTGAATTTTGGATTGTACCAGTTTTGTCTAAAAAGCCTAATCATTGCATCTCTCCCTATGTGGGTGTCTCCATGATAAATTCTGGCCATTTGTGAGAGTAGACAGTCTGGCATGACTGGTCTGCCATCAGCGCAGATCCACACCTCGTCATCTCCTCTTTGAGAGCAACCCACTTTGATCCATAAATTCTTTTCACTTTCATCAACATCATCTTGCAATCTTTTAACATCATTCCATGTTTCAGGTGGCACATACAGCATAAGTTGGCAGCTGATTCCCATTCTTTCCACCCTTTTCTTGACTGACAATCTATTTTTGGCACAATGTTGAGCCACTAGATCAGCATATCGATTGCCGACTACCACCCAGTCATCTCCTGACTGGTGTGCGGCACATTTCACCACAGCCAATTCTTGTGGTGATTGTATTGCTTCCAGCAATTCCCTTACAATCTGTCCATTTTTAATGGGGGATCCTGAAGAAGTCATGAAATCCCTCTGCATCCATAGTTGGCCAAAATCATGCACAACCCCGTAACCATATTGGCTATCTGTAAATATAGTTACTTTTTGATTCCTCCCAATTTTGCAAGCCTTTATCAATGCAATCAATTCAGCTATTTGTGCAGATTTGACTCCTGGTAAATTGGATGCTTCGATTATTCCAGTTAATTCACACACCGCATAGACAGCAGTTAGTTTACCGTCTTCATGCCTTTGGCATGAACCATCAACAAATAGCTCCCTGTCTGGCTTTCTAAGGGGCTGTTCTTCGATGTCTGGACGTGGTTTTGTGCATAACTCTGTGACTTTTAAACAATCATGTTCTTCTTCTTCGTCATCGTTAACTTCCTCATGATATGGGTCTGGTAGTAAGGTAGCTGGATTTACTATCGTGCACCTTACCATGGTCACATTTTCAGCACCCATTATTATTCTCTCATATTTAGTCAGCCGACTAGGAGTAAGATGTTGAGTTCGGGTTCTTGTCAACAGAATCACAACAGCATGTGGAACAAACACTTTCACAGGATGTCCCATCACAATTGACTCACTTTGTTCAATGCTCAAACAAGTAGCTGCCACTGCTTTTAAGCATCCTGGCAACGCGGCTGCCACTGGGTCCAAAGTAGCAGAAAAATATGCTATAGGACGTCTGTCTAATCCATGTCTCTGAGTTAGGACAGAAAGTGCACAATTTTCTCTTTCATGACAGAATAATGCAAATTCTCTTTTATAATCAGGCATGCCTAAGGCAGGTGCTGAACATAGGGCATTTCTCAATTTTACAAAGGCTTCTACACTTTCGTCCTCCCACTCCACAGGATCCTTTGCTTTCTTTTTTGTCATGTTAATTAAGGGCTTAGCTAACATGGAAAATCCTGGTATCCATTGTCGACAGTAGCCTACTATTCCTAGGAACATTCGCACTTGTCTTTGGGTTACAGGCATTTGCATTTTCTTTATTAATTTTACTCTCTCTGAGGTACTCTTCTTTTTCCTCTCTCAATTTGGTGTCCCAGATATTTAACTGCTGTTGTACAAAACTGTAATTTTTCTGGTGAAACTTTATGCCCTTCTTCAGCTAAATGATTTAATAGTGCAATAGAATCAACAACACAGTCCTCTCTGGTGTTTGATGCCACCAGCAAGTCGTCAATATATTGGACTAAGACTGAGCTTCCTGGCATCACTAGTTTCTCAAGGCACTTTTTCAATATCTGATTAAAGATAGAAGGACTTTCCGTGTACCCCTGAGGAACACGATTCCATACATAGACTTTGTTCTCAAATTTAAATGAAAAAAGATACTGGCTGTCTGGGTGCAGTGGTATTGAAAAGAATGCTTGGCATAAATCAATCACTGTGAACCATCCTGCACTCCAAGGGATATGGTATAGAATTACTGCAGGATTTGGCACTATAGGACAACAAGGTTCCACAATTTTATTTATTTTCCGCAGGTCTTGAACAATCCTATATTTTCCACTAGGTTTCTTTAATCCCATTATTGGTGAATTACAAGGGCTTCTCATTACTTCTTTTAGTATGTTTTGTTTTACCATTCGATTTATTTCTTCAATGACTCCTGCCTTTACTTCTGCACTCATTTTGTACTGTTTGGTATTTGGGAAAATTGCACCTTCCTTTACAGTAATTTTAACTGGATCTATTTTAGCCATAAGTCCTACTTCTTTTCCTGTGAAATCCCATACTACGGGGTTTACTGTACCTTTTAATTCTTCTGGCAACTCATCTTTTGTTATTAACGAAAACATCTCATCTACTTCTGTACCTTGTTTTGCAATCATAAACTTATACACATGATCTTCATCTGGGGTCTGAACTGCCACACCATCCGGTGTGCAGAAAATTGTACAATTCATTTTACATAACAAATCTCGGCCCAATAAATTTACTGGACTGGAATCACACACTACAAATTGATGCATTTCTCTGAAATTTCCAATTTTAACTTCCATTGGTTCGGTAAGAGGTGTTCTAATTCTTTGATTAGCTACCCCTACTACTTGGATATCTTCACCAGAGAGAGGAAGGTCTGGAATGTCTGCTGTTCTCACAGTAGACCTGGTAGCACCAGTGTCCAAAAGAAAAGTAATATCATTACCTTTCACGTTCCCTTCAACATATGGACCTGACTGATCTACCGGTAAGGATGCGCTAAGTACGCACTCCTTCTCCCCCTCTCCTAGGCACCGTCATGAGCTGTACTGACAGAAATCGTCCTGTAAAAGAAACTGTGAAGTTACATAGTCATTCTTACCACTTCCTCCTTGATATCCGACGTCTGTACCGTGCTTTGCTCTGCTTACATTACCCTGAATAGGTGCAGGTGGCAACTGACTGAGGATTTACACCCTGCTGTGAGTCATTCTGCGTCTGTGGATTTAAATTTTGATTTGGGCCATTATTATTCTGAATCTTTTTACATTCATCCTTCCAATGCCCCAATTTTCCGCATCCATGACAAGGAAATTTATTTTTAGCTTCTTCTCTACTCATTCGTCCTCTCACTTTTCCACCATTCCCAGTCTCACCACTCGTTCCAGAATCTTTTCCTTGATTTTCACTCGGATTGTCTAAATTAATTCCCTGTTTTTCAGCCATTTTCACCTGAGCCCACATTACTTTCTCCTGTAATTTCTTGTGTCTATCCTCAATATCATCTCCACAGTATTTTGCATATTTCAAGATCTCGTCGATGGGTTTCCCTTGCCAACATAACATGTGCTGCTTAATCATCTGACAAATCTCTGGCTTCAGACCATAAACAAATCGATAAACAAACTGACTCATGTTCTTATCTCCAATGTTCTCAAATCCACTATACTGTTTAAATACCTGCAATAAACGTTCATAGTAGGAATGTACTGATTCATTAGCTTCTTGGGTAGTTCGGTCTATTTTCACCCAATCTGTTTCTTTCGGTGGTATTTTCCCTTTTAGGTAAGTTATTACTTGCTGGTACTTTTTCATTACATCATTTGAGGGGGGCACCTGTCTTTGGGTCTCTAGGATATTCTTCACTTGGCCAATCAACTGTAATTTTACAATCTGTCCACAAATCGGCAGGTACCACTATGTCAAATAACCCATCCAAATCCTTTAACAATACTTTTGACACCTTCACAAACCTCTCAACCTGCTTGTATCATTCAATTGGCTTTTCTCTCAACTTTGGAAAGTCATTCGTAAATGACAAAATATCCTGTCTGCTCCATGGGACATGTACATATCCCCCTCCTGGTACTTCTTGCATCGGGTACATTTGGTCTGCTTTCCCTGTCTCTTTCATCACATATTCAGATGCTGTTCTGCTTGATCGTGCCTCTTCCTTTTTCTTGGCCCATCTAGTTCTCCATTTATCTAGATCTCCCCATTTCTGTAAAACTGTCATCAATTCTTTCACTTGTAATTTTCTTCCAGAGGCATTCATGTTTTCTAAATCTTTATCTGAAAAATCTGCTCTATAGGGTTTCTGCAACACTTTTGATCTCCCTATTTCGATTCCCATTTGCAGAGCTAAATCTGATAATTTTTCATGGAATAATTTTACATTTTTGGTGATACTTCTGCATACGAATAATAATTCTTCTTCATCATATGTATTTAAGCGATCTAGCCCTACATTTCCTGCTATTATTTCTTCTAATTCAACTTTTAATTTATAAATGTCCAACATTTTTGGAGGTGTACACTGTTGATCTGATCCTTGTGCCCACCTTTCTAAGTCTTCGGGTGTTACTACAGTGACACTTTTTGCTCCCGATGAAGTTATTAGGTTTATATCTTTCGAGCACCCAGGTGTAGCTCTTCTGGGAGTACTATTTACAGAATCTCGAATGGGTAAATCCATTAATGATAACGTAGATACATCGGCGAGGGAGCAAGATGGCGGATTGAAGCCGCCACAGAGTGCAGCAAATGGAGATTCCCCCCGTTAGCCTGAGAAACTGCTATTGATAACGCCAACACTTTGCTGATTGCTAAAATACGCCAAATATGCTGCTGTACCTGTGAACCCAGTTCGAGGGGTGAAATAACGAGGAGCAGGTCTCGGATCAGCCCGGTGAACACGGGTGAAGAGTTGGATGTGGCGTTCAAGCGGGGCTCGTATCTGGTGGCTGCTGCGGGTCGAACGGCTACCTGCAGGGAGAGCCTCGGGCCGATCAGCGCTCGACTGGCCACGTCTACCGCTCACAGTCGTCCCTGCCACGTTCTGGATTCTGCCAGAGGCTGGAGCACAGGTTGGAGCTCGGGTTCAGATCGGAGCACAGTCCCTGCTACAACAAGCGATGGCACCTAAGAATCCAGCTAGATCCACGCGTACCGGTAGGACTGCTGCGGCTGGAGAAAACAATAATGAAGGGACTTCATTGGAGAAAACAGGTCAGACTCTGAATAAATCACTCATCCGCATGCCACAGCTCTTTAAATCGGTTGAAGATACTGCCAGCAAACCTGAAAAGAGAGAAACGGAGAGGGAGACTAATGGCAACATTGTTACCGCGGTCTCAAACCCAGCAATTTAGCTGGGCAACACAATTGCAGTACTAAGTAGTGAGGCCCTCAGTGATCCCTGGCATAGCGGATTTTTGGTTTTGGAGACAGAAGTAACAAATGAGATGCTGGTCAGGGGTCCGGGGGCCGAAAATAAAGAAATAATAGTACCAACAGCAGTACCAACAACATCTGTAGTAGGAGTAATGGACAAAGATCTTGTCAGCCCCTCCGGCTCCTTCGGGGCGGTTGGGGTAGCTGAAGCATTAAACTACCAAGGGCTGGTAAATACACTACAGGACATGTCTGGCACATTAGACCCTGGGACGTATCCCTCTAATATTGGCACGGATTCACTGGCAGAGCTGGGGGCAAAGATGTATGCAGCTATAGATAACTTGACGGAAGATGCAGATGCGTGTGTGGACTCAGGCTCTAATGAAGAGCGCGAAGAGACGGAGGAGACCATAACATCCCCTATGGGAGCGAATAAGGGCTCTGTGGGCAAGAAAGGCAGAGGCAAGTTTAAAAATAAAAATAAAAAACTGACCTGCGGGCAATCTACCGTAAGAACTAAGGCTATCGCTGATAATAGTCCTCTACGAAAATGGGTGCAAGCAAAGGGAGGTGTTAAGACGATGGCACTTCGGTTGTCAGGCTCCAGTCTATTGGAGGAGGGCCTCACGAAAGCTAATACAACTAATATAATTCATGCAATTATACCAGGATCATTGGATAGCCCTAAGTTAGATCGGCCTGATCAAATTATACCTCCAGCTATGTCTCCGGCTAATAACTTGGTCCATATTACGGAAAGTCAGAGTTTGAATCTGAATCTGAATCAACCAATTGCTCAGCCGGGAGTTGAGATTGGGGTCAGTAAAGAGAAAACATCATTTGACCTGATACTTCAACTGCTTAGCGAGCAGAAATATGAAGCGCAGCAACACTATGTGCAAGTACGAGAAGACAATGATAAAATGCATCGCTCTTTATCTGAGTTGGCAGGCAAACTAGGGGGCTTGACGCAGGAGATGGCAGAATTACAACAGAGGGTGGTGGATACTGAAGAACTGTCTTCTCGCACAGAAGTCTGTGTAAATACACATGAAGCTCAGATCATAAGCCTACAGGCCAAGGTAGAAGACATGGAAAATCGACAACGTCGACAAAACTTACGACTTTTTGGCATCCCAGAAGGGGCGGAGGGGGGAGATCCAAGAGCGTATATGGTTCAACTCTTTCAAAAAGCATTCCCTGATCTCTCTGACTGGGACTGGGACTCGCAACTGCAGAGGGTCCACAGATTACCGTTAGTACAGAAGAACAAGGGAAGTCAATACCCTCGCCCCTTTCTGATCTATGTGGGAAATTTCTTGCTGAGACAGGCGGTAGCACTGAAGGCTCGCCCTAATACTCCAGTTACGACAGAATCTGTAACTTTCTTTGTTAGATCAGATCTGAGTAAAATTACTATGGAGAAACGCTGGAAACTGCGACAATACATTGACCCTATCAAGGCTCTTGGGGGACAAGCTTTTCTTCAAGAACCAGCACGGCTAAAAGTACTTAAGAGTGGTCATACATATTTCTTCATGGATGATCGGGAAGTTGAGAAGATGTTAGTCAAATGGCGAAGAGAAGCTGCAGAGAAATAGCAGAATAATAACATAGAGCGGTGTTTGCCACTAATAATATGTTAATGGTCCAAGTATATAAAAATGTATAATAATTTAGGATTGTTGATGGGGGCGGCGATCTACTCTTTCTATGAAGAATATGGCTAAGGCTCACTAACTGGTTGTGCTATCTAAGGTGTTGGAGTTTTGGGATCGAGGGGGGGATCTCCATGGCTGTATCTCTTTAAGGCTGCCTAGACCAATGACAGCTGATCAGATAAAGGTAGTCTCCTCCGTGAGAAAGGGGAGTAGGGTGGGGAGGGGGTGGGGGGTGACGGGTGGGGTGGGAGGGGTTCACGGGGGGTTACATTTAGTAAAAATAACATGAGGGAAATGCATAATGAGAAGACAAGTGATGGGACTTTTTTTCCTCTTTTCTTTTGAAAAAATTCACGGAATGGATAGAATAAGATGTTTAACGTGGAATGTGGCGGGATTGAATAGTAGGAATAAACGTAGATTGGTCCTTGAAGAGTTAAGGATGTATAATCCGCACATAGTCTTAATTTCAGAAACACACATCTCTTATAAAGACCGGAATCTTTTAAAACAATTAGGGTATGAAGTAGTTGTCAGCTCAGAATTAAACGCTTCAATTCGAGGGGTCGCAATTTTGAAACATAAACAATTTAAAGTTGAGATTAGTAAGACACTTTCAGATAAAAATGGCAGATGGGCTATAGCTCAGATCATAGTTCAGGGCAGTAAATATACGTTCTGCGTTCTGTATGGACCAAATATAGACGATCCTACTGTTGTGGATAAGGTCAATATGGAATTGTTGGGCTGGGCGGGGAGCGGTTGGTAATGGGTGATTTTAACTGTATTATGAATTATGATGTGGATACTACCAGACGGGGGCATTTAAGAGGATGCGTAAAACACGGGCAGCAATTAGAGAATTAGGACGGATGCATGCCATAAAAGATGCTTGGCGGGTATTACATCCTGATGTGGCCGGCTATACTTACTACTCCGCTCCGCATAAATTGTGCTCCCGCATAGATATGGCCTGGGTATCAGATAGCGTTTTGGAGACAAGCCAGATGGAGATATGCCCAAGGGTTACTTCTGATCACAACCCTATCCTCATCTCCTTTAAAATTAAGACAGGGAAACAGAGTCCCCGGCTTTTTTCATTTCCTAGACATCTTTTTTCAAATGAGGATTTTATATTTAAACTTAAGATACATATAAAAGAATTTCTTGAAATTAATATTGGTTCAGCTTTACATACTGTGGTCTGGGATACTTGTAAAGCTAGCATCAGGGGCTTTACTCAACAGTATATATTTAGACAGAATCAGGAACGTAAAAAGAGGACAGACGAAACCATCGCAAGAATACTCTCAGTAGAAAATCAAATGGCTGAAGCACTTTTGCAGGGCTCAATCGAAGTAGAAGAATTGGGCTACATGCTAGTGGATCTTAAATCTGCTTTAAAAAATACATTTAGGGAAAGAAGCCTCATTAAATTGAATAAATATCGTTTATCCCAGTATGAGGGTGGGGAGAAAGTAGGGAAAATACTAGCATATAAGGTGGCAGATGAAAAAGCAAAAATTTTAGTTAAGGGTATTAAAGGGCCAAATAATGTGACGTATAATAGACCCCAGCAGATACTTGAACAATTTGCTAATTATTATAAGGAGTTATATACTCCTGAAACTAATCCGGTTTTAGGTGACATCGATACATATTTACAAATTAACTCAGTGAATCGTATTGAGGATGAACAACTAGATATGCTGACTAGTGATGTTACATTGGCCGAAATTAAATTGGCAGTTGCTGCTCTATCATCGGGCAAAGCATCCGGAGAAGATTCAATTCCTATGGAACTGTATAAAAAGTGTATTGAGGAACTAGCCCCATTATTTAGTTTAGTAGCTGGGTACATCGGATCTGGAGGAAAGCTCCTAAATCATGGAATATCACGCAGATTGTATTCTTTTTAAAAAAAACAAGCCAGCTGATGAGTGTGGGTCGTATAGACCCATCTCTCTTATAAATACTGACGCAAAAATATTTGCTAAAATACTGGCTACTCGTCTTGCCCCAATAATGTCTAGCTTGGTATCTCCACAGCAACATGGGTTTATCCCGGGCAGGGATACTACAACCCATATTAATACGGCCTGTACAGCATTTGATGTTGCCAGGGTTAAGTCGACCCCACTCGGTATGATACTATTAGATGCTGAGAAAGCATTTGACCGAGTGGGGTGGGATTATCTCTGGGCTATATTAAAAATCTTTGGGCTTAAAGGTCAGTTTCTACAATGGATACAAGCCCTTTATGATTATCCTAGTGCTAAAGTTTGCTACGCAGGGCTGCAATCATCATTTTTTTATACTCCGGGGAACCCGTCAAGGGTGCCCTCTGTCACCTTTATTATTTGCCCTGTCTATGGAACCATTTTTAGTGGCATTACAAAATCAGTCACGTATAATTCCTTTTGTCTCAGGTCTGAATACTCTTAAAATAACGGTATATGCAGACGACATTGCGGTATACTCAGTTGATGTAGAAGAAGCTATGGAAGGTATCTTCTTGGAAGCAAGGAGATTTGGGGCTGTTTCAGGCTATAGACTGAATACAAATAAAACTCAAGTAGTGATGAACTATAGACCATTGAATCCGATACAAGGAGTCTGTAATACTGCTACTTACTTGGGGATCAAAGTCTCGGCCAACTCAGTAGAGATAGGGGCATTAAACTATGACATATTACTGAAAGAGACAGCCATTATATTGAAAAAATGGCACAAGGTCCCTCTCAGTATAAGTGGGCGTATAAATTTAATTAAAATGAAGATTCTCCCTAAATTTCTTTATTTATTCCGGTCTATTCCTTTTCGTATTAATAATTCTTTTTTCAAACGTTTAGATGGTATATTAAGTAGTTTTATTTGGAGTTATAAAAAAGCGCGTCGCGCAATTGAGTTATTAAAACTTCCATTTAGTCAAGGGGTCTTGACTTCCCAGATTTTAAATTATACTTCTGGTCGGCCTTCTTGGGACGGATGCGTAGTTTAATAAATCCTAATAATAATCCCCTCTTCTACTATGTATTTATGCTGGGAGAAGAAGCTAAAATGTTTTTGTATCGAACCAACGATCCAAACTATTTTAAGCGGGTCAAATTCAAGACTGCACGGGATATTGTATTCATCTGGAGGGCTGTCGTTAATAAATACAAAATACCGATGTATCATCCTAAACTTCCCTTATGGGATAATCCAATCCTCCCAGGAATTTTTCATGATGGGGGTGGGAGACAATGGGACAATCTGGGTATAAAAAACTTAGGGGATCTATATGATTCTAATGGATTTTCAACATTTGATAAATTAAAGCTGCTATATAATATCACGGAGAGCATGCGGCTAAAATACTATCAAATTTGTGATTATTTTATACGCAGTATGAAACTTACGGTGCTATTAGATTCTGATATATGGGATTGTATGTATTCAGCTAAAGTTAAATCATTGATTAGTGTTGGATATAAAGGTTTTAATTCTTATAAAGAAGATGATTGTGGGAGATTAGCTGCACGTTGGAGTCAGAAAATGGGGATTACTATTACTGCTAAAACTATTTCGTCTGCACTCGGTGGTATCTGTAAATCAGTACACTCATCTAATCTGAGACTACAATTGCATAGAACTATCTGCTCACTGTATTACACTCCTGAAAGGATAGCGAAATGGTCACCAGCTAATTCCATTAGTGATCGGACTAGATGTCCAAAATGTGATTTATTTGGAGCTGATCTGCAACATATGTTTTTTCAATGCCCGTTATTAACAGAATTCTGGCGAGGAGTCACCAGAATTATGTCTCATAAGCTTGGAAAACCTATATTACTCACAGTGTCAGATGTGTTGTTTGGTGGACAGATTGGAGACCCTAGCCAGAGAGATCTTATAACTATTTTATTAGCTTGTGCTAGGTTAGCTATAGCCCGGGTCTGGATTGCAAGGAGCTCACCAACGACGTTGGAATGGTGGGGTATTGTTAAAGAAATATATAACATGGAGTCCGCACTTGCTAAAACTAGGGGATTCGATCATTGTACAAAATGGAAAAAATTTGGGGAGCATTTACTTAAAGACAAACGGTATTCCTCTCTAATTATCCTTTTTTTAATTAATTTTTTATTTATTTTTTATTTATTTTCTTTATGTTATGTTATGATACTGGTATTCCTGTCTACTTTATCTGCTTTGTTATTATGACCTCATGTTAACAATAAAAAGAGTTAAAAAAAAAAAAAAAAAAAGATAACGTAGATTCACAATCACTAAAGTGATCCTCAACCATTACTACTGCTTCAGGTTTAGAGACATTCACAGGAGTAGGTGTAACTAGCGGTGGAGGATAGTTTCCCTTGTCACCATATAATGGGACTACTGGACCAATTGTTACAGGTATGGTCAAAGAATCAGGATGTACTTTTATCTGTGTTATTTTCTGTATTAATTCTGCTCTGGTCTTCTCTAGGGCTTCTTTTTCTTTTATCGTGAAGTACCCTACTAGGTGTGAAATCATGCATTACCTGCGGTACTAGTGGAGTCTTTAATGGTGGTGCACTTGGGGTGCATCCACTTGTCCCTTCCTGATATGGTGGGGGGTTTCTTAATATTTCTTCCATAAATTCATCTTCTGAATCTCCATTTCTCATCAAATGTTTTGTCTTTTCTGTGCATTTGCTTCCTAATTTTTCTTCTGCTGTTAACAATGGATACAGTCCCTCTGTAATCATTGCCCTCCTCCATTGTTTCATCTGACTGTCCCTAGACTCATGTTGGTTCCGGGGAAAAAATCCTCGATAACCCCTATTACTCCTGGATCGGTCACGCTCAAATGCCTCGGTTTCCCATTCCTCTAAGGCTTCGTATTGAGTTAATCTAGGTCTGGGTTCTACGTCATTCATCCTCAATCTCAAATTTTGAAGAATTCGCCCATTGAAAGTGCCATTCTCGGGAAATGCTAATATTCCATCATTTTTGGTATATTCTATCCAATTCTCTATCCATACACAAGTATGATAACCTCTCTCCATCATCATGAATGAAGCAGGCGTTTTAGCTGGTGGAATGATAATTCCTTCTCTAGTTTTGATTGGTTTATCCTTTTTAAAATAATTCTTAATCTTTTGCAGAAATGACATTTTTCTCTTTTCTCCGTACATTTTGGGTAAATCTCGATGTATAAAATTATATTCTGCAAAGCCTAAATATCTCCTATCCGGACGAGTTCCTGTTAAAGTCGGATCGCGTTTTAACATGCAATCCCTTATCCACTAAGATTCTAGCTTTTATGATACCAACCAATTTTTCTGAACCAATCCTAGCGTGGCCTTTCTGTGACGTTTGTCTGTCAACCCCTCCTTTACAATCTGCGCTTCTCTGTCCCTCGCTGTTTCAACCAATCCCTGCGCGGCACCTGTGACGTCAGTACTGCTCCTGACTACTGACCCCTCCTTTACAAGAGTCGTTGCACACCCGCTGTTTCAACCAATCCCAGCGCGGCGTTTGTGACGTCAGCTCCCTCTCCGGCAGCTGACCCTCCCTTTACAAAATCATACGCAAAAACTTTTATTTTCTCTTCGGCTTTAATTAAAATTCAGTAACAACATAAAACATTCGCTATCGTGTCAGTTTCTCTAAGATCGAAAAGATAGTTTCTCTCACACGTAGTAAAAACCCTTTCCGTTTTACTAAACATACACTACGAGTAAAAACCCTTCCGTTTACTCTTCACACAAGCTTCCGAAATACCTGTTACTTCTTCAATGTTACCCTTTCTAGGTTTTATAACATCAAATTTTCACCAGCCTATTCCTTTGCTATTACTCACATGCATAGAGTACCTAACGAGTACTGATAGCCCTGCTTAACTTTTCAGTACTATTTCTGCCTGACAGATAACCTCACTGCAGTATGGCTTCCACTTACCATCCGCTATTCAACTTTTCCCCGGGGATTCTAGACAACATAAAACAAAACTTCGAATATACGGATGTTAGTTCAAAAAAATAAAATTCTCATTACCCAATTAACAAAGAGTAACCATCCTCTGATCACCAGAAAACTGATCCAGCGCGATATTAGCAAACAGCATTCATACACCAAATACTCACTTGGGCCCATACATTCATACTACGCTAATACTTACGCTGGGGTGTCAGTTGTACTCTTTATCAAAAATCCCTGCTACCAATTACCTTCTGATTGAAGAGTAATGACTTACCAATGGATCCTTTGATAATTGGGAAGTTTAAAATGAGTGACATTCATTACAGTACATAATCCTGAAATAACCACTGAGTCAGGAAGTTTTAAAATGTTTATCTAAAGAATTTAGCAGAGTAAATTACAGAACCACATGATACTCAATCGCATATCAAGGATGAAGCATAGAATAAAAATTATTGATTAATGACGGTCCCTCAGAAAAGAGAAGATAGAGACAGCAGCGCAACTAAAGGTTGCAGGTATATTTACCTAAGTGCGAGAATCAAACCCCTTGGCCAAGGAGTTGGAAAGATAGGACCCAGGAAGGATGAAAAGCAAAAGGCCTCCTCCAGGTTCAGGACAGGACAGGTGACCTCTCTATAACGACGCCTGCGTCGTTCCCTCTCTGATTCTCGGCTTCTCCTCGATTCTCCTGTGTCTTCCTTCTAATGGACTCCGCCGCCCCCCTCCTCAGGACCTCTCTGGACAGCGATTCGGACTGCAATCGATCAGCTTGCCGGTCTGGAGCTTCTGCCTGTCAGCATGAACGCCTGTTCTCTCTGGTCTCGTGCAGCACTGCTTCCTCCAGTCTCCTCTGGTCTGATTAATTAGCTAATTCTATATCTATTATACCCTTCTACACCCATGTACCTCCCCTTAATGTTGCCAAAATATGGGACCACTATTTCTGATTGGACAGGGACAGGGGTTGATCCTCACACCATATTTTAATTATTTCAATTTACTAAAGCCCATTGTTTTAAAATACCGCCCATTGATTTTATTACATTTGCTTTATTTCCCACCGGTCTCACGACAAATTTTGTATTTTATTCATATAAAATGTTGCATTTCCGCAGGAACATCTAGGAGTGCAGTGGTGTCGGCCAGCAGGTCATGGCCTTGGACGAGGTCCAGGTTGACTTCATCCCTTTCTTTCTCGGCAGCCCTGCAGGACGCATGTGCAGGATCATTGTCACACGAGTTTTCAGTTCACCAAACCCAGGCCCAAATTTACGAGCTGATAAAAGTCAAAGAAGAAAATATTAAAATCACAAATAAAATGTTTCACTGTATACCCACTCTTTCTACTCTATTCCCATTTAATTATAAATTCTATCCCGCATTAGTAGCGTTAGAGAAACGACAATTTAATAATAACACGAGAGCAAGCTGTAGTATGTGAGAACATCAAGCAGCCATTTTAATGCACACTGCGCAGGAGCAGGAGTTTCCCACCAAGCAAAGAGAGACGTCACACCACGTGATATGGATGAGACATGCGCAGTAAGGTTCCCGCGCTTTAGCGGCCATTTTAGAATAAAGACAAGCGTTATTCGTTAGTTAAACACATAGGCAAGCTTCCTTGCTATTCATGTAGTGTATGCAAGGTTAGTACAAACAATACAAGTTTAATAAATTAATACTGTGAGGAGATTGCGTCCGAACAAGTCTCATTTGTGAGTCCTTGCTCCATCAGCGGTAAAAATATAGTACTGATTGGGTCTATATTTATTGTTTGCTCTCATTAATCCTTGTCTACGGACCACTGTCTTTAGAAATAGCAGTATTAAGGAAGGCAGCTCTGGTCTTAGATTGCCAACTTCCCTCAGTGGAATCATCCAAAGACCCTTTGCTGGATGTTTTTCACCAAGTTGAGATGTAAGTGGAACCTTTACTCCCTTATAATGAGTCTCAATATGCCCTTTTGTTAGGACCTTGGGCGAAACCAGTAACGGGAGCTCCAGTTGACAGGGCTATAGCCATAGGCATCAACCCACCCCTGGGGACCCTGTTTCTCTCTTGCGTCATCCCACCATGACATGACTGGTGGTTCAGGCTGCTACAGCTTCGCCTAGAGTCCTTCCCTCGGTTCCACCAAATAAAGAATCCAGATGGCTGGACCACTGTGGGAGGAATATATTCTCTTCCGTCAGTTTGGCATTCAGGTAGTTAAACATGATGTCTTTTCGGCAGTTTCTCATGCTTTATCGGACTCAGTGGTGCATCGGGTGCCTTCTCTTTGAGAGGAAGTCAGGAGTGAACTCCTTTAGGTGGTACAAGATGGCCGGGAAGCGGTGAAATTCGCCATCAAATGTGTAATGGACACCACCGTTTCTGTGGGTAGAGCTAGGGCTCAGTCAGTTGCACTGTGCAGACGTGCTTGGCTGCATCAGTCGGGGTTTTTCATAGCCTGTACAGGATAGGCTGAAAGATATGCCATTTGATGGTGTGCATTTATTTGGTGCGCATGCTGATTCAGCTTTAAGGTGATTCAGAGATGCTCGGTGTGATAAGGCCAACTAGACATGTCTTTGAAGGTGTTGGGGTCTTTCTTTCTGACCTGTGTGAAAAGAAGTGTTTATACATGACTGAGTTACAATATGTATTTCATCTGGTGACAACTAGTGTGGTGCTTATGGTTAATGCAGGGGTTCATGGTTCTTTAGATAACCTTGCAATTCTTTTCACGTTTTTTCCTGACACTTACTTCCGGTCAATTAGGATTACAGGAGTCGTATTCCACGATAAGTGGCTTTCTTGATTATTCTGCTTGGTGCAGAAGTACGACTTCATCCTTCAGCTCTGTTGATGACAGTTTTTCAGCTGTTTATTTGTGTTTGGTTTTTAAATGCTTTACTCTGAAGAATAGCTGAATCTCAAGAATCTGTACCTTTATGGTATGTACCGTACTCTATATGGAGTATCTTTTGTATGTTATGGGTGGCATTTCTAAACATATATGTGCTGAGTTGGGATTTCTCGACTTGTGCACTATTAGACTCTCATTTGAGGGGGCAGAGTTTCACCCTCTGTGTCGGGGTATTTCCCTGACGTACGCGATCATACATGTGTGAAGTTTGGTACCCCTTGTTATGTACTTTTGATATTTGTACCTGGATGGAAGTCTCAGTATATGTGATTTGCCTTTTGATAGGAGGGTTTATTTACAATGATCCTCCCATTGGTCTTGCTTAATTACTTGTCTTACGTTTAGGTGTTAGACGTAGTAAAAGTTCTCTACTTTTGACAGATTTAGAGCATTATTAACCAAAAGCTTTCAATCTTGTGAGCCTTAGGACACTGTGTTTTGCTCTTCAGGTTCTGTCCTATAGCCATTGCTATTTGATTGGCTCTTCAACCCCTTCGTATAGACATGGTTTGTTTGTCCATGGTCCTTGGACATGATTGTTTTGTTTTCCTGGGATTATGTCATGCTTTTATAGATCTCCATGGAGACGTAGTCATTCCCTTGATTCCATTCATTCTGTTATAAAGGATACTTAATATTCTTGGCTCCTTTGGGGTTGTTATAAGTTTTTGTGTTATTACTAAAGAACTTCTTCTTTTCTGAAGGACAGTTTCCTCTAATGGTGTACCTTTTCTTCTCTATGAAGGTTTTCATATACGTGGCCCATGAGGGGAATAGGTGTTTGCCTCATAGCTTCTACGTTTTGTAGATGGCTTTTATTCTTATCTTATAGCTAGATGCTTGTAGTTGGGTTCACACTTAGCGAAGTGTGTTCCCTAGATGGCATATACAAATTGATGTTTAATTTATAGATCGATCGGATCTTTTCTTACTCTATTTAAGGATCGTTGCTCTTCTAGATGACAACTATTTTCACCATTCAACTGACTCTAATTGTTTATAGTTTGGGTTCACACTTTACAGAGTGTGGTCTCTAGATGGAATATACAACATCAGTTGGATTCTTTTTTATTATAAAATCCTTTACATTTTCCAGTTTAAGTATGGGAGACCCTTTCTGGATCATCTGTTGATGGGTCTGGGAGACCCTTTCTGGATCATCTGTTGATGGGTCTGGGAGACCCTTTCTGGATCATCTGTTGATGAGTCTGGGAGACCCTTTCTGGATCATCTGTTGATGGGTCTGGGAGACCCTTTCTGGATCATCTGTTGATGAGTCTGGGAGACCCTTTCTGGATCATCTGTCGATGAGTCTGGGAGACCCTTTCTGGATCATCTGTCGATGAGTCTGGGAGACCCTTTCTGGATCATCTGTCGATGAGTCTGGGAGACCCTTTCTGGATCATCTGTCGATGAGTCTGGGAGACCCTTTCTGGATCTTCTGTTGATGAGTCTCTATTTATAAAGTAAGGTCACCTACTTACCTTGGCTTTCACTAGGCTATCAAGGTTTCTTTTTCATACTTAATATTTTATTCAACTTTATACTACTATTGCCTGATGATGATGTCTCAGGCAATTTGCATTACGCTGATGTTTTGGGTGGCTGTTGCTGTCCTACGTGGTATGATGCCACTGTGGTTTCCATACTGGTATGTCAGTATTGTTTGACTGATTAGTAATACATAGGCGGTTATTTATTTTGCTCCTATGTCAGTGCATATCTTGGAGATATCCTACAGGTATTTGTATTTTCCCTAGTAGATTTTCCTAGATTTTCCTAGGGATAAGACTGGTTCTATGCCAATAGCTGCTATTGCCGGGTCACGTGGCTTGGTGGTCTAATGTGTCCACTGTAGGGGCTTGTTTTCCACCTCATGGTCACAGGTTCAAAGCTTGGCGGGTCCACACAGCCTTTCATCCTTCTGAGGTCAATATAGTGAGTACCATTGAGTTGGTTAACAATAAACATCTGTTATTCAATGCCATGCCAACATACCCTTTCTGGGAAACGTGCACTTTACAAGGTTATGTTATGTTGTCTTTTTTATAGAGCATTTGTTATGCTTTCCCACAGGTGAAGGACCTTTCTCTGTGTTTACAGAGCAGGTCTGCTTGGATAGAACTCTATATGGCAAGAGGTACTGCTCCATGGCATGACCTGCTGATCTGTGTTTCGCAACATGGTACACTATGTTCGAGCCTGGATATGTGCGCAAATAGCTTTATATTTATAAGGTCATTTGGCAGAATTGTCCTACTATCATGGGTAACGATCTTTCCATGCTTTCGATGTCATTATGACTTTTCCTACTGCTGTCCCTTCCGCAGTGCTTATGCGGTGAGCATACATGGGTTCGGATCCCCTTAAGGGTGTGAATAGTTTTCTATTCATATTATTTGGCTTCTACCACATTTGTCAGACCAACAGAGATCATTTATTCCCATGCTTCTTAATGTCTTATGACTTTACTTATCTGTGGTTCCTTCCACAGATGGAGTGTGTTATTGCTCACCTCAATTTTTATGAATGCCCGGTCTTTTTCTCTCGTTCTAGACCAGTTTTGTTCTTGTTAGAGACTCTTTAATGGTTTCAGTTCGCAGACCCTCCTCTGGGGATGGTGTGCTTTGGTATTTGATTCTAAAGTTAGGAATCTGCAGCTAGATGTCTCTATCAGATGAACAAGTTACTTACCTTCGGTCATATTTTGTCTCAATGTATTCGTTATAGAAATTCACATCCTGAATAATTTTTTTATAGATATTCACATCCTGAATTAGGAATTTTGTGATTATTCAACACAAGGGTGTTTCAGCACACTGTTTCAATAGGCAGTTTCTATATGTGGCTCCAAATTTTGAGCGTGGAAAATAGCCACGGAAGAAACTGATGTCGGCGAGGGGGTTATATAGACTTTGTCGAAGTCACATCTGGTGATGCCCTCTTCCGACGTGCAGACGATCTATGGAAGAGAATTCCAAATCCAGTCTGGCACCCGGGGAAGATTCTAAAGTAAGGAATCTGCGACTAGATCCTGTCTCGATCAGATAATGCATTACGGAAGGTAAGTAACTTGTTCTTCAGGTAACAAAGGAACCTGATGGAACATAGTTAGCTAAACATCCATTATCAATGGAAACAGTTGGAGCAGAGCCAGCTAAGCTTCTGTTATTAAATGACCCATAAGGAAGAGAGTCATTGTTCAAAGGAAGCAGATGGAACAGTTAGCCAAGCTTCAGTTGTCAATGGAATGCGTTCAGCTAATCTTCAGTTATCAAATGGGATAGATTTAGCTAAGCGTGAGTTATCAAAGGAACCATAGGAAAAAATGGGGGATATTTACAATGAAATGCCACAGGGCGGCGCAGCAAGCAATTTTGCTGCACCGAACTGCGTCATTTCAAAAACGCAGGGGTATGCCATATTTACAAGAATACGGCTCCTCCCGCTCTCTCCCCTGCGCTGGTCTAAAACAGCAGCCGTGTGCGAACGCAGGCACCCTTGCACCTTGGTGTAAGGGTGCCTGCGTTGCAGGGATGATTGTTGTTGTGCAGGAAGGGACACCTGGCGTTTTACTCCTTCTATGTGTGCTGGAGAATGCAGCACACATAGAAAGAGCAAAAAACGAGGAGAAATAAAGTATTTCTCCTCGTTGCGCGACTTCAATGCCTCCGCTGGAAAGGCGTTAGTTTTTGGCACTGGCTCAGATTTACGAATCCTTGTAAATCTGGGGCAGCGTCAAAAAGCCATGGGTGCTGCGTGGGAACACCCACAGCAACACCCACGACACGCCCCTTTGATGCAGAGTACTGCGTGAAAGAGGGCCATGTTTACAAGGCTGTGTAAAGCCAAGCAAAGTGGCTTTGTTTGGCGTTGTAAATATGGGCCAGCACACAGCGCCACTGGAGCGTCAAAAGAAGTGATGCTCCGATGGCGCTAGGGGCTTGAAATATGCGCCAAAGTTAGCTAAGCTTCAGATGGAACAGAGTTAGCTAGTCTTCAGTTATCAAACCTTCAGTTATCAAAGGGCCCTTGGGTAACAGAGTTAGCTAAGCTTCAGTTATCAAAGGGCCCATGGGTAACAAAGTTAGCTAAGCTTCAGTTATCAAAGGGCCCTTGGGTAACAGAGTTAGCTAAGCTTCAGTTATCAAAGGGCCCATGGGTAACAAAGTTAGCTAAGCTTCAGTTATCAAAGGGCCCTTGGGTAACAGAGTTAGCTAAGCTTCAGTTATCAAAGGGCCCTTGGGTAACAAAGTTAGCTAAGCTTCAGTTATCAAAGGGCCCTTGGGTAACAGAGTTAGCTAAGCTTCAGTTATCAAAGGGCCCATGGGTAACAGAGTTAGCTAAGCTTCAGTTATCAAAGGGCCCATGGGTAACAGAGTTAGCTAAGCTTCAGTTATCAAAGGGCCCTTGGGTAACAGAGTTAGCTAAGCTTCAGTTATCAAAGGGCCCATGGGTAACAGAGTTAGCTAAGCTTCAGTTATCAAAGGGCCCATGGGTAACAGAGTTAGCTAAGCTTCAGTTATCAAAGGGCCCATGGGTAACAAAGTTAGCTAAGCTTCAGTTATCAAAGGGCCCATGGGTAACAAAGTTAGCTAAGCTTCAGTTATCAAAGGGCCCATGGGTAACAGAGTTAGCTAAGCTTCAGTTATCAAAGGGCCCATGGGTAACAGAGTTAGCTAAGCTTCAGTTATCAAAGGGCCCATGGGTAACAGAGTTAGCTAAGCTTCAGTTATCAAAGGGCCCATGGGTAACAGAGTTAGCTAAGCTTCAGTTATCAAAGGAACCTTAGGGAACAGAGTTAGCTAAGCTTCAGTTATCAAAGGGCCCGTGGGTAACAGAGTTAGCTAAGCTTCAGTTATCAAAGGGCCCATGGGTAACAAAGTTAGCTAAGCTTCAGTTATCAAAGGGCCCATGGGTAACAAAGTTAGCTAAGCTTCAGTTATCAAAGGGCCCATGGGTAACAGAGTTAGCTAAGCTTCAGTTATCAAAGGGCCCATGGGTAACAGAGTTAGCTAAGCTTCAGTTATCAAAGGGCCCATGGGTAACAGAGTTAGCTAAGCTTCAGTTATCAAAGGGCCCATGGGTAACAGAGTTAGCTAAGCTTCAGTTATCAAAGGAACCTTAGGGAACAGAGTTAGCTAAGCTTCAGATGGAACAGAGTTAGCTAAGCTTCAGATGGAACAGAGTTAGCTAAGCTTCAGATGGAACAGAGTTAGCTAGTCTTCAGTTATCAAACCTTCAGTTATCAAAGGGCCCTTGGGTAACAGAGTTAGCTAAGCTTCAGTTATCAAAGGGCCCATGGGTAACAAAGTTAGCTAAGCTTCAGTTATCAAAGGGCCCTTGGGTAACAGAGTTAGCTAAGCTTCAGTTATCAAAGGGCCCTTGGGTAACAAAGTTAGCTAAGCTTCAGTTATCAAAGGGCCCATGGGTAACAGAGTTAGCTAAGCTTCAGTTATCAAAGGGCCCTTGGGTAACAGAGTTAGCTAAGCTTCAGTTATCAAAGGGCCCTTGGGTAACAGAGTTAGCTAAGCTTCAGTTATCAAAGGGCCCTTGGGTAACAGAGTTAGCTAAGCTTCAGTTATCAAAGGGCCCATGGGTAACAGAGTTAGCTAAGCTTCAGTTATCAAAGGGCCCATGGGTAACAGAGTTAGCTAAGCTTCAGTTATCAAAGGGCCCATGGGTAACAGAGTTAGCTAAGCTTCAGTTATCAAAGGAACCTTAGGGAACAGAGTTAGCTAAGCTTCAGATGGAACAGAGTTAGCTAAGCTTCAGATGGAACAGAGTTAGCTAAGCTTCAGATGGAACAGAGTTAGCTAGTCTTCAGTTATCAAACCTTCAGTTATCAAAGGGCCCTTGGGTAACAGAGTTAGCTAAGCTTCAGTTATCAAAGGGCCCATGGGTAACAAAGTTAGCTAAGCTTCAGTTATCAAAGGGCCCATGGGTAACAAAGTTAGCTAAGCTTCAGTTATCAAAGGGCCCTTGGGTAACAGAGTTAGCTAAGCTTCAGTTATCAAAGGAACCTTAGGGAACAGAGTTAGCTAAGCTTCAGATGGAACAGAGTTAGCTAAGCTTCAGATGGAACAGAGTTAGCTAAGCTTCAGATGGAACAGAGTTAGCTAGTCTTCAGTTATCAAACCTTCAGTTATCAAAGGGCCCATGGGTAACAAAGTTAGCTAAGCTTCAGTTATCAAAGGGCCCATGGGTAACAGAGTTAGCTAAGCTTCAGTTATCAAAGGGCCCTTGGGTAACAGAGTTAGCTAAGCTTCAGTTATCAAAGGGCCCTTGGGTAACAGAGTTAGCTAAGCTTCAGTTATCAAAGGGCCCTTGGGTAACAGAGTTAGCTAAGCTTCAGTTATCAAAGGGCCCATGGGTAACAGAGTTAGCTAAGCTTCAGTTATCAAAGGGCCCATGGGTAACAGAGTTAGCTAAGCTTCAGTTATCAAAGGGCCCTTGGGTAACAGAGTTAGCTAAGCTTCAGTTATCAAAGGGCCCTTGGGTAACAGAGTTAGCTAAGCTTCAGTTATCAAAGGGCCCTTGGGTAACAAAGTTAGCTAAGCTTCAGTTATCAAAGGGCCCATGGGTAACAGAGTTAGCTAAGCTTCAGTTATCAAAGGGCCCTTGGGTAACAGAGTTAGCTAAGCTTCAGTTATCAAAGGGCCCTTGGGTAACAGAGTTAGCTAAGCTTCAGTTATCAAAGGGCCCTTGGGTAACAGAGTTAGCTAAGCTTCAGTTATCAAAGGGCCCATGGGTAACAGAGTTAGCTAAGCTTCAGTTATCAAAGGGCCCATGGGTAACAAAGTTAGCTAAGCTTCAGTTATCAAAGGAACCTTAGGGAACAGTCTTAGCTGACTCAAAGTAGGGTCTTGAGAGTCAGTCTATGCCTAGGGCACCGTCAGTTCATCAGTCTACCCTTTTTGTGTAGCTCAGCTCCAAGAATGTTCACAAATCTATGAGCGTGAACACTGTTGTTCGAGAAGACTTCATATTGAGGTAGTTCCACTCTCTGGGCAGCCGACTGAGTGCATCTCCGTCAGAGCAGGAGATCCTCATGAATGTATCCGTAGCTCTGGCTCAGGTATTCTATGGTGCAAGAGATCTTACAGGTTTGAATCTCAGTTTCTCCACTCAGATTTTCATACTTCTGAGGTCGATAAAATGACTGAGTAGCAGTGAGTTGAGTGACAGTAACACCTACTACAGCTTTTTGACATTTTCAGGATAAAACACTGTGTAAGCAGCCAAACAATAATACTGACCGTTATTAGTCATTCGGCTCACTAACCAACACGACAAAGTTTGTCATTCATCCCTTTGAAATGAAACCAATCGCATCCACCAAATGCCACCACACTATGCGTCACCACGCCTAGACCCAGATTTACAAAGGTTGTGCGTCGGGTGTGCGTTACCTTTTCAACGCAGACCCAATCCAAACCTTTTTGGGATTTACAAACCACTGCAAATTGGTATTTGTGTTGGTTTGTAAGAAAAAGTAACACAAACCAGCACAAAGCACTGCTTTGCATTACTCTGTGTTAAGGGGCGTTCCATTGATGGTGCATGGGCATTCCTGTGCTACCACCTATGGTGTTGGATGAAAAACCCTAGACAGGGTTTTGTTGCAAACATTAAAGCCACTTGAAAGCAGACATTAAAAGGAGAAATGCTCTCATTTCTCCTTTCTTTTCTGACTTTGCATGTGTGCTGCACTGTACAGCACACATACGGAGTGGGAAAAGTCAGTGTAAGCATAGTATTTTGTACTTCAGTACAAAGCCTATGCTAGACTCACACAGACACCTTTGTACCCAGGCACAAAGGTATTGTGTGGTGCTCGGCAGTAGAATTCCGCGCCGGCGCTAGGGAGAGGGGAGGAGAGTGCTATTTCTCTGTAGATATGGCACTGCCCTTCCCTCTCCCTCTCACGCAACGCAGCACAGAAACTTTGGGTGTTGCGCTGAGTTGCATGAGACCTTTGCAAATCTGGCCTCTAGTGTTACCGCCAGGGCAAATGGACCCAAAAGAAGAAAACTTTCATCAGCTTCCAAGAGACCACAATTTAGTACTCCTATTGAATGTATGACGCCATTCCGCATGCGTTTATCATGCATGCCTTCCGAATGCCGTCATTTGAACAAATGCGTCTTTAGCACGCATTTGTTCAACATGCAAGTTGTTATAACGACTTGTCTTAGGGGGGCGCTGGATTTTGGAATAGTTTAATTTACTATTCCAACTCCAGTCTGCACAACAGTAGGGAAGGTGTTGGACTTTAAATCCAGCACCATTACACCAATGCGCCCCCCTGAAGCAAGTCGTTGTAAAGACTTGCTTGCTGAACGAATGCATGCTAACGATGCGTTTGTTCTTTTACCGGCACTGTGAAGGCACAGCGTGAGTCCAGCTTCGTCCAAATGGACATTTCCCCTTGTATTGACTTGCGTAATTAACCTGACTATACAGAGAAGGAAAGCCACTTGTTTCCCCAACGATGTCAACTATTCCATGTGAGGCAAGCTCTGTTTATGGCTATAAGGCTTACTTCCCGCTCGTGTCACCTCAAAAAGGCATCCTGATTTAGGTACCCTGAAGAGCGAAGCCCCACTACTGCCACAACCAGAGGTTTACTAGAGATGAAGCTCATGGTCAGCCAGACAGTACAACTACTACATGTTACTTCACCCAGAGGGTGGGCATCTCACCTCTGGCTTTTCAGCAGAACAGGAATGTCGATATAGAATAGCAGAAGCTTGCTAACTGCCTTTTATTACACAGATCAGTCTTTTGGTGCTTGACATCATCTCTTCTGCTTTGTCCCACATGTGCATCTCTTCCATCTTGCGGTCCTGCCTGTATCCAGTTTATGACAGTCGAAAGTCCTGTGAAGCGGAAAGTGAACACATCCTCTGTGGCGGGGGCACCACTGAACACTGGTGGCAAGTCCTTGCCGCAGGGTTTTCACCTCCTCCCTGCAGAGCTGGACTTCGGTGTCTTGCGGGAGGGCTACACCTACTGTGCGACTGTCACCATGAAGAATATTGGTGTGGACCTCTGCAGGTTGGTGCACGTTTTGTTGTATTTTCAATTGGGGTCTCTAAGTTGTCAAGCACCAGCAGACCTTTTGGACAATGTTGCAGTGGTGTGCGGACACAGAAGCAGCACTTCTGTACAATGTTAGGCATTGTGGTTGACTCCAAATGTAAGAGTTCCAGGTACTCATGTATTGAAAGGAAAGCTAAAAGAGCCTTTTGATGAAGCAAGAGCACCTTCATAAATCAGTGGCACTCCCACCCCACCAAACTTGCCAGTTCTGTGCTCAACTTAGAAGCAGGGGAAATGCTTGGCTTACAGCAGTAGGGCCTTAACTGGCTCCATTGGCAAAAAACATTGACCAGATGCCCACCCACCACAGGGCTTTATAGCCATAGTACCAGTGGCCATGACTTCTTTTCTCTATCCCAGACCACAATGTGAAGCGGTGGTCCTGTGTAGAGAAAACGCACAATGGCCCCTACATGTATAGAAATCTCTCTCTGCATCAGGGCCACTGATTTTGTTTGTTTTCAGGAAACAAAATGTAACTGTGGCCACACATGCTGTACATACTCCTGCCATCTAGTGTTTGGCTTGGACGAGTACAACCTGTTTTTGTTAGAAGAAGTCTTTCGAGCCATGAGGTATAGTGACTCCTCCATTAGTTGGCAGTGCGCATGGCCACAACTCTATACTTAGATTGTTTTCTTTCGCCGTCGGGTTCGGACGTGCTTAGTTGGGGCTCTAAAGCTATGCCACATTGTGATCTTCCTCAGGGTCTCTCAAGTTCTCCATTTCCGATAGCCTTCGAAAAATCTGTGCACCCATTTTTTTCAATGTCATGGTCGACTGCTTTGCTTCTGCGTCAAGGGTGATCCTCTACGCCCGCACGGCACATCGGCCCCAGTCGGGCCTTTTTCCACGAGTCTCGCGTTCGAGCATGGTCTAAGCGTGATGGATTAAATACCTTTCAGATACTGTCAACAGTGCTATTCAATGTACTTCTGGACAGACCAACATTCTGTCTGCAATTTATGCCTGTCCCAGGACCACAACGAGGCCTAGTGCTCCGCCTGCCCCACTTTTCAGTCAATGAAGACCAGCTGTAATTGTTGAGACCACTGGCTTGCATGGCACGCCATGGAACAACAGCAAGAAGACTAGACCGCCGACATCTTCAGGGAGGAAATTGACTGGCAGGAAATCGAGGAGTATTTCGACGCCAGGTAAGTAACAGCTTTCAGCCCAGAACTATCAGTCACTATCAGACTTCGTGGACTCAAATCTGCAGCCGACCCTGGCTCAACGCCAGATCATGCATGATGTGAGTACCACATCACAACAAGGCACTCACAGCCCCTCCGGGGGCAGGGCTTCCAGCCCTCATTTGGAGCCACAGCCTCCCGGGCTGCCACTGAACTCCAGCCATGGCCAGGAATGATATAAGGCTTCGGAGCCGAATTTGGCTTCCACTCTGGCACTGAGTCAGCGGCACAAGACCCAGCCTCCCTCGACGCCAACTACATCTTTGGCACTCACCACCAGTTCGGCATTGAAGGACATTTCGGAGCCGAAACATGCGTCGAAGTCGAAAGCGACTTTGAAGCCAAAACACGCGTCAACACCAAAAGTGTTTGAGGCCCAAGCAGACATCGGCATCAAGTCGCCCGTCCAGAGCAGGCTCTGATAGCCAGGAGCTCCCCATCCTTCAGCGTCTTCAAGAGGAACTGGACTCTCGGCAGCTATGCCTGTTTATCCATCCTCACACATGCAACATTATTACTAAGCCTCCACCTCAAGTGCAGCAGACTCTTCCTCACAAGGGGCAACTCACATTTGAGGAACAGTTAACGCTGAGCCACCACAGCCTCCGAAGCTGGACAAGAGACAGGACGGGGTACCAGCCCACTGCCTCCAAGATCTACTCATCCTTCTCTTCCTTCTAGACCTCCTCCTTCCCTTTCCCCACCACCACCTACACATCCACCTCCACAACAGCCTTTTCACCCAGGAGTCTTCTTATTCATCTTCTGGAGAGGGGATCCCTCCGCCACTAGATTTATATGCAATCCCACATACCGAAGACCCACAGGATGGCCCATGGGATGATTATAAAGTGGTCCCTCTAGGGCCCAACGACCCTGACATGTACCCTGCCAGGCCTTCTCCTGATGACACCACCTCGTACCAGGAGGCTATCCAGAGACCAGCTACCTTTCACAAGGTGGATTTGCATTTCATTCCTGAGAAGGAGGATTTCCTAGCGCAAACACTCTCTCATACGCAGCGGGCCACCCAATTCCAACCAATGCTTAAGGGCATGCTTAAGCCAATGCAGGAAGTGTTGAAAGACCTGGCGAAGGCCAGAATTGTCACCCCAATGGTCGACGAGAAGTATAAACTCTCACCCTCCAACCCACCATACATTACAAGCCAACTCCCACCGACTTGCTGGTGGTACATGCCGCCCGCAAAAGAGCGAATGCCGAGGGCACCAGGATGCTCAGCCCCTGGATAAAGAAAGTGGATGTGTCAGAGAAAAGGGTTGCAGCCCAGTCATTGTCCCATTGGTGCCTTGCAATTCTGTAGGGCTATTGGCAAGATATGATCGTGCCAATGGGATGAAATAAGGGAGCATATACAACACTTACAAGAACAGTATAAGCAAGTGGGCTCAGGAGATTGCCGGAAGGGCAGACCATCTCCAATATTTCTATCTAATGTGCTGTTGATGCAGCAGACACCGCCGCTAGGGGAGTAAACTCCAGCATTCTTATCTGAAGACACGCTTGGCTTCATATCTCTGGCTTTAAGCCAGAGGTTCAACAGTATCTTATCAACTTTCCATTTGATGGAGGACATCTATGTGGTCCACAAGTTGCTCAGATGCTGCAGAAAAGAAAAAAAGACACAGATACAGCCAAAGCTATGTGAGTCCTACAGTCACCATCCCCTTGTGTAATTTTTTGCTTCACACAGTTTTGTGGTGGTACCAAAACCACCTCCCCAGAAGCGCCCATCTCCTAGCAGCAACACCAAATAAAAGCTACCCGGGGATACTGCCAAAGTTCTTTCAGGGGAAGTAGTGCTAAAGGCAGGGGTAGAGGTAGAGCAGCGAAGACAGCTGCCCCTCCAAAACAGTGACTCCTTTTCCCTTCACCCCGAACACACAACACCTGTCAGGGGGAGACTGCAGGGGTTTCTGCCACAATGACGAAAAATCTCTACAGACCAGTAGGTCCCTGCTATTGTGGAACATGGTTAATGTTTGGAGCTCACTGCCACACCACCAAACATCCCACCACGCCAACACCCCACCACCAAACATCCCACCACGCAAACACCCCACCAGCAAACACCCCACCACCAAACATCCCACCACCAAACATCCCACCACCAAACACCCCAGCACGCAAACACCCACCACGAAACACCCCACCACGAAACACCCTACCACCAAACACCCCACCACGCAAACACCCCACCACGCAAACACCCCACCACGCAAAAACCCCACCACGCAAAAACCCCACCACGCAAACACCCCACCACGCAAACACCCCACCACGCAAACACCCCACCACGCAACACCCCACCACGCAAACACCCCACCACGCAACACCCCACCACGCAAACACCCCACCACCAAACACCCCACCACCAAACACCCCACCACCAAACACCCCACCACCAAACACCCCACCACGCAAACACCCCACCACGCAAACACCCCACCACGCAAACACTCCACCACCAAACACCCCACCACCAAACACCCCACCACGCAAACACCCCCTTTCCCCTCAACACCACACCTTCTCCAAGAGGACGTAGATGCCCTTTTGCTCAAAGCCTTAGAGCAGGTGCCACCCCACCAACGCGGCACAGGAGTGTACTCTCTGTTATTTCTAATCCCCCAAAAAGATGTGTCTCTAAGGCCGACTGCAGACCTTCTGACCCTCAATAGGTACATCCGATCGTAGCATTTCCACATGGTGACGCTACAAGATGTCTTATCTCTTCAGAGGCAAAGCGACTTCATGACCGCCCTCGACTTGAAGAGCGCCTATTTCCACATCTTAATTCACCCAGCACATCGACAATACCACAGATTTGTGGTAAGTGGCCAGCAATTTCAATTCAAGTTCTATCCTTTGGGGTTATCACTGCACCCAGGGTTTTCTCCAAATGTCTGGCTGTGGTTGAGGCTCATCTATGGAGGAGTGGCGTCCTTGTGTTCCCTTACTTCAACGATTGGCTGATAAAGAGCTCAAGCAAACACCCCTGTCTTGCTCCAATGCAGCTCACTTTAGATCTCATTCACACTCTAGGCTTCACCATCAATGTTGGAAAATGTAGATTTTACACAGCCTTGATGGGCAGAAAATCTGGATTTTATTAAAGACACGGAGGCTAATATTATGCAATATTCCTTTATTGCCACCACCACATATTGCCACCACCACAGCAGCATATTCAAAGTTTCTAGAACTGAAGAACTTAGAACACTCAAAACATTCCAAAAAACATAAAAACCCCCAGCAACCAGACCACTTCCTTCATTATTGAACTGCGAACAAAGTAGGTAAGTAAAAGTCACTTTTGAGTTCTCGTTAGAGATGCAAACGTCTTTAAAACCACATTATAAATCCATAAACCATCCAACGACGATGAAGATCTCCAAACTCCTTAGACTTGTCCAGCTGTGCAAAGAAAAACAACATCAGGGCAGGGAAAACATAACTGGACGGGATAATATTAGCCTCCGTGTCTTTAATAAAATCCAGATTTTCTGCCCATCAAGGCTGTGGAAAATCTACATTTTATGGCAAGACCGGAGGCTAATATTATGCAAGTTTAAAGCTTATTAATCATACAAGAAGCAGCATTCTCAATCGGTTTAAAATAAAAACATCTGAACACAGAATCAGAAGACCAATCTGCACATCTTAAAATGTCTTGAAGACTACCCCAACCAGACACGCCTTTGAAGCAGCAGCACCTCTCACAGAATGTGCACCAAACATACTCACATCCACCCCACGTTTAACCAACATCTCCTTCACCCATCTAGCCAAAGTAGGTGAAGAGACTGCTTTGTGGGGATGCCTATAAGAGATCAACAATTGATCAACACCAGAAGACCTTACATGTAAAGTTCTTTTTTCATACTCCTTAACACAACAAACCACACACAACTTCTCCCTCTCATCGAAATAGGGATAGAAAATAGTATTCGAATTTGTCTTAGTCCTCTGTCTAATACTAAAACAAATACCCTCAGGAGTAAATTATCTAAAAGGCACCAACAAAGCCTTCACATCAGAAGCCCTGCGATAAGAAATCAGACATAACATAGTAGTCAACTTAATCGATAAATCCCTTAGACTCAAATCACAATTTTCACTCCTTGAATCCATGAATAACAAAACTCTTGAAACATCCCATAGAAAAGAATATCTTGACCCTGGTGGTTTAGCAATTCTAATGCTTCTCAACAACCTCCTAACCAAAATATCTTGCCCTACTGGAAACCCATTAACTAAAACATGACCAGCAGAAATAGCCAACCTGTACAAATTCACAGTCCTATAAGCTAAACCTTTAGAAAATAACTCAGACAGAAAATTCAAAACCTGAACTAAATCCGCTGAAACGGGATCAAAACTCTTCTCAAAACACCAGCAATTCCACTTTCCCCAGGCCAATCTATACGCCTTCCTAGTTCCTGGTGCCCATGACTCCTCAATGAGTCTTGAAGCTTCATCAGAAAGGCCTGGCTTCTCCCAAACTCTCCTGAAAGTTTCCAAGCCACTAACTGATCTGGCCAGCCTCCACAAGACTGTGAGCCTCCCCCTGAGGACCGCGTAGAATCCCTTGAAAAACAGGTAACAAAATTGGAAGATCTACACTCATCTCCAACATGATCGGATACCAAGCTTGTGAGGTCCACAACGGAGTCACAACAACCACTGTTTCCTTCTACTTGTGGATCATCCCAAAAACCCTGCTTATCATCGCAAATGGAGGAAACGTGTAAGCTTGAAGATTCCTCCAATCTTGCAGGAAAGCATCCTCCCCTGCAGCATCCGGATCTGGACGCCAACTGAAAAACCTTTCCACCTGATGATTCACCCTGTTCGCAAAAAGATCCACCTGAAACGGACCCCACAACCAATTCAATCTCCTGAACACACCTCTGTCCAACATCCAATCGCTCGAGTCCCTGAAAATTCTCGAGAACCAATCTGCCACCGAGTTTGTCAAACCCGGAATATGTTCTGCCTGAACAGAAAGACCTCTCCCCAAACAATACTCCCAAAAGATCTTTGCAACATCTGCCAAACCCTCTGAACGAGGACCACCCAACCTGTTTACATAACGAACTGCTGACACATTGTCCATCCTTAAAATTACTGAGCATTTTACACTCCTTTCTGCAAAACATCTTATTGCAAAAGAACCTGCCAGCAACTCCAAACAATTTATGTGCAAGCTCTTTTCCTGATCTGTCCAGCGTCCACCAGTTCTCAACCAACCACAACTTGCACCCCAGCCTTCCAAGCTTGCATCCGATTCTATAACAAGATCTGCATTCTCTCCAAAAATCGCACGCCCATTCCATGCCTCCATATTTCTCAACCACCAAATCAATTCCTGTCTTGCTTCCAAAGAAAGACATACTTTCTCTGAATACTTCAAACCATTCCTTAAGTGACTCGCTTTCAACCTTTGTAAGGCCCGATAATGCAAAGGACCCGGAAAAATAGCCTGAATAGTAGAAGAAGAAGACCAACAATACGGGCTACTGTTCTCAATGAAACACAATCTAACTTCAGTGTATTTCTTAACTCCTTCCTTATCCTCTTTAACTTTTCCTTTGGTAATCTCAAAAAAACCTCCCACAGTGTCTATCACAAAACCCAAGAACTGCGTCAGCTGATTTGGAACAAACTGAGACTTTGTTCTGTTCACAACAAAACCCAAAAATTCCAAAAGATTCACAGCCAAGTCCGTGTGACGCATCAAAACAGATCTCTCCTGATCCATAATCAATATATCGTCCAGATAAATAATCAGACGTACACCCCTCTGCCTCAGATAAGCTGCCACTGGACGAAGAACCTTTGTAAAACACCATGGAGCCGAAGATAATCCGAAAGGAAGACACAAACTTCCACAGGCTCTCTTTCCACTTGAATCTTTAAAATCTCTGATGTTCTTCCCAAATTTGGATTGTCAAATACGCATCCTTCAAGTCTAGACGAGTCATCCAATCTCCCTTTTGCAGAACATCCTTTAATAAATGCATACCTTCCATCTTGAAGTGATGGTAAACCACCCAATCGTTCAACTCTCTTAAATTTATGACTGGACGCATACCCTTTTCTTTCTTCTCGACCAGAAATATATTGCTCACAAATCCATTCCTCAAATCCAACTCTCTCACAACAGCACCCTTTGCGATCAATTCTTGTATTTCTACATCTATCAACCTTTCGTGATCCTTCTGAAATACCATTTTTCTTGGCATTCTCAACTGCACTGGTAAATCGATAAACTCTATTCGAAAACCCTGAACAGTTTCCAACACCCAAGGATCCCTTGTAATCACCAACCAATTTTCTTGAAATTGTGCAAGTCTGCCGCCCAACTTTAAGGGGATAACAGAAAGGCCTTGACTTACCGGCTGAGCTTCTGCCTTTCCTTTCCCCTCGAAAGTTTCTTCCTCGAAACTTACTCCTTTGAGGAAAGAAACCTCCTCCACGGTAGGACTGTTGTCCTTGAAAACCTCTGAATCCACGAGTAAAGGAGCCTCTTGTGATGCCCTGACCACGGCCGGGGAACCGACTCCTCGTTCGCCCAGGCTGACCAAAAACACGCTCCTGAAATACTCTCTTAATATCTTTTTGGGACTTTTGCAGTGAACTAAAAGCACCAACATATCTGGAGAGTTCCTTAATAAAAGAATCACCAAATAAAAGGCCCTTAGCCAAAGGCCCTTCCTCCTTCCCTGCCAATTCCGCCAACTTAGGATCGATTTTTAACAAAATACTTTTCCTTCTCTCAATGGATAGGGCAGTATTAGCATTCCCGACAAGACAACTAGCCCTCTGAATCCATTGGCGTAATTCTTCTACATCCACATTTTTCTTATTTACATAGGCTTCCTCAGCCAATTCAAAGACCTTAGACAAAGGACCCACCACATCCAAAAGTCTATCCTGACATGACCTCAAGCCTTTATCAAGCCCCTTGCTAGGGTCGCGCCCCCCTTTTGAAATAAAAGCAATTATTTTTGCGTCCAAGTCGGGTGTAGCAACCAGCTTATTGTCTAGAGAAGGTCTTGGACATTCTGATCTCAATCTTACTCGCACCTCCTTGGGAATTTCTCTCCTAATCCAATACTCAATATATTGAGCCACATGTTCAGAGGGGGTCCATTCGGGCGACAAAGGGTGTTTAATCATGAGTGGGTCAAACATAGAATGTCCAAAAGGATCCAAAATTGATCCATCATCCTTTCCTAAAACACTCCCTTTAGGCAAGGAAACTTCCTCTGAAACTTCCTCCTCAGATTCAAAATCCGAGGAGCAACTGAGTTCCACCTCAGCACTACCTGAGGATTCATCACAATGCACCACTTTGTGCCTACGGCCTTGTATACTCTTAGAATTACCACTCTGCGGGCCTTCAATTCGCCCCTCATGAATGCCCTCAGCATCATCCATATGGCTGTCTCTACAGCAAACATGTTCTACCTTTTGTAGATTTCAATCTTTTTGCCAAGCCCACATTGCTTGAAACTTGTTTCCTTTTCCTTGATGCTTTCTTGCTTGATCTCTTGGTCACCTCAGCTTCGGTAGCCAATCAAAACTGTTCCTCTTCAGGAACATTAGACCTTTATCAAGAAGTTCCAACTTTTTTCCATTCTCAAAGATACTTCACATGTTATTTTTCTATAGCCTTGTTCAATTTCTCTTCCAGAGAAATCTCCACTGAACCCTCACCTTGATCCAGAATCACACATTTTAATAACACCAACAAAAGTTATATTGGGCTCTTAAGGAAGTCTTAAATCCACAAAACAGGATATTTCACAATAAATTATCTTTCAATTCTTAGTAAACCAAATTAATCTATTCTCCACTATCGTATTAATAATTCCTAAAAGAATCAGAATATATTAAATATACGACTGATGATCTGAGACCAGACCAAAGCTGTTGCGAAGACAACGCTCTTCCACAAACTCGCTGAATAAACTCCCTCAGTAACGAACGAAGCGTTTATAACCTAGATGCTCAAAAAGCAATTAATTCTACGCGTACTCCATTTCGAAGGGAACGCGCGTCATAAACATACTCTGCCACCATGGTAACTGAAGAAGATTCCGCTACGGCAAGCCCATCAAGACAATTTCAAAAAGATGCGTCATCACGAAAACACTCGTCAATAAACCGCGCGCATGAAAGAACATAGAGAGTGAAGACACGCCGGGGAGCCGCGCGCAGTCAGAACACGGTGAGCGTCTCCATAGAAACGTCCCAGCGAGCACGTCTCCGCGAGCCACACCGTTTCTAAATAACGGTTAGAGCTCGCGTAGACGAAACTTCAATGACACACATTAAAAATCATTAATTTCAAAGCCAACATGGTCAACAAAATGACGCGGTACTAAACTAAAAGCAGGGCACCAAAATACCAATAAACCCAATTATAAATATATAATACGTAACTTCAAAACTCTAAAACGATTTTTTATCAAATAAAACCACTCATGCTCAACTTCCAAACCGAGCACAACTACAGTCACTCCCAGGAATACCAATTACATACACTCCCAGGATACCAAACTAATTTACTCATTTAAATCTTATTAATAAAATGAACAGTACTTATCTCTGTGAGCAGCAGCAATAAAAGAAGGAAGTGGTCTGGTTGCTGGGGGGTTTTATGTTTTTTGGAATGTTTTGAGTGTTCTAAGTTCTTCAGTTCTAGAAGCTTTGAATATGCTGCTGTGGTGGTGGCAATATGTGGTGGTGGCAATAAAGGAATATTGCATAATATTAGCCTCCGGTCTTGCCATAAAATCCCATCTTCAACCCTTCGTAGGGGCAATCTTAATCTCTATTACTAGAAAATCGTATCCCAGTCGGCTCGAGTTCAAGCTTTTCAGTCCCTCCTGCCTCTTTTTCAGCCAAATCGTAAACGGTGCATACAGTCATGCGCCTCATCGGTATGAAGGCTTCTTGCATCGGCATAGTTCCACAAGCCCAACTTCTCATGCATGCACTACAAGAGTGCCTGGCAGTACAGTGGTCACAGGTGGAGGGTCAATGGGAAAATCTATTGTTGATTAAGGAATTGGAGAAAGAAATGAAAGATATCGCTGGGATGGAGCTCCAAGGAGTAAGCTCCCGGGTCTGGGATTAATAATCAATATATATATCTCACTGATATACCCTGCCATCCACCGCATCACTATCTATCATCACAACGACGAACATCCAGGAAACCCATATCAATGAATCCGGCTTTACTTACATGTAAGGTTTTGAAGTTAAACCTTGATGATTTAAATTGAGCCAATCAATCATTCAGGGTTGGTAAAGTGCAGCTACTCACCCTCGAGGGTCTCAAGGTGCTGGGGGGAGGGGTGGGGGTGTGGCTCCTTTGAGTGCTGGGGTCACCCGAAGAGCCAGGACTTGAGGTCCTTCCTGAACTGAAGCAGTGTAGGGACTTGCCGGATATGGAGGTCGTTCCAGGCCTTGGCTGGGAGGTAGGAGAAGGACTTTCCTCCCGTTCTGATCTTGTAGATGCGTGGAATGGTGGCCGAGACCCACTCCTGACAGGCACCCAAACGCGCTCTGCCCATCGCTGCCAAGACAGACCCCGCTCTGCTCATTGCTGCCAAGACAGACCCCTAACATCGCTCCCTGACCTCCTCGCCTGCCTGTGCAGCTGCTGGTTGCTGTCTGCCGATGCCTGAGGAAAAAACAGAGACCCCGGGCGCCACCCATACAACTTGAGAAATTGTGCCGTTCCCCTCTTGAAGATCAAGCCCATCCTATAACTTGGCTGTCTCACCCACTTGCCACTGACCTGCCGAGTGCTTAGACAAAATCGACCCACAGCAGCATAGTTTGCAGAAACTGGTGAGTGCCTTTCACCCTGCCCCACTCAGGCTATGAACCCCTACGCTGCCCCCAGTCTTCTGTGATCAGGAATGGTTCTGTACCCCTGGTGGTTCTATGCCCAGGCGGTCATTCCAGCACCACGGCAGCCCAACGCTGAGGTCCGACAGAGACCAGATGAACTCACTCTTAAAGGTGTAGTGGGAACTGCACTGCACGCACACCCTTAATTGCTGCACTTAAGAGCTGCCTCTCCTCACCTGAGCAGACATGATGCGTCGCGGCCTATGTCCGCCGTCTTCACCTGCCAGCCTGTATAGAGTACCAAACTTTGTGTCTGATATTAGCGCTACCCCTCCCCTGATGGCCCTCTACACATCGGCCTAACCAGCGCTGCCTGGATCACAGGATTATGCAGGGGGTTAGAGCACTGCTTGTCTTTGTTGGAGTACTCACAAATGAGCCCTCTGTTACTGAACTCCTGTGTCCCCATGGTCTAACTAGGTTCACGCTAGGGTGGCCTTCCATCCATTTTAGGGTTCCCCATCTCCCCTTCCTGACACGTGGATCTCACTCCTAAGATGGCGGTCCTTCCTAATAGAAACTGACATAGGACTGCATACATGCAGTGTCACTAAAAGTAAAGTAGGACGCTATCAACAACCACAAGACTCCACGAGGGAGCAGCCATCTTGGAATGGTATCAATCTAATCCATTCTTGTTGCAAAGTCATCCTGTGCCCTGGGCACCGCCCAACTGGTTGCTGACTGGTACTGGTGGTAACTGACTCTGACTGACCCTGGGCTCTGCCTAACCAGGCCCAGGGCCAGTGCTATGCTGAAAACACTTAGAATACAGTGAAAACACCTACAAACACTAGGGTACACTAAGGGTTGGGGTACCCCTGTGATTGGCATTACCTACCCCATAGGGCCCTAGTACATAATAGGGCAGGGGGCTTGAAACTACCTATCAGTCCCTAGTATATAATAGGGCATGGCAGTTTAGAGGCCAGCAGCCCTTTCTGCACTTGCATGTGTGCACTGCTGAAGCCTGAGGTCAGTTTACAAAGTGGCTCTGGGCTACAGGACTGCTTTTAAAAAGTAAATTGTGCCCAAACTCGACTTTTGTATTTGGGGCACTTAAAAATTGTTAACCTACAATGTTTGGGCATATTAGGTACCCCCAGGGTCTCCCCTAGGTGTCCCAGGGGTGGGGGGTCAGGTATCTATAAGGTGGACCCTTATAAAATGAGTTTTATATGCCCTGGGTAAAGTGAAATTGCACATTTCACTCCCCACATTGTAATAAAGTGCTGCCCAAAATCGACTTTAGTGGTAGGAGCACTGTGGAGGGAGGATCTGAAATATTTTTACATATTCGGAACCCCTAAAGTCTCCCCTAGGTGTTCCTGGGGTGGGGGTTCTGTAGATATATGTAGCGTACTTATAAAATATGTTTTTATAAGCCCTGGTGCTGGAAAAAGGGCCCAAGTCACTTTTCCCATTGCAAATCCCATGCCATAGGTTAACATTGGAAAAGGTTATTAGTTAATAACTGGAGAAAGAAAAGCCATAAAACTAGGATTAAAGGACTCAGTAGAATGGTAATGATAAATCCAACAATATGGTATTGTTGAATGTATCGTAAAATGTACAGACAAGAAGTTATAAGACTTTTTTTTGTCTGTTAGCCAAAATTCAACCCTATACTGCTCTGCCCTGGTCAGAGATAAGTGGGTGAGCCTTGCTGCTTTGAAGAGATGATAAATGACCCCTGGGGTTAGGAAGCCTCTCGGGGAGGAGAGGTAACTGGACATAGGAATGCCAGAGCAGGGGGAGGAGTCGTAAACCATGGACTTCAAGCGAAGGGGAGGACCCCTGTTCACCTCCAGCCAGATGCTAGGATTAAGGAAGGAATGAGCAGATGCAAGGGGGAGGGACTATGGAGAATAGCCATCCTAGGGGTGTGTCTAGCCAGCTCTTCTCTCCCTGCTGAAAATTCTGACATATTGAATTTTGGAAGAATATTGGTTTCTGGGTTAGCATTTTGCCACACTCTGCAGGAAGTGGTCAGACCTTTGGGTGGAACCCTGCAGCTCATTGGACAGGAGTGCCCTCCTGCTTGACCCCAGAGAACACTGAATTAGTATCTGAGAGGGGCGGTGCCTGTCAGATCTGCTGCTTGAAACTTAAGAGAATCAGAAGGGTCTGCGCTGAAGAGTTTGATGTGTATTTTCAAAGGCCTGCACTCTGAAGTTTGCGCCTCTTTGCACCATTTGAAACTACAGCCCTGTGGACTCCCTGCAAGCTACAGGTTAACGGAGCTCACCTGGACCATCACCACAAAGAATCCCCAGCCTGGAGTACTACCAGTGCATTTGTAAGGGTTTTGTCCAAGTGGATTGAGGGAATTGAAGTCTTACACATTCAAGGACCCTCTTGGAGATTCCAGAACCTTGGATTGTGTGTTGGATACTTTGGGACCCGCAAGAAGAACTTCAGGAAGGAGTTCTACCTGGACCCCGCCTGCTGGAGGAGGCTGCACAAGACTGGTGAGAGATCCTCCAGACAATTGCTAAAGGTGAAAGTGTCCCTGTCAGAGGCAACTAAATGACTAAAAGGGGCACTGTTGGCTTCTAATCTTTAAAAATTCATATCTCTGTTTCCCTACAGTGGATTGTTTTCGTTTTGGTGTCATTTAAAAGATAAAAATATTTCCTAATTTTATAAATTGGTGTTAGATTTTTATTTTGTGTTGTGCCTTAATTATTTACTGAATTGGTGTTTTTAAATGCTTTACATACCTGTCTTTGAAGTTAAGCCTGCCTGCTCGCAGCCATGTTACCAAGGGTTGAGCATGGGAATAATTTTCTAAGACCTATTCTGAGCCCTATACTGTGTTAGTGGCCTTATTGCCAGTGGCAGACCTACATTTGCCCCTACCAATAATCCACTTTCCAACAATTCTCTAAACATATCAAATTATAATTACACTAACATTGCAGCCTCTTCCACTACCACTCAGAGACGTGTCTAGCATCAGTTCTCAGTGCTGACCTACACTCCCGTCACTCCCACCTCTCCTCCACAATCAGTTCTTTTCCATAGGTTACATGCCGACACGCAACTTCTGATGGAGTCCACCAAAGCTGCACCACCCGATCTCCTACCAGCGAGTGGAGCTCTAGACCTTCAAGCTGCCTGCTTGCACAGGGATCGCCTCTCCATCATGGAAAGTGCTGCATCCTGCTGAAGGAACCGACAATGCCCCTAAGCCATCTTCCCTCCAACCATCCACAATCTACCTCAAAAACAAAAAAGGATTATGTACCCTGCCTAGCCCAGATCTCTTCATGCAGGGCAATGAAAATGAGGACTATGTCTAAAGCCACTGCACTGGAGCGCCACCTAGTGGCCAAACCATAAACTATAACTACTTAATTAAACCTTTATGAGCCACCTAACTACAGACTTCCCTACAGTTCTCTGGCAATGAACGAGCACTAAGACACTACAAGGGAGCGGCCATCTTTGAAAGGTGACTTTTGGCTTGCCCCTACAAAAATTACTGAGGACTGGGTTCTCTCACTCCAACTTAAGACAATGACTCACCAACTGGCCGGCTCCATTGTCACCCTCTTGCTCCTTATTTAAAGGGCTTTCTTTTTTTCCCTGTGTTTTGGCCTGCCTTTGGAGCACAGCATGTCAATCTCCCTGTTGATAACCGATAGTCAAAGACTCTACTCGAAGGCTCCCTCCACAAGACCCCCTTAAAACAAGGAAGATGACAAGGAATACACGACAACACCTTTAGGCCGCCACAGAACCTCTCACCGCTATACAACTCAACAACCTGAAACCCCACGGTCTGCACTCTTTCTACATAATTTACCCCCCCAACCTCTCAACTAACGCCACCAAAAATTTTAAACACAGATTACTCAAACAACACCCCGAAACACTCATAGCAGACCTCTACTACAACACTTCCAAAGGACAAGAAAAAACTGATTTCATCTTTTACACTACCCGCCAGGCCAAATGCCATATCTGAAAGTCTAACCCATCTTCAAAGACTGCTCGACATAGTAACTCAGGGCATAAACATAATCCTTATTAACACCAAAACATTCTCTGACCCCATCCAACACTTGCAACTCCCCTTTCACAACATAGTCAGCGAACCCCTCGGCTGTCCAAATCCCAACCAAATAGCTGGTTCACTACCCATCTCAACAATCAATCTCACAGGCCCGAAAAGAACGAGCCCCAAGATGTCCATGAGAGAGGAAATGGATCTAGCAAAAACGTACGACCTTAGGGAAGCCTTAAACTCCCCCACCTCTAATATCCAGGTGATCACTGGAATTGCCAGAGACAATAACCCACCTAGGGTTACTAGACCACCATCTGAATGCACCGAAATACCTTTGACACCCCCTTCAAAAAACACACTACCAAGAGCAAGGTACACTGCAAGCTCTAAAACTGTAGATTAGCAGCCAAACACGCAACAGAGTTGGCTGAAGTCATACTGCACCACGACATTGACATTGCTTTTGTCACAGAAACCTGGCTCAACAAATCATCCTATCCTATCCTCGACCTTCGGGTCCCCCCAGGTTTTTCCATCATAAAGAAGGACAGGATAGACTAAGATGACTAGTTGACTAGGATATCACGGCGGTGGCATAGCCATCCTACATAAGAACAGCATCACAATGGCTGAACCAAACAACTTCTGCTATACAACATTCAAATACCTCAGCACCATGCTAAAGCTATAAGACAACAAAGTAATGAAATGTCATCTCATCTACCACCCACCAGGAAACACGCCTGCCTTCGGGGAACAACAATTTGATCTACTAACGCACTGCTCTCTCTCTCTAACTCCAACAACATAATCCTAGGTGACTTGAATTTCCACTGGAATAACGAAAAGGACACATTAATACAGTCATTAAATGAACTCCTACTCAGCAAAGCTCTTACCCAACACTGCAAGGAACAAACCCACAAAAGAGGCTCAACCTCTGATTGTATTATAGCCCAAAATGAATTAATAAGCATAAACAACATTCTCCCAGTCGACTGGTCATCATTGTGTTTGACATCAACCAAGCGGCAGCGCCACCCAACTGATCTCAGAAAACCCGCCAATGGTGAAGAAACCGTAATCTAATCCCTCCGAACTGGAAGAAAAAATGTGATCCCTACTCCCGCCTACCACAGACAACCTCAATATGGATGAGCTCACTAACCTCTATAACTCGACGATGAAAACTGCCCTGGACCAACTAGCCCCCCTGAAACTAAAACGGGTCAGGGACACCCCCTCAAGATCCTGGTTCAACAAAGCCCTCAACTCTGAAAGAAGACAAGTAAGAGCTGATGAAAGACTTAGGAGAGCTAACCCATCCACAACTCACCTTTTGCTCAGAAGAGAACCCAAGAATTACAAAAACACACCCTCAAAGAGAAAGCCACCTTCTTTTGGAATGCCCTAGACAAAGCAAAAACCCACCCCAAAGAACTTTTTAACATCATCAGACAACAAACCTCTGAACCTACCAAACAAAAAACCCCCTGCCTCAAAACTACACTGCGACAACTTGGCCAAATTCTTCAATGACAAAATCACTAAGATCAAGCTCTCCCTGGACTGTCAGCCACAAACTCACTCTAGCAACTCTTCCCCCACAATGGCGGCAAACCCAATGCTAGAAGACTCCTCGATCCCCAAAACTGAGGCCCCTCCCCCAGTAACTACCAGTATCAACCAATACCCAGGGCCCTCCTCAGCACCCATGAGTTGGAAAGCTTTCAAACCACTCTCAGAGGAGGACATCTCCATGGCGATTGCCAAATCCAAGCCCTCCTCCCACTACACAGACCCACTGGCAAAAAGCCTCAACCTCACCTTAACCCCTCTATGGACCAAGATCATAAACAGCTCCTTGAACAACGGCTGATGCCCGACTGCCTTAAACAAGCCAAATCACCCCTCTTTTAAAAAACCAGACGCAGAACCGAACGATCCCAAGAATTTCACACCCATCACCAAGCTTACCTTTCTAGCAAAAATTCTCGAGAAATGTGTTCTCTCCCAACTCAACCAACACATGTACTCCAGTAACCTACTCGACTCACACCAGTCAGGTTTCAAGAAGGTATGCAGCACTGAAACAGCTATAGTGAATATAACAGATGACATTCACAAATCCTTAGACACAAACAGATGCTGCCTGCTTGTCCTCCTAGACCTATCAGCGGCTTTCGACGTGGTGGGCCATAAGTTACTTTTGGACCCCCTGCAACAACAAATCAGAGCACATGGCACTGGTCTGCAATGGTTCACCTCATATCTGCATAACCGATCCCAAATAATAAAAATCAACAACTCGATGTCCGATGTTTCACCCATCACCTGAGGTGTCCCGCAAGGCTCAGTCCTCTCTCTGACACTCTTCAACATTCTGAGACAAGCAAATATTGCCTATCACCTCTATGATGACGACACCCAGCTCTACCTAGAAATATCCTCTCTGAACGTCATACATCGTCTTAACACCACACTCATAAAAGTACAAAACTGGCTTTCACACAACCACCTCAAACTCAACCGAGAAAAAAATGAAATTCTTGTCTTCTCTAACCATGGCCACTCACCACAGATCCAAGAATGGATAAATAACCTAGGCGCCCTGAACTGCAAGCTTACTCTAGCTGACTCTGCCAATTCTCTGGGGATCTCTCTGGACTCAAGACAAACATGAGCTCTCACCTAAGGTCCACTGCAAAGGCTTCTTTTTATAGCTTAAAACTCCTCAATAAAATCAAGCCCTTCCTACCTCCAAATGACCTAAAAACCACAATGCAAGCACTAGTTCTGTCAGAGGGGGGGCGTAGATGGCTTGAAGATCTGTAGCTTGTAGACGCATGGTGGCAGGAACATCCAGAAGAGATGGACTACACACACTACTCTGCCTTACACAGGTTGTGTGCCAGGATAGCCATGTTTTCAATTGATCAGGTGCTGAGCCCGGCACTAAGGGAGGTGACAGACGGTGTGCTTTCTGTGTCCGATTACACACTGGTTCCTGCGCCGTTGATCGGAAAGAGACAGTCCCATCCAACGACTTCTCTTGGAAGTTCAACAGGAGGATTTTGAAGGACATAGCAGGTGAGAAGTCATATACACACACATAGTAGAATTTCTCTGCTTTAATGACACGGTTGACTGTAACCTTCCAATAGTGTGGACTCTCTTAATCGGTAATCAGGGGGAAGTTGTACTTCTGAATCAGTCCCATGGAAAAGCCATTAGAAACCATACAAGACAACCTCTTCAGGAAGAGCTCCACACATAAAAAGATGATGTCCCAGAAGTTGTGGTGGAGGCTGTTAGCAGTAAGGCGGCAATTACGTATATTGGGATTGAACAAAGCGGAATACTCCTTGACAAAATTCAGACAGAAGTACTATAAAAGGGGCAATATGCAGGATGTTTACTGTCTGCCAAGCTAAGGCAAAAGCAAGTTGAGTTGCAGATATCAGCTAATTAGAGGAGGGATTGCTACAAGTATCAAGGTGACAAGGACAAACTTGAAATATTCTGGCAATCCTTTTAGAGATTATATTTGAGGGAGACTTTGACTAGGGGGCTATCTCCAGCTATATCCATGAAATGGTCCTTGAGGCTTGTCAGACTTAAAGAGGGAGCTCTTGGAAATACCACTCTCAAGCAAAGAGATCATAAAGACAATACAAACTCACAATGCCCTCATGGCTTTTATCCCACGTTCTACAAACAGGTCTGGGCAAACCTGGTGGACCTCATGAACAAAACAGTTCATATGCACATACCGGCGGGGCTGGTAACTTCATCAATGAGGGAAGCATCGCTTTATTAAATGTAGACGCCAAACGTTTTGCAAAAATCTTCACCCTTCATTTGAATGACCCAGTAGCACACTTGGTCCATCCAGATCAGGCGGCGTTCATTTTTGGGCACCAGGTAAGTTATAGCACAGAGAAGGGCATACCCTGATTGATATCATAAACATTTTAAAAGGGAGGATACTATTCCTGCCACTAGATGCTGAAAAAGCTTTTGACAGGGTGGACTGGCATTTCCTGAGGGAGACTCTCTTGGCCTGCAGCATTGGCCCCAGTTTCCTGAATAATCTTTTGGAAAAGATCAAAACTGGCCCTGATCTGGGAAGAAATAAAGGGTTTGGGTGCATATAGATTTGACACTGGGATCAAATTGACAGCCACTGACCACCATACCTTTTTTGAAAAACGTCTGCTTAACATATTGGACGACTTCAACCTCGCGGAACAGACTTCTTCTGGAGGCACCTCCGGCCAGAGGAAAATTTCAGACCAGTTGCTAATCCCTCTAAGACAATATTTTCAGTAGTCAAATCCCTACTGGATCCTTCTGCTAGATCCCCCTTCCGTCCCAGCCACTTACTGAATTTGGCCAACTCCGTCTCCCAAAAATCAGTACCATCCACTCAGCTTTTACATCAGAAGCCAATGAAACCCCCTGTCCTGAGTTCTTTGACTGCCCCCACCTTTCCTGTCTGTACTTGCCAGAATTCTTCCCTATAGAGGTAAACTGGTTCCCCACTGGACCCAGCTCCTCCCCACATGCTCACCCTTAGAGATCCTGTCATCAACATAACCCTAGGCATGTTTCTTAATCTGTCCCTTTAAATCTGCTCAGTTGCCTTGGATTCTAAACATGCAGTGGTCATTTTCTCCTCAAGAAGCCTTCCTTGGACTCCTGAGTGCTAGGGAATTATTGTCCGATCTCTCTCCTTCAATTTCCAGTTAAAATCATTGAGAAGCATAGTAATAAGCTACTACCCCACTATTTAGAATTTCTCAATCTCTGAGATCCTTCTCAATTGGGTTTCCACCCATGCACAGAATTGAGTCCATACTCGTGGCAGTTATTGAAGAGCTGCATCATACTCGAGTATGAGGCGGGATTGTGCTCCTCTTAGACCTTAAGATGGTTTCCTTCCTTCATGACAGAATCTTTGAAGTTTCCACTAAACATTTTTTCTCCACTAACATTCCCCTATTTTGTGGAGTCCCAAAGAGCTCCTGCCTGAACCCCACACTTTTCTCATGAGGCTTCTCCTCTGACCAGTTGTCATCGAAGACATGGAGCTCAGGTAGGTCAAAAAAGCACAATTGTTCCAAACATGGGTCTTCATCGTAAATGCCACTCCCACCATTCAGAGTCGTGCGACACCCCGGACACCTGTAGGCCACAGAGTTGGTTCCGACGTTGATCCTTATAGTACCTTATATTCCCGGGCCATTGGCAATGACAGAACAGCCTTGAGAGCTGAAACAGGACTTAACACCATTTTTGGTGCCCCACCGGATCCCTCTGGAGTTCATTGGGGCCCGAAGAATCAGAGGTGGTCTCCAGACGAGTTAACGCTGGCGGATCCATCCCTGATGCTGACACTGTCACTCAATTTCTATTCGAGGCAGACCCCCTCCCTCGAGCACAGCGCCTCTGGCGCCACCCACTGCGCAGCATTCAACGCCAACACCAATGTCAATGACTGAGCTGATAGTCTTATCAGACTCTGAAACCCATTTCCCTCCAACGAGAGTACGCCAATATGCCCATGTAAACCCTGAGATGTACACTCCTCACCAAGGTTTTAAGGATGATACAGATGGCAACACTTATGGGGACCCTAATGAGGATGATGCCAATCTTTTTGACAACCTACAAGATGCCAGTGCTCTGGACACCTCTACAGACATTAGTCACGTCTCTCCACATCCAGCTATGGCAGCGGCCTCCTTTGAAACAGTAATTAGGAGGGTTGCGGAAGTTTTAGACCTCACTTTCCCCACAACAGAAGTAAAGACAAATGTCCTCACTGAGGTCCATAACCTAGGGTAAAACCAAACAGGAGGCTCTGTTGCCCTTCAGTGAAGCACTAACTGATGTGCTGATGGGCACCTGTGCAAAGCCAGGATCTTGCCCCCCGGTAAACAGTCAGATGGCAAGGGGGCAAAGAACCACTCCTTGGAAGCCCACTCTACTGCTTCAGCACCCCACCCCGGAGAGCCTAGTGGTACAAGCATCTATCAGTCACCTGAATCTCAATGCTTTTCTCACCACTCCACCAAACAGGGAATCTAAGCGAATGGAAATGTTCACAAAATGTGTATTCCGACCTTTTCCATTGGTCCATGAATACTTCCTATCTCCTAGGAGGATATTTGCACATATTATGGGACAGAGTGGCGGGCATCCTGCCAGTTGTCCCAGATGACGTCCACCCAACCCTGAAACAAATGATCACAGATGGCCAGGACGTGGAGAAATACTCCATCCATTTAGGTCTGGACACGACTGACTGCCTGGGTAGCAGAGTCGAGACCAGCATGGTGTTGCGTCGCCATGCCTGGATTTATTGCATGGGCTTTTCAGATGTCCAACAGTCCATCATGGACATGCTCTAGGCTGTTCGGAGCAAAGACCAACTTGGCCCTGAAAAGATTTTAAAGAGAGCAAAGTCACTGCTTGCTCTCTGGCAAAGCTCCAGCTGTTCGGCAGACCCAACAGCAACCCCGCCCCTTTCAAGGTTTTGACAGGGGTTATCAGCAGAGGATTAATCCATACGTGCCTCAACAGCAACATGCCTTCCAGCCCTTTCGGAGTAAAGGCTGGGGATTCAGCAACCAAGCCCCCAGGGGCAAGGTCCTACCCAAACCCCAGCCCCTCTACCCCATAGCTGCCACAAAACCACTTTAGACTACCCTTTGCTGCCCACAATCGCCCGGTAGGAGGGCGTGTCACCTTTTAGCTCTGTCAGTGGTGGAGCATCACATCCGGCCACTGGGTGCTCCAGATCGTGGAACACGATTATTGCCTACCCTTCCTCTCCCATCCACCGGATATGCCACATACACCACAACCAGCCGTGGCCCGTGCAGGTAAGAGCGGTGGGGCCGGTTGGGGAGGGGAGTCGATGAGACGACCACAAGGGAAAATTAAATAAATAATTAATTTTCCCTTGTTGTCATCTGTCAAAATCCCTTCCCCCCCCCCCCCACCGGCCCCCACCGCTCTTACCTACACGGGCCGCGGCTGACCACAACACCTCCTGGGGGACCAGTCCATATTCTGCGGAGAAGTTCAAACTATCTTGGAACAAGGGAGTAATAGAGAAGCTGCCAGCATCATAGATCAGGACTGGCTGTTACTCCTGTTATTTCCTGGTACAGAAAATGGAGCCCTTCACCCCATCCTCTATCTCTGCCCTCTGAACATTTTCCTCTGGAAGGACAAGTTCAAAGTGCACACCCTGGCCCAAGTGCTGTCTGCCCTGGATTTCAGGAGATGGGATAGTGGTGTTAGATTTGCAGGACACCTATTTCCACATCCCCATCCTGCAGTCCCACAAGCACTAGCTGCAGTTTTAGGTGGGCCACGAGCACTTTCAGTTTATCGTGCTCCCCTTTGGCTGTACCAGTGACCCTTGGTTGTTCACACCGATGTGGTGGTGTTTGCAGCCCATTTGTAGAGGTTGGGAGTACCAGTCTAGCAGTCAGAACCCACCTTCAAATGGTGTCTGACATGTGGACCTTGTTGGGTTTTTCCATCAAAGTGCCAAAGTCACACCTGACTCCTTCGCAACAGCTCCCATTCGCTGGACCCATCCTTGAACATGGTGCTCTTCTAAATCTTCCCTCTGCCTCAGCGACCCAGGGCATTTAAGCTACGATCCTGATGTGTCAACCCTTGACCTGAGTCTCAGTTAGAGTGACTCGAAAGATCCTGGGCCTCTTTGCTTCCTGCATTCTGCTTGTGGACCACACCAGGTAGCACATGCAGGCTCTGCCATGGGATCTGAATCCTCAATGCGCTCAGCGCCAAGGGGAACTATGCGAGTCCATCCAGGTTTCGAAGGAAACTGCCAAAGATCTGCAAGGGTGGCTGCTTGACCGCAGTTGGGCCAGCAGCAGACCCCGTCCCATCCCACTCAGCGTTGATGGTCACAATGGATTTATTGTTGCTGGGTTGGGAAGGCTACCTGGGAGCAGTGGAGATCAGAGGACTCTGGTCTCTGGGGAGGCTCGTTTCCACATCACCTTGTTGGAGTTGGAAGAGATTTGCTTGACACTGAAGGGATTTCTTCTGACCATCACAGGGGAACGGGTACTGGTTCTCACAGACAATACAACCGCCATGTGGTATTGCAACAAGCAGGGCGGCGTTGGGTCATGGGTCCTGCGCCATGAGGCTCAACGTCTCAGTAAGTGCTTGAACGTTCAGGGCAAATCCTTGATCACCCAGCACCTGGCAGGATCTTTAAACACCAGGGCTGATGAACTCAGCTGATGTTGCCTAGCAGATCACAAATGGCAGTTACACTCGTAGGTGGCACAGGGCGTCTTACAACACTGGGGAGAACCCTGGCTCGATCTATTTGCCACCACATAGAATGTGCAATATTCAAAGCTTTTGCATGTTGAAGTTTCCAAGGCAGTTCTCCCTCAGGCTTGGACAAGGCCGACTGCCTGGATAGCAAGTTGAGACCAGCATGGCATGGTCTTTTCCAGCATTTGGGAACGGAACTCCTGTACGGCATTCTACCCCTGCCTCTCCTGCCCAGAGAGATGAAGAAAATCAAAGACAGACCAGGCCCAAGTCATCCTAGTGGCTCCAGGCTGGGCATGAAGAGTGTGGTACCTAAACCTTCTGGCCATGAACACACATCCTCCGATCCGGCTGCCCCTTCAGGAGGACTTTCTATCGCAGCAACAAGGCCGAGTACTGCACCTGAGCCTGCTCAATCTCCATCACCTTGTGTGGATATTGACTGGTGACAATTGATGGCCTTTGACCTTCCTCCTGAAGTGGTTGCTGTTATCTTTGCAGCCAGGCATCCATCTGCCAAGACTGTATGTGAAGGACGCTGGAAGAAGCTTTTTGTTTGGTGTTCCTCTCGCAACATCCACCTTGAATGCAAAGTTGCCCGATGTTCTCATGTTCTGTCCATCTCTAGCCAGAAGCTCCTTGTTTTAGCAACGGATAAAGGTTATTTTTCTGCCCTTTCGGCCTTCTTATGGTTGCCAGATCAGCGATCCCTCTCAAGTCACCAGTTGTGATGCGGTTATTCAAAGGGATGATCCATATGTTACTGCCAACACCATTTATCATGTTGCAGTGAGACCTTAATTTGGTCTTCATGTACGTGATATGCACTCCCATCTAGCCCATGAGCAGCTGCCCTCTCTGTGTGTTCACTATCAAAACAGCATTTCTCATTGTCATAACATCTGCGAGACGAGTAAGCAAACTGCAGGCGCTGTCTGTGGTACAGCCGGACACCTCATTTTTCCCAGATAAGCTGGTTCTCTGCACAAAGGCGGCATTCCTGCCAAAGACGGTAACACCCGTCCACATAGGACAGTGGTTCACCTTACTGACTATCTGTACACCACCCCATCCCTCTGGGGATGAAGAACGACTCCACTATCTGGACCCCAAGAGGGCCCTGAGTTTCTGATTCAACCGAACCAGATATTACCAACAGCATGACCAACTTTTCATTGGTTTCTCTGGAGCAAAAGAGAACCATCTCCAGATGGACTGTGTTATGCATCAAGATCTGCTATGGGCTACCTAAAAAGCCATCTGCAGATTGATTTTTCGCTCATTCCAGCAGAGTGAAGGCTGCTACCACTGCACTAACGCCTGGTGTGCCAGTTCTTGTCATTTGCCAGGCTGCCTTGTGGCCATCCCTCCACACGTTCCCGAAGCACTACTGCTCGGACAGTCAGGTCCGGTGGGATGGGCACTCGCCTGATCTGTCCTGCAGAATCTCCTGGTCTGAACCATTCCAAAGACCTCCCTCCTGAAAGAACTGCTTTGATATCTACTCACATGGTGAGGTATCTGCAGTTAGAAGTCTCTATCAGAAGAGCAAGTTACTTACCTTCAGTAACGCCTTATCTGGTAAAGACTCTAACCGTAGATTCCTCACCAATCCTCCCATCCACCCTGCTCTGTGGAAGGGCCTAATTCAGCTCATTACAAAGATCCCAAATCTGGAAGTCTCCATACTGCCATATCCTGATTTCAATGGCTTAGTGTCCGAGGGTGTAGACAGAAACCAGAAAGAAAATGCCATCAGCTTGCAGAGATCGCTCATATACGGGGGCCTTGTCGACATATCCAGGGCAGGACAGATCCGATGCAGAACTGCACAATGCCGTCTGATAACATGCAAAGAAATTGCTAGCAAAACCAGGTCCTGCATGATGCCTGTGGAAATTTACAAGGTGAGGAGGAGCCCGTGGTTAAAAAGAGTCTCTATCAGAAAAGGCGTTACTGAAGGTAAGTAGTTTGTTCATTGAAGCACAAAATGGTTTTAAATATAAAACTGACCTTTCTTTATGAGATTGTATTGGAACTTCATCTTATCCAGTTGCCTAACTTCTTCGTCCCACCTCATCCATCTAAATTAGAAGGGGGGAATGCACAGACTAAACACAGAAAGGTCTTTCTGGCACTGTTCTCAAGTTTGACAAGTATAGAAGGGGGAGTAAGGTTTTGCAACCTATGGAATTGCATTGATGGATGTGGCTGTACCTTAAAACACAGTTTTTGATGGACTTCAAGGCTTTCAACAGCACTCCGCTTGAAGGAATAAGTGCATAGCCTACCACTGCTGCATCTTTGAGAAAGAGAGATGCTCTGCAGGAAAAAATGTTCAAGGCGCCCACTTTACAAAATACACAGAGTGGACTCAGGGGCCACCGCAGAGGCTTTGCTTAGCAGGTCTGTCGTTCAGCACATTCATGCATAACTTCTCTTCTTCCTGTTTACCTGAGGACCCACCATATAAACATCTGGGTATTTAAACATTAAAAAAAGTACAGATGAACGAGCAGATGAACGAACAGATGAAAGAGCAAATGAAAGCAGATGAAAGAACAGCACATTCATGCATAACTTCTCTTCTTCCTCTTTACCTGAGGACCCGCCATCGCCATATGAACATCTGGGTATTTAAACATTAAAAAGTGCAGATGAACGAACAGATGAACGAGCAGATGAACGAGCAGATGAGAGAGCAGATGAACGAGCAGATGAACGAGCAGGTGAAAGAGCAGGTGAAAGAGCAGGTGAAAGAGCAGGTGAAAGAGCAGATGAGAGAGCAGGTGAAAGAGCAGATGAACGAGCAGATGAACGAGCAGATGAACGAGCAGATGAACGAGCAGATGAACGAACAGATGAACGAGCAGATGAACGAACAGATGAAAGAGCAGATGAAAGAACAGATGAACGAGCAGATGAACGAGCAGGTGAAAGAGCAGATGAAAGAGCAGGTGAAAGAGCAGGTGAGAGAGCAGATGAGAGAGCAGGTGAAAGAGCAGATGAACCAGCAGATAAACGAGCAGATGAAAGAGCAGATGAAAGAGCAGGTGAAAGAGCAGATGAACGAGCAGATGAACGAGCAGATGAAAGAGCAGATGAAAGAGCAGATGAACGAGCAGATGAAAGAACAGATGAACGAGCAGATGAACGAGCAGATGAACGAGCAGATGAACGAGCAGGTGAAAGAGCAGGTGAAAGAGCAGGTGAAAGAGCAGGTGAAAGAGCAGATGAGAGAGCAGGTGAGAGAGCAGATGAACGAGCAGATGAAAGAGCAGATGAAAGCGCAGATGAAAGAGCAGGTGAAAGAGCAGGTGAAAGAGCAGATGAGCGAGGCAGATGAACGAGCAGATGAACGAGCAGGTGAAAGAGCAGGTGAAAGAGCAGGTGAAAGAGCAGATGAGAGAGCAGGTGAGAGAGCAGATGAGCGAGCAGATGAAAGAGCAGATGAAAGCGCAGATGAAAGAGCAGGTGAAAGAGCAGGTGAAAGAGCAGATGAACGAGCAGATGAACGAGCAGATGAAAGAGCAGGTGAACAAGCAGGTGAACGAGCAGGTGAACGAGCAGGTGAAAGAGCAGATGAAAGAGCAGATGAAAGAGCAGATGAAAGAGCACATGAAAGAGCACATGAAATAGCACATGAAAGAGCACATGAAAGAGTACCCATTACAATAAAAAGCGACACACTGTTGATGAAGTTGGTTGTGTTGGACAACGATCTTCGATTCCGGATCACTTAGCTCATCATGTAGGTCTTCCGAAGCCCACTGGGTTTAGACTTCAGGACCTGAAGGGTTTCAATGAGATAGTGGTAACTCTGTAATAGAACATTTCAGACACGGTCGGCATCGGGCGATATTCGGGCGATATCAGCTCGAACCTCAGTAACACAAGTAGGTCCTTACGCCACCATGACAGCTTGCTGAAAGATTCTGTGCGTCCAGCTTGTGGTTGAGATATCTCAAAGATGCTACAGAGGGAGTGCAGTATACACCGGACGATTGTTTCTGTGGTAAGTAACTATATTTGTTCCGATGTTTAGTATCATGTCAACTTGTTGCCTCAGCAAATTCTGGTCAAGTACAATTGAGTGATGAGCGTTGGTGGCCATAGGCTACAATGGCATTACTGTCTGGTTAAAGATATCTGTGCAGAGATCAGAGTCGGTCATCGAGGCTTTGAGAAAGTTCCTAGCCAGGGCTCACCATCTCTTCTAAGCTTCCTCTGCATCAGGCTCTTGGTCATGTTTGCGTGGGTCACAGTATGAAGCCCCCCCTTCCTCTGCATCATGCTCTGGGTCATGTTTGCGTGCGTCACAGTATGAAGCCCCCCCTTTCCTCTGCATTAGGCTCTGGGTCATGTTTGCGTGGGTCACAGTATGAAGCCCCCCTTCCTCTGCACCAGGCTCTGGGTCATGTTTTCGTGGGTCACAGTATGAAGCCCCCCTTCCTCCGCACCAGGCTCTGGGTCATGTTTCCATGGGTCAATGTATGAAGCCCCCCCTTCCTCTGCACCAGGCTCTGGGTCATTTTTGCGTGGGTCACAGTATGAAGCCCCCCCTTCCTCTGCACCAGGCTCTGGGTCATGTTTGCGTGGGTCACAGTATGAAGCCCCCCCTTCCTCCTCACCAGGCTCTGGGTCATGTTTGCGTGGGTCAATGTCTTTAAGCCCCCCCCTTCCTCTGCACCAGGCTCTGGGTCATGTTTGCGTGGGTCACAGTATGAAGCCCCCCCTTCCTCTGCACCAGGCTCTGGGTCATGTTTGCGTGGGTCACAGTATGAAGCCCCCCCTTCCTCTGCACCAGGCTCTGGGTCATGTTTGCGTGGGTCAATGTATGAAGCCCCCCTTCCTCTGCACCAGGCTCTGGGTCATGTTTGCGTGGGTCACAGTATGAAGCCCCCCTTCCTCTGCATCATGCTCTGGGTCATGTTTGCGTGCGTCACAGTATGAAGCCCCCTTCCTCTGCACCAGGCTCTGGGTCATGTTTGCGTGGGTCAATGTATGAAGCCCCCCTTCCTCTGCACCAGGCTCTGGGTCATGTTTTCGTGGGTCACAGTATGAAGCCCCCCCTTCCTCCGCACCAGGCTCTGGGTCATGTTTGCATGGGTCAATGTATGAAGCCCCCCCTTCCTCTGCACCAGGCTCTGGGTCATGTTTGCGTGGGTCACAGTATGAAGCCTGTGAGAAGTTGGCCTGGCATATGCTGTCCACTAATTATAGTGGGCACCTTGCACCAGTCCAAACAACCCCTTATTGGAGATAGGTTAAAGACAACCTTTATTGAAAGCTATCCTAGTGGTAGCTATGGAGAGCAGCCTTCAGGCTAAGTCTTGAAGGAATGTAAAGCAGCTTGTTTTACCAGTCTATAATCTCTTGAGTGACCAAATGAAAGAGGACCACACCAGGTATATATTCAAAATATTTGTATTTATTACTAAACACACCCCTCTAGTCTCTTTATGAAGCTAGAGTTCGAAGTACATACATTATAAGTTAGTTATCTACAGTAATAGCACAAATACACGTTTGAGCCCCAGGGGCGTACCAAACCATATACCAATAAAGTGGTATAAGAACCACGACTGAGCTAGACACAAGGCCTAGAGCCTGTAGAAGTGCTTGGACCACAAGGAACCACCCAAGGCAGTGACACAGGGGACCCACGGGGACGCGTGCAGTGTATGAACACAGCCGCGAACCACCGTTAACTTCTATGGGGAAAGTCGTGATTAGAATTTAAAAGAAAAGGGACACTTAGAGGAGGACTTGGAGCAAACCCTTTGAGAACTAGGCTGTTCTAGTGTCAATACCCACGGGAGCACCGGAGTACTCGAGTTACCTCACCCAGGGGAGCCGGGTGCATAGGTGTCTTTCGGGGTCGGGTTTCGTCGTCGCTTTCAATGGCGATCTGCTGCAAAGTGCTGCTGGCGGCCAAGTTGAAAGTGTTCGGGTGGATCCAAAGGTGGATCGAAGATCTGAAGAACCAGAAAGCAGAGGGGACAGAGTCTGGGTCACTAGCCAGTGACCAGGAAGGCGATGAGCAGATGCCCACCGATGTCGAGTGCTTCAGGTAGGTTGACGGTCGTCTTGACTCTTCAGCCACGAGGTCCAGGAGGCGTCGACGACAACCAGGAGCTGGATTCGAGCTGTCCCACGACGTCTGTCGATTGCAGGGGTGTCGGCGACCGTATTGGACCCAACAAGCCTTGGCAACGGTAAGTCTCGTGGAAATAGAAGAAGGACGATGTTGCAGACCAGCAAGGTCTGGGGGACTCACCCAGCGAGGATAAGTCAGGGCACACCTGTAGCAACCAGGGAGCCCAAGCAGAAAAGATTGGCCTTCGGGAGGGCCTACTAGCCAACGGACTAGCGACCGCGAAGGAGCCTCGAGACGATGCACGTGGAGCTGGCTCACAGGACACTCGTGGAGTGGAGGCCAGTGATCTTCGGTGCAGTTGGTGCTGGAGGCTGGGGCTACTCGGAGCCCAAAGCACGACTTCGTGGGAGACCCAGAAGAGGATGCACTTGCAAATGCGATCGGTGTCCAGGGGTCACGGTTCCACGTTACCCACGACAGCTACGGGCCTCAGCTTTGCTGGGGACTCAGGGCAGCCTCGGGAAGTCTGGAAATCCACCTCTGGTGATGCAAAGACTTCGGCGTCCGACGGGAGCTTCAGCGATGCAGACCGGACAATTGCTTCTTCGGTGCCTGCCAAGCAGGGGAGTCACTCCTTGACCCCAAAGGAGATTCTTCAGTCCTCTAATCTTGAAGTAGAGCGTCGAAGGTCCAGGATTCTGTGTCAGAGTTTCGTCCAGGCTAATCTAAAGTCCTAAGGACTGGGTTCCCTACTTATACTAAGGTAGGGGTTGGACATACTCTGTGGCCCCACCTATGGGAGGGCCAGGGCAGAGGGTGGTTACACCCCTTTCCCTTTGTCCAGTTTCACGCCAGAGCAGGGGCTGGAAGCCCCTGAGCCGGTTTGAACTGGGCTATGCACAGGGACACCAAGTGTGCCCCCAGTGCAGGATTTCAAAGCACCCGAGAGTGCTCCCGCCCAGCCCCAATACACACTATCGTGTCTGGGGAGGTGGTCACACCTCCCTGGGACAGGAAACCTATTGTCCAGGCCTCCCTGCCGGAGTTTCGGTCAGCAGCAGGGGGCCAGACTCGTGTCTGTGGCAGCAGCATCCATTTTGTGATGCCAGGGCTCTGGAAAGTCAGTACCGGTTATACCGGTGTGTACATGTCTTTCCCTCTAGAAGGGTGGAATGCTACCCCCGCCGCCAGAACTGGCGGGGGGGTAGTATTCCAAGATGTTTGACACCAAACACGACATGTTTCCGTGCAGCCATCCCAAAGTTAGCATTTAACGTTGAGGTTATAATGCGCTTAAGAGTATATGGTCAGGCTGCACTACAAACAGCATCAGAGAAGGGTCTCCGAACGCTGCAGAGGGGCCCTGCTCATGCAGGGGCACCCTCTCACATAGGAACCACGCACTCTGCCTTCAGGATTGATAAGGCCTGCCATAGGAGTGACTTATAGGTTTATATGTGTGTATGTATATAGTGATATAGGTAGCCTATATCACAGTAAGGAGTGCATGCACCACCTCACCCAGGCTGCAGTAGCAGACCTGTGGTGTCAGTTTGGATGGCCTTCCAGGGGTGGCACAATACATGCTGCAGCCCCTGGTAGGCCTCTGAGGTACCTATGCCCTGGGTACATAGTATACCATATACTAGGGACTTATAAGGGCACTCCAGATTCCAATCAGAGATGTGCCTAAGGCACATGGAAACCATTTTAAAGAGGAAGCAGCTAGGCTGGGGTTCTGATTAGCAGGGCCCCAGCCAGACTAAGGTCGAAAAACAGTGAAGCATCAGCAAAAAGTGGGGGTACCCATGTGAAGCAGATCCTACTCTCCTACAAAGCCCCCCTTCCTCTGCACCAGGCTCTGGGTCATGTTTGCGTGGGTCACAGTATGAAGCCCCCCCTTCCTCCTCACCAGGCTCTGGGTCATGTTTGCGTGGGTCAATGTATGAAGCCCCCCTTCCTCTGCACCAGGCTCTGGGTCATGTTTGCGTCGGTCACAGTATGAAGCCCCCCTTCCTCTGCACCAGGCTCTGGGTCATGTTTGCGTGGGTCACAGTATGAAGCCCCCTTCCTCTGCACCAGGCTCTGGGTCATGTTTGCGTGGGTCACAGTATGAAGCCCCCTTCCTCCTCACCAGGCTCTGGGTCATGTTTGCGTGGGTCACAGTATGAAGCCCCCTTCCTCCTCACCAGGCTCTGGGTCATGTTTGCGTGGGTCACAGTATGAAGCCCCCTTCCTCCTCACCAGGCTCTGGGTCATGTTTGCGTGGGTCAATGTATGAAGCCCCCCTTCCTCTGCACCAGGCTCTGGGTCATGTTTGCGTGGGTCACAGTATGAAGCCCCCTTCCTCTGCACCAGGCTCTGGGTCATGTTTGCGTGGGTCACAGTATGAAGCCCCCTTCCTCCTCACCAGGCTCTGGGTCATGTTTGCGTGGGTGAATGTATGAAGCCCCCCTTCCTCTGCACCAGGCTCTGGGTCATGTTTGCGTGGGTCACAGTATGAAGCCCCCCTTCCTCCTCACCAGGCTCTGGGTCATGTTTGCGTGGGTCACAGTATGAAGCCCCCCTTCCTCCTCACCAGGCTCTGGGTCATGTTTGCGTGGGTCAATGTATGAAGCCCCCCTTCCTCTGCACCAGGCTCTGGGTCATGTTTGCGTGGGTCACAGTATGAAGCCCCCTTCCTCTGCACCAGGCTCTGGGTCATGTTTGCGTGGGTCACAGTATGAAGCCCCCCTTCCTCCTCACCAGGCTCTGGGTCATGTTTGCGTGGGTCAATGTATGAAGCCCCCCTTCCTCTGCACTAGGCTCTGGGTCATGTTTGCGTGGGTCACAGTATGAAGCCCCCCTTCCTCCTCACCAGGCTCTGGGTCATGTTTGCGTGGGTCACAGTATGAAGCCCCCCTTCCTCCTCACCAGGCTCTGGGTCATGTTTGCGTGGGTCAATGTATGAAGCCCCCCTTCCTCCTCACCAGGCTCTGGGTCATGTTTGCGTGGGTCAATGTATGAAGCCCCCCTTCCTCTGCACCAGGCTCTGGGTCATGTTTGCGTGGGTCACAGTATGAAGCCCCCCTTCCTCTGCACCAGGCTCTGGGTCATGTTTGCGTGGGTCACAGTATGAAGCCCCCCTTCCTCTGCACCAGGCTCTGGGTCATGTTTGCGTGGGTCACAGTATGAAGCCCCCCTTCCTCTGCACCAGGCTCTGGGTCATGTTTGCGTGGGTCACAGTATGAAGCCCCCCTTCCTCCTCACCAGGCTCTGGGTCATGTTTGCGTGGGTCACAGTATGAAGCCCCCTTCCTCTGCACCAGGCTCTGGGTCATGTTTGCGTGGGTCACAGTATGAAGCCCCCCTTCCTCCTCACCAGGCTCTGGGTCATGTTTGCGTGGGTCAATGTCTTTAAGCCCCCCTTCCTCTGCACCAGGCTCTGGGTCATGTTTGCGTGGGTCACAGTATGAAGCCCCCCTTCCTCTGCACCAGGCTCTGGGTCATGTTTGCGTGGGTCACAGTATGAAGCCCCCCTTCCTCTGCACCAGGCTCTGGGTCATGTTTGCGTGGGTCACAGTATGAAGCCCCCTTCCTCTGCACCAGGCTCTGGGTCATGTTTGCGTGGGTCACAGTATGAAGCCCCCTTCCTCCTCACCAGGCTCTGGGTCATGTTTGCGTGGGTCACAGTATGAAGCCCCCCTTCCTCTGCACCAGGCTCTGGGTCATGTTTGCGTGGGTCACAGTATGAAGCCCCCTTCCTCCTCACCAGGCTCTGGGTCATGTTTGCGTGGGTCAATGTCTTTAAGCCCCCCTTCCTCTGCACCAGGCTCTGGGTCATGTTTGCGTGGGTCACAGTATGAAGCCCCCCTTCCTCTGCACCAGGCTCTGGGTCATGTTTGCGTGGGTCACAGTATGAAGCCCCCTTCCTCTGCACCAGGCTCTGGGTCATGTTTGCGTGGGTCACAGTATGAAGCCCCCCTTCCTCCTCACCAGGCTCTGGGTCATGTTTGCGTGGGTCAATGTCTTTAAGCCCCCCTTCCTCTGCACCAGGCTCTGGGTCATGTTTGCGTGGGTCACAGTATGAAGCCCCCCTTCCTCTGCACCAGGCTCTGGGTCATGTTTGCGTGGGTCACAGTATGAAGCCCCCCTTCCTCTGCACCAGGCTCTGGGTCATGTTTGCGTGGGTCACAGTATGAAGCCCCCTTCCTCTGCACCAGGCTCTGGGTCATGTTTGCGTGAGTCACAGTATGAAGCCCCCCTTCCTCTGCACCAGGCTCTGGGTCATGTTTGCGTGGGTCACAGTATGAAGCCCCCCTTCCTCTGCACCAGGCTCTGGGTCATGTTTGCGTGGGTCACAGTATGAAGCCCCCTTCCTCCTCACCAGGCTCTGGGTCATGTTTGCGTGGGTCACAGTATGAAGCCCCCTTCCTCCTCACCAGGCTCTGGGTCATGTTTGCGTGGGTCACAGTATGAAGCCCCCTTCCTCCTCACCAGGCTCTGGGTCATGTTTGCGTGGGTCAATGTATGAAGCCCCCCTTCCTCTGCACCAGGCTCTGGGTCATGTTTGCGTGGGTCACAGTATGAAGCCCCCTTCCTCTGCACCAGGCTCTGGGTCATGTTTGCGTGGGTCACAGTATGAAGCCCCCCCTTCCTCCTCACCAGGCTCTGGGTCATGTTTGCGTGGGTGAATGTATGAAGCCCCCTTCCTCTGCACCAGGCTCTGGGTCATGTTTGCGTGGGTCACAGTATGAAGCCCCCCTTCCTCCTCACCAGGCTCTGGGTCATGTTTGCGTGGGTCACAGTATGAAGCCCCCCTTCCTCCTCACCAGGCTCTGGGTCATGTTTGCGTGGGTCAATGTATGAAGCCCCCCTTCCTCTGCACCAGGCTCTGGGTCATGTTTGCGTGGGTCACAGTATGAAGCCCCCTTCCTCTGCACCAGGCTCTGGGTCATGTTTGCGTGGGTCACAGTATGAAGCCCCCCCTTCCTCCTCACCAGGCTCTGGGTCATGTTTGCGTGGGTCAATGTATGAAGCCCCCCTTCCTCTGCACCAGGCTCTGGGTCATGTTTGCGTGGGTCACAGTATGAAGCCCCCTTCCTCCTCACCAGGCTCTGGGTCATGTTTGCGTGGGTCACAGTATGAAGCCCCCCTTCCTCCTCACCAGGCTCTGGGTCATGTTTGCGTGGGTCAATGTATGAAGCCCCCCTTCCTCCTCACCAGGCTCTGGGTCATGTTTGCGTGGGTCAATGTATGAAGCCCCCCTTCCTCTGCACCAGGCTCTGGGTCATGTTTGCGTGGGTCACAGTATGAAGCCCCCTTCCTCTGCACCAGGCTCTGGGTCATGTTTGCGTGGGTCACAGTATGAAGCCCCCTTCCTCTGCACCAGGCTCTGGGTCATGTTTGCATGGGTCACAGTATGAAGCCCCCCCTTCCTCTGCACCAGGCTCTGGGTCATGTTTGCGTGGGTCACAGTATGAAGCCCCCCCTTCCTCCTCACCAGGCTCTGGGTCATGTTTGCGTGGGTCACAGTATGAAGCCCCCTTCCTCTGCACCAGGCTCTGGGTCATGTTTGCGTGGGTCACAGTATGAAGCCCCCCTTCCTCCTCACCAGGCTCTGGGTCATGTTTGCGTGGGTCAATGTCTTTAAGCCCCCCTTCCTCTGCACCAGGCTCTGGGTCATGTTTGCGTGGGTCACAGTATGAAGCCCCCTTCCTCTGCACCAGGCTCTGGGTCATGTTTGCGTGGGTCACAGTATGAAGCCCCCCTTCCTCTGCACCAGGCTCTGGGTCATGTTTGCGTGGGTCACAGTATGAAGCCCCCTTCCTCCTCACCAGGCTCTGGGTCATGTTTGCGTGGGTCAATGTCTTTAAGCCCCCTTCCTCTGCACCAGGCTCTGGGTCATGTTTGCGTGGGTCACAGTATGAAGCCCCCTTCCTCTGCACCAGGCTCTGGGTCATGTTTGCGTGGGTCACAGTATGAAGCCCCCCTTCCTCTGCACCAGGCTCTGGGTCATGTTTGCGTGGGTCACAGTATGAAGCCCCCTTCCTCTGCACCAGGCTCTGGGTCATGTTTGCGTGAGTCACAGTATGAAGCCCCCCTTCCTCTGCACCAGGCTCTGGGTCATGTTTGCGTGGGTCACAGTATGAAGCCCCCTTCCTCTGCACCAGGCTCTGGGTCATGTTTGCGTGGGTCACAGTATGAAGCCCCCTTCCTCCTCACCAGGCTCTGGGTCATGTTTGCGTGGGTCAATGTATGAAGCCCCCCTTCCTCTGCACCAGGCTCTGGGTCATGTTTGCGTGGGTCACAGTATGAAGCCCCCTTCCTCCTCACCAGGCTCTGGGTCATGTTTGCGTGGGTCACAGTATGAAGCCCCCCTTCCTCCTCACCAGGCTCTGGGTCATATTTGCGTGGGTCAATGTATGAAGCCCCCCCCTTCCTCCTCACCAGGCTCTGGGTCATGTTTGCGTGGGTCAATGTATGAAGCCCCCCCCCCTTCCACTGCACCAGGCTCTGGGTCATGTTTGCGTGGGTCACAGTATGAAGCCCCCTTCCTCTGCACCAGGCTCTGGGTCATGTTTGCGTGGGTCACAGTATGAAGCCCCCCTTCCTCTGCACCAGGCTCTGGGTCATGTTTGCGTGGGTCACAGTATGAAGCCCCCCTTCCTCTGCACCAGGCTCTGGGTCATGTTTGCGTGGGTCACAGTATGAAGCCCCCTTCCTCCTCACCAGGCTCTGGGTCATGTTTGCGTGGGTCACAGTATGAAGCCCCCCCTTCCTCTGCACCAGGCTCTGGGTCATGTTTGCGTGGGTCACAGTATGAAGCCCCCCCTTCCTCCTCACCAGGCTCTGGGTCATGTTTGCGTGGGTCAATGTCTTTAAGCCCCCTTCCTCTGCACCAGGCTCTGGGTCATGTTTGCGTGGGTCACAGTATGAAGCCCCCCCTTCCTCTGCACCAGGCTCTGGGTCATGTTTGCGTGGGTCACAGTATGAAGCCCCCCCTTCCTCTGCACCAGGCTCTGGGTCATGTTTGCGTGGGTTTCAGTATGAAGCCCCCCTTCCTCTGCACCAGGCTCTGGGTCATGTTTGCGTGGGTCACAGTATGAAGCCCCCCCTTCCTCCTCACCAGGCTCTGGGTCATGTTTGCGTGGGTCACAGTATGAAGCCCCCCCTTCCTCTGCACCAGGCTCTGGGTCATGTTTGCGTGGGTCACAGTATGAAGCCCCGCCTTCCTCCTCACCAGGCTCTGGGTCATGTTTGCGTGGGTCAATGTCTTTAAGCCCCCTTCCTCTGCACCAGGCTCTGGGTCATGTTTGCGTGGGTCACAGTATGAAGCCCCCCTTCCTCTGCACCAGGCTCTGGGTCATGTTTGCGTGGGTCACAGTATGAAGCCCCCCTTCCTCTGCACCAGGCTCTGGGTCATGTTTGCGTGGGTCACAGTATGAAGCCCCCCTTCCTCCTCACCAGGCTCTGGGTCATGTTTGCGTGGGTCAATGTCTTTAAGCCCCCCCTTCCTCTGCACCAGGCTCTGGGTCATGTTTGCGTGGGTCAATGTATGAAGCCCCCCTTCCTCTGCACCAGGCTCTGGGTCATGTTTGCGTGGGTCACAGTATGAAGCCCCCTTCCTCTGCACCAGGCTCTGGGTCATGTTTGCGTGGGTTTCAGTATGAAGCCCCCTTCCTCTGCACCAGGCTCTGGGTCATGTTTGCGTGGGTCACAGTATGAAGCCCCCTTCCTCTGCACCAGGCTCTGGGTCATGTTTGCGTGGGTCACAGTATGAAGCCCCCCTTCCTCTGCACCAGGCTCTGGGTCATGTTTGCGTGGGTCACAGTATGAAGCCCCCCTTCCTCTGCACCAGGCTCTGGGTCATGTTTGCGTGGGTCACAGTATGAAGCCCCCCCTTCCTCCTCACCAGGCTCTGGGTCATGTTTGCGTGGGTCAATGTATGAAGCCCCCTTCCTCTGCACCAGGCTCTGGGTCATGTTTGCGTGGGTCACAGTATGAAGCCCCCCTTCCTCCTCACCAGGCTCTGGGTCATGTTTGCGTGGGTCACAGTATGAAGCCCCCCTTCCTCCTCACCAGGCTCTGGGTCATGTTTGCGTGGGTCAATGTATGAAGCCCCCCTTCCTCCTCACCAGGCTCTGGGTCATGTTTGCGTGGGTCAATGTATGAAGCCCCCCTTCCTCTGCACCAGGCTCTGGGTCATGTTTGCGTGGGTCACAGTATGAAGCCCCCCTTCCTCTGCACCAGGCTCTGGGTCATGTTTGCGTGGGTCACAGTATGAAGCCCCCTTCCTCTGCACCAGGCTCTGGGTCATGTTTGCGTGGGTCACAGTATGAAGCCCCCCTTCCTCTGCACCAGGCTCTGGGTCATGTTTGCGTGGGTCACAGTATGAAGCCCCCCTTCCTCCTCACCAGGCTCTGGGTCATGTTTGCGTGGGTCACAGTATGAAGCCCCCTTCCTCTGCACCAGGCTCTGGGTCATGTTTGCGTGGGTCACAGTATGAAGCCCCCTTCCTCCTCACCAGGCTCTGGGTCATGTTTGCGTGGGTCAATGTCTTTAAGCCCCCCTTCCTCTGCACCAGGCTCTGGGTCATGTTTGCGTGGGTCACAGTATGAAGCCCCCCTTCCTCTGCACCAGGCTCTGGGTCATGTTTGCGTGGGTCACAGTATGAAGCCCCCCTTCCTCTGCACCAGGCTCTGGGTCATGTTTGCGTGGGTCACAGTATGAAGCCCCCTTCCTCTGCACCAGGCTCTGGGTCATGTTTGCGTGGGTCACAGTATGAAGCCCCCCTTCCTCCTCACCAGGCTCTGGGTCATGTTTGCGTGGGTCACAGTATGAAGCCCCCTTCCTCTGCACCAGGCTCTGGGTCATGTTTGCGTGGGTCACAGTATGAAGCCCCCTTCCTCCTCACCAGGCTCTGGGTCATGTTTGCGTGGGTCAATGTCTTTAAGCCCCCCTTCCTCTGCACCAGGCTCTGGGTCATGTTTGCGTGGGTCACAGTATGAAGCCCCCCTTCCTCTGCACCAGGCTCTGGGTCATGTTTGCGTGGGTCACAGTATGAAGCCCCCTTCCTCTGCACCAGGCTCTGGGTCATGTTTGCGTGGGTCACAGTATGAAGCCCCCCCTTCCTCCTCACCAGGCTCTGGGTCATGTTTGCGTGGGTCACAGTATGAAGCCCCCCCTTCCTCTGCACCAGGCTCTGGGTCATGTTTGCGTGGGTCAATGTATGAAGCCCCCCTTCCTCTGCACCAGGCTCTGGGTCATGTTTGCGTGGGTCAATGTCTTTAAGCCCCCCTTCCTCTGCACCAGGCTCTGGGTCATGTTTGCGTGGGTCAATGTATGAAGCCCCCCTTCCTCTGCACCAGGCTCTGGGTCATGTTTGCGTGGGTCACAGTATGAAGCCCCCTTCCTCTGCACCAGGCTCTGGGTCATGTTTGCGTGGGTTTCAGTATGAAGCCCCCTTCCTCTGCACCAGGCTCTGGGTCATGTTTGCGTGGGTCACAGTATGAAGCCCCCTTCCTCTGCACCAGGCTCTGGGTCATGTTTGCGTGGGTCACAGTATGAAGCCCCCTTCCTCTGCACCAGGCTCTGGGTCATGTTTGCGTGGGTCACAGTATGAAGCCCCCCTTCCTCTGCACCAGGCTCTGGGTCATGTTTGCGTGGGTCACAGTATGAAGCCCCCTTCCTCCTCACCAGGCTCTGGGTCATGTTTGCGTGGGTCAATGTATGAAGCCCCCCTTCCTCTGCACCAGGCTCTGGGTCATGTTTGCGTGGGTCACAGTATGAAGCCCCCTTCCTCCTCACCAGGCTCTGGGTCATGTTTGCGTGGGTCACAGTATGAAGCCCCCTTCCTCCTCACCAGGCTCTGGGTCATGTTTGCGTGGGTCAATGTATGAAGCCCCCCTTCCTCCTCACCAGGCTCTGGGTCATGTTTGCGTGGGTCAATGTATGAAGCCCCCTTCCTCTGCACCAGGCTCTGGGTCATGTTTGCGTGGGTCACAGTATGAAGCCCCCCTTCCTCTGCACCAGGCTCTGGGTCATGTTTGCGTGGGTCACAGTATGAAGCCCCCCTTCCTCTGCACCAGGCTCTGGGTCATGTTTGCGTGGGTCACAGTATGAAGCCCCCTTCCTCTGCACCAGGCTCTGGGTCATGTTTGCGTGGGTCACAGTATGAAGCCCCCCTTCCTCCTCACCAGGCTCTGGGTCATGTTTGCGTGGGTCACAGTATGAAGCCCCCTTCCTCTGCACCAGGCTCTGGGTCATGTTTGCGTGGGTCACAGTATGAAGCCCCCCTTCCTCCTCACCAGGCTCTGGGTCATGTTTGCGTGGGTCAATGTCTTTAAGCCCCCCTTCCTCTGCACCAGGCTCTGGGTCATGTTTGCGTGGGTCACAGTATGAAGCCCCCTTCCTCTGCACCAGGCTCTGGGTCATGTTTGCGTGGGTCACAGTATGAAGCCCCCCTTCCTCTGCACCAGGCTCTGGGTCATGTTTGCGTGGGTCACAGTATGAAGCCCCCTTCCTCTGCACCAGGCTCTGGGTCATGTTTGCGTGGGTCACAGTATGAAGCCCCCTTCCTCCTCACCAGGCTCTGGGTCATGTTTGCGTGGGTCACAGTATGAAGCCCCCTTCCTCTGCACCAGGCTCTGGGTCATGTTTGCGTGGGTCACAGTATGAAGCCCCCCTTCCTCCTCACCAGGCTCTGGGTCATGTTTGCGTGGGTCAATGTCTTTAAGCCCCCCTTCCTCTGCACCAGGCTCTGGGTCATGTTTGCGTGGGTCACAGTATGAAGCCCCCCTTCCTCTGCACCAGGCTCTGGGTCATGTTTGCGTGGGTCACAGTATGAAGCCCCCTTCCTCTGCACCAGGCTCTGGGTCATGTTTGCGTGGGTCACAGTATGAAGCCCCCCTTCCTCCTCACCAGGCTCTGGGTCATGTTTGCGTGGGTCACAGTATGAAGCCCCCTTCCTCTGCACCAGGCTCTGGGTCATGTTTGCGTGGGTCAATGTATGAAGCCCCCCTTCCTCTGCACCAGGCTCTGGGTCATGTTTGCGTGGGTCAATGTCTTTAAGCCCCCCTTCCTCTGCACCAGGCTCTGGGTCATGTTTGCGTGGGTCAATGTATGAAGCCCCCCTTCCTCTGCACCAGGCTCTGGGTCATGTTTGCGTGGGTCACAGTATGAAGCCCCCTTCCTCTGCACCAGGCTCTGGGTCATGTTTGCGTGGGTTTCAGTATGAAGCCCCCTTCCTCTGCACCAGGCTCTGGGTCATGTTTGCGTGGGTCACAGTATGAAGCCCCCCTTCCTCTGCACCAGGCTCTGGGTCATGTTTGCGTGGGTCACAGTATGAAGCCCCCCTTCCTCTGCACCAGGCTCTGGGTCATGTTTGCGTGGGTCACAGTATGAAGCCCCCCTTCCTCTGCACCAGGCTCTGGGTCATGTTTGCGTGGGTCACAGTATGAAGCCCCCTTCCTCTGCACCAGGCTCTGGGTCATGTTTGCGTGGGTCACAGTATGAAGCCCCCTTCCTCTGCACCAGGCTCTGGGTCATGTTTGCGTGGGTCACAGTATGAAGCCCCCCTTCCTCTGCACCAGGCTCTGGGTCATGTTTGCGTGGGTCACAGTATGAAGCCCCCCCTTCCTCCTCACCAGGCTCTGGGTCATGTTTGCGTGGGTCACAGTATGAAGCCCCCTTTCCTCGGCGCCCTCATTCATTACAGATATGAAAGTAGTGGATAAGCTGTCCCTTCTGTTTTTCTCCCTCCTCCTTGACCGCTTCCTTGCACTGAGTTTTAACTTCCCAACCTTCTTGTGTGTCTCCTTTCTGGCAGGTTCCGGGTGAAGCAACCTCCTCCCGGCACAGGGCTGCGGGTGATCTACAAGCCTGGGCCTGTGAGTAAGCACTTTGCCATTCACTCCACAAGTGGTATCAGAGTGTGTAGGTACTGCCACATAGTAATCATTCATAGACAATATGTAAGAATTTGTAACACCAACACTTCCACCTAACACACCCATTGTTTAAACTGTTGCTTCTCAAATGGCATCCCGAGCCACGTTCTCTCATATCCAGAATTAAGCCTGTATCCTATCGTTAACCACGTGCCCTCACGAGGGCACCACTGGCTCAGCTCTTTAGCAGCTGCAACCAATCCCCATTCTTGAAACCCCAGTTGTGCCAGTGTGTTTCACGCATCTTGCCTTCCCACCCATGCTTCGCCTTTACATCCCACGCTTGCACTCTTCACTCTCTTTTTGTGACCATTTTCATTACCACTAAATCGACCTCCACAAGCCATTTGTTGACTGCATTCGCTTGTCCCCTAATGTACCACCCACTGACTGTAACACCCACTGACTGTAACACCCACTGAACGCACCACCCACTGAGCATACCACCCACTGAATGTACCACTCACCGAATGTACCACCCACTGAATGTACCATCCACTGAATGTACCACCCACTGAACATATCACCCACTGAACATACCGCCCACTGAAAGTACCACCCACTGAACGTACAATCCACTGAACGTACAATCCACTGAACGTACCATCCACTGAGCGTACCATCCACTGAACGTTCCACCCACTGAACGTACCACCCACTGAAAGTACCAACCACTGGATGTACCACCCACTGAAAGTACCACCCACTGAATGTACCACCCACTGAACGTACCAACCACTGAATGTACCACCGACTGAACGTACCACCCACTGAACGATGAGGCCCGTTTTCTTTCCTCGCGAGCTAAAGCCCTTCTTAGTTCTGTTTGACCTTTAACTTTAATGTAAAGCGCTAACCACTGCAGCCCATTTACATCCCTGTACTATTAGCTCCTAGGTCCCTCACCTGATCTTTCCAGAGCTCTTTTCCTATATTCCTAAACTCCCCTCATCCCACCTGACTTGCTACACCAGAGTGTCTCACTAGCCTTCATCTGTAGCTATTCTCCATCCCATAGGTGGGCTCTATTCCTTAATCTCCCGGGGTGCCGCCCTGTCTTCGTTCTATGGTACATTTATTTACTTGTCACAAGTTAGCTCCTGAGTTTGTCCTAAACACACCCAGCCATACTGCGGAAGTGTTTGGCAGTGCCTGACTCCACCTGGAGTTATGTTGGGGTCAGGAGTGACACCTCAAACATCAGGCACAGGGCTCCACCCTCTTAGAGGAGACCGAAGGCTGCTGAGACCAGGCCAGCAGATTACAACTCTAGGATGCAGTGAAGCTGCTGGTCTTGTCCCAAGTCAACAGCCTGTGGCAGCTCGACAAGCGATGACTGTATTAACTGCATTTAAACTGATGGCTGTATTTGTTTAAATTATGAACTTGGTCATGCAGCCAACATGCCCCACGGCCTCTAACTTGTTAGGATATATATCCTGAAAGGGTGATTGTCACTCATGGCCACTGCCTTTCCCCATTTCTTGCACCTTTGAGCTGCATGCATAGATTCAACCTAACTACCAGCCCCATTTGCAGCGTATCTCCTCCCTCTTTAGCTGCCCCCTCCGAGGTGGATTCAGTAGTATCTTGCAGGCTGTCTTCCTACCTTGTTCTTACATCTCTTCTCAGTACCATCCAAGCTTTCTTACATATTATCAGGGGTCCTGGTCAATTCATCATGAACCCATTTTCTAACCTCCCACATCCGTTCTCCAGTCTCTGAAACTCCCTCGCTGACTACCTTAGCTGGACCCCACGGGCGCAGGTTTGTTCTGTTGTCTTCTATGGTCCACCTGCCCGCTAATTAAAAACCTTCTCCTACTATCTGACACCTCCATCAGCCTCTGATCCTCGTCACCTCCCAGCTTCAGGTGTCCGTCCACCCCAGGCATGACGTCTGACTTCTGTCCCGCAGATGTAACACTGGGGACCTTTCGAACCATCTCGACAGTTGCTGCAGGGAGCCTCAGAATGTGCCATAGTATTTAACAAAGCTCCTCCTGGTTGCATGATGTCTTCCAGGAGCCTCAGAATGTGCCATAGTATTTAACAAAGCTCCTCCTGGTTCGCTTTGTCTTCCAGGAGCCTCAGAATGCACCATAGTATTTAACAAAGCGCCTCCTGGTTCGCTTTGTCTTCCAGGAGCCTCAGAATGCACCATAGTATTTAACAAAGCTCCTCCTGGTTGCCTGATGTCTTCCAGGAGCCATAGAATGCACCATAGTATTTAACAAAGCTCCTCCTGGTTGCCTGATGTCTTCCAGGAGCCACAGATTGCACCAAAGTATTTAACAAAGCTCCTCCTGGTTCGCTTTGTCTTCCAGGAGCCTCAGAATGCACCATAGTATTTAACAAAGCTCCTCCTGGTTGCATGATGTCTTCCAGGAGCCACAGAATGCACCATAGTATTTAACAAAGCTCCTCCTGATTGCATGATATCTTCCAGGAGCCTCAGAATGCACCAAAGTATTTAACAAAGCTCCTCCTGGTTGCATGATGTCTTCCAGGAGCCACAAAATGCACCAAAGTATTTAACAAAGCTCCTCCTGGTTGCATGATGTCTTCCAGGAGCCACAGAATGCACCATAGTATTTAACAAAGCTCCTCCTGGTTCGCTTTGTCTTCCAGGAGCCTCAGAATGCACCATAGTATTTAACAAAGTGCCTCCTGGTTCGCTTTCTCTTCCAGGAGCCTCAGAATGCACCATAGTATTTAACAAAGCTCCTCCTGCTTCCACTTTGTCTTCCAGGCGCCTCAGATTGCACCATTGTATTTAACAAAGCTCCTCCTGGTTGCATGATGTCTTCCAGGAGCCTCAGTTTGCACCATAGTATTTAACAAAGCTCCTCCTGGTTCGCTTTGTCTTCCAGGAGCCTCAGAATGCACCATAGTATTTAACAAAGCTCCTCCTGATTCCATGATGTCTTCCAGGAGCCACAGAATGCACCATAGTATTTAACAAAGCACCTCCTGGTTGCATGATGTCTTCCAGGAGCCACAGAATGCACCATAGTATTTAACAAAGCTCCTCCTGGTTTGCTTTGTCTTCCAGGAGCCTCAGAATGCACCATAGTATTTAACAAAGCGCCTCCTGGTTCGCTTTGTCTTCCAGGAGCCACAGAATGCACCATAGTATTTAACAAAGCTCCTCCTGATTGCATGATGTCTTCCAGGAGCCTCAGAATGCACCATAGTATTTAACAAGCTCCTCCTGGTTGCATGATGTCTTCCAGGAGCCTCAGAATGCACCATAGTATTTAACAAGCTCCTCCTGGTTGCATGATGTCTTCCAGGAGCCTCAGAATGCACCATAGTATTTAACAAAGCTCCTCCTGGTTGCATGATGTCTTCCAGGAGCCTCAGATTGCACCATAGTATTTAACAAAGCTCCTCCTGCTTGCCTGATGTCTTCCAGGAGCCTCAGATTGCACGAAAGTATTTAACAAAGCTCCTCCTGGTTGCATGATATCTTCCAGGAGCCTCAGAATGCACCATAGTATTTAACAAAGCTCCTCCTGGTTGCATGATGTCTTCCAGGAGCCTCAGAATGCACCATAGTATTTAACAAAGCTCCTCCTGGTTGCCTGATGTCTTCCAGGAGCCTCAGAATGCACCAAAGTATTTAACAAAGCTCCTCCTGGTTGCATGATGTCTTCCAGGAGCCTCAGAATGCACCATTGTATTTAACAAAGCTCCTCCTGGTTGCATGATGTCTTCCAGGAGCCTCAGAATGCACCATAGTATTTAACAAAGCTCCTCCTGGTTGCATGATGTCTTCCAGGAGCCTCAGATTGCACCATAGTATTTAACAAAGCTCCTCCTGCTTGCCTGATGTCTTCCAGGAGCCTCAGATTGCACCAAAGTATTTAACAAAGCTCCTCCTGGTTGCATGATATCTTCCAGGAGCCTCAGAATGCACCATAGTATTTAACAAAGCTCCTCCTGGTTGCATGATGTCTTCCAGGAGCCTCAGATTGCACCATAGTATTTAACAAAGCTCCTCCTGCTTGCCTGATGTCTTCCAGGAGCCTCAGATTGCACGAAAGTATTTAACAAAGCTCCTCCTGGTTGCATGATGTCTTCCAGGAGCCTCAGAATGCACCATAGTATTTAACAAAGCTCCTCCTGGTTGCATGATGTCTTCCAGGAGCCTCAGAATGCACCATAGTATTTAACAAAGCTCCTCCTGGTTGCCTGATGTCTTCCAGGAGCCTCAGAATGCACCAAAGTATTTAACAAAGCGCCTCCTGGTTGCATGATGTCTTCCAGGAGCCACAGAATGCACCATAGTATTTAACAAAGCTCCTCCTCTTCCTCTTTGTCTTCCAGGAGCCTCAGAATGCACCATAGTATTTAACAAAGCTCCTCCTGGTTGCATGATGTCTTCCAGGAGCCTCAGAATGCACCATAGTATTTAACAAAGCTCCTCCTGGTTGCATGATGTCTTCCAGGATCCTCAGAATGCACCATAGTATTTAACAAAGCTCCTCCTGGTTCGCTTTGTCTTCCAGGAGCCTCAGAATGCACCATAGTATTTAACAAAGCTCCTCCTGGTTGCATGATGTCTTTCAGGAGCCTCAGAATGCACCATTGTATTTAACAAAGCTCCTCCTGGTTGCATGATGTCTTCCAGGAGCCTCAGAATGCACCATAGTATTTAACAAAGCTCCTCCTGGTTGCATGATGTCTTCCAGGAGCCTCAGATTGCACCATAGTATTTAACAAAGCTCCTCCTGCTTGCCTGATGTCTTCCAGGAGCCTCAGATTGCACCAAAGTATTTAACAAAGCTCCTCCTGGTTGCATGATATCTTCCAGGAGCCTCAGAATGCACCATAGTATTTAACAAAGCTCCTCCTGGTTGCATGATGTCTTCCAGGAGCCTCAGATTGCACCATAGTATTTAACAAAGCTCCTCCTGCTTGCCTGATGTCTTCCAGGAGCCTCAGATTGCACCATAGTATTTAACAAAGCTCCTCCTGGTTGCATGATGTCTTCCAGGAGCCACAGAATGCACCATAGTATTTAACAAAGCTCCTCCTGGTTTGCTTTGTCTTCCAGGAGCCTCAGAATGCACCATAGTATTTAACAAAGCTCCTCCTGGTTCGCTTTGTCTTCCAGGAGCCTCAGAATGCACCATAGTATTTAACAAAGCTCCTCCTGGTTGCATGATGTCTTTCAGGAGCCTCAGAATGCACCATTGTATTTAACAAAGCTCCTCCTGGTTGCATGATGTCTTCCAGGAGCCTCAGAATGCACCATAGTATTTAACAAAGCTCCTCCTGGTTCGCTTTGTCTTCCAGGAGCCTCAGAATGCACCATAGTATTTAACAAAGCTCCTCCTGGTTGCATGATGTCTTTCAGGAGCCTCAGATTGCACCATAGTATTTAACAAAGCTCCTCCTGCTTGCCTGATGTCTTCCAGGAGCCTCAGATTGCACCAAAGTATTTAACAAAGCTCCTCCTGGTTGCATGATATCTTCCAGGAGCCTCAGAATGCACCATAGTATTTAACAAAGCTCCTCCTGGTTGCATGATGTCTTTCAGGAGCCTCAGAATGCACCATTGTATTTAACAAAGCTCCTCCTGGTTGCATGATGTCTTCCAGGAGCCTCAGAATGCACCATAGTATTTAACAAAGCTCCTCCTGGTTGCATGATGTCTTCCAGGAGCCTCAGATTGCACCATAGTATTTGACAAAGCTCCTCCTGCTTGCCTGATGTCTTCCAGGAGCCTCAGATTGCACCAAAGTATTTAACAAAGCTCCTCCTGGTTGCATGATATCTTCCAGGAGCCTCAGAATGCACCATAGTATTTAACAAAGCTCCTCCTGGTTGCATGATGTCTTCCAGGAGCCTCAGATTGCACCATAGTATTTAACAAAGCTCCTCCTGGTTGCATGATGTCTTTCAGGAGCCTCAGAATGCACCATAGTATTTAACAAAGCTCCTCCTGGTTGCATGATGTCTTCCAGGAGCCTCAGATTGCACCATAGTATTTGACAAAGCTACTCCTGCTTGCCTGATGTCTTCCAGGAGCCTCAGATTGCACCAAAGTATTTAACAAAGCTCCTCCTGGTTGCATGATATCTTCCAGGAGCCTCAGAATGCACCATAGTATTTAACAAAGCTCCTCCTGGTTGCATGATGTCTTCCAGGAGCCTCAGATTGCACCATAGTATTTAACAAAGCTCCTCCTGCTTGCCTGATGTCTTCCAGGAGCCTCAGATTGCACCAAAGTATTTAACAAAGCTCCTCCTCTTCCTCTTTGTCTTCCAGGTGGCCCCAGGGATGAAGGTGGAGCTGGAGATTGAACTCTTTGCAGTTGCTGTCGGGCTGGAAGGTCCAGAGGGGACTGGAGCCGTGTCTCACCACATCGAGATCGACGCTGAGACGGAGATGCTGTTCCTGCCTGTCACTGCAAATATCCTTTGCCAGCATTCTTCATTCCTTATAAGTTGATATATCTCATTCTAATTGTTGCCATGCTCTGTGCAGTCTATCTTTTTTTTAAATATTTTTATTACAACTTTCAAATAAACCATTGTACATACCCAAACAAAAGAAAGAAAGGCAGGTGTGTGCGGCCGGGCCAGGAGTCACCAAACTTATGTACCCGTCATGGATAAGAAAACCAAGAGAAAAAGGTTAGAGAGAGCATGAAGTTACAGCTGATGCAGCAGCTCTCGTTGTCACCCCGGTCCGTGAACGTGATATCGATGACATGATCCCGGGTAAAGCCATAGCAGACCTCCGCCACACCCAACCCCCAGACACACAGCAAACAAGAAACTACTGCTCACTCAGCAGGGGCCTCCCCTACCTGGGCATCAGCAGTAGGGGCAGGAGACAATGGCACTACCCCCACGTCTGGTGAGGGCACCGCAGAATCTACCACTTCGGGCAAGAACCGCCCTTGAGCATCCAGTCATGGACAAGGCGCCAGTATCACATCCCAGGAAGGTAGGAACAGGAACCTACACACTCCCCTGGCCCCCTCCCTACGAAGCGCCTCTCTCTCGCAATCTGCCCATCTAGCCACCTCCTTCCCCCATTTATCCAGATCGGGGTCAATGGCAGATTTCCAGCTCCTCGTCCGTTGCTGGCGGGCAAGTACAAGCGCTATGTCCGCAAACCTATGAGTCATCTTCTGGGCCGCATCTCAAGTATGGAGATGCAGTAAACACAACTGCGGGGAGCTGTCACAGTGTCTGTCTTTAGCCCGACAAATAACTTGCAGTACGGTGGATACCATATGGAAGAATCCCACCACAGGCACATGACAGCGGGGATACACCGACAAAGCCCCAGGAAACATAGTGTGAAGACACCGAGGGGTGAGATGTGCCCGGTGCAAGAAATAGAACTGAATACGTTTAAATCTACCATTTCGGGACACTTTGGAGATAAACACCAGGATTTTCTCCCAGGCTGAGTCCCTGAGCACAGGTCCCAGGTCTGCAGCCCAGAGTTGGTGTAGTAGCGACAGGTCCATCTGAGCCGCCTTCAACAGGTCTCAATAGAGCAGCATAACCACCCAAGCCACCCCTGTGATGAGGAACAAATAGTGGAGGCACTCATGCTCCGGAGGCTCAGCAGAACCCACCCTGCACCAGGCATGGATCCTGCCCATCAGGGCCCTGTGCAACAGGAAGTGTCTCACCAGAATGTCATACATCTCCCTCAGTTCCAGAAAAGAGCTAGCTTCGCCTCCACAAAGAGGTCACCCAGTATGGTGAGTCCCACCTTGGACCACATGCCCACACCGGCCCAGACCCACAGGTGCTGCCAACACAGAGCAAACATCAAGGGGAGCTCGCAAGTGTATGGAGTCCCGGTATGTGTTCTCTGCAAAGTCCACACGCAACGCGCCACCTGAACCAGGACATTCTCACCACGCACCATTGAGGCAGGAGTAGGTCACAGCAGTATTCGATTTAGAATTGCTCTGGAAGCTGTCCCATGCTCCTGATGGCTCACCGCATCCCAAATGTCTGACCGCCACCCAGCCATCCACTATAACTGAGTGCCCAAATAATAAAGTTCAAAATCTGTTGCAGCCATTCCACTCTCACATAGCAGTAATCACAATTTTTTCAGGGCCACCCTATGTCTCAACCAACCCCAATATAGCATGACAAGGATGCTATCCAGCTCTCAGAAGTAATCCCTAGCCGCGACAGGAGTACCATCTTAGAGATAGCTCTCTGACCGGAATAGGCAGGGTGCTCCGAAAGGCAACCGACCGCCATATGGTAGACATAGCCCAGGCAAAGCTACCCTCGAAGAGCAACCTCGGAGATCTATAAATATCAACTCCCAGGTAAAGAATGGAGGCTTCCTCTAAGTGCAGTGGAGGGGTGGCCTCCGAACCAGGTCGCAGCAGGTATGCGCAGGGCTTGTGCCTGTTAACCTCCAGGCTGGACAGATGTCCGAAAGCTGACAAGGCCGTCGCCACACCCTCCAAGTCAGAAGGCCCACCACGTATATACAGCAGCATGTCGTCTGCATATAACAGATAGTCACCTATAGTCCCCGATAATGTCCACCTTGCCTCACCGTCAATGCAAATGGCTCTAGAGCCAGCGCAAATAACAGAGGGGACAAGGAGCAGCCCTGTCAAGTGCCCCGCTCCATGGCGCATGCTGTTGATAACACTGACGCAGTCCTGACTCCTGCCATTGACTGCGTGTACAACAGCCTAGTCCATTTAACAAATGCTATACTCCAAATCCCATCCCAAGTAGGGTAGCATATAGAAATTCCCAGCGCAGGGAATCAAATGCTTTCTGTATATCAAAGGACAATGCCAGGGCGTCTGGTGGGAGAGTTTCCTGCCTGTCCAGGATATAAATACTATGGGTGGGTATAAAACCTGTCTGATCCGGATGAATCCATTAGCCCATATGTGACAAGATCCTGTTCGCCAGTATCTTACTCAGGATTTTATACTTTGCTTTAAGCATACAGAGGGGGTGGTAGACGTCCACCAGTAGCAGATCCTTATCTTTCTTGGGTAGAGACACACTTGAGGTCTTGCACAAAAAGGGCGGAAGCAGACCATGCTGTTGCGCTTTATTAAAAGATTCCACTAGCTTAGGGGCAATGGAGTAAGTGGAGTACAATTCTATGGGCAGCCCAGCTGGCTCAGAGACCTGGCCCCGGACCACCTCCTTGGTAGCCCCCCATACCTCCTGCACAGTGACACCAGCACGCAGTCACTCTGCTGTGGCTGGATCCCGGAACGGTTGGGAAGAATCTGTGACGTAGCACAGCACATCTGATTTATTATCCCCCGCGCCCACTGCATATAGTGCAGAATAATGGTGCAGGAATACCTCATTAACATCCTCCTGTGCAAACACGTTTTGGCCTGCTGTGTCTTTAGCCTGAAGGATGGTGTGCCCTCTTGTCTGTTCACAAAGGAGCCAGGCTAACATGCTCCCCGACTTATCCCTCTTTGCGTGATCTCTTCCCTAGAAAGATCCCTCTCCAAGTGTGTTGTCACCTATTCTGTGCATAGCTATATGATAAAGTACATGTTCCCAAACAACAGCTGCATTTGTGTGTTTTGTCGAGGTGCTAAGGCCTGACCAGAACACAATAACAAGGGGCATTGGTGTTTGACCTTGTCTACGGTGCGCAGGCTAAAGCCCAGAAAAGAACAGAACGCGAAAACATCAGCAGAGTCTGTGTGAAAGTACAGTGTGGCACAAAGCAAACTACGTTTGTATAGTAACGCGCGCAAAGCAGAGGGCAGTCTGCAACGTGCTCATGCTAACATAGGGAAATAGATAATGGGCCTGCACGGGACATATGACACCCTCCCCTTGGTCAGGATGGTAGCACCAAAATGACTACAGAAATCAGGTGACAAGCAGAACCATAGTGTTCAAAAACTATGTAGTCAGTGTCTCCTATAGGGACTATGAACACATTGGAAACAAGGAATTTTCGGTGAAAAATGCATCCAATTACAGCGTATTAACGGGATCCAGGATGTAGGATGCCAAGTGAAAAGACAAGGATTCCAGAAATAAATCAGAACCTTCCAAATTAGAGATGTCAGCCATCCAGTTGAGCAGGTCAAAGAAACAAACATGCTTCTTGTATCCAGTTGTTGACAAGACCATGAAGGGACAACCTGTGGTGATTTCGATGAAACTGAGAGCCAGAAGACGCTGTGCATTTGCACAGGGATCACTTCCGGCCACTGGCCATAACGCTGGGTTGTACACAAGCCGCATACCAAAGGAAGAGTCCTGGTCATGGGTCACTAAGGGACCCATCGCCAGTTCGAAATCCAGGGCAGCGTGAGATGGTGTAGCCAGGCAGACATCCAGGGCCCATTGAAAGGGGCATCGGATGAAATGGAACACAGGTTGCACACAAGTGAAGTAAGCATAGCGGAAGGTTAGCTAAAATTCGGCATCCAGAGCGTTTAAGGGCACCATTCCAGTAAGTTGTAGCATTCGCTCCCAGTAAGTTGCACCGATGCCTGTCTGGGCAGGACCACAAACGGAGCAGCCATTGCGGAATAGGAGGAACAGCGCGATGATGCCGCAAATTAAGACTAGCATCAGCGGCAACCCACCGAATACGCTGGAAAAAATAGAATGTATAAAAGCTGGGATTACTCCAAAAATAGTTTGAAATGATGTCACAAGGCCAGAGCCCACAAGTTTAAAAAAGTGTGCCAGGCCCATGGTATCAGACGCATTAAATAGTTGATGTATCAATTCCCTGAAATTTAGGGGGAGATTTGTGTTCAACAATGACTGTATTTCACTAGACGTTCTCGCCACCTGCAATTCGAAGGTCTCACGGGCTGACGTGAAAGCGACTTCTTGTGGAAACAATAACACTGAGTCTGCTTAGCTTATTGAAATCTGTTTTCAAAGTTGGAATGGAAGGCCATAATGAACTATCTACACTCCCATGTGGAGGGGGAAACAGGACGTTATTGCAACAAGTAACTAACTGGGAAACAGAGACCACCTACGCAACAGTCCTGATTTTTAAGGACGAGATAACTGCCATTCGAAAGCAGTGTGAGAGTTGGAATTATTGCGGGAACAGGAGTTCCTTTCAAATAACAAGCCAGATTGGGGGCAGAAACATTGCATGCGCCGTGAATTTTTACTTGGTGACACACAAGGGAATGACCGACAGTAGAGTCGCATCCTTCCCCTGTTAGAAAAAATTCTCTCTCTGCTCGTTAACAACGATATATAAAGGGTAGAGACCATAGTTCATTTATTTATTTGAAGAGATTTATATAGCGCTGGCTAGACCCGGAGGTATCAGAGCGCTTTACATGAGAACAGTTGAACAAAGTTACATCAGTTACTTCATGTACATAGCTGCTCCCAATGGGTTCATATCTACCTACTGGCAGTGAACTGAAACATCGAGACGGGCAACGAGATAACCCTATGTATTAACCGTACCCCAGAATGAGTTTCAGCTATAGTGAAGGGAAGCTGTTCAAGTTTCTCTATTTGTAGCATGGTGTAGCTAGCCTCTTTCATAACCATTGATTGTTGTTTATGTGTTAAATCAAATGGTAAGAACAATGCACTACAGTTAAAGTAATGCCAGGGAAAGTGTCCATTCTTAAGTGTTTGCAGTGTCCAACCAAATTGCATTACTGTTCTAAGTTGATTCTGACCATGATACAAGTTAGACACTTCAGTTTGCACAATATCAATTACAGATAACACAATATTATGCTGTCGTCGACAATAGCAAGTACTTTATCAAAATTATCTTGATCAATCTGTCGTAAATGCACAGCAGTCTCCAGTTGCGACAGTTTCCAAAGTTCATTATATGCAGCATAAATAAATATTTTCGAACGTGGGGATTTGGGACCCAAAAGGAAATCAGATAAGTGTATATGTTATAAGTTTTGTAGAGCGCGCAGCTGCCCCAGCAAAGGGGCATCCCAGCGCTAAAACTGCAAACTGTTAAAAGCACTGTAGGAGAAGCACACGTGAACGATTAAGCAGGAAAGAGATGTGTTTTAATGGCTTTACGGAACAGATAGGAGAGAAAGATGTTGTTTCACGGCAGAAAAGGTGGAATGTTCCAACCATTGTTGGCATAATTTACCTACGAGATAAGTAGTAACAGTGTTGGAAAGCGGTGTTTGTGGATAACGTGGATCAGGTCTATTTAATTTGAAGCCAGAAGTAGTGTTTACGAAACGAGAATGACAAACATTCATGTTCAAAGGCCATAAACTCAGTCTGAGCTATCATAGAAGAATTAAATGTACCATTTCGTATCATAATATTTAGTTGGTCTTCAGTATAATTTGTATAAGATTGCCAATTATCAAAGCGGGCCAAGGATGGGATAGTGGGAGGATTCAGTTCTTTAATCTTAGCCAACCCCAGACAAGTAGTCTGTTGGACCGTGTCATTAAGAAAGATAATTTGCGTCGGTATCAGACATGCACGGAATAGTGATTCTGCACCTTAGACTTGCCAGGATTTAGTGCCCCATACTGGTTTCAAATCAATATTGTCCTTCCAGTAATAATATTCTTTTAGGGCTAAATTATCAATTAACAGGGATGCATATATTAACTTGGTCTAAGTAGGCATATATTTTTTCGAAAGAGTGGGAACCAATTTAAATTAGTATGATACTGGGTCCGAAAGGTTATAACCGGTGAAATAGGTGTACTTCATCTTTTGTGTCTTGGAACTACCCTGAGGTGGAGTTGGGCAATGTTCCCATTGAGTATAATTAAATTGGGGACCCTGTCCATTAGCTCTATGCAAAAAATGGTGCCCATAATGTTGATAACAGAACAAATCGGCATAGGTAGCAAGAGTTAAATATAAATCCTCGGTGTCAAAGACAGCATAATATTGTAATTCAGAAAACATAGAATTTACAGCATCGATATCCCAATCATCCAATTGCAACCTGGGCACTATCACATCACCCATGGAAACACAGATTGCATATGGTATCTGTAGGGTCTCCGTAGGACCGAATACTTCGAGTGATACTTTATCCCACACAATTCCATCAGTGACTGCGACTGCTGAAATGTTCACACAGGAATGGCCTCTTTTCACTTTATGCGAGGAAGAATGTGGGGCCAACACCCCGTCGACAAGTTCTGCAGCAGAACGTTCTGGGAGGTAGTGGCCATTAATCAAAAGGAAAAAAACAGTCACAAATCCAATCCACATGAACAAAAATACCATGGAAAACACGATCCAGATATAAATCCAAGATGGAACCAGATAAGTGTGTTTCAACCAGGAGATAATAACACAAATGTGCGCAGATGGTGGGGTTAAAAAGAGGACAACGAAGAACTGTCTGAAGACAAATGATCTTGATCGATATAGTAACCAGAGAAACTCAGCTGGAATAATGGAGGCTGGGATTCTGGATGTAGACCTGAGGCTTGCACTCCCGAAGGTGCCTCGAGGGGTGGATCAGAATAGACGATTTCCATAGTAGAGTGTGAAGACAGTAAAACAGATACCATGTCAACTGAAGACTCGACTTCCCCCTCCTGCAGGCAAGAGAATCAGCAGGAACAGAGCTCACAGGCTGTAAAGGAACATACCATCTTGGGACACCCCAAGGCATAGTATTTAGTATTGACAAAATGGTGTAACTTAACGTGTTCAACTGAAACAAAGAGATTTTCTTTGTATTCAGGAAGTGGAGGTAAAATCACAGTTCAGACCAAGCACTGGAACAGGAGCATGGTAGGGGGGACTGAATTCTTTCTTGATCGTCAGCTTTTCACAAACCTGATCTCCAACGTTAGGAAGCCAGCCAGAAACAGGAATCAGAGCCGCTGCATCAGAAGGCTGAGACGAAGGCCAATGGGTTTTAGCCAGAGTATCACAACACTTTTGTAGATCCTGTAAGACAGCACAAAGGTTGTGGCAGCCGCCACATCATCTAGACCATCAAGGTCTGGAACAAACATATTGATGCCAAAGAGCATTTCATATGGAGTCCGCCCACCCCGAGATCTTCTTGGGAGGTTCTTAAGAGCACGTTGAACCCCATAAAGATGAGTTATTCAGCCATGGCCTGTACCTAATACCCTGGCTGTTAAAGATTGCTTTAAGTCACGGTTCATCCGCTCCACAACAGAATTGGCCTTGGGCCTATATGGAGACGAGAAATGCACCTGCACTTCCATTGACGTCATTGATTCACGGTATGCCTAAGAGGGGAAAGCCGGACCCTGGTCTGAATGGAAAGTACCACAGGCATATGTTCCGGAAAAGACATGCAAATCTTTTATAACAGTGCGAGCGTCAGCAGAGCCCTGTGGCCAGACCCAGAGGAACCTAGTGCAAGAATCAGCTGCAACTGAAATATATTTGAAAGCATTATAGGATATAAGGGGACAGCAATGATCAAGATAAATATAGCAAAAGGGTGATTGGAAATAAAAAGATGTGTCTGAGGTGGTCGCAACACAGTAGAACTTTTTTTAATTTGTTGGCAAACGTCACAACAAAGGACATATCAGCGAGTCTGCTGGTATAAACCACGCTACCAATAACGTTGCTGTAAAAGAGAAACAGTGGCAGGCACTCCTGCATGTGCAGAAGTGATACCTTCATGAGCGCCCACTATCAAAGATTGTCTGCGGTCAAGGTTGGGAATCAGACAATCACCAACCCCAGGAATGGGCACAAAAGGAACTTTGTCAGTAGTCAGCTGGTAAGTATATTTAGAAGGAAATCCCTGAGGAAAGGGAGTACCATCACGAGTTGCGGCAAGGGCCGCCAAGATGTCATCATCAATTTTAGTGATAGAATGTGTAACTGCGGCTACTTTAACTGTGGCTACTGCAGTTTTGGCTGCTTCATCAGACATCGAATTGGCAACATCGTACAACATGTGTAAGTGGCATGCATTCTTTAAGTGCGGCCACTCAAACCCAAAGTGTTTTATGCTTTATCGTACTACCTTTAGAATCCCGAAAATCATTTTGTTTCCAAAAAAACAAATTGTCATTGAAGGACTGAACACAATAAATAGAATCACACACAACAAGGGTGGGTAATTCAGGATCAGCATATTCGAGAGCTAAAAGAAGAGCCCTCAATTCGGCCAGCTGGGTCGTGCAGTCCCCAAGGGACTGGATATGAACCAAGGAAGAGTGGAAAACTCCATCCTTCATTGAACCTATGACAATAGCGCAAGTTGCAGCCTAAGCCTGTTTAGAACCAATGGCCGGTTGTGCTGAACCATCAGTGTAAATGATACATTTGTACTGATCAAGGAGAAGAACAGAAGAAGGCTGAGGGGGAACGTGCTCATACTGAAAAAACTCTTGTGTTTGCAAGAAAGGGTCAAAAACGAAGCTGACATCAATGGATGTTAAGGACGTAGCCTATTGAATCCAACGAGGATGCAGAGCTCTAGAATTAGGAACATTAGCTTTCGTGACCGCCTCTAAGGCTGGCACAGGCAAAATGACAAAAATGCGTGTACCTTGAGCAAGAGGGCATTCTTTAAGAATGCCCATCTCCACATCAGTCAGTATTTTTTCAGTAGAAGAGAAACACAGTTCTGCAGGAGTATACAGATGCGAATTATAGGCAATTGGGACAGTGTCACCCTCATTAAATGTCACACAAGTGAAGCCGATCGCACCAGGCAAAATACGGATGACCAAATTGGCAGTATTCAATTTAGTCTGTAAGTATTGTGTAGCATGATCTTCTCGCCATTGCTGGGGTTCTTGTGGTGCTCGTTCAGCCCGTGAAGAGCATGATCTTCTCGCCACTGCTGGGTTTCTTGCGGTGCTCGTTCAGCCTGTAAGGAGCATGATCTTCTCACCATTGCTGGGGTTCTTGCTGTGCTCGTTTAGCCCAAAGTTCTTGTGGTGCTCGTTTAGCCTGTGAAGAGCATGATCTTCTCGCCACTGCTGGGGTTCCTGCGGTGCTAGTTCAGCCCATGAAGAGCATGATCTACTCGTCATTGCTGGGGTTCTTGTTGTGCTCGTTCAGCCTGTGAAGAGCATGTTCTCGCCATTGCTGGGGTTCTTGCGGTGCTCGTTCAGCCCATGAGGAGCATGATCTTCTCGCCATTGCTGGGGTTCTTGCAGTGCTCGTTCAGCCCCTGAAGAGCATGATCTCCTCGCCATTGCTGGGGTTCTTGCGGTGCTCGTTCAGCCTGTGAAGAGCTTGATCTTCTCGCCATTGCTGGGGTTCTTACTGTGCTCGTTCAGTCCGTGAAGAGCATGATCTCCTCGCCATCGCTGGGGTTCTTTCTGTGCTTGTTCAGCCCATGAAGAGCATGATCTTCTCAGCATTGCTGGTGTTCTTGCCGTGCTCGTTCAGCCCTTGAAGAGCATGATCTTCTTGCCATTGCTGGGGTTCTTGCGGTGCTCGTTCAGCCCGTGATGTGCATGATCTTCTCGCCATTGCTGGGGTTCTTGCGGTGCTCGTTCAGCCCATGAATAGCATGATCTTCTTGCCCTGCTGGGGTTCTTGCGGTGCTCATTCAGCCCGTAAGGAGCATGATCTTCTCACCATTGCAGGGGTTCTTGCTGTGCTCGTTTAGCCCGAAGGTCTTGCGGTGCTCGTTTAGCCCGTGAAGAGCATGATATTCTCGCCACTGCTGGGGTTCTTGCAGTGCTTGTTCAGCCCTTGAAGAGCATGATCTTCTCGCCACTGCTGGGGTTCTTGCGGTGCGAGTTCAGCCCGTGAAGAGCATGATCTCATCGCCATTGCTGGGGTTCTTGTGGTGCTAGTTCAGCCCATGAAGAGCATGATCTCCTCGCCATTGCTGGGGTTCTTGCTGTGCTCGTTCAGCCCGTGAAGAGCATGATCTTCTCGCCATTGCTGGGGTTCTTGCTGTGCTCGTTCAGCCCGTGAAGAGCATGATCTTCTCGCCATTGCTGGGGTTCTTGCGGTGCTCGTTCAGCCCGTGAAGAGCATGATCTTCTCGCCACTGCTGGGGTTCTTGCAGTGCTCGTTCAGCCCGTAAGGAGCATGATCTTCTCACCATTGCTGGGGTTCTTGCTGTGCTCGGTTAGCCCGAAGTTCTTGCGGTGCTCGTTCAGCCCGTGAAGAGCATGATCTTCTCGCCTTTGCTGGGGTTCTAGCGGTGCTCGTTCAGCCCGTGAAGAGCATGATCTTCTCGCCTTTGCTGGGGTTCTAGCGGTGCTCGTTCAGCCCGTGAGGAGCATGAAATTCTCGCCACTGCTGGGGTTCTTGCGGTGCTAGTTCAGCCCATGAAGAGCATGATCTCCTCGCCATTGCTGGGGTTCTTGCTGTGCTCGTTCAGCCCGTGAAGAGCATGATCTTCTCGCCATTGCTGGGGTTCTTGCGGTGCTCATTCAGCCTGTGAAGAGCATGATCTTCTCGCCACTGCTGGGGTTCTTGCAGTGCTCGTTCTGTCTGTGAGGAGCATGATCTTCTCGCCACTGTTGCGGTTCTTGCGGTGCGAGTTCAGCCCATGAAGAGTATGAGCTCCTCGCCATTGCTGGGGTTCTTGCTGTGCTCGTTCAGCCCGGTGTTCTTGCGGTGCTAGTTCAGCCCGTGAAGAGCATGATCTCCTCGCCATTGCTCGGGTTCTTGCTGTGCTCGTTCAGCCCGTGGTTCTTGCGGTGCTAGTTCAGCCCATGAAGAGCATGATCTACTCGCCATTGCTGGGGTTCTTGCTGTGCTCGTTCAGCCTGTGAAGAGCATGTTCTCGCCATTGCTGGGGTTCTTGCGGTGCTCGTTCAGCCCATGAGGAGCATGATCTTCTCGCCATTGCTGGGGTTCTTGCAGTGCTCGTTCAGCCCCTGGAGAGCATGATCTCCTCGCCATTGCTGGGGTTCTTGCGGTGCTCATTCAGCCTGTGAAGAGCTTGATCTTCTTGCCATTGCTGGGGTTCTTACTGTGCTCGTTCAGTCCGTGAAGAGCATGATCTCCTCGCCATCGCTGGGGTTCTTGCTGTGCTTGTTCAGCCCATGAAGAGCATGATCTTCTCAGCATTGCTGGGGTTCTTGCGGTGCTCGTTCAGCCCTTGAAGAGCATGATCTTCTTGCCATTGCTGGGGTTCTTGCGGTGCTCGTTCAGCTTGTGAAGTGCATGATCTTCTCGCCATTGCTGGGGTTCTTGCGGTGCTCGTTCAGCCCATGAAGAGCATGATCTTCTCGCCCTGCTGGGGTTCTTGCGGTGCTCATTCAGCCCGTAAGGAGCATGATCTTCTCACCATTGCTGGGGTTCTTGCTGTGCTCGTTTAGCCCGAAGGTCTTGCGGTGCTCGTTTAGCCCGTGAAGAGCATGATCTTCTCGCCACTGCTGGGGTTCTTGCGGTGCGAGTTCAGCCTGTGAAGAGCATGATCTCCTCGCCATTGCTGGGGTTCTTGTGGTGCTAGTTCAGCCCATGAAGAGCATGATCTCCTCGCCATTGCTGGGGTTCTTGCTGTGCTCGTTCAGCCCGTGAAGAGCATGATCTTCTCGCCATTGCTGGGGTTCTTGCTGTGCTCGTTCAGCCCGTGAAGAGCATGATCTTCTCGCCATTGCTGGGGTTCTTGCTGTGCTCGTTCAGCCCGGGGTTCTTGTGGTGCTCGTTCAGCCCGTGAAGAGCATGATCTTCTTGCCACTGCTGGGGTTCTTGTGGTGCTCGTACAGCCAGGCCTTCAGGGTGCTGTTGCACTCACGGGCCTGGAGGGATCCCCAAGCTGTAAATGGCCTTTGAGGTAGAAGGCCAGGTGGTGGTGGGCGGAGACAGCATGCTGGATCCCGGGGCTCATCTTGAGCTCTGCTGGGCTCCAGCTGTGGGAAGGGGGAGGACGCTCAGGGCAGGCGGATCCGTGCCACGAAGTCACCACCCAGGGTGCAAGTCACCCTCAGTCCTTGCACACTGAAGTTCCAAGCTTCAGACCCTGATTCACAAAACCTTTTGCAACCAAAGGTCACACCTACAACAGCAAACATTGGGATTCGAGTCAGAATTCCCAAATCCTACTTCACAGCAGCCATTTACTCGAGAAATTCCCTAACACTAATTCCAGTTTATGACTTTGGTAAATATACCCAGATGGTTGATTCCATTATCTGTTAGTCATCACAGGGGTGAAAAGGCCCCAGGCTTCCCAGGCCATGTTGTAAGGCCCATAAGTGAAGGCTTTTCTCTCTGTAGAAAACTACTTTCCCTGTAGATTTAAACTACACTCGGTGTAGAAAACTGCTTTTCACATGGATAAAAAATGTACACTCGCAGTGTCCAAAGGCAGACAGGCCATATGGATACGCGTACACGTGGAGACTTCCTTATGTATCCTGAAGGAAATGTGACAATCCCTAGCAATGAGTAACTTTAACAAGATGATTTGATGTAAAGCGCAGGTCACCTCCGAATGCTGTACAGTGTGGCAGGAGGTGTTCGCTTGTGTCTATCACCCAATGGTTGCGGCTCACCCATGATCATGTATGTTCAGACTTCAGAACCAATGTGTCTTCCTTTTACCCCACGGAGTGCAGCACGCCTATAGGTAATGTACGTTTTATTTGGGATCCGTTGTTTTCCAGTAACCCTCACCCCTGGATAATGTACGGTTGATTTCGCGTCTATGGTTTTCCAGTAACCCTGAGGGCGCGGCACACCTCTGGGTAATGTACGGTTGATTCCGTGTCCATGGTTTTCCAGTAACCCTGAGGGTGCGGCTCACCTCTGGGTAATGCACGGTTGATTCCGTGTCCATGGTTTTCCAGTAACCCTGAGGGTGCGGCTCACTCAGACTTGGTTGCCATCACTTCGTTCCTGCTCGCCACGGCCAGTACATTTCACTGTCCACGGAGGCATGGGCTCCCACCTCAGCTACGCACACTGTGTTATTTCTGTTGCAATTCGAACATTTGGTGCCTCCAGGATTCCTTATGTAACTTCATAAACAGTTTGTGTTCATAATATTTTATTGAATTTTATAATGAGAGAATGACAACACAAAAAAGAGCACTAAATAAGGCACTTATACAGGAGCAATAATATTATTAATAATAGAATAACAGTACCTTTATACAACAACAAAAACGGTTTACAATATATAGGAAATAAAAATCTTAACTAAAAAAAGGAAAAGGAGAAATATAGAATAGCAACAGTGTAAAAATTAAAATCAAAGCTACTATTAATAATCATAAAACCATGTAAAAATAGGAATAAACAGCTTAGTAAAATAAATGAATTAAAAATGGATAGCTATATAATCATCAATTGGCTTCCAAAATGAATGATACATGGAACTATTACGAGTGACACCAGATAAAGATAGATTTGCACCTCTTCTAATAAAAACTATCCATGGCCACCAGGTATGGAGTGATAATGACGAAGCATCTTTCCAACTAGGAGTAATAGATTTTAAGGCTGCAGATATTAAAAAATCGAAGAGTTTATGTTCTAGAACAGACATATTCATAGAAAGAGCTACAGACTTACAGATCAAAATGATGTACGAAATTGGTTCAGAAAAGTTGAACTTACTTTGGATAACATCCCAAACCTCTTTCCAAAACTGAAAAACAATATTGCATTCATAAAGCATATGTTTTAACGAACCTGTATGCAGTTTACAATGCCAACAACAAGGAGTAGGTACGAGCTTAGCTTGAAATAACTTCAACGGAGTCCACAATTGAAAAGTATATAAGAGTTGGCTTGATATAAGGACACAGGAAGCCGTCCGTAAACACTCTTTAACCCGACTTTCTACCAAATATTCCATGGTAATGATGAAGATAATTCATTATTCCAGAAGTTAGAAATCATGTCAATATATTACCACGAAAACTTTGCATCTTTTTATAAATGAGAGATACGGCATGAGCTGAGGTATTCATTGTTTGCAGATACATTTTTAAATCAGATGTATTATTTGAGGAAATATTATTAGAAAAGGAATCTAAAATAGAATTGCATAAAAGTTCATATTTAGGAAAATTAGATGAATGCAAACCACATTTTAGTTCCAATTCTGCAAATGAGAAAAAGGCATTATTATGATATATGTCTTTAAGAAAGAAAATACCTGCCATTGTCCAAGTCTTCCAAAATCATGCATTTCTGGAAAGTTTCAACTGCGGATTATACCATAACGATATTTTTAAGGAGTGGGAAGATGGAGATTGAAATAACGAATCTAAATCGTGTAATATCATTTTAGTGGATTTTAAAATAACAGATTTATTAAGTAATGTTGAAGTATTAGACATCGTTAGTAAAGCAGGTAAAGGAAATGGCGCTATTAATCCTTTTTCTATAAGAAGCCAGGTAGGCAGGTGACTAGGGAGTTGTGGCCCATGTTCCCTGAGGAGCCCCCTGTTTCTAAAGTGTTACGGACTATGATACTGATGGCTAAAGGGCGCAGGTTGATGTCGCACCTATACCGAGCAATCCGAGATGATAGGGTGGTCCAGACACTGCCAATCCAGGCAAAATGGGAGACACTGACGGGGGACCAAATAACAGAGAGAGACTGGGCAAAAATCCATGAAGGGGTTAAGCAGGTGAGCTCGAATGCAAGGTTCAAGCTGATTCAATTCAATTATGTACACCAGACATATCTTACCCCCAAGATGTTACACAGGATATAACCGGAACGATCAGGGCAATGTCCCAGATGTGGGGAGGCGGAGGCAATATTTATTTATAAGGTCTGGTCCTGCCCAGAGCTTCAATTATACTGTACGGACGTCCTGATTGCGTTGCAGGGAGCGACTGGGTGGGACATATCAAGAGAGATCCGGGTGGTGCTGCTTGGTTTGCTACCCCGACCTTAAAACAAGAATCTTAGTAGGAAGTTTATCCTTTTGGGTCTAGTGTTGGCGAAATGTCGGATGGCTATTTCCTGGCTAAGTCGCAGACCACCCAAAACGACGCAATGGGTACGGGACATGAAGGAGTGGGCGACGGCTGAGTTGATTCGGATGCAACAGATTAGACATGATGAAAAACTAGAGGATGATGTGAGGGCATGGTGGGTGATGCTGGGTGAGATAAAAAGCGAGAGGATGGACGATGAACCACAGGAGGAAGCCACCGGGACTGTACAGTCGGGTAATGGGCCAGAGGACAAGTAAATGAAAGGGGAAATGCCCATCATAGACTTAACGGACAGCGCACTGGTATGAATAATGGCCAAGACACAGGTTTATAGAGACGCATGCCAGACATGGGGGGGGGTATGTTTTAGTTGTGGGTGGGGGGGACGTTGGGTTTATATTTGATACAGAAAGGATTCCGAGTACAATGAAAACTTGGACAGGAGGATTGCGTTTTGAGGGAACAGGGATTGATGTGATAGAATACATGATGATGGGACCAACATTTTTAACGGTTGGCTTAACACATATGCAGGGATTATATCTGCTGCAGTTAACCTTGTGGTCATGAATATGGGCCGATTCTTAATGTATACTTTCTGAGAATTTCCAAGTTGTTTTGTCTTAACTATATCAAATGCCAATAAAGATATAAAAAAAAAGCCAGGTAGGAGGATTAGTAAAATTAAAATGATTAAACCAAAGAGAACTTTGCTTTAATATAAATGCTTTGTGATAATTTAAAAAATCAGGTAACCCAAAACCTCCATTGCATTTTGCAAATTTTAATTTATTATAACTAATAAGAGGAGTTTTATTGTTCCAAATAAATTTGGAAAGAAGTTTATTAATATTTTTTTTAAATGACCTTGGGAATTGAGTTGGCAACATAGCAAGGAGATAAACAAATTTTGGAGCGATTACCATTTGAATTGAATCTATTTTTCTCCACCATGAGAGATGTAAAGAAGACCATTGGGTCAATTTTTCATTGACATAATTTATAATATTGTCACAGTTTAATGAAATTGATGCTTTAATACTATGAGAAAAGAAAACACCAAGATACTTAATTTTTATTTTTTGTCAAATTATATCTGGAATAGGTAACGTCAGGAGTACAATAAACATTTAAAGGAAAAAATTCTGTCTTGTTGGTATTTAATTTATATCCAGAAATCTGAGAATATAACGAGATTAAATGAAATAAAGGAGGAAGGGATGATTCAGGGTTACTAATAAACAAAAGAATATCATCCGCGTAAGCTAATGTTTTTATAATAACATTATTAATAGTAACCCCAGCAATTCCTGTACAGTTTCTTATAGCAGTGAACAAAGATCCAATAACCAAAAGGAAAAGTAAAGGTGACAAAGGACAGCCTTGTCTTGTGCCCCTGAACAGATTAGAAATATGGCCATTTATAAAAAGTCGAGCACAAGGTTTAGAATAAAAGCAGATATCATACAAACAAAAGAATCTCCAAAATTAAAAGCAGCTAAAGTTTGAAATAAAAATTGCCAGTGTACTTTATCAAAAGCTTTTTCAGCATCTAATGCTAACACACCAGAAGGTATCGACAAAGAAATGTTTGTTATGTTATATAATTTGTAGAATGTATGGCTGTCCCGGCAAAGGGACGTCCCAGCGCTAGCAGTAGAGAGAGGAAAAAATGGGAAAGGAAACGGCGGTCAGCAAAAGAGCCAGGTCTTCGCCGCCCTTCTGAAAGTCGGGTGATTGGGGATGCTTCTGATGGAAAGGGGCAAGGAATTCCAGAGGTCTGGCACAAGCACCTTGAATGAACTCCCTCCGGCTCTAGTTCTGTGAAACTGAGGAACACGCGCCAGATGGAGGTTGGCCGACCATAGATCACGCGTCGGGATGTAGGGAAGGCATAGATCGATCAGGATCGCAGGGCCCGACCTAGAGAGAATCCGGTGAGTGAAACAAAGCGCTTTAAAGTGAATTCTCTGCTCTATAGGCAGCCAGTGAAATCGGTGCCGAAGGCCTGAGACCGAACAGTGCCTGGGGAGGGCACACAGCGCGCAGGCTGCAGCATTCTGAGTGCGCTGTAGCCTTTTAATCACTGACTTGTTGGAGCCAAGGAGCAGCACATTGCAATAGTCCAGCCTGGCTAGGACGGTGGCTTGAACAATCAGCTGGCGAGTTTGGGGGTCGAAAAAGCCCAGTATGGGTTTAAGGCCCCGCAGCAGGCCTAAACATGTACATGTAACAGACTTGGCATGCACTTCAAAGGTGAGGGCGCTATCGACCCAAATGCCTACGTTTTTTACAGCAGTTTTCGGCAGTGGGTGTACGCCGAGCTTCGGGGGCCACCAATTGCTGCCCCAAAGATAGGGGTCTCTACCTAGTAGGAGGATCTTAGATTTAGTGGAGTTCAATTGAAGACAATTATCCTCTATCCAGGCAGAGATAGCGGTCAGGTCCTCCAGAAATTTGGCGGCATCTTGACTGGGATCATTGGTAAAGGAAAGCACCAGCTGCGTGTCATCAGCGTATGACACCAGGGAAATGTTGCGGGGTCTGGCCAGCAGGGCCAGCGGCCGGATGTAAACATTGAACAGGGTGGGGCTCAATGCTGAACCTTGGGGGACGCGGCAGCGCATAGAATGTGTGTGGGAATGGAAAGGGGGAGCAATGACTTGAAAGGTCCTGTTATCCAGAAAAGATGTAAAGTATGACCTTGTTCAATAGCATGAAGTAACACACTGGTATTATTGGCTGAATATCGTAGCTTCACAAAACCAGATTGATCAGGATGTATTAGAGAGTCAAGCACCGAGGACAACCTATTTACAGGTATTTTAGCATATAGTTTACAATCTTGATTTATCAAGGAAATCGGTCTATAATTAGAAACAATTTTAGGGTCTTTGTTATGTTTTGGAAGAACAACAATTAATGCTTCAGTAAACGATCCAGAAGCTGTTCCTAAAGAGCTAAAAGAGGTAAAAAGCTGATGTATGTGAGGTATGAGGTGAGCAGCAAAATCTTTATAAAACTCAGCCGGTATTCCATCAGGTCCAGGAGATTTATTAAGTTTAAGGGATTTAATAGCTAAAGTAATCTCTTCCAAAGTAATCGGTGAATCCAAATCTTCTTTGGCTGATTGTGATATTTTTTTGTAACCCACAATTGTGCAAACAATTATCACTCACTGAAGAGTCCACAGAAGGAGGTTTATTATATAAGGTTTTATAATAATTTAAAAATTCATTCATTATATCTTTATGGGATAAGGCCGTATTACCATTTAGACCATGAATTGCAACAATATGAGTTTTATCTTTTTTAATACGCAAGTAATTTGCCAAAAATCTACCTGATCTATTAGCATTGAAAGAAAATTTGGCCTTATTATTGCAAAGTTGTATACCTGCTTGTTTACTTAATATGGAATTAAATTTGTAACAAAGTTTTTATAATTGCGTTTTATATTTGAGATCATTAGACAAGATAAATAGCATTTCTATTTTTGCAATTTGTTTGTCCAAATCTTTAGTTTGAGCTTAAGAGATTTGTTTTCATGAGCCATAGGAGAAATGGTAACACCTCTAATATATGAATCTGAAAGAGACACATTAGTGACAGATTCCTTACCTTAGAATATCCCCAGGCGTCAGGCTGGATCCGGAAAGTTTTTGCGTAGCAGTACCCTTGCGCGTCTGTAGGCGGCGTCTTACGGCTCCGCGTCCGTCGTCGGGACCGCTGGGATGACGTCGCGGGCAGTACTTAGACGCCGCCCCTGCGCGCTGACGTCAGTTCTTCTTTTTCCGCGCCAGTAAGCGCAGATCCGGGAAGAGCAGTGCCCTAGTCATTTTTTGACTAACTTTTCGTGATTTTTCACTGTTTTCTTCGAGTCATCTCGGCTCCACGGTGTCGGTAGGGATGCCCGGCTTCAAGCCATGCGACGCCTGTGGTCGAATGATGTCGATCACAGACCCGCACTTAGAGTGTCTCTACTGTCTCGGCCGCGACCACGACACGAAGTCGTGTTCCGACTGCCGAGCCTTGCACCCGAAGGCTTTGCGAGAGCGGTCTCGAAAGCTCCTCGAGGTCCGGCAGTCGGCTCCGCGCCGCACCAAGCCCCGGTCACGGGAGAGGTCGAGGGCCGGTCGCGGAGTCCTCGCCCGTCATCGGAGTCCAAGTCTTCGCACTCCTCGGGTAAGTCGAAGCACAAAAAGTCTAAGTAGCACCATTGCTCTAAGACTTCGCCTCGCCGGTCTCGCGACTCGGCTGAGGCCCCTGTCGGCACCGTCCCCGCCCCAGCGGCTCCGGAGGTGCCTGTGGGACCGCCCCCGCATTACCCGTCCTTCCCGGGTGTGGGGGCGACTCAGGCCGAAATACAGGAATTCCTGTCGGCCATGGCCCGCCTCTTCGGGCCTCAAGGCCCCTCCGGTGCGCCTTCGGGCCCCGCGGGCCCTAATGGGATTGCCCCGGCGCCGCCGACGACTCCGGTCCCGGCGCCGCCTGTCCCACCAGCCTCGATCCCGGCCCCGGCTTCGGCCCCGGCCTCGATCCCGGATCCGGTGGTACCGCAACCCCCATCGACGCCGGTTGACCTAACCACGCCTCCGCCGACGCCGATGTCTCCGGTGCCGTTCCTGACGCCGCCCGGGGCTCCGGGCGGCTTCGTTCCCCAGTTATCTCCGGATCCGGACGCGGCGTCGGACCGACGTCGCCTGACGCCGGCTCTGGCGCCCATGAGACCTTGGGTCCCGGACGTCCCTCCTCCTCCTTATTTTCAACCTGAGGAGGACCAGGAGAGCTGGGAGGGGTCGGATGACCCTCTCACACAGCAGTGTGACTATGATCAGGACTGGGCAGAGGAACTTGGGGATGCCACTGTGGCCCCTGACACTGGCATGCTGTCTCCTCCTTCCGTGGCTACGGAGGAGGGAGCAAATTTCGCAACGGTGTTGCGTAGAGCAGCTGGAGCCTTACACCTCCAATTGCCTACAGTGGCTGTCAGGACTAACCTCCTGACGGAAGTGCTTCAGCCGGCAGCTACCTCCTCGGAGCCATTGCTGCCGTTTAATGATGCACTTTCTGACGTTCTTTTGGGCACCTGGTCCAAGCCCGCCACAGGGGCTCCTGTGGATAGGAACGTGGCCCGACGCCATCGCCCTGCTCCGGGCGACCCCTTGTTTCTCTCTCAACACACCATCCGTTGTGGCCTTGATACCGCCGACTCGCTGGGCAGATCGCTTGCAACGACGGTGGCGCTGCGTCGCCACGCCTGGCTGAGGACAACTGGGTTCTCGGGTGATGTCCAAAACACACTCATGGGCATGCCCTTTGATGGAGTCGGTCTTTTTGGTACCAAAGCAGACCATGCGCTGGAGCGTTTAAGGACTCACGGGCTACTGCCAAGTCCCTGGGCCTTTCTGCTATGCGCCCTCCGCTAACCTCTGCTTTTCGCCCCTTTCGTGGCCACGGAAGGGGCGCCCAGTCATGTCCGCTGCCCAGCCACCGGCCCGCGCAGCAAGCGTCTTCGCGTGGCCGAGGACGTGGCTCCCGCCGTGGCGGGTCAGGCAACCAGCGTGCGGGTCAGGCCACAAACCCCTCCCCGTCCGCGGCCTCCAAGCCCTCCTAGTCCTTCCTTTCAGGTGCACAGCACGCCAGTAGGGGCAGGGTCCGCCATCACCTTCACCACTGGCGTGCCATCACCTCGGACAGGTGGGTCTTGGACATTGTCCGAAGGGCTACTCCCTCCCCTTCGAGACCACCCCCCAGCCATGCCACCTCAATTCCACCGCATGTCAGGGGATCACTTGGTGCTTCTGCAGAAGGAAGTCACAGCCCTCTTGGCCAAGAGGGCCATCGAGCATGTTCCGACCCCAGAAGTAGGACGTGGTTGCTACTCCCACTACTTTCTGGTGCCCAAAAGGACAAGGAGGACATGCGTCCTATCTTGGACCTCTGGAACGTCAATCGCTTCCTCCGGAAGGAGAAGTTCAACATGCTCACCCTAGCTCAGGTCTTGACTGCCCTCGACCCTGGAGACTGGTTGGTAGCGTTGGACTTACAGGACGCTTATTTCCACATCCCCGTCCTGCCGGCCCATCGGCGTTACCTGCGGTTCACGGTAGGCCTCGAGCATTTTCAGTTCACCGTGCTCCCCTTTGGCCTTACCAGTGCCCCTCGGGTGTTCACAAAAGTGATGGCGGTGGTCGCAGCTCATCTGCGCCGGGCAGGGGTTCCAGTATTCCCCTACCTCGACGACTGGCTGCTGAAGGCGGGCTCGTCCCAGGCAGTCGTCTCCCCACCTCCAGACTACGGCCGAACTCCTGCACTCGCTGGGGTTCTCCATCAATGTGCCGAAGTCGCATCTGATTCCTTCTCCACAGCTCCTTTTCATCGGAGCAGTTCTGGACACGACGCAGTTTCGGGCCTATCCTCCCGAACGGCGAGTCCGGGATATTCAGGCTATGATTCCGATCTTTCAGCCTTTATCCTGGGTTTCGGTACGGATGACCCTGAGGCTGCTGGGCCTCATGGCCTCCTGCATCCTGCTGGTCGATCATGCCAGATGGCATATGCGGGCTCTGCAGTGGGACCTGAAGTTCCAGTGGGCGCAGCACCGGGCAACCTGTCCGATCACGTCCAGATCTCGGAGGGGACTGCAAAACAGTTGCAGTGGTGGCTCTCGAACCGGCAATGGGTCATGGGCAGATCCCTCTCCCTTCCCCAGCCAGAGCACACAGTTGTGACGGACGCGTCCCTTCTGGGATGGGACGGTCACATGGGAGAGGCGGAGATCAGAGGCCTCTGGTCTCCGGCGGAGTCCCGGCTCCATATCAACCTTCTGGAGCTCCGGGCGATCCGACTTGCACTCAAGGCATTCCTTCCCTCTGTCAAAGGGAAGGTAGTGCAGGTGTTCACAGACAACACCACGCCATGTGGTACTGCAACAAACAAGGTGGGGTCGTGGACCCTCTGTCAGGAGGCTCTGCGCCTCTGGACATGGCTGGAACATCAGGGCATATTCCTGATGGTTCAACACCTGGCAGGTTCCCTGAACGCCAGGGCGGACGAACTCAGCTGCAGGTGCATGATGGATCACGAATGGCGTCTTCACTCGGAGGTGGTGCAAGGTCTCTTTCAGCAGTGGGGAGAGCCTTGGTTAGATCTGTTCGCCACCGAAGAGAACGCGCAATGTCAGCGGTTCTGCGCGTTGGAATTTCCAAGGCGGCACTCGCTCAGCAACGCTTTTCGTCACGAGTGGAGTTGCGGTCTGTTGTACGCCTTTCCGCCTATACCACTTCTACCCAGAGTGTTGAAGAAGATTCGGCGCGACCGGGCCCAAGTCATCCTTGTGGCTCCGGACTGGGCTCGAAGAGTTCGGTATCCGAGCTACTCAGTATGAGCGTCGATCCCCCGATCCGTCTGCCTCTTCGGGAGGATCTTCTGTCGCAGCTGCAGGGGACGGACCTCCACCCGAACCTGTCCAGTCTCCACCTGCTTGCGTGGAGATTGAGCGGCGGCAGTTGATTCCTTTCGACTTGCCTCCCGAAGTTTGTGATGTGATTCTGGCAGCCAGGCGTCCCTCCACTAAGGTGGTATACGCCTGCAGGTGGAACAAGTTTGTGGCATGGTGCACAGCAAAGGCTGTGAATCCCTCTCTGCCCCTCTTTCTGAGGTTCTTCTGTTCCTTCTTTCTCTGGCCCAACAGGGTTCTGCCCTGGGTACCATCAAGGGCTATCTTTGTGCTATCTCGGCCTTCCTCAGGCTTCCTGATCAGCCCTCCCTTTTCAAGTCCCCTGTTGTTAACAGGTTCCTAAAAGGCATTACACACCTCTTCCCTCCTGTTCCGTTTGTGATGCCTCAGTGGGACTTGAACTTGGTTCTTACCTTTCTCATGTGCGCTCCCTTTGAGCCTCTACATAACTGTCCTCCTCGTCTTCTGACTCTGAAGACAGCCTTTCTGGTGGCCATCTCCTCCGCTCGGCGGGTGAGTGAGCTCCAGGCTCTATCATGCAAACCTCCCGTTCTGTCTGTCCATCCAGACAAGGTGGTTCTTCGGACGCGTCCGTCCTTCTTACCAAAGGTGGTTACTGCCTTCCACATTGGGCAGACCATCACTTTGCCCACCTTCTTTCCGCCTCCGCATCCTTCCAGAGAGGAAGAGAGGCTCCACCGTCTGGACCCAAAACGTGCGCTTTCCTTTTATATCAACCGCACACAACACTTCCGGGTGGATGACCAGCTCTTTGTTGGCTACGTGGGCGCCAAAAAGGTCGGGCGGTGCACAAGAGAACCATTTCCCGCTGGGTAACCTTGTGTATCAAAGCCTGCTATTCTTTGGCTAAGAAGGAGCCTCCTGTTGGGCTGCGTGCCCATTCCACCAGGGCAACGGCTGCTACCACGGCCTTAGGCCGCGGTGTTCCGCTGCAGGATATCTGTCAGGCAGCTACGTGGGCCTCGCTGCACACGTTTACCAAGCATTACTGCCTTGACAGTCAGGTCCGGAGGGACGGCTTCTTTGGCCGTTCTGTCCTCCGGGACTTCCTTGTCTGATCTTTGTTCGCAGACCCACCACCGGGGTTGGTATTGCTGGGGTATCTATTCTAAGGTAAGGAATCTGTCACTAACGTGTCTCTTTCAGATGCACAAGTTACTAACTTGTGTAACGATATATCTGTAAGAGACAGTAGTTAGTGACAGATTCCTACCGCCCACCCATCCTCCCCGTTCTGCGAACTGATTTCTAGGGTTAAGGACATCCCTTTCAGGGCCCTAGTATTTTTCAGACACCTATGTCAGCTTCTTGCATGGCTCTGCGTTCCTGACGCGGAAAGTCGTGTACAGAACTGACGTCAGCGCGCAGGGGCGGCGTCTAAGTACTGCCCGCGACGTCATCCCGGCGGACCCGACGCCGACGACGGATGCGGAGCCGCACGACGCCGCCTACCGACGCGCAAGGGTACTGCTACGCAAAAACTTTCCGGATCCAGCCTGACGCCTGGGGATATTCTAAGGTAAGGAATCTGTCACTAACTACTGTCTCTTACAGATATATCGTTACACAAGTTAGTAACTTGTGCCTTAAAAGCATCCCATCGGGTTACCAAAGATACAGAACCCTCAGGGTTAAAAGAAAAATAATCCTGAATTGCAGATAAAAGTTTTGGCCTATCAAGTTAATTGAGTATTCATACGCCATCTGGATGGAGTAGAAAGCGTAGGGGTATATTGAAAAACCACTGAAATAAGTGCATGAGCAGAAATGTCTATATTATGTATTAAAGGAGTAGAAATTGAATGAATTAAGTGTTGGGACACTAATAAAGTAAATAAGTTGTGAATAAGAATTATGAGGTTTTGAGAAAAACGTAAAAAAATTTCAGTTGGATAATGTAACTGCCAAATATCAACCAGTTTAGTTGTTTTAAAAAGGACTTCAGAGTAAAAAAGCTTTAGGCGGACGATATTTAAATTGTGATGATCTATCTAACAAAGGGTCACAAATTAAATTAAAATCTCCTCCAATATTGAGTGGAACATTACCCAACTTGAGTTACTCTGTCGTAAAGAGGGATCATCATTTGTTGGCCCGTAGACATTAATTAAGTAAATAGGAGTATTATCCAATTGGATTTGGACAATAATGTAACGACCTTCTGTATCTGAAACCTTGCTCAATATTTTAAAATGTAATCTTTTTGCAAAAAGAATAGCCACTTCATTCTTCTTATTAACTGCAGGTGAAGAAACCGTTGTACCAACCCATTTTGTCTGCATATAAGCTAGAACCATATTGTCAATATGTGTCTCCGGTAAAAAACAAATATCAGCTTTATGACTTGCTAAATAGTCTAAAATGTTAACACGTTTAACAGGATGTCTTAAACCTTTAACATTCAATGAAATAATTTTAATATTATTTATATTGGTCATATTGCGAGAGGAGAGTCAAAAGAAGAAGACAGAAAAAAGGAAAGAAAATATACAATAAGTAACTTTAGATATAAAAAACAGATAGAAAAGTAAGGACAAAGACAAACATAAATAAGACAACATAAAAACATAAATAAAGTTGCAGAATCACGCACACGCATAACCAAGAGCAACCTACCCAGAAAACACCCACATAGCTAATCTTAAAGAAAGGGCAATTTAGATTGAAAACTATAACAAAAAAAAAAAAAGTCAAGTATCAGTAGCCTTTGTTTTCATGGACAATGGAGATTGTTGATCTAAGACGTTACGTAGATCTTCCGGTCTTTGAAAGGACTTCGAAGCACCATCGTTCCAGATTCTCATTGTAGAAGGATCAAAGAGACCATATTTGAAACCAGAGGAACGAAGTCGTGGCCGCAGCTCAGCAAACTCTTTACGAAGATGAACAGTTTCCTTAGCAAAGTCTTGATGAATATAGCCCACCATCTCCAACTGGACACCGATCACTGCCGAAGACACCGCCTCGACCATGAAAAGCATCCACTCTGGGGCCCCCACCGATCCCTGCCTCCCTCACATCTACCACAGAGCCGCGGCTGCCATCGCACCCGAACTACAACGCACCATCAACACCACCTTCAAAACAGGCACCTTCCCAGACGACTGGAAGCACGCAGAAGTCAGACCCCTGCTCAAGAAGCCCACAGCTGACCCCACCGACCTCAAGAACTATCCGCCCATCTCGCTCCTCCCCTTCGCAGCCAAAGTTGCAGAGAAAACAGTCAACAGGAAACTGACACGATTCATTGAAGAGAACGCCGTCCTCGACCCGTCCCAATCCGGATTCCGAAGCAACCACAGCACAGAGACCACCCTACTCGCCGCCACAGATGACATCCGCACCCTCCTGGACCAAGGCCACTCTGCAGCCCTTATCCTACTCGACCTATCAGCGGCCTTCGACACCGTCTCCCACCGCACACTAGTCGCCAGACTACACGACGCAGGCATACAAGGAACAGCCCTGGACTGGATCCGATCATTCCTCACCGGAAGAAGCCAAAGGATCAGACTCCCACCCTTCCTCTCCGACCCCATGAAAATCACCTGCGGAGTCCCACAGGGTTCATCACTGAGCCCCACCCTCTTCAACATCTACATGGCCCCCCCTCGCAGCTATCGTCCGACAACACGGCCTCAACATCGTATCCTACGCCGACGACACCCAGCTCATCCTCTCCCTCACCAAAGACCCCACCACTGCCAAACTCAACTTCCAGAAAGGAATGCAAGACGTCGCAGTCTGGATGACCAACAGCTGCCTGAAGCTCAATGCCGAGAAGACAGAAGTCCTCGTCCTCGGTACCACCCCTTCTGCATGGGACAGCACCTGGTGGCCGACCGCCCTTGGAAGCCCACCTACCCCCTCAGACCACGCCAAGAACCTCGGCATCGTACTCGACTCATCACTCACCATGAACCGACAGGTCAACGCCGTCACCTCCAGCTGCTTCAACACCCTCCGCATCCTCCGCAAGACCTTCAAGAGGATCCCCCCTGAGTCAAGGAAGACAGTCACCCACGCACTCATCACCAGCAGACTGGACTATGGAAATGCACTCTACACCGGCATCAACAAGTCCCTACTCCGCAAACTCCAAACAATACAGAACACCGCCGCCAGACTCGTCCTCTGCATCCCCCGACACGAACACATCAGCTAACACCTACGAAGTCTCCACTGGCTCCCCGTGGAGAAAAGAGTCACTTTCAAAATCCTCACTCACGCCTACAAATGCCTACACAACAACGGACCCAAATACCTCAACGACAGAATCAACTTCCACGTACCCAAAAGAAACCTCCGATCTTCCAACCTCGCACTGGCCGAAACCCCGCGCATCCACAGAGCCAGTGCAGGCGGAAGATCCTTCTCTCACATTGCAGCCAAGACCTGGAATGAGCTACCGGCAGACATCAGACGCGCCCTGTTAGAAATGGGGGTCTCTAGTTGGCAATGGCTGGCCACTGTCCAAGTAGGGACCCTTCTTCCTAAGTCAGAGTGAGAGGGATGCACCCTTGGATAACCCCTGCTCAACCCTGTGGTAACGTAGCACGAGCAGCTAGGCCTATCTCAGAGGCAGTGTGTGAAGCATTTATGACCATACACAGTAACACAGTGAGGAACACTACAAAGGGACACCACACAAGTAGTTATCAAAAATAAGTATCTTTATATATAGACTTAACACAAGACCAAGAACGATAAAAAGCCACAATACTGTAAAATAGGATTACTCTTGAAATGCTGCAAAAATAGTTCAAAGTGTGCAAAGAGGAGTTCAGTTCAAAGCAGTGGTCTCTGCGACCCTTTTACTTACAAAGTACCTGGATTTCGTAGCAAAACCAACAAATTGTCGCAAAGAAGCTGTAGCGATGATTTTCTGCACGCGAGGCCGGCGATGCGATAAATCCTTGCCGCGAGGGAGGATGATGCGCCGATCTGCTGATGCGTGCGGAGACGATGCGACAAACTTCTGCACTCTAGGCCGTTGATGCGATGACTCCTTGCCGCGAGGGAGGAGGCGATGCGACGATCCTGTTGCGTGTGCGATCAGGTTGCGATGCGAAGAAATGGCGCTCCGCGAGGGAGCGACGATCCTGATGCGATGCGATGAAAATGGCGGACGCCCGGCGTCCACGCTGCGATGTCGTGAAGCGATGATCTCGGTGTGATGATCTCTTGGAGCTAGCGAGCACTTGGAAGCCCGCAAACGTGCGATGCGATGATCTTTGGAGTTAGCGAGCACTTGGCGGCCCGCAAACGTGCGATGAGTCGATCTTTGGTTGCGAGCACTCAGCGGCAGCAGCGCGATGATTTTCCAGGCGCTTTCGGCTGCGGCGGCTCGCAAACGGGCGTTAGCGACGATTTCAGCACTCTCTTCTCTGTAGTAGAACTAGAGGCCCTGGAACTCACAGGAGCCTCACCTGCAGATAGAAATCCTCGCTGGGAGGAATCAGGAGGCTGGTGGTGAAGTCTGATGTGCCTGAGACTTCAACAGGAAGCTAGCTCTCTCCTAGCCCTTGGGTGATTGCTTTAGCAAGATTAATAAAAGTTCTCTCAAAGTCCTTTTCCCTCTTCTTCCAAGTCCAATGGTAACCACTGCAGGCCAATCCAAGAAACAGCACACAAGCACAAGGAGAGTCACCTCCTGCAGATTCCTTCAGTTACACGGACAGAGGTTCGTCTTGATGTCCAGGAGCAATACAAATTGTAGTGGTTTCAGCACAGATATTTATACCCCAAAAGTCTTTGTTCTCAAAGCTACAAGTCACTGAGCCAAGCCAGAAGCAGTTCTGCTCGGTCCTGGAGCACTTTGTTTACCAGGCTGCATCCTTCCTTTCAGAAAGAGGGGGTCTGCTATCAGACGCACAGCAGGAGGTGGAGCCATCATTCACCTTGCCAGGCACAGCCCTATTCAAGTCAAGGAGCCACCCCTCCCCATACTCCAAATCCAGATCTCTCTATTCAAACCCAGGTCTGGCTCAGCCTGCCCTGTCCCTCCAAAACCAGACAGCCAATACACATAACAGCAGAGCACACTGGAAGGCTTGGGCAAGAAAATACCTACTTTCTAAAAGGGGTATTTTCAGACACAGAATATAAAAATAAACTTCACTAAAAGATGTATTTTAATATTCTGAGCTCAGGCATACGAAATTCGTTTTTCTACCATGTTCCTGGGGTCAGTTAGTACTATAGAATGTAATAGTCAAACTTGCCCATTCTGGCCTATGGGGAACAGGTAGCCTTACAGTAGTGAAAAACGAAATTGGGTGTAATTCACTACCAGGACATGCTACACACACCAAGGCATGTCCTACCTTACACATACAATGCACCCTACCATAGGAGTGACTTACATGATGCCAAGGGAAGGTTCAGGGGCTGGGAAGTGGGTGCACTTCACAGCCAAGATGGCAGTTCTGTACTGCACACAGACTCTGCAGTGGCAGGTCTGAGACACACTTTACAAGCTGCTTCTGTGGGTGGCGCAAACCAGCGCTGCAGGCCCACCAGCAGCATTCGGCTTTACCAGCCCTGGGCACCCACAGGCCACGCTACTAGGGACTAACAGGTAAACCAAATAAGCCAATCAGGGATATACCAATTCACATGTCATATTTACACAGGGAGCATCCGCGCTGTGGCACTGAAGGGCAGTGGCACAGCGCCCAGAGCATCTAACACCAGCAAAACAGAGGAGACAACAGCGAAAAATGGAAGGGAGACCCACGCCAATGGTGCCAGGTCTAACACGTGTCCCCTCCAGCTGAAATGTGGGGAGAACTACCCATCCCCTTGGAAGTTCTCATCACTAAGGCGGAAAATCTGGACAGACCATCAGCATTGGCGTGTTCTGTACCAGGGCGGTGTTCCACCGTGAAGTCCATACCCTGTAGGGAAATGGACCACCTCAACAACTTGGGATTCTCACCCCTCATCTGCATCAACCATCTGAGGGGCCTGTGGTCTGTCTGAACCCGGAAGTGAGTCCCAAACAGGTATGGTCTCAGCTTCTTCAGTGCCCAGACCACAGCAAATGCCTCACGCTCAATTGCACTCCACCTCTGTTCCCGGGAAGTAACCTCCTACTGATGAAGGCTACAGGTTGGTCTAGTCCCTCCTCATTTATCTGTGACAGGACGGCCCCTACCCCATGCTCTGAAGCGTCTGTCTGGACAACAAATTCCTTAGCAAAATTGGGCGCCTGGAGTACGGGTGCTGTACACATGGCAGTCTTGAGGGCATCAAAAGCTTTCTGACAGGTGTCAGTCCAGTTCACGGTCTTTGGCTGCTTTTTGGAAGTCAGCTCAGTCAAGGGTGCAACAATGTTGCCATACCCCTTGAGAAACCTCCCTGTAGTAACCCGTGAGTCCTAAGAAGGCCCTCACCTGGGTCTGGGTCCTTGGGGGCTCCTAAGCCAGGATGGTTTCAATCTTGGGCTGCAGGGGCGCCACCTGGCCACTCCCAACCTGGTGTCCCAAGAACACCACAGAACCCTGCCCAATCTGGCACTTACTGGCCTTGATTGTGAGGCCTGCTCTGCGCAGCGCCATCAACACTTCCCAGAGGTGGCGCAAGTGGTCCTCCCAGGAGGAACTAAACACTGCAATGTCATCCAGGTAGGCGGCACTGAAATCCTCCAGCCCAACCAACACCTGGTTGACCAACCTCTGAAAGGTGGCAGGGCATTCTTCATCCCAAAGGGCATCACACGGAACTGGTAGTGCCCATCTGGTGTGGAGAATGCTGACCTCTCCTTTGCCCCATCCGTTAAGGCGATCTGCCAGTACCCAGACGTCAGATCAAACGTGCTGAGGTACCGGGCAGCCCCTAACCGATCTATGAGCTCATCAGCTCTGGGGATGGGGTGCGCATCGGTCTTCGTGACCGAATTGAGACCTCGGTAGTCCACACAGAACCTAAGTTCAGGGGAGGCACCAGGCGCTGCAGCTTTTGGTACCAAGACCACGGGGCTGGACCAAGGGCTGCTAGAGGACTCAATCACCCCTAAGGCAAACATTTTGGAGACCTCCTCCTTAATGTAAGCCCTGACCCTGTCAGTCACTCTGTAAGCCTTGTGCTTGACAGGAGGACTGTCCCCGGTGTCTACCTCATGGACGCACCAATCAGTGGCATCAGGGAGAACAAATCAGAAAATTGCCCCAACAGTTGGTGACAATCTCTCTGCTGCTCAGGGGTCAGTGTGGTGGCGAGGACCACACCCTCCACTGACCCATCCTTCTCTCCTGCACACAGGAGGTCAGGAAGAGGCTCACTCTCCTCCTCCATCCCAGCATCTGTGGCAAGAAGCATGCCCACTCGCTCGAATGGGGTACTAACAACTGGAAAGGGCTGGAGAGGGGCCTTGATCTTCCCCCCACTCTTCCCACTTGCCTGGCAAGTCTGACATGTTCTGCAATAAGTATCTGAAAGAGACATGTTAGTGACAGATTCCTTACCTTAGAATATCCCCAGGCGTCAGGCTGGATCCGGAAAGTTTTTGCGTAGCAGTACCCTTGCGCGTCGGTAGGCGGCGTCGTGCGGCTCCGCGTCCGTCGTCGGCATCGGGACCGCCGGGATGACGTCGCGGGCAGTACTTAGACGCCGCCCCTGCGCGCTGATGTCAGTTCTTCTTTTTCCGCGCCAGTAAGCGCAGATCCGGGAAGATCAGTGCCCTAGTCATTTTTTGACTTCGTTTTTGGGTGATTTTTCACTGTTTTCTCACGAAGTCTCTCGACTCCGAAGGTGTCGGTAGGGATGCCCGGCTTCAAGCCATGCGACGCCTGTGGTCGAATGATGTCGATCACAGACCCGCATCAGGAGTGTCTTTACTGCCTCGGCCGCGACCACGACACAAAGTCATGCCCCGAATGCCGGGCCTTGCACCCGAAGGCTTTGCGAGAGCGGTCTCGAAAGCTCCTCGAGGTCTGGCAGTCGGCTCCGTGCCATGCCAAGCCCCGGTCACGTGAGAGGTCGAGGGGCCGGTCGCGGAGTCCTCCTCGGTCGTCGGGATCCAAGTCTTCGCACTCCTCCGGTAAGTCGAAGCATAAGAAGTCTAAGAAGCGTCATCGCTCGACGACTTCCCCTCGCCGGTCTCGCGACTCGGCTGAGGGTCCTGTCGGCACCGTCCCCGCCCCTGCGGCGCCGGGAGTGCCTGTGGAGCCGCCCCCGCATTACCCGTCCTTCCCGGGTTCGGGGGCGACTCCGGCCGAGATGCAGGAGTTCCTGTCGGCCATGGCCCGCCTCTTCGGGCCTCAAGGTCCCCCCGGTGTGCCTTCGGGCCCCGCGGGCCCTAGTGGGGTTCCTACGGCGCTGCCGTCGACTCCGGTCCCGGCGCCGCCAGCAACACCAGCCCCGGTCCCGGCCCCGGCTCCGACCCCGGCTCCGGTGCTGCCGCAACCCCGATCGACGCCGGTTGATCTGACAACACCTCCACCGGCGCCGATCTCTCCGGTGCCGTTCACGACGCCGCCTGGGGCTCCAGGCGACGTCGTTCCCCGGTTCTCTCCGGATCCGGACATGGCGCCGGACCGGCGTCGCTCAACGCCGGCTCCGACGCCGATGGGACCTTGGGTCCCGCATGTCCCTCCTCCATATTTTGAACCAGAATTGGAGGACGCAGAGGACTGGGAGGGGTCTGATGACCCTCTCACACAGCAGTGTGAGTTTGATCAGGACTGGGCTGAGGATCTTGGGGATGCCAGTGGTTTGGACACCTCCCCTGACCCTGGCATGCTGTCTCCTCCTTCCGTGGCAACGGAGGAGGGAGCAAACTTTGCAACGGTGTTGCGTAGAGCAGCTGGGGCCTTACACCTCCAGTTGCCTACGGTGGCTGTCAGGACTAACATCCTGACGGAAGTGCTTCAGCCGGCGGCTGCCTCCTCGGAGCCACTGCTGCCGTTTAACCAGGCGCTTTCCGACGTTCTTTTGGGCACCTGGTCCAAGCCCACCACAGGGGCTCCTGTGGATAGGAACGTGGCCCGACGCCATCGCCCTGCTCCGGGCGACCCCCTGTTCCTCTCCCAACACCCCACCCCGAGAGCTTGGTGGTCCAAGCCTTTGCTTCCCAAAGCGGCTTCCCTACCGCTCCCCCGGATAGGGAATCCAAACGCCTGGATCAATTTGGGAAGGTCTTTTCTTCCTCCAGTGCTGGCTTGCGGTCCGTCAATACCGCTTGCCTCTTGGGCCGATATTCCCACTCCTTGTGGGACTCGGTGGCGCAAGTTCTGCCCCAGTGTTCTGAGGAGGTCCAGACACTGCTTACCCGCGTCATTGCTGAGGGAAGAGATGCGGCAAAGTACACCGTTAGATGTGGCCTTGATACCGCCGACTCGCTGGGCAGATCGCTTGCGACGACAGTGGCGCTGCTGGCTGAGAACCACTGGTTTCTCGGGTGATGTCCAAAACACTCTTATGGACATGCCCTTTGATGGGGTCGGTCTTTTTGGGAACAAGGCAGACCATGCGCTGGAGCGTTTTAAGGACTCGCGAGCTATGGCTAAGTCCCTGGGCCTTCCTGCTGTACGCCCTCCGCAGCCATCTGCTTTTCGCCCCTTTCGTGGACACGGAAGGGGCGCCCAGTCACGTCCGCTGCCCAGCCACCGGCCCGCGCAGCAAGCGCCTTCGCATGGCCGAGGACGTGGCTCCTGCCGTGGCGGGTCGGGCAACCAGCGTGCGGGTCAGGCCACACACCCCGCCCCGTCCGCGGCCTCCAAGCCCTCCTGGTCCTTCCTTTCAGGTGCACAGCACGCCAGTAGGGGGCAGGGTCCGCCATCACCTTCACCACTGGCGTGCCATCACCTCGGACAGGTGGGTCTTGGACATTGTCCGAAGGAGCTACTCCCTCCCCATCGTGACCATACCCCCAGCCATGCCACCTCAAATCCACCGCATGTCAGGGGATCACTTGGTGCTTCTTCGAAAGGAAGTTGCGGCCCTCTTGGCCAAGGGGGCCATCGAGCGCGTTCCGACCCCAGAAGTAGGACGTGGTTGCTACTCCCACTACTTTCTGGTGCCCAAAAAGGACAAAGAGGACATGCGTCCTATCTTGGACCTCCGGAACGTCAATCGCTTCCTCCGGAAGGCGAAGTTCAAGATGCTTACCCTACCTCAGGTCTTGACTGCTCTCGACCCTGGAGACTGGATGGTAGCGTTGGACTTGCAGGACGCGTATTTCCACATCCCCGTCCTGCCGGCCCACCGGCGTTACCTGCGGTTCACGGTAGGCCTCGAGCATTTTCAGTTCACCGTGCTCCCTTTGGCCTTACCAGCGCCCTCGGGTGTTCACGAAAGTGATGGCGGTGGTCACAGCCCATCTGCGCAGGGCAGGGGTTCCAGTCTTCCCCTACCTCGACGACTGGCTGCTGAAGGCGGGCCTCGTCCCCAGGCAGTCGTCTCCCACCTCCAGACAACGGCCGAACTCCTGCACTCGCTGGGGTTCTCCATCAACGTGCCGAAGTCGCACCTGATTCCTTCTCCACAGCTCCTTTTCATCGGAGCAGTTCTGGACACGACGCAGTTTCGGGTTTATCCTCCCGAACGGCGAGTCCGGGATATTCAGGCTATGATTCCGATCTTTCGGCCTTTATCCTGGGTTTCGGTACGGATGACCCTGAGGCTGCTGGGCCTCATGGCCTCCTGCTGGTCGATCATGCCAGATGGCATATGCCGGCTCTGCAGTGGGACCTGAAGTTCCAGTGGGCGCAGCACCAGGGCAACCTGTCCGATCACGTCCAGATCTCGGAGGGGACTGCAAAACAGTTGCAGTGGTGGCTCTCGAACCAGCAATGGGTCATGGGCAGATCCCTCTCCCTTCCCCAGCCAGAGCACACAGTTGTGACGGACGCGTCCCTTCTGGGATGGGGCGGTCACATGGGAGAGGCGGAGATCAGAGGCCTCTGGTCTCCGGCGGAGTCCCGGCTCCATATCAACCTTCTGGAGCTCCGGGCGATCCGACTTGCACTCAAGGCATTCCTTCCCTCTGTCAAAGGGACGGTAGTGCAGGTGTTCACCGACAACACCACCGCCATGTGGTATTGCAACAAACAGGGCGGGGTGGGGTCGTGGACCCTATGTCAGGAGGCTCTGCGCCTCTGGACATGGCTGGAACATCAGGGCATATTCCTGATGGTTCAACACCTGGCAGGTTCCCTGAACGCCAGGGCGGACGAACTCAGCCGCAGGTGCATGATGGATCACGAATGGCGTCTTCACTCGGAGGTGGCGCAAGGTCTCTTTCAGCAGTGGGGAGAGCCTTGGTTAGATCTGTTCGCCACCGAAGAGAACGCGCAATGTCAGCAGTTCTGCGCGTTGGAATTTCCAAGGCGGCACTCGCTCGGCGACGCTTTTCGTCGCGAGTGGAGTTGCGGTTTGTTGTACGCCTTTCCGCCTATACCACTTCTACCCAGAGTGTTGAAGAAGATTCGGCGCGACCGGGCCCAAGTCATCCTTGTGGCTCCGGACTGGGCTCGAAGAGTTTGGTATCCCGAGCTACTCAGTATGAGCGTCGATCCCCGATCCGTCTGCCTCTTCGGGAGGATCTTCTGTCGCAGCAGCAGGGGACGCTCCTCCACCCGAACCTGTCCAGTCTACACCTGCTTGCGTGGAGATTGAGCGGCGGCAGTTGATTCCTTTCGACTTGCCTCCCGAAGTTTGTGATGTGATTCTGGCAGCCAGGCGTCCCTCCACTAAGGTGGTATACGCCTGCAGGTGGAACAAGTTTGTGGCATGGTGCACAGGAAAGGCTGTGAATCCCCTTTCTGCCCCTCTTTCTGAGGTTCTTCTGTTCCTTCTTTCTCTGGCCCAACAGGGTTCTGCCCTGGGTACCATCAAGGGCTATCTTTGTGCGATATCGGCCTTCCTCAGGCTTCCTGATCAGCCCTCCCTTTTCAAGTCCCCTGTGGTTAACAGGTTTCTTAAAGGCATTACACACCTCTTCCCTCCTGTTCCGTTTGTGATGCCTCAGTGGGACTTGAACTTGGTTCTTACCTTCTTAATGTGCGCTCCCTTTGAGCCTCTACATAACTGTCCTCTTCGTCTTCTGACTCTGAAGACAGCCTTTCTGGTGGCCATCACCTCTGCTCGGCGGGTGAGTGAGCTCCAGGCTCTTTCATGCAAACCTCCCTTTCTGTCTGTTCATCCAGACAAGGTTGTTCTTAGGACGCGTCCGTCCTTCTTGCCAAAGGTGGTTACTGCCTTCCACATTGGGCAGACCATCACTTTGCCCACCTTCTTTCCGCCTCTGCATCCTTCCAGAGAGGAAGAGAGGCTCCACCGTCTTGACCCAAAACGTGCGATTTCTTTCTATCTGAACCGCACACAACAGTTCCGGGTGGATGATCAGCTCTTTGTTGGCTACGTGGGCGCCAAAAAAGGTCGGGCGGTACACAAAAGGACCATCTCCCGCTGGGTCACCTTGTGTATCAAAGCCTGCTATTCTTTGGCTAAGAAGGAGCCTCCTGTTGGGCTGCGTGCCCATTCCACCAGGGCTACGGCTGCTACCACGGCTTTAGGCCGCGGTGTTCCGTTACAGGATATCTGTCAGGCAGCTACGTGGGCCTCGCTGCACACGTTTACCAAACATTACTGCCTTGACAGTCAGGTCCGGAGGGATGGCTTCTTTGGCCGTTCTGTCCTCCAGGACTTCCTTGTCTGAATCTGTTCGCAGACCCACCACCGGGGTTGGTATTGCTGGGGTATCTATTCTAAAGTAAGGAATCTGTCACTAACGTGTCTCTTTCAGATGCACAAGTTACTAACTTGTGTAACGATATATCTGTAAGAGACAGTAGTTAGTGACAGATTCCTTACCGCCCCACCCATCCTCCCCGTTCTGCGAACTGATTTCTAGGGTTAAGGACATCCCTTTCAGGGCCCTAGTATTTTTCAGACACCTATGTCAGCTTCTTGCATGGCTCTGCGTTCCTGGCGCGGAAAGTCGTGTACAGAACTGACGTCAGCGCGCAGGGGCGGCGTCTAAGTACTGCCCGCGACGTCATCCCGGCGGTCCCGACGCCGACGACGGATGCGGAGCCACACGACGCCGCCTACCGACGCGCAAGGGTACTGCTACGCAAAAACTTTCCGGATCCAGCCTGACGCCTGGGGATATTCTAAGGTAAGGAATCTGTCACTAACTACTGTCTCTTACAGATATATCGTTACACAAGTTAGTAACTTGTGCGTCTGAGCTCTTGCGCATCTGGGGCCAAAAGAAATGGGTGGCCAGCCTCTCAAAGGTCTTGGTCTGCCCCAGATGTCCTGCCAATGGAATGTCATGAGCCAACCCCAGTAGGAAGGCTCTGAAGCACTCAGGTACCACCAGCACACGGGCTGACCCTGGCTCAGCAGCCTTAGGCTCGCTATACAGGAGACTGTTCTCCCAATAAATCAGATGTGAACCAGACAGGTCACCTGCTGCCTGGGCTGCAGCCTGACGCCGCATACCCTCAAGAGAAGGGCAAACTCTTTGCTGCTCACAAAATTCCTCCCTGGTGGGTCCTCCTTCCTGCTGCCAATGGGTCAGCTCAGGCAGGCCCCCAGTTCGGTGATCTGCTCCCCGGTAGGCTCCAGGGCATCCCCCTCAGGGTCTGCTCCCTCCTGGGCCGTGGGAACCAAGGGGGCCGGCTTCCCGCGCCCCCTGCCCCTTCTCTCTAAGGCAGGGATCTGGGCCATACTCTCAGGCTCCAGGTCCTTCTCAACACCCTCCTTGGCTGCCATGGACCGAGTGGTAGCACACGCCCACTCAGGCAGACCCAACATCTCCAAGTGAGATCTCCTCTCCACCGTAGCCCACGGGGAGTTCTCTAAATCATTGCCCAACAGACAGTCTACAGGCATGGCGGGCCTCACAGCCACCTGAAGAGTTCCTGAGACCCCCCCACTCAAAGGGAACCTGAGCCACCTCACATTGGCTCTCTGAGTTGTCTGCGGACACTACTGGGTAGAATGCATGGGGGACAACCTGCTCTTTGGACACCAACCGGGAGCTGACAGCAGTTATACTGGCTCCTGTGTCCCTTAGAGCCTCCACTCTATGTCCATTGATGGTCACCCACTGCCTGTACTTTTTAGTGTTATCAGGCAGTGCAGGTTTAGGGACCATCTCACAGTCTCCTAATGAGACGAGGGTTAACTCTACGGGATCCCACCCCTCTTGGGCACCCATCTCCCCCCCCCCCCAGGGCTACACTAGCAAGCTGGCGGGGTGGTGCACGGGGTGGTGCACTAGTATCTCTCTGAGGACACTGGGGATCATAGTATCTGTGGCCCACTTGACCACACTTATAACAAGTAAGGGGCCCCCTTTGAACAGGCCTACCTGTCGGGGGCACTGGCTTCTTCTCTTGGGGAGGCTGGGACACCACTGCTTGGTTCCCTTGGGAATTACTTTGGGGCCCTCTTTGGAACTCCCTCGGTTTACCCCTGTCCCCCCCACTTCTCTGCTGGGGACCCTGCCCACCGTTGGCGAAGTCTCCCACTGGACCCTTGCGAACCCGGGTGCTCACCCAGCGGTCCGCCTCCTCAGCAAGCTTCCTAGGGTTAGTCAGCTTGCAATCAATCAGGTGCTGGTGTAGCTCAGGAAAACAGTTACTAGATAAATGCTCCCATGCAATCAAATCATAAAGCTGCTCAAAAGTTTCTACTTTGCTACCTTTTACCCAGCGTTCCATTGCTCTGCAAAAAAAGACACATATTCAACCCACGTGGTACCCTCTAGCTTCTTGCAGGTCCTAAACCTCTGCCTATACATCTCAGGGGTCAAACCATAGCGGGTCATCAAAGCTTCCTTCATGTGGCCATAAACCATCCGACTTTCTGGGGGCAGGTCCAACAAGGTATCCCTCCCTCACTTACAAAGCGTCCCCACAACCCCGCTCCCCAATCCTTCTCAGGGACCCGGTGGGACACCATGGCTAATTCATAAGCTGCAAACCATTGCCCAATATCTTCACTTTTGTGGAAATCCTTAATAACCTCCTTGGGTATATACACTCTATTCTCAGTATGCACTACAGGTATGCTGCCACCAGAGGGGGAGATCTCTACACTCTTTGCTTTAATCTCCAACTCCCTCAATATTCTCTCATGCTCAAGTTTCATTTTCATAATCTCAAATTCTAACTTCTTGTTCTCTAGGTCCCTCTGACCATCCATTTTAAGCTTAGCCATCTCCATATTATGCCGCCTATCTCTCTCCCTGTCCTCCATCTCTTCTGGGGACAGACTCCTGGCGGACACACTAGTGCCCGGGCTGGAAATTGCTTTATCTCCCACCAGGTCTACTACTTCACCCTGCTGCTCTCCTGCATTCTCTTCCCCCTCCACAGGCTCTCCCATATTCTTAGGGGCATCCCTGGCTTCTAGCCAGGCCTTCAGCGCCTTGTAATACTCCTCCCTTCTAGTGAGACCTGTGATAGGGACTGTGAAGCGTTTGCAAAAATATTTGAGCTGCTTGGCATTGTAGGTTTCTAATTTCTCTTCTTCCCAGGAGAGATCCTCCGAGGCATTGGATCCGGGCTTGCCCATTGTAGCAATAACTGGCAATATTAATCAAAAATAGAATCAAAAAACCTCAAAAACGTATGTGGTTGCGTTATGTTCTGCACTCACTAGTAGTGTACACTATAATTACTGTATGCGATCATAAATGCAAGTCCAGATCCTCACCGCTGACCACCAATGTTAGAAATGGGGGTCTCTAGTTGGCAATGGCTGGCCACTGTCCAAGTAGGGACCCTTCTTCCTAAGTCAGAGTGAGAGGGCTGCACCCTTGGATAACCCCTGCTCAACCCTGTGGTAACGTAGCACGAGCAGCTAGGCCTATCTCAGGGGCAGTGTGTGAAGCATTTATGACCATACACAGTAACACAGTGAGGAACACTACAAAGGGACACCACACTAGCAGTTATAAAAAATAAGTATCTTTATATATAGACTTAACACAAGACCAATAACGATAAAAAAGCCACAATACTGTAAAATAGGATTACTCTTGAAATGCTGCAAAAATAGTTCAAAGTGTGCAAAGAGGAGTTCAGTTCAAAGCAGTGGTCTCTGCGACCCTTTTACTTACAAAGTACCTGGATTTCGTAGCAAAACCAACAAATTGTCGCAAAGAAGCTGTAGCGATGATTTTCTGCACGCGAGGCCGGCGATGCGATAAATCCTTGCCGCGAGGGAGGATGATGCGCCGATCTGCTGATGCGTGCGGAGACGATGCGACAAACTTCTGCACGCTAGGCCGTTGATGCGATGACTCCTTGCCGCGAGGGAGGAGGCGATGCGACGATCCTGTTGCGTGTGCGATCAGGTTGCGATGCGAAGAAATGGCGCTCCGCGAGGGAGCGACGATCCTGATGCGATGAAAATGGCAGACGCCCGGCGTCCGCGCTGCGATGTCGTGAAGCGATGATCTCGGTGCGATTATCTCTTGGAGCTAGCGAGCACTTGGAAGCCCGCAAACGTGCGATGCGATGATCTTTGGCGTTAGCGAGCACTTGGCGGCCCGCAAACGTGCGATTAGTCGATCTTTGGTTGCGAGCACTCAGCAGCAGCAGCGCGATGATTTTCCGGGCGCTTTCGGCTGCGGCGGCTCGCAAACGGGCGTTAGCGACGATTTCAGCACTCTCTTCTCTGTAGTAGAACTAGAGGCCCTGGAACTCACAGGAGCCTCACCTGCAGATAGAAATCCTCGCTGGGAGGAATCAGGAGGCAGGTGGTGAAGTCTGATGTGCCTGAGACTTCAACAGGAGGCTAGCTCTCTCCTAGCCCTTGGGTGATTGCTTTAGCAAGATTAATAAAAGTTCTCTCAAAGTCCTTTTCCCTCTTCTTCCAAGTCCAATGGTAACCACTGCAGGCCAATCCAAGAAACAGCACACAAGCACAAGGACAGTCACCTCCTGCAGATTCCTTCAGTTACACGGACAGAGGTTCGTCTTGATGTCCAGGAGCAATACAAATTGTAGGGGTTTCAGCACAGATATTTATACCCCAAAAGTCTTTGTTCTCAAAGCTACAAGTCACTGAGCCAAGCCAGAACCAGTTCTGCTCGGTCCTGGAGCACTTTGTTTACCAGGCTGCATCCTTCCTTTCAGAAAGAGGGGGTCTGCTATCAGACGCACAGCAGGAGATGGAGCCATCATTCACCTTTCCAGGCACAGCCCTATTCAAGTCAAGGAGCCACCCCTCCCCATACTCCAAATCCAGATCTCTCTATTCAACCCAGGTCTGGCTCAGCCTGCCCTGTCCCTCCAAAACCAGACAGCCAATACACATAACAGCAGAGCACACTGGAAGGCTTGGGCAAGAAAATACCTACTTTCTAAAAGGGGTATTTTCAGACACAGAATATAAAAATAAACTTCGCTAAAAGATGTATTTTAATATTCTGAGCTCAGGCATACGAAATTCGTTTTTCTACCATGTTCCTGGGGTCAGTTAGTACTATAGAATGTAATAGTCAAACTTGCCCATTCTGGCCTATGGGGAACAGGTAGCCTTACAGTAGTGAAAAACGAAATTGGGTGTAATTCACTACCAGGACATGCTACACACACCAAGGCATGTCCTACCTTACACATACAATGCACCCTACCATAGGGGTGACTTACATGATGCTAAGGGAAGGTTCAGAGGCTGGGAAGTGGGTGCACTTCACAGCCAAGATGGCAGGTCTGTACTGCACACAGACTCTGCAGTGGCAGGTCTGAGACACACTTTACAAGCTGCTTCTGTGGGTGGCGCAAACCAGCGCTGCAGGCCCACCAGCAGCATTCGGTTTACCAGCCCTGGGCACCCACAGGCCACGCTACTAGGGACTAACAGGTAAACCAAATAAGCCAATCAGGGATATACCAATTCACATGTCATATTTACACAGGGAGCATCCGCGCTGTGGCACTGAAGGGCAGTGGCACAGCGCCCAGAGCATCTAACACCAGCAAAACAGAGGAGACAACAGCGAAAAATGGAAGGGAGACCCACGCCAATGGTGCCAGGTCTAACACGCCCGCGCCCTGAACACCTTCAGGAAGACCCTCAAGACCTGGCTCTTTGGCTAAACAGATCTGCGACCCCCCCCCACCCCCAGCGCCTTGAGACCCTCACGGGTGAGTAGCGCGCTTACAATTCCCTGATTGATTGATTTATCATTATGTTATACATTTCTTCATAACTATATTGACTCATGTATAGTTTCATTTTGAATTCTGGTCCAATACGCTGTAGCTTTCTCTATTGGTTTTTCACTTGTTTCACTTGCGCCGTTTAATATTTTTCATGACCACATAGTGTTCACCTGTTCACTTAGTACACAACCTCGAAAGCACGGTTGATGCTGCCACATGATTTATGTAAATTTAATCTGTCTTTTATTGACACTACAACTGTATTATGTTCCTCAGACTTTTTTGCCTTCATTTAATATATACACTGTAATTAAGTTATTTCTATAATGATATCCCTTTATTGATTCCCGTTGAGACATTGTTGCATGTTACTACAATTACCCAGGTCTCGACTGGGGCTACAGAAGTCTCATGTTGATATTAAAACGTGTTGCTAACCAACAGCGTCACTTACAGAAGGGATCATGTCCTTAACAACATATTCACTAGTTTTAACAGAAAATCTTCACGACAACAGACCGGAGGGGTGTCCCACAGGAGGGAGTAATCCAGGCGTTCGATTGGTCGGTACAGCTCCCTCCTCCAGGGTGGGCCTCCTCCGACCCCGTAAGCTTCCTAGTTGAGGTAAACAAACAAGTGAGTATGTCTCAAAGTGGAGCATTTCAATGGCATGTGTCTCAGGACTGGGATTGGCTGGTGCTAGTACCTGGGTGTAGGTGGACAACTCCTTGGTGTAAGGTGGTTATTCAACAACCCCATACACTACCAGGGTGAATGGAGTGACAGTGACTCAATAGAAGGCTTTCAAGTGGAGGTGCCTCTCTGGATTTTGATTGGCTGGTGCTGTGAATGGAGTGACTGTGACTCAATGAAAGGATTTCAAATGGAGGTGGGCCTCTGGATTTCGATTGGCTGGTGCTGTGAATGGAGTGACTGTGACTCAATGAAAGGATTTCAAGTGGAGGTGGGCCTCTGGATTTTGATTGGCTGGTGCTGTGAATGGAGTGACTGTGACTCAGAGAAAGGGTTTCAAGTGGGGGTGTGTCTGGATTTTAATTGGCTGGTGCTGTCAATGGAGTGACTGTGACTCAATGGAAGGGTTTCAAGTGGAGGTGTGCCTGGATTTCCATTGGCTGGTGCTGTGAATGGAGGGACTGTGACTCAATGAAAGGGTTTCAAGTGGAGGTGTGTCTGGGTTTTGATTGGCTGCTGCTGGGAATGGAGTGAGTGTGACTCAATGGAAGGGTTTCAAGTAGAGGTGTGTCTTTGGATTTTGATTGGCTGATGCTGCTGGCTGTTCATGGTCTGGGTTCTCAGTGATGCATGAATGTTAAGATGGGGCAGGAAGATGTCACACAACTTGTTCTTGGATGGAGGTTTCAAACGGTCTATGAACTCCTCATATTGTTTTGTTTGAGCCCTTATTAACATTGGTATTTCAGGAGAACGCACATAGCTGGTTCTCCGACCTGGTCTTCCCTTAGGGGTCGCCCATAAGGCTGAGTAAGACAGCAGTCTTCCGGAACCCCCAGAAGGTGGCACCAAATAACAAGCAATGGCGGGTGGACAGGAAGTGAACGGTGGCAAATTGTAGAGCTCTGTTCCCGTCCTCCCTGATGCCGCCTAGAGCATCACCTTGGCATAGAGCCCAAAGTTTCATCTCAGTTTAACACAAGGATCTCAACATAGTCCAAGAGGGGCAGACTCATGGACATTTTTCAGGATAACGTGGGCTTTAGCAGTAAGTGCAATTAAGGTTAATTGTATGTAAATACATCGTTTGTGGATATCCTGGAAAGCTGTCTCCGATCCAGCCCCCTGGACGCCTCTGGTTTAGCACCTGAATCCTACCATGTGTTGCCTCCTGTATATCAATACCTTGCCTCTGTTCTGAAGCCTGCTCCTGAGCCAGAGGTAGTCTGAAGCCTGCTCCTGAGCCAAGGGTAGTCTGAAGCCTGCTCCTGAGCCAAGGGTAGTCTGAAGAAGTGCTCCTGAGCCAGAGGTAGTCTGAAGCCTGCTCCTGAGCCAAGGGTAGTCTGAAGCCTGCTCCTGAGCCAAGGGTAGTCTGAAGCCTGCTCCTGAGCCAAGGGTAGTCTGACGTCGTGCTCCTGAGCCAGAGGTAGTCTGAAGCTGTGCTCCTGAGCCAGAGGTAGTCTGAAGCCGTGCACCTGAGCCAGAGGTAGTCTGAAGCCGTGCTCCTGAGCCAGAGGTAGTCTGAAGCCGTGCACCAGAGCCAGAGGTAGTCTGAAGCCGTGCTCCTGAGCCAGAGGTAGTCTGAAGCCGTGCTCCTGAGCCAGAGGTAGTCTGAAGCCGTGCTCATGAGGCAGAGGTAGTCTGAAGCCGTGCTCCTGAGCCAGAGGTAGTCTGAAGCTGTGCTCCTGAGCTAGGGGTAGTCTGAAGCCGTGCACCTGAGCCAGAGGAAGTCTGAAGCCGTGCTCCTGAGCCAGAGGTAGTCTGAAGCCGTGCTCCTGAGCCAGAGGTAGTCTGAAGCCGTACACCTGAGCCAGAGGTAGTCTGAAGCCGTGCACCTGAGCCAGAGGTAGTCTGAAGCAGTGCTCCTGAGCCAGAGGTAGTCTGAGGCCGTGCTCCTGAGCCAGAGGTAGTCTGAAGCCGTGTTCCTGAGCCAGAGGTAGTCTGAAGCCGTGCTCCTGAGCCAGAGGTAGTCTGAAGCCGTGCACCTGAACCAGAGGTAGTCTGAAGCCGTGCTCCTGAGCCAGAGGTAGTCTGAAGCCGTGCTCCTGAGCCAGAGGTAGTCTGAAGCCGTACACCTGAGCCAGAGGTAGTCTGAAGCCGTGCACCTGAGCCAGAGGTAGTCTGAAGCTGTGCTCCTGAGCCAGAGGTAGTCTGAAGCCGTGCTCCTGAGCCAGAGGTAGTCTGAAGCCGTGCACCTGAGCCAGAGGTAGTCTGAAGCTGTGCTCCTGAGCCAGAGGTAGTCTGAAGCCGTGCACCTGAGCCAGAGGTAGTCTGAAGCCGTGCTCCTGAGCCAGAGGTAGTCTGAAGCCGTGCACCTGAGCCAGAGGTAGTCTGAAGCCGTGCTCCTGAGCCAGAGGTAGTCTGAAGCCGTGCTCCTGAGCCAGAGGTAGTCTGAAGCCTGCTCCTGAGCCAGGGGTAGTCTGAAGCCTGCTCCTGAGCCAAAGGTAGTCTGAAGCCGTGCTCCTGAGCCAGAGGTAGTCTGAAGCCGTGCTCCTGAGCCAGAGGTAGTCTGAAGCCGTGCACCTGAGCCAGAGGTAGTCTGAAGCCGTACACCTGAGCCAGAGGTAGTCTGAAGCCGTGCTCCTGAGCCAGAGGTACTCTGAAGCCGTCCACCTGAGCCAGAGGTAGTCTGAAGCCGTGCACCTGAGCCAGAGGTAGTCTGAAGCCGTGCTCCTGAGCCAGAGGTACTCTGAAGCCGTCCACCTGAGCCAGAGGTAGTCTGAAGCCGTGCTCCTTAGCCAGAGCCAGAGGTAGTCTGAAGCCGTGCTCCTGAGCCAGAGGTAGTCTGAAGCCGTGCTCCTGAGCCAGAGGTAGTCTGAAGCCGTGCACCTGAGCCAGAGGTAGTCTGAAGCCGTACACCTGAGCCAGAGGTAGTCTGAAGCCGTGCTCCTGAGCCAGAGGTACTCTGAAGCCGTCCACCTGAGCCAGAGGTAGTCTGAAGCCGTGCACCTGAGCCAGAGGTAGTCTGAAGCCGTACACCTGAGCCAGAGGTAGTCTGAAGCCCTGCTCCTGAGCCAGAGGTAGTCTGAAGCCGTACACCTGAGCCAGAGGTACTCTGAAGCCGTGCTCCTGAGCCAGAGGTAGTCTGAAGCCGTGCTCCTGAGCCAGAGGTACTCTGAAGCCTTGCACCTGAGCCAGAGGTAGTCTGAAGCCGTGCTCCTGAGCCAGAGGTAGTCTGAAGCCGTGCTCCTGAGCCAGAGGTAGTCTGAAGCCTGCTCCTGAGCCAGGGGTAGTCTGAAGCCTGCTCCTGAGCCAAAGGTAGTCTGAAGCCGTGCTCCTGAGCCAGAGGTAGTCTGAAGCCGTCCACCTGAGCCAGAGGTAGTCTGAAGCCGTGCACCTGAGCCAGAGGTAGTCTGAAGCTGTGCTCCTGAGCCAGAGGTAGTCTGAAGCCGTGCTCCTGTGCCAGAGGTAGTCTGAAGCTGTGCACCTGAGCCAGAGGTAGTCTGAAGCTGTGCTCCTGAGCCAAAGGTAGTCTGAAGCCGTGCTCCTGAGCCAGAGGTAGTCTGAAGCCTGCTCCCGAGCCAGAGGTAGTAATCTGAAGCCGTGCACCTGAGCCAGAGGTAGTCTGAAGCCGTGCTCCTTAGCCAGAGGTAGTCTGAAGCTGTGCTCCTGAGCCAGAGGTAGTCTGAAGCTGTGCTCCTGAGCCAGAGGTAGTAATCTGAAGCCGTGCACCTGAGCCAGAGGTAGTCTGAAGCTGTGCACCTGAGCCAGAGGTAGTCTGAAACCGTGCTCCTGAGCCAGAGGTAGTCTGAAGCCGTGCTCCTGAGCCAGGGGTAGTCTGAAGCCATGCTCCTGAGCCAGAGGTAGTCTGAAGCCGTGCTCCCGAACCAGAGGTACTCTGAAGCCGTGCTCCTGAGCCAGAGGTAGTCTGAAGCCGTCCACCTGAGCCAGAGGTAGTCTGAAGCCGTGCACCTGAGCCAGAGGTAGTCTGAAGCTGTGCTCCTGAGCCAGAGGTAGTCTGAAGCCGTGCTCCTGTGCCAGAGGTAGTCTGAAGCTGTGCACCTGAGCCAGAGGTAGTCTGAAGCCGTGCTCCTGAGCCAAAGGTAGTCTGAAGCTGTGCTCCTGAGCCAGAGGTAATCTGAAGCTGTGCTCCTGAGCCAGAGGTAGTAATCTGAAGCCGTGCACCTGAGCCAGAGGTAGTCTGAAGCTGTGCACCTGAGCCAGAGGTAGTCTGAAACCGTGCTCCTGAGCCAGAGGTAGTCTGAAGCCGTGCTCCTGAGCCAGGGGTAGTCTGAAGCCATGCTCCTGAGCCAGAGGTAGTCTGAAGCCGTGCTCCCGAACCAGAGGTACTCTGAAGCCGTGTTGCAGAGCCAGAGGCAGTCTGAAGCCGTACACCTGAGCCAGAGGTAGTCTGAAGCCGTGCTCCTGAGCCAGAGGTAGTCTGAAGCCTGCTCCCGAGCCAGAGGTAGTCTGAAGCCGTGCTCCTGAGCCAGAGGTAGTCTGAAGCCGTGCTCCTGAGCCAGAGGTAGTCTGAAGCCGTGCTCCTGAGCCAGAGGTAGTCTGAAACCATACACCTGAGCCAGAGGTAGTCTGAAGCCGTGCTCCTGAGCCAGAGGTATTCTGAAGCCGTGCTCCTTGAGCCAGAAGTAGTCTGAAGTCGTGCTCCTGAGCCAGACATAGTCTGAAGTCGCGCTCCTGAGCCAGAAGTATTCTGAAGCCGCGCTCCTGAGCAAGAGGTAGTCTGAAGCCATGCACCTTAGCCAGAGGTAGTCTGAAGCTGTGCTCCTGAACCAGAGGTAGTCTGAAGCCGTGCTCCTTGAGCCAGAGGTAGTCTGAAGCAGTGCTCCTGAGCCAGACATAGTCTGAAGCCGTGCTCCTGAGCCAGAGGTAGTCTGAAGCCGTGCTCCTGAACCAGAGGTAGTCTGAAGCCTTGCACCTGAGCCAGAGGTAGTCTGAAGCCGTGTTCCTGAGCCAGAGGTAGTCTGAAGCTGTGCTCCAGAGCCAGAGGTACTCTGAAGCCGTGCTCCAGAGCCAGAGGCAGTCTGAAGCCGTACACCTGAGCCAGAGGCAGTCTGAAGCCGTGCTCCAGAGCCAGAGGCAGTCTGAAGCCGTGCTCCAGAGCCAGAGGCAGTCTGAAGCCGTGCACCCGAGCCAGAGGCATTCTGAAGCTGTGCTCCTGATCTAGAGGTAGTCTGAAGCCTGCTCCCGAGCCAGAGGTAGTCTGAAGCTGTGCTCCTGAACCAGAGGTAGTCTGAAGCCGTGCACCTGAGCCAGAGGTAGTCTGAAGCCGTGCACCTGAGCCAGAGGTAGTCTGAAGCCCTGCTCCTGAGCCAGAGGTAGTCTGAAGCCGTACACCTGAGCCAGAGGTAGTCTGAAACCGAGCTCCTGAGCCAGAGGTAGTCTGAAGCCGTGCTCCTGAGCCAGAGGTAGTCTGAAGCCATGCTCCTGAGCCAGAGGTAGTCTGAAGCCGTGCTCTCGAACCAGAGGTACTCTGAAGCCGTGCTCCAGAGACAGAGGCAGTCTGAAGCCGTGCACCTGAGCCAGAGGTAGTCTGAAGCCTGCTCCCGAGCCAGAGGTAGTCTGAAGCCGTGCTCCTGAGCCAGAGGTAGTCTGAAGCCGTGCTCCTGAGCCAGAGGTAGTCTGAAGCCGTGCTCCTGAGCCAGAGGTAGTCTGAAGCCGTGCTCCTGAGCCAGAGGTAGTCTGAAGCCATACACCTGAGCCAGAGGTAGTCTGAAGCCATGCTCCTGAGCCAGAGGTATTCTGAAGCCGTGCTCCTTGAGCCAGAGGTAGTCTGAAGTCGTGCTCCTGAGCCAGACATAGTCTGACGTCGTGCTCCTGAGCCAGAGGTAGTCTGAAGCTGTGCTCCTGAGCCAGAGGTAGTCTGAAGCCATGCACCTGGGCCAGAGGTAGTCTGAAGCCGTGCTCCTGAGCCAGAGGTAGTCTGAAGCCGTACACCTGAGCCAGAGGTAGTCTGAAGCTGTACACCTGAGCCAGAGGTAGTCTGAAGCCGTGCTCCTTGAGCCAGAGGTAGTCTGAAGCCGTGCTCCTGAGCCAGACGTAGTCTGAAGCCGTGCTCCTGAGCAAGAGGTAGTCTGAAGCCGCGCTCCTGAGCCAGAGGTAGTCTGAAGCCTTGCACCTGAGCCAGAGGTAGTCTGAAACCGTACTCCTGAGCCAGAGGCAGTCTGAAGCCGTGCTCCTGAGCCAGAGGTAGTCTGAGGCCATGCTCCTGAGCCAGAGGTAGTCTGAAGCCGTGCTCCTGAGCCAGAGGTAGTCTGAAACCGTGCTCCTGAGCCAGAGGTAGTCTGAAACCGCGCTGCTGAGCCAGAGGTAGTCTGAAGCCGCGCTCCTAAACCAGAGGTAGTCTGAAGCCGTGCTCCTGAGCCAGAGGTAGTCTGAAGCTGTGCTCCTGAGCCAGAGGTAGTCTGAAGCCGTGCTCCTGAGCCAGAGGTAGTCTGAAGCCATGCTCCTGAGCCAGAGGTAGTCTGTAGCCGTGCTCCTGAGCCAGAGGTAGTCTGAAGCCGTGCTCCTGAGCCAGAGGTAGTCTGAAGCCGTGCTCCTGAGCCAGAGGTAGTCTGAAGCCACGCTCCTGAGCCAGAGGTAGTCTGAAGCTGTACACCTGAGCCAGAGGTAGTCTGAAGCCGTGCTCCTGAGCCACAGGTAGTCTGAAGCTGTGCACCTGAGCCACAGGTAGTCTGATGCCGTGCTCCTGAGCCAGAGGTAGTCTGAAGCCGTGCTCCTGAGCCAGAGGTACTCTGAAGCCATGCTCCTGAGCCAGAGGTACTCTGAAGCCGTACACATGAGCCAGAGCTAGTAATCTGAAGCCGTGCTCCTGAGCCAGAGGTAGTCCGAAGCCGTGCTCCTGAGCCAGAGGTAGTCTGGAAGCCGTGCTCCTGAGCCAGAGGTAGTCCGAAGCCGTACTCCTGAGCCAGAGGTAGTCTGAAGCCGTGCTCCTTAGCCAGAGCCAGAGGTAGTCTGAAGCCGTGCTCCTGTGCCAGAGGTAGTCTGAAGCCGTGCACCTGAGCCAGAGGTAGTCTGAAGCCGTATACCTGAGCCAGAGGTAGTCTGAAGCTGTGCTCCTGAGCCAGAGGTAGTCTGAAGCTGTGCTCCTGAGCCAGAGGTAGTCTGACGCCGTGCTCATGAGGCAGAGGTAGTCTGAAGCCGTGCTCCTAAGCCAGAGGTAGTCTGAAGCCGTGCTCCCGAGCCAGAGGCAGTCTGAGGCTGTACACCTGAGCCAGAGGTAGTCTGAAGCAGTACCTCCAAGCCAGAGGTAGTCTGAAGCCGTGCTCCCGGTCCAGAGGTAGTCTGAAGCTATGCTTCTGAGCCAGAGGTAGTCTGAAGCCGAGCACCTGAGCCAGAGGTAGTCTGAAGCCGTGCTCCTGAGCCAGAGGTAGTCAGAAGCCCTGCTCCTGAGCCAGAGGTAGTCTGAAGCCGTGCTGACGAGCCAGAGGCAGTCTGAGGCTGTACACCTGAGCCAGAGGTAGTCTGAAGCCGTACACCCAAGCCAGAGGTAGTCTGAAGCCGTGCTCCCGAGCCAGAGGTAGTCTGAAGCCGTGCTCCCGAGCCAGAGGTAGTCTGAAGCTGTGCTCCTGAGCCAGGGGTAGTCTGAAGCCGTGCTACTCAGCCATAGGTAGTCTGAGGCCGTGCTCCTGAGCCAGAGGTAGTCTGAAGCCGTACACCTGAGCCAGAGGTAGTCTGAAGCCGTGCACCTGAGCCAGAGGTAGTCTGAAGCCGCACTCCTGAGCCAGAGGTAGTCTGAAGCTGTGCTCTTGAGCCAGAGGTAGTCTGAAGCCATGCTCCTGAGCCAGAGGTAGTCTGAAGCCGTGCTCCTGAGCCAGAGGTAGTCTGAAGCCGTGCTCCTGAGCCAGAGGTAGTCTGAAGCCGTGCTCCTGAGCCAGAGGTAGTCTGAAGCCACGCTCCTGAGCCAGAGGTAGTCTGAAGCCGTACACCTGAGCCAGAGGTAGTCTGAAGCCGTGCTCCTGAGCCAAAGGTAGTCTGAAGCCGTGCTCCTGAGCCAGAGGTAGTCTGAAGCTGTGCTCCTGAGCCAGAGGTAGTCTGAAGCCGTACACCTGAGGCAGAGGTAGTAATCTGAAGCTGTGCTCCTGAGCCAGAGGTAGTAATCTGAAGCTGTGCTCCTGAGCCAGAGGTAGTAATCTGAAGCTGTGCTCCTGAGCCAGAGGTAGTAATCAGAAACCGTGCTCCTGAGCCAGAGGGAGTCCGAAGCCGTGCTCCTGAGCCAGAGGTAGTCTGAAGCCGTGCTCCTGAGCCAGAGGTAGTCTGAAGCCGTACACCTGAGCCAGAGGTAGTCTGAAGCCGTACACCTGAGCCAGAGGTAGTCTGAAGCCGTGCTCCTGAGCCAGAGGTAGTCTGAAGCTGTACACCTGAGCCAGAGGTAGTCTGAAGCCGTGCTCCTTGAGCCAGAGGTAGTCTGAAGCCATGCTCCTGAGCCAGACGTAGTCTGAAGCCGTGCTCCTGAGCAAGAGGTAGTCTGAAGCCGCGCTCCTGAGCCAGAGGTAGTCTGAAGCCTTGCACCTGAGCCAGAGGTAGTCTGAAGCCGTACTCCTGAGCCAGAGGTAGTCTGAAGCCGTGCTCCTGAGCCAGAGGTAGTCTGAAGCCGTGCTCCTGAGCCAGAGGTAGTCTGAGGCCATGCTCCTGAGCCAGAGGTAGTCTGAGGCCGTGCTCCTGAGCCAGAGGTAGTCTGAAGCCGTGCTCCTGAGCCAGAGGTAGTCTGAAGCAGTGCTCCTGAGCCAGAGGTAGTCTGAAGCCGTGCTCCTGAGCCAGAGGTAGTCTGAAACTGCACTCCTGAGCCAGAGGTAGTCTGAAGCCGCGCTCCTGAGCCAGAGGTAGTCTGAAGCCGTGCACCTGAGCCACAGGTAGTCTGAAGCCGTGCTCCTGAGCCAGAGGTAGTCTGAAGCCGTGCTCCTGAGCCAGAGGTACTCTGAAGCCATGCTCCTGAGCCAGAGGTAGTCTGAAGCCGTACACATGAGCCAAAGCTAGTAATCTGAAGCCGTGCTCCTGAGCCAGAGGTAGTCCGAAGCCGTGCTCCTGAGCCAGAGGTAGTCTGAAGCTGTGCTCCTGAGCCAGAGGTAGTCTGAAGCCGTGCTCCTTAGCCAGAGGTAGTCTGAAGCTGTGCTCCTGAGCCAGAGGTAGTCTGAAGCCGTGCTCCTGAGCCAGAGGTAGTCTGAAGCCGTGCACCTGAGCCAGAGGTAGTCTGAAGCTGTATACCTGAGCCAGAGGTAGTCTGAAGCCGTATACCTGAGCCAGAGGTAGTCTGAAGCTGTGCTCCTGAGCCAGAGGTAGTCTGAAGCTGTGCTCCTGAGCCAGAGGTAGTCTGAAGCCATGCTCATGAGGCAGAGGTAGTCTGAAGCCGTCCACCTGAGCCAGAGGTAGTCTGAAGCCGTGCACCTGAGCCAGAGGTAGTCTGAAGCTGTGCTCCTGAGCCAGAGGTAGTCTGAAGCCGTGCTCCTGTGCCAGAGGTAGTCTGAAGCTGTGCACCTGAGCCAGAGGTAGTCTGAAGCCGTGCTCCTGAGCCAAAGGTAGTCTGAAGCCGTGCTCCTGAGCCAGAGGTAGTCTGAAGCCTGCTCCCGAGCCAGAGGTAGTAATCTGAAGCCGTGCACCTGAGCCAGAGGTAGTCTGAAGCCGTGCTCCTTAGCCAGAGGTAGTCTGAAGCTGTGCTCCTGAGCCAGAGGTAGTCTGAAGCTGTGCTCCTGAGCCAGAGGTAGTAATCTGAAGCCGTGCACCTGAGCCAGAGGTAGTCTGAAGCTGTGCACCTGAGCCAGAGGTAGTCTGAAACCGTGCTCCTGAGCCAGAGGTAGTCTGAAGCCGTGCTCCTGAGCCAGGGGTAGTCTGAAGCCATGCTCCTGAGCCAGAGGTAGTCTGAAGCCGTGCTCCCGAACCAGAGGTACTCTGAAGCCGTGCTCCTGAGCCAGAGGTACTCTGAAGCCGTGCTCCTGAGCCAGAGGTAGTCTGAAGCCGTCCACCTGAGCCAGAGGTAGTCTGAAGCCGTGCACCTGAGCCAGAGGTAGTCTGAAGCTGTGCTCCTGAGCCAGAGGTAGTCTGAAGCCGTGCTCCTGTGCCAGAGGTAGTCTGAAGCTGTGCACCTGAGCCAGAGGTAGTCTGAAGCCGTGCTCCTGAGCCAAAGGTAGTCTGAAGCTGTGCTCCTGAGCCAGAGGTAGTCTGAAGCTGTGCTCCTGAGCCAGAGGTAGTAATCTGAAGCCGTGCACCTGAGCCAGAGGTAGTCTGAAGCTGTGCACCTGAGCCAGAGGTAGTCTGAAACCGTGCTCCTGAGCCAGAGGTAGTCTGAAGCCGTGCTCCTGAGCCAGGGGTAGTCTGAAGCCATGCTCCTGAGCCAGAGGTAGTCTGAAGCCGTGCTCCCGAACCAGAGGTACTCTGAAGCCGTGTTCCAGAGCCAGAGGCAGTCTGAAGCCGTACACCTGAGCCAGAGGTAGTCTGAAGCCGTGCTCCTGAGCCAGAGGTAGTCTGAAGCCTGCTCCCGAGCCAGAGGTAGTCTGAAGCCGTGCTCCTGAGCCAGAGGTAGTCTGAAGCCGTGCTCCTGAGCCAGAGGTAGTCTGAAGCTGTGCTCCTGAGCCAGAGGTAGTCTGAAACCATACACCTGAGCCAGAGGTAGTCTGAAGCCGTGCTCCTGAGCCAGAGGTATTCTGAAGCCGTGCTCCTTGAGCCAGAAGTAGTCTGAAGTCGTGCTCCTGAGCCAGACATAGTCTGAAGTCGCGCTCCTGAGCCAGAAGTATTCTGAAGCCGCGCTCCTGAGCAAGAGGTAGTCTGAAGCCATGCACCTTAGCCAGAGGTAGTCTGAAGCTGTGCTCCTGAACCAGAGGTAGTCTGAAGCCGTGCTCCTTGAGCCAGAGGTAGTCTGAAGCAGTGCTCCTGAGCCAGACATAGTCTGAAGCCGTGCTCCTGAGCCAGAGGTAGTCTGAAGCCGTGCTCCTGAACCAGAGGTAGTCTGAAGCCTTGCACCTGAGCCAGAGGTAGTCTGAAGCCGTGTTCCTGAGCCAGAGGTAGTCTGAAGCTGTGCTCCAGAGCCAGAGGTACTCTGAAGCCGTGCTCCAGAGCCAGAGGCAGTCTGAAGCCGTACACCTGAGCCAGAGGCAGTCTGAAGCCGTGCTCCAGAGCCAGAGGCAGTCTGAAGCCGTGCTCCAGAGCCAGAGGCAGTCTGAAGCCGTGCACCCGAGCCAGAGGCATTCTGAAGCTGTGCTCCTGATCTAGAGGTAGTCTGAAGCCTGCTCCCGAGCCAGAGGTAGTCTGAAGCTGTGCTCCTGAACCAGAGGTAGTCTGAAGCCGTGCACCTGAGCCAGAGTTAGTCTGAAGCCCTGCTCCTGAGCCAGAGGTAATCTGAAGCCTGCTCCCGAGCCAGAGGTAGTCTGAAGCCGTGCTCCTGAGCCAGAGGTAGTCTGAAGCCGTGCTCCTGAGCCAGAGGTAGTCTGAAGCCGTACACCTGAGCCAGAGGTAGTCTGAAGCCCTGCTCCTGAGCCAGAGGTAGTCTGAAGCCGTACACCTGAGCCAGAGGTAGTCTGAAACCGAGCTCCTGAGCCAGAGGTAGTCTGAAGCCGTGCTCCTGAGCCAGAGGTAGTCTGAAGCCATGCTCCTGAGCCAGAGGTAGTCTGAAGCCGTGCTCTCGAACCAGAGGTACTCTGGAAGCCGTGCTCCAGAGACAGAGGCAGTCTGAAGCCGTGCACCTGAGCCAGAGGTAGTCTGAAGCCTGCTCCCGAGCCAGAGGTAGTCTGAAGCCGTGCTCCTGAGCCAGAGGTAGTCTGAAGCCGTGCTCCTGAGCCAGAGGTAGTCTGAAGCCGTGCTCCTGAGCCAGAGGTAGTCTGAAGCCATACACCTGAGCCAGAGGTAGTCTGAAGCCATGCTCCTGAGCCAGAGGTATTCTGAAGCCGTGCTCCTTGAGCCAGAGGTAGTCTGAAGTCGTGCTCCTGAGCCAGACATAGTCTGACGTCGTGCTCCTGAGCCAGAGGTAGTCTGAAGCTGTGCTCCTGAGCCAGAGGTAGTCTGAAGCCATGCACCTGAGCCAGAGGTAGTCTGAAGCCTGCTCCCGAGCCAGAGGTAGTCTGAAGCCGTGCTCCTGAGCCAGAGGTAGTCTGAAGCCGTGCTCCTGAGCCAGAGGTAGTCTGAAGCCGTGCTCCTGAGCCAGAGGTAGTCTGAAGCCATACACCTGAGCCAGAGGTAGTCTGAAGCCATGCTCCTGAGCCAGAGGTATTCTGAAGCCGTGCTCCTTGAGCCAGAGGTAGTCTGAAGTCGTGCTCCTGAGCCAGACATAGTCTGACGTCGTGCTCCTGAGCCAGAGGTAGTCTGAAGCTGTGCTCCTGAGCCAGAGGTAGTCTGAAGCCATGCACCTGAGCCAGAGGTAGTCTGAAGCCGTGCTCCTGAGCCAGAGGTAGTCTGAAGCCGTACACCTGAGCCAGAGGTAGTCTGAAGCTGTACACCTGAGCCAGAGGTAGTCTGAAGCCGTGCTCCTTGAGCCAGAGGTAGTCTGAAGCCGTGCTCCTGAGCCAGACGTAGTCTGAAGCCGTGCTCCTGAGCAAGAGGTAGTCTGAAGCCGCGCTCCTGAGCCAGAGGTAGTCTGAAGCCTTGCACCTGAGCCAGAGGTAGTCTGAAACCGTACTCCTGAGCCAGAGGCAGTCTGAAGCCGTGCTCCTGAGCCAGAGGTAGTCTGAGGCCATGCTCCTGAGCCAGAGGTAGTCTGAAGCCGTGCTCCTGAGCCAGAGGTAGTCTGAAACCGTGCTCCTGAGCCAGAGGTAGTCTGAAACCGCGCTGCTGAGCCAGAGGTAGTCTGAAGCCGCGCTCCTAAACCAGAGGTAGTCTGAAGCCGTGCTCCTGAGCCAGAGGTAGTCTGAAGCTGTGCTCCTGAGCCAGAGGTAGTCTGAAGCCGTGCTCCTGAGCCAGAGGTAGTCTGAAGCCATGCTCCTGAGCCAGAGGTAGTCTGTAGCCGTGCTCCTGAGCCAGAGGTAGTCTGAAGCCGTGCTCCTGAGCCAGAGGTAGTCTGAAGCCGTGCTCCTGAGCCAGAGGTAGTCTGAAGCCACGCTCCTGAGCCAGAGGTAGTCTGAAGCTGTACACCTGAGCCAGAGGTAGTCTGAAGCCGTGCTCCTGAGCCACAGGTAGTCTGAAGCTGTGCACCTGAGCCACAGGTAGTCTGATGCCGTGCTCCTGAGCCAGAGGTAGTCTGAAGCCGTGCTCCTGAGCCAGAGGTACTCTGAAGCCATGCTCCTGAGCCAGAGGTACTCTGAAGCCGTACACATGAGCCAGAGCTAGTAATCTGAAGCCGTGCTCCTGAGCCAGAGGTAGTCCGAAGCCGTGCTCCTGAGCCAGAGGTAGTCTGAAGCCGTGCTCCTGAGCCAGAGGTAGTCCGAAGCCGTACTCCTGAGCCAGAGGTAGTCTGAAGCCGTGCTCCTTAGCCAGAGCCAGAGGTAGTCTGAAGCCGTGCTCCTGAGCCAGAGGTAGTCTGAAGCCGTGCACCTGAGCCAGAGGTAGTCTGAAGCCGTATACCTGAGCCAGAGGTAGTCTGAAGCTGTGCTCCTGAGCCAGAGGTAGTCTGAAGCTGTGCTCCTGAGCCAGAGGTAGTCTGAAGCTGTGCTCCTGAGCCAGAGGTAGTCTGACGCCGTGCTCATGAGGCAGAGGTAGTCTGAAGCCGTGCTCCTAAGCCAGAGGTAGTCTGAAGCCGTGCTCCCGAGCCAGAGGCAGTCTGAGGCTGTACACCTGAGCCAGAGGTAGTCTGAAGCAGTACCTCCAAGCCAGAGGTAGTCTGAAGCCGTGCTCCCGGTCCAGAGGTAGTCTGAAGCTGTGCTTCTGAGCCAGAGGTAGTCTGAAGCCGAGCACCTGAGCCAGAGGTAGTCTGAAGCCGTGCTCCTGAGCCAGAGGTAGTCAGAAGCCCTGCTCCTGAGCCAGAGGTAGTCTGAAGCCGTGCTGACGAGCCAGAGGCAGTCTGAGGCTGTACACCTGAGCCAGAGGTAGTCTGAAGCCGTACACCCAAGCCAGAGGTAGTCTGAAGCCGTGCTCCCGAGCCAGAGGTAGTCTGAAGCCGTGCTCCCGAGCCAGAGGTAGTCTGAAGCTGTGCTCCTGAGCCAGGGGTAGTCTGAAGCCGTGCTACTCAGCCATAGGTAGTCTGAGGCCGTGCTCCTGAGCCAGAGGTAGTCTGAAGCCGTACACCTGAGCCAGAGGTAGTCTGAAGCCGTGCACCTGAGCCAGAGGTAGTCTGAAGCCGCACTCCTGAGCCAGAGGTAGTCTGAAGCCGTGCTCTTGAGCCAGAGGTAGTCTGAAGCCATGCTCCTGAGCCAGAGGTAGTCTGAAGCCGTGCTCCTGAGCCAGAGGTAGTCTGAAGCCGTGCTCCTGAGCCAGAGGTAGTCTGAAGCCGTGCTCCTGAGCCAGAGGTAGTCTGAAGCCACGCTCCTGAGCCAGAGGTAGTCTGAAGCCGTACACCTGAGCCAGAGGTAGTCTGAAGCCGTGCTCCTGAGCCAAAGGTAGTCTGAAGCCGTGCTCCTGAGCCAGAGGTAGTCTGAAGCCGTGCTCCTGAGCCAGAGGTAGTCTGAAGCCGTACACCTGAGGGAGAGGTAGTAATCTGAAGCCACGCTCCTGAGCCAGAGGTAGTAATCTGAAGCTGTGCTCCTGAGCCAGAGGTAGTAATCTGAAGCTGTGCTCCTGAGCCAGAGGTAGTAATCAGAAACCGTGCTCCTGAGCCAGAGGGAGTCCGAAGCCGTGCTCCTGAGCCAGAGGTAGTCTGAAGCCGTGCTCCTGAGCCAGAGGTAGTCTGAAGCCGTACACCTGAGCCAGAGGTAGTCTGAAGCCGTACACCTGAGCCAGAGGTAGTCTGAAGCCGTGCTCCTGAGCCAGAGGTAGTCTGAAGCTGTACACCTGAGCCAGACGTAGTCTGAAGCCGTGCTCCTTGAGCCAGAGGTAGTCTGAAGCCATGCTCCTGAGCCAGACGTAGTCTGAAGCCGTGCTCCTGAGCAAGAGGTAGTCTGAAGCCGCGCTCCTGAGCCAGAGGTAGTCTGAAGCCTTGCACCTGAGCCAGAGGTAGTCTGAAGCCGTACTCCTGAGCCAGAGGTAGTCTGAAGCCGTGCTCCTGAGCCAGAGGTAGTCTGAGGCCATGCTCCTGAGCCAGAGGTAGTCTGAGGCCGTGCTCCTGAGCCAGAGGTAGTCTGAAGCCGTGCTCCTGAGCCAGAGGTAGTCTGAAGCAGTGCTCCTGAGCCAGAGGTAGTCTGAAGCCGTGCTCCTGAGCCAGAGGTAGTCTGAAACTGCACTCCTGAGCCAGAGGTAGTCTGAAGCCGCGCTCCTGAGCCAGAGGTAGTCTGAAGCCGTGCACCTGAGCCACAGGTAGTCTGAAGCCGTGCTCCTGAGCCAGAGGTAGTCTGAAGCCGTGCTCCTGAGCCAGAGGTACTCTGAAGCCATGCTCCTGAGCCAGAGGTAGTCTGAAGCCGTACACATGAGCCAAAGCTAGTAATCTGAAGCCGTGCTCCTGAGCCAGAGGTAGTCCGAAGCCGTGCTCCTGAGCCAGAGGTAGTCTGAAGCTGTGCTCCTGAGCCAGAGGTAGTCTGAAGCCGTGCTCCTTAGCCAGAGGTAGTCTGAAGCTGTGCTCCTGAGCCAGAGGTAGTCTGAAGCCGTGCTCCTGAGCCAGAGGTAGTCTGAAGCCGTGCACCTGAGCCAGAGGTAGTCTGAAGCTGTATACCTGAGCCAGAGGTAGTCTGAAGCCGTATACCTGAGCCAGAGGTAGTCTGAAGCTGTGCTCCTGAGCCAGAGGTAGTCTGAAGCTGTGCTCCTGAGCCAGAGGTAGTCTGAAGCCATGCTCATGAGGCAGAGGTAGTCTGAAGCCGTGCTCCTAAGCCAGAGGTAGTCTGAAGCCGTGCTCCCGAGCCAGAGGCAGTCTGAGGCTGTACACCTGAGCCAGAGGTAGTCTGAAGCCGTACCTCCAAGCCAGAGGTAGTCTGAAGCCGTGCTCCCGGTCCAGAGGTAGTCTGAGGCTGTACACCTGAGCCAGAGGTAGTCTGAAGCCGTACACCCAAGCCAGAGGTAGTCTGAAGCTGTGCTCCCGAGCCAGAGGTAGTCTGAAGCCGTGCTCCCGAGCCAGAGGTAGTCTGAAGCTGTGCTCCTGAGCCAGAGGTAGTCTGAAGCCGTGCTACTCAGCCAGAGGTAGTCTGAAGCCGTGCTCCTGAACCAGAGGTAGTCTGAAGCTGTGCTCCTGAACCAGAGGTAGTCTGAAGCCGTGCTCCTGAGCCAGAGGTAGTCTGAAGCCGTGCTCCTGAGCCAGAGGTAGTCTGAAGCCGTGCACCTGAGCCAGAGGTAGTCTGAAGCCGCGCTCCTGAGCCAGAGGTAGTCTGAAGCCGTGCTCCTGAGCCAGAGGTAGTCTGAAGCCGTGCTCCTGAGCCAGAGGTAGTCTGAAGCCGTGCTCCTGAGCCAGAGGTAGTCTGAAGCCACGCTCCTGAGCCAGAGGTAGTCTGAAGCCGTACACCTGAGCCAGAGGTAGTCTGAAGCCGTGCTCCTGAGCCACAGGTAGTCTGAAGCCGTGCTCCTGAGCCAAAGGTAGTCTGAAGCCGTGCTCCTGAGCCAGAGGTAGTCTGAAGCCGTACACCTGAGGCAGAGGTAGTAATCTGAAGCTGTGCTCCTGAGCCAGAGGTAGTAATCTGAAGCTGTGCTCCTGAGCCAGAGGTAGTAATCTGAAGCTGTGCTCCTGAGCCAGAGGTAGTAATCAGAAACCGTGCTCCTGAGCCAGAGGGAGTCCGAAGCCGTGCTCCTGAGCCAGAGGTAGTCTGAAGCCGTGCTCCTGAGCCAGAGGTAGTCTGAAGCCGTACACCTGAGCCAGAGGTAGTCTGAAGCCGTACACCTGAGCCAGAGGTAGTCTGAAGCCGTGCTCCTGAGCCAGAGGTAGTCTGAAGCCGTGCTCCTGAGCCAGAGGTAGTCCGAAGCCGTACTCCTGAGCCAGAGGTAGTCTGAAGCCGTGCTCCTTAGCCAGAGCCAGAGGTAGTCTGAAGCCGTGCTCCTGAGTCAGAGGTAGTCTGAAGCCGTACACATGAGCCAGAGCTAGTAATCTGAAGCCGTGCTCCTGAGCCAGAGGTAGTCCGAAGCCGTGCTCCTGAGCCAGAGGTAGTCTGAAGCCGTGGTCCTGGGCCAGAGGTAGTCCGAAGCCGTACTCCTGAGCCAGAGGTAGTCTGAAGCCGTGCTCCTTAGCCAGAGCCAGAGGTAGTCTGAAGCCGTGCTCCTGAGCCAGAGGTAGTCTGAAGCCGTGCTCCTTAGCCAGAGCCAGAGGTAGTCTGAAGCCGTGCTCCTGAGCCAGAGGTAGTCTGAAGCCGTACACCTGAGCCAGAGGTAGTCTGAGGCCGTGCTCCTGAGCCAGAGGTAGTCTGAAGCTGTGCTTCTGAACCAGAGGTAGTCTGAAGCCGTGTTCCTGAGCCAGAGGTAGTCTGAAGCCGTACACCTGAGCCAGAGGTAGTCTGAAGCCGTGCTCCTGAGCCAGAGGTAGTCTGAAGCCGTGCTCCTGAGCCAGAGGTAGTCTGAAGCTGTGCTCCTGAGCCAGAGGTAGTCTGAAGCCGTACACCTGAGCCAGAGGTAGTCTGAAGCCGTACACCTGAGCTGAAAACAACCATCAAAAACAGATAAAATAGGAAAGAGATAAAATGAGAAAGACATAGTTTATATCGGATTGAGAGGATGAAAGAAATAAGCCACAAAAAGAGAATGGAGGGAAGGTGATGGTGAGAGATGGGAGGGAGTTCATAGGGAAGAGATAGAAGGTAGGAGGAGAGAGATGCAGTGAACAGCAGGGAGAAACAAACCAGTCACACAGAGGCAAAGTCTGAGGAAAAGCAAGAGGGAAATAGAGAGCAAGAGACAAGATAAAATAAAGGAGTCACAGCGCGGAAGGACAGATTTGCTTGATATGTCACTTAGATATTGGAATATTGTCATGAATTCCCCATCAGAGGTGTCTGTAAAACCTTGACATTTTGTCATGTAAAATGCACGATTTGGCCCCTTGTTTCTTAGCTTTTCTAGAGGGGGGGTAGAACACCCCCACTCTTTCCTATCAGAAATCATGCTTGCTCGCTTCATGCAAATATAGGCACCTATTTACACCCAACCAGTTTTAGACATCACTAGCCACCACTGCTGCATCCCACACCATACTTGGCCAGTCCGCGGTAATCTGAATGGCTTGGGCTCAGTCCTGCCACAGCTTCCCCAAAACTCGAGGAATCAAGGGTATGGGGTGGAATGCATAGTGAGGTGGAAAATTCCACACCAACTAAAATAATCCCCAACAGCCTCCTGCAGTGGAAACTGGAGAACACAACTGTCGGGAGTGTTCATTCATGCAAGCGGTGAAGAGGCCCACACCATTAAGATGTCTTGGACTGCTCCTGGATGGACTCACCACTTGTGGCCAGCAAGATGGCACTCACTCAGGCTGACAGCTTTGGTATCACAGAGCCAGCCAGACCCCAAGCTTCTGAATACAGGTCAAGCACCTGAGAGGTTACCGGCAGATAAGAGGAGACCGCACGCCTCCCTGCTTGTTGACATACTGCTTCGCAGTCATGTAGTCTGTCAAGATCCAGACAGATCCGCCATGACGGGAGGGCAGGAAACCTTTCCGGCCAGAGGAATCACACACAGCTCAAGCAGGTTGATGAATCGAGCTTGTTCCTCTGGAAATCAGAGGCCTCTGATCTCCAGCTCCTCGAAATGTGCACCCCACCACAAGGTGGGCTCGTCCATCACTACTATGGCTCTTCAGGTGGTGGCCAAAAAGGACATCCCTTGCATCAGGTTCTCCTCTGTTAACCACCAGAGGAAGTTCACCTCAATGTCCGGGGAGATTCTGATGTGTCCGATAGATTGCTCCCGTGCTGGGACCACTGCATTTAGTGGCAGAACTAGAGAGACCCCATATACGAGTGTGCATCCATAGCCAGTAGCACGCAAGTAGACCTAGCAATCACAGAACTGTCAGGACTCGAACTTGAGCTTCCTTCTGAAACATCGCAGTCATATCCTAAGTGTACCAGATCATCTGAGGAGGAAGGAAAGCTTGCAAAAATGTTGTGTCTAGTACTTATGAACAGGAGGCCTCTTCGTGTGACATGGGCAGGATGATGGAAAGCTCAAGTCGAACAGTAGGGATACAGGTGTTTTTAGGTAGTGCAAAACCAGCTGCAGCATGAGTAGCTCATCATTGATGTAGAGTAACACTGAGATCCCTGACCTTCATAGATGTTCTGCACCTACCGCTGTCATCTTTGTTCAAACCTGAAGGGCCCCTGTCAATTCAAACAGGAGGACCGCAAACTATAACTGGGTGGAAACTACCACGTATCGCAGGTACCTCTTGTGCGACTGCAGATTTGGTATGTGAAAACAAAATGTCCTGCATGTTGAAGGACACCATCCAGTCTTCAGCTTCCGGCACCAAAAGTACTTGAACCGAAGATAGCATCCAATTAGTTCCTCCATTGTCTGCCAATATTCTTTATGCAGTGCAGGAGCAGGCTGGGTACTGCCGCTGTGCCTGGCCTCTTCCACAAGGCATTGCGCTTCCCTTCTGGACCACATTAAAATTGAGTTAGATGTAGAGAAGGGCTCTACGGAGGATTCGACGTTAGAGGTGGTGTCAGTGGAGGCGCCAGAATCAGCATCAATGGTGTTGGGATCAGGACCACCGACACACTAATGGATGCTGAGGTGGTGGCAGCTGGCTCTGCAAGAGCCCTGTATGTCATGACATTGGGGCTGACTGGCTCAGAGGAAAACCTGCCACTGGTATCCCAGTTAATGGGCCCCAAGGGTTTGATGAGGCCCTGAGATGCAGCAGGAGAAACCTCAGCATTCTGAAATCATGCTATCAAGGAACGGCACCGGAGCAGGGACTGGTGCTGAGAGTTCCAGAAGGCCGGGAAGGTTGGCGGCACTGGGGCCAGTAACTGTGCTAGGACCAGCATCAGCAGTGGCCCGTGTTGGAACAAAAGTTGGATCTGTGGCTGAGGCCAATGCCAATGGAGGGTCTTCTGATATGATACTGACCAGCTTCGGCTCAGAGGAGGACTCCACTGGAGGTGGGACGCGCCAGGGGTGACTTACCTCTCCAGGTGGAGTCACCTGGAAGAGGAGGCTTCATGTTTTCCTACGTTCTCTTCTCTCCGAGGATTTCGAAGAGGGAGAAGAATGTGACCTTGATTCTGGACGTAAGCGTGATCAACGTCATGAACAACTTCACCTTCTGCTCCTTGATCGCGTTGAAGTGGACAGCTTCACATGTCATATGACTTTGTAGTGTTTCGGGCCTCAACAACGAAGGCAAACGTCATGAGGGTCTGAGATGGACATTTGTCCGTGGCAGGGATTAAACTCTGACTTTTCTAATAGAGACTTCTAGCCGCAGATTCCTCTCCTTTTGAATATTCCCTGGGCGTCAGACTGGATCCGGAAAGTTTTCCAAAGTACTTCTGTTCGCAGGAAGGTTGCACCATGCAGATCTGTACTGACGCTGTCCCACTCCGAGAAGTGTAATATAGTCACCATTCCACACGCTGACATTAGTTCCTTTCTTTGCACATCTCTAGTTGTTGATCCGGAGTTTCTCTCGTCTCTCAGAGATGGCATTTGTCGATTTGTCTCCGAATCAATAGGCTTCTGTATCACACTCTCAGCAAACATAGCCCTGGCTGGAGTGTTGGTGAATCTTCCCTTAAAACACTCTAACTTTACGATTTTAGGAGGCTCAACTTACATGTGGATTCACCCTCTGACCCACACCGGAAACGTCTCTTAGATAACATGTCCTCATGGGACATGCAGCAAATCATGACCCAGCCTACCCATGTCGCTAGTCATACGTTAGACATTGTTCTCTCTAATGACCTAGTCCTTGTGTCCGATATCAAGCCCTCTCTTTGGTCTGACCACGGTCTCATTTATTTCACTTGGAAATCAGACGATGGCCCCAGTGGACGCAGAACCTGCGCCGGCTTTTCGCACAGAAAGTGGGACACAGGTACTCCTACAGAGTTCAGTCGCTCCATGAACGAATAATCCCCATGTATGAGTGGGGATATTGATGTGGACGCCCAGTCGGTCAATGCCTGGCTTTCTCAGACGGCAGACACTATTGCCCCTATTGAATCCACAGATGCCAGCTTGGTGGCCAAACGCCAGTCAGCTCCCTGCTTCGATGAGGAGCTCAAACAGATTTGTAAAATATGTAAAAACTCAAAAGAAGTTGGAGGCATCAGTACCTTCCCCAGCACAAATGAATCTATAAGAATGCCATAAATAAATACCACCAAGCAATTAAGAAAACCCAATCATACTTCCTTACAGTTTAAATTGACAAACAAACCAGGTGAGTTTTTCTTTAGTTCTACAATAAAAATAATTGTAGATTCCCTTCAGTTGCCTTTCTCCGACTCTATAGCAACAGCGAGCCTAGGGTACAACAGGACGCTTCGCCTTCACTCAGTGACCCCTCCTTGCAAGAGTTTGCCCCAATTTCAATGGAGGAATCGACTCAGGCCCTGTGTTCATGCAAATCCGGGTCTCCAGATGATCTATGCCCCCCCACATTCCCAGCAATAAACCCCTCCCTAAATCAACTGCTAAACTTATCTTTACAGTCAGCCACTGTTCCTAGTTGTTGAAAACAAGCACAATTAATCCCTCTTCTGAAAACGCCATCAGTGGACAAATCCAATCTGGCCAACTTTAGACCTATTTCTTTGCTGCCGGCTTTCGCCAAGATACGGGAGAAATGTATAAAGTGGCAACTTTGTGGGTTTTTAGAGAGGAACAAGCTGCTACACCCCTCCCAGCCAGGTTTTTCGTCCTGGATTCTGCACCAAGACCACTTTGCTGGAGATTGCTGACACTATTAAGCTGGCGGAGGCACCCATCTATTTTACTTCAGAACCAAAGGCTCTCGGTTTTGTTGTACCCCGAGGGTCTGCCGTGAGTCCTACTCGCTTTAATGTTTTTATGCCTCCCCCTCCCCCTTGGCAACCCTTGTTGAGTCCTTCGGTGTACAAATAGTTTCAAATGCCGACAATACACAGTTGCTCCTTACCCTAGATAAAAAAGCCCCAAAAGCGTTGAGCCATTTTGAGGACTGCATTTCAGCAGTGTTTTACTGGATGTGCACCAGCAATCTGCAGTGCAAGGCCAGTAAAACCAACATATTGCTCTTCGGGATAATAACATTTGGCCCAATAGGGTCCCGCCTCCACCAGCCCCTGCAGCGGTGGCCCGCAATCTGGGAATGGAATTCGACAACTGTCACCTTTGCCCACCAGGTAGCGAATGTCGTTGGCTCCTGCTTCAGACTATTAAAAGGCATTAAAAAAATGTTCCTCTACCTCTTTCCTATTCCACGTAAGCAAACAGTGATCCAGGCCCTGATTACCTCAAGGCGGGAGTACATCAACTCCCTTTACCTGGGCCTACCGGCCCATCTCCTGAGAAGACTGCAGTTGGTACAGAATGCCGCAGCGCGACTGCTGCTGAGACTGCCCAGGAGCACTCACATCCAACCTCAGCTGAAAGAACTTCCCTAGCTCCCCATCAAAGAGCGGGTGAGGTTTAAAGGACTTGTCATGACACACAAATACTTCTATCACTCCTGTCCCCAGTACCTGTCAAAAAGGACCATCCCCTATCAGCCACCTGGATCACTCCGTTTCCCCAGTTCCCTTCTGGTGGGGATCCCTAAATTTAGAAGGAAAAGGTGGGCCAGCAGCTCTTATTCCTACCTGGCTGCTAAAGATTGGAATGCCCTCCCACAGCAGCTTCGGGACACAGAGGACATCTTGGTCTTCAAGCACCTGCTCAAAACCTGGCGTTTCGGTTTTACATTCTAAGCTGCATGACACCCAGGATCAGTACTTACAAATAGCGCCGGGACACTCATTGAGTAGCTGTTGCGCTCCACAAATCCCTAGACTGATAGACTATCAATGTGTCAAAGTCACACGTGACTCCTCCCCACACGCTCCAGCTCACCTGAGCCATTCTAGACACAATTCGTGTTTGTGCCTTTCCTCTGGAAAAGAGAGTCTAGGACATTCAGGCTATGATCCTGGTCTTTCAGCCTTGGTCCTGGATTTAGGTAATGTTGACTCTGAGGCTGCTGAGACTGATGGCCTAATGCATCCTGGTAGTTGAGCACGCCAGGTGGCATATGCGGACTCTGTAGTGGGAGCTGAAGTCCCAGTGAGACCATTATCAAGTGGACCACTCTGACGGATTATCAAGGGGACACTCTGATGGATTATCAAGTGGACCACTCTGACGGATTATCAAAGGGACCACTCTGACGGATTATCAAGGGGACCACACTGACGGATTATCAAGGGGACACTCTGACGGATTATCAAGGGGACACTGACGGATTATCAAGGGGACACTGACGGATTATCAAGGGGACACTCTGACGGATTATCAAGGGGACCACTCTGACGGATTATCAAGGGGACCACACTGACGGATTATCAAGGGGACACTCTGACGGATTATCAAGGGGACACTGACGGATTATCAAGGGGACCACTCTGACGGATTATCAAGGGGACCACTCTGACGGATTATCAAGGGGACCACTCTGACGGATTATCAAGGGGACCACTCTGACGGATTATCAAGGGGACACTCTGACGGATTATCAAGGGGACCACTCTGACGGATTATCAAGGGGACCACACTGACGGATTATCAAGGGGACCACACTGACGGATTGTCAAGGGGAGCACTCTGACGGATTATCAAGGGGACACTGACGGATTATCAAGGGGACCACTCTGACGGATTATCAAGGGGACACTCTGACGGATTATCAAGGGGACCACTCTGACGGATTATCAAGGGGACCACTCTGACGGATTATCAAGGGGACCACTCTGACGGATTATCAAGGGGACCACTCTGACGGATTATCAAGGGGACCACACTGACGGATTATCAAGGGGACACTGACGGATTATTAAGGGGACACTGACGGATTATCAAGGGGACCACTCTGACGGATTATCAAGGGGACCACTCTGACGGATTATCAAGGGGACCACTCTGACGGATTATCAAGGGGACCACTCTGACGGATTATCAAGGGGACCACTCTGACGGATTATCAAGGGGACCACACTGACGGATTATCAAGGGGAGCACTCTGACGGATTATCAAGGGGACACTGACGGATTATCAAGGGGACCACTCTGACGGATTATCAAGGGGACCACTCTGACGGATTATCAAGGGGACCACACTGACGGATTATCAAGGGGAGCACTCTGACGGATTATCAAGGGGACCACACTGACGGATTATCAAGGGGACACTCTGACGGATTATCAAGGGGACACTCTGATGGATTATCAAGTGGACCACTCTGACGGATTATCAAAGGGACCACTCTGACGGATTATCAAGGGGACCACACTGACGGATTATCAAGGGGACACTCTGACGGATTATCAAGGGGACACTGACGGATTATCAAGGGGACACTGACGGATTATCAAGGGGACACTCTGACGGATTATCAAGGGGACCACTCTGACGGATTATCAAGGGGACCACACTGACGGATTATCAAGGGGACACTCTGACGGATTATCAAGGGGACACTGACGGATTATCAAGGGGACCACTCTGACGGATTATCAAGGGGACCACTCTGACGGATTATCAAGGGGACCACTCTGACGGATTATCAAGGGGACCACTCTGACGGATTATCAAGGGGACACTCTGACGGATTATCAAGGGGACCACTCTGACGGATTATCAAGGGGACCACACTGACGGATTATCAAGGGGACCACACTGACGGATTGTCAAGGGAGCACTCTGACGGATTATCAAGGGGACACTGACGGATTATCAAGGGGACCACTCTGACGGATTATCAAGGGGACACTCTGACGGATTATCAAGGGGACCACTCTGACGGATTATCAAGGGGACCACTCTGACGGATTATCAAGGGGACCACTCTGACGGATTATCAAGGGGACCACTCTGACGGATTATCAAGGGGACCACTCTGACGGATTATCAAGGGGACCACACTGACGGATTATCAAGGGGACACTGACGGATTATTAAGGGGACACTGACGGATTATCAAGGGGACCACTCTGACGGATTATCAAGGGGACCACTCTGACGGATTATCAAGGGGACCACTCTGACGGATTATCAAGGGGACCACTCTGACGGATTATCAAGGGGACCACTCTGACGGATTATCAAGGGGACCACACTGACGGATTATCAAGGGGAGCACTCTGACGGATTATCAAGGGGACACTGACGGATTATCAAGGGGACCACTCTGACGGATTATCAAGGGGACCACTCTGACGGATTATCAAGGGGACCACACTGACGGATTATCAAGGGGAGCACTCTGACGGATTATCAAGGGGACCACACTGACGGATTATCAAGGGGACACTCTGACGGATTATCAAGGGGACACTCTGACGGATTATCAAGGGGACACTCTGACGGATTATCAAGGGGACCACTCTGACAGATTATCAAGGGGACACTGACGGATTATCAAGGGGACCACTCTGACGGATTATCAAGGGGACCACTCTGACGGATTATCAAGGGGACCACTCAGACGGATTATCAAGGGGTCACTGACGGATTATCAAGGGGACCACTCTGACGGATTATCAAGGGGACCACACTGACGGATTATCAAGGGGACACTGACGAATTATCAAGGGGACCACTCTGACGGATTATCAAGGGGGCACTCTGATGGATTATCAAGGGGACCACTCTGACGGATTATCAAGGGGACCACTCTGACGGATTATCAAGGGGACCACTCTGACGGATTATCAAGGGGACACTCTGACGGATTATCAAGGGGACCACTCTGACGGATTATCAAGGGTACACTCTGACGGATTATCAAGGGTACACTCTGACGGATTATCAAGGGGACACTGACGGATTATCAAGGGGACCACTCTGACGGATTATCAAGGGGACACTCCGACGGATTATCAAGGGACACTCTGACGGATTATCAAGGGGACCACTCTGACGGATTATCAAGGGGACCACACTGACGGATTATCAAAGGGACACTCTGATGGATTATCAAGGGGACTACTCTGATGGATTATCAAGGGGACACTCTGACGGATTATCAAGGGGACACTGACGGATTATCAAGCGGACCACTCTGACGGATTATCAAGGGGACCACTCTGACGGATTATCAAGGGGACCACTCTGACCACATACAGATTTCGGAGGAGACTGCAAAGGATCTGCAGTGGTGTCTACTGGACCTCAATTGGATCAGCGGTAGACCCCTCACGCTTTCATTTGAACAGTTATACAAACAGTTGTGCGCGTACTTCAATCTACAGGGATTATCAAAGGGACCACTCTGACGGATTATCAAGGGGACCACACTGACGGATTATCAAGGGGACACTGACGGATTATCAAGGGGACCACTCTGACGGATTATCAAGGGGACCACACTGACGGATTATCAAGGGGACCACACTGACGGATTATCAAAGGGACCACACTGACGGATTATCAAGGGGACCACTCTGACGGATTATCAAGGGGACCACACTGACGGATTATCAAGGGGACACTGAGGGATTATCAAGGGGACCACTCTGACGGATTATCAAGGGGACCACTCTGACGGATTATCAAGGGGACTACACTGACGGATTATCAAGGGGACCACACTGACGGATTATCAAGGGGACACTGACGGATTATCAAAGAGACCACTCTGACGGATTATCAAGGGGACACTATGACGGATTATCAAGGAGACCACACTGACGGATTATCAAGGGGACACTCTAACGGATTATCAAGGGGACACTCTGACGGATTATCAAGGGGACTCTGACGGATTATCAAAAGGACCACACTGACGGATTATCAAGGGGACTCTCTGACGGATTATCAAGGGGACCACTGTGACGGATTATCAAGGGGACCACTCTGACGGATTATCAAGGGGACACTGACGAATTATCAAGGGGCCCGCTCTGACTGATTATCAAGGGGACACTCTGACGGATTATCAAGGGGACCACTCTGTCGGATTATCAAGGGGACCACTCTGACGGATTATCAAGGGGACACTGACGAATTATCAAGGGGACCACTCTGACGGATTATCAAGGGGACCACTCTGACGGATTATCAAGGGGACCACACTGACGGATTATCAAGGGGACACTCTGACGGATTATCAAGGGGACACTGACGGATTATCAAGGGGACCACTCTGACGGATTATCAAGGGGACCACTCTGACCACATACAGATTTCGGAGGAGACTGCAAAGGATCTGCAGTGGTGTCTACTGGACCTCAATTGGATCAGCGGTAGACCCCTCTCCCTTCCCCACCCAGAGTTCACAGTGGTGACTCCCACCATGTCCCTGGATAGCACAGTTTGGGGCCGTAACATCATGCAGACAAGCCACGAACAGACTGAAACGTACCGCACCAGGACGGGTAAATCTGGACGTTGGTTCCTTTGATGCTCTGGTAGGCAGATTCAGTCCAGGCTGGAGGCCAGCGAGAACGTCTGGTTCCTGAGGAGGAAAACCAGAAAATTCTTGCTCTAAAACTGCAGTGAGGTTTGTAGGTGCAGCTAGGTGGCTCTAGAGGGTAAAGTCCTGCATAGGCTGAGGCTTACAGTTCTTTTACTGAACCTACCTTAGACACCCTTTTGTTACAGCGTGGCCTTTCTAAAATCCGGATTGTTTAGGTTCGGTAAACTCAGGTTTTCACATCACACTTCCTACCGAGCCAGACAAGCCAGAGATGGCTCCCGCCTTTGCTTCACTTAGAGGCCTTATTTCTCGTTCCTTTCTGCTATGGCACAGGGAGTGTCAGTCAGAGGAAGGACACCAGGGGGTATTGTTCTCTGTGGCACATGCCTCCTTCTGGGCCTGTGCCACAGAGAACAATACAGCTGGTAACTTGCCAGGACCTATAGGAGACCTCCTGGGTCATTCATCCCAAGCTAAGTCTGCCTGAGGACTAGTCAAGCCCAGGTAAATTCCTTGAGAGGTGAACATTCTCTCAGTGGCCTATTCAGCAGCTGTCCACTGCAGAGGAATGTGCAATTTTGAGTAATGTTTATAAAGTAACATTTGCAACTACTTAATAAAATATACTTTTAATAACAAATGTGACCAATAAGAATGGAGGTGCTCGAGTTTTATATTAGTCTACTTGCCTTCCAAAAACAGACAACCATGTGCCACCCTCAGGAACCTTTTTAGGGATACTTCAATTACTTTTATGGTGTTACTTCACACACTGGGACACTGGGGCAGATTCGGGCACATCTAACTCTTTCAAGCGGCCCAGTCTGATACAGGCTCTTCTGAGAATGGACCTTTCTTTTACCTCTTATTTTCACAATGTAGTGTACCTACTTTCATCTACTTTTGGTATTGACCTTCCTGGAAACAGTGACGAAATGCTGTCGGGGATGTGAGGATCACGTGCCAACATATTAATAAGTATATCAGACAATCCTATCAGCCAATTAGCCCGCAAGTCCAAGTCAAAGACTTGACATGGGGTCATCTTCTGCTCGTATGTCTTTGTGCTGCAGGCCTGGCCTGTACCCAGCCGGTGTGACAGGTGTGTGTGTGTCCACCTACTTTAAGGCGCTTGTTGCGTGAGCCTCACACAGGCCTGGCCTGTACCCAGCGGTGTGATGGGTGTGTGTGTCCACCTACTCTAAGGCACTTGTTGTGTGAGCCTCACACACGCCTGGCCTGTACCCAGCCGATGTGACGGGTGTGTGTGTGTCCACCTACTCTAATGTGCTTGTTGCCTGAGCCTCACAGAGGCCTGGCCTGTACCCAGCCGGTGTGACGGGTGTGTGTGTCCACCTACTCTAAGGCACCTGTTGCATGAGCCTCACACAGGCCTGGCCTGTACCCAGCGGTGTGATGGGTGTGTGTGTCCACCTACTCTAAGGCACTTGTTGCGTGAGCCTCACACAGGCCTAGCCTGTACCCAGCCGGTGTGACGGGTGTGTGTGTGTCCACATACTCAAAGGCGCTTGTTACCTGAGCCTCACACAGGCCTGGCCTGTACCCAGCCGGTGTGATGGGTGTGTGTGTGTCCACCTACTCTAAGGCACTTGTTGTGTGAGCCTCAGACAGGCCTGGCCTGCTCCCAGCCGGTGTGACGGGTGTGTGTGTGTCCACCTACTCTAAGGCGCTTGTTGCATGAGCCTCACACAGGCCTGGCCTAAACGCAGCCCGTGTGACGGGTGTGTGTGTCCACCTACTCCAAGGCACTTGTTGCGTGAGCCTTACACAGGCCTGGCCTGTACCCAGCGGATGTGACAGGTGTGTATGTGTCCACCTACTCCAAGGCGCTTGTTACCTTAGCCTCACACAGGCCTGGTCTGTACGCAGCCGGTGTGATGGGTGTGTGTGTCCACCTACTCTAAAGCGCTTGTTGTGTGAGCCTCACACAGGCCTGGCCTGTACGCAGCCACTGTGACGGGTGTGTGTGTGTCCACCTACTCTAAGGCACTTGTTGCCTGAGCCTCACATAGGCCTGCACCCAGCCAGTGTGATGGTTGTGTGTCCGCCTACTCTGATGTACTTGCTGCCTGAGCCTCACACAGAGCTGGCCTGTACCCAGCCGGTGTGAAGGGTGTGTGTGTGTCCACCTACTCTAATGCGCTTGTTCCGTGAGCTTCACACAGGCCTGGCCTGTACCCAGCCGGAGTGACGGGTGTGTGTGTGTCCACCTACTCTAAGGCACTTGTTGCCTGAGTCTCACACAGGCCTGGCCTGTACCTAGCCGGTGTGAGGAGTGTGTGTGTGTCCACCTACTCTAAGGCACTTATTGCGTGAGCCTCACACAGGCCTGGCCTATACCCTGCCGGTGTGACGGGTGTGTGTGTGTCCACCTACTCTTAGGCGCTTGTTGCCTGAGCCTCACACAGGTCTGGCCTGTACCCAGCCGGTGTGACGGGTGTGTGTGTCTCCACCTACTCTAAGGCGCTTGTTGCGGGAGCCTCACACAGGCCTGGCCTGTACCCAGCCGGTGTGACAGGTGTGTGTGTGTCCACCTACTCTAAGGCGCTTGTTGCGTGAGCCTCACACAGAACTGGCCTGGACCTAGCTGGTGTGACGGGTGTGTGTGTGTCCACCTACTCTAAGGCACTTGTTGCGTGAGCCTCATACAGACCTGGCCTGTACCCAGCCGGTGTGACGGGTGTGTGTGTGTCCACCTACTCTAAGGCGCTTGTTGCGTGAGCCTCACACAGTCCTGGCCTGTACCTAGCCGGTGTGACGGGTGTGTGTGTGTCCACCTACTCTAAGGCGCTTGTTGCGTGAGCCTCACACAGGCCTGGCCTTTACCCACCTGGTGTGATGGGTGTGTGTGTGTCCACCTACTCTAAGGCGCTTGTTGCGTGAGCCTCACACAGGCCTGGTCTGTACCCAGCTGGTGTGACGAGTGTGTGTGTGTCCACCTACTCTAAGGCGCTTGTTGCGTGAGCCTCACACAGGCCTGGCCTGAAACCAGCTGGTGTGAAGGGTGTGTGTGTGTCCACCTACTCTGAGCCGCTTGTTGCATGAGCCTCACACAGGCCTGGCCTGTACCTAGCTGGTGCGAAGGGTGTGTGTGTGTGTCCACCTACTCTAAGGCGCTTGTTACGTGAGCCTCACACAGGCCTGGCATGTACCCAGCTGGTGTGAAGGGTGTGTGTGTCCACCTACTCAAAGGCGCTTGTTGAGTGAGCCTCACACACGCCTGGCCTGTACCCAGCTGGTGTGACAGGTGTGTGTGTCCACCTACTCGAAGGCGCTTGTTACCTGAGCCTCACACAGGCCTGGCCTGTACCCAGCCGGTGTGATGGGTGTGTGTCCACCTACTCTAAGGCACTTGCTGTGTGAGCCTCAGACAGGCCTGGCCTGTACCCAGCCGGTGTGATGGGTGTGTGTGTGTCCACCTAATCTAAGGCGCTTGTTGCATGAGCCTCACACAGGCCTGGCCTGTACCCAGCTGGTGTAAAGGGTGTGTGTGTCTCCACCTACTCTAAGGCGCTTGTTGCATGAGCCTAACACAGGCCTGGCCTGTGTAGGAAGGTGGAATCTAACTGCATGGTTACCCCCACTTTTTTCCTGGTGTTTTGCTGGTTTTTGACTAGTCTGACTGGGATCCTGCTAATCAGGACCCCAGTTTATCTGTTTTTTCCCTAAATTGGTTGTGAATGTACTTTAGGTACACTGCAGATTGGATACTGGGGTGCCCTTATAAGTCCCTAGTATATGGTACACCATGTACCCAGGGCATAGGTACCCCAGAGGCTTCCCAGGGGCTGCAGCATGTATTATGCCACCACTGAGAGACCATTCAAACTGACACCACAGGTCTGCTACTGCAGCCTGTGTAAGGTGGTGCATGCACTCCTTACTTAGATATAGGTTCACTATATCTATTCTAAATCACTGCACATAAAAACCTATCAGTCACCCCTATGGCAGGCCTTATCAATCCTGAAGGCAGGGTGCTGGGTTTTGTGTGAGAGGGTGCCCCTGCATGAGCAGAGCCCCTCTGCAGCCTTCGGAATCTATTCTCCGGGGTTGTCTGTGATGCAGCCAACCATATATACTTAAGTGCATTATAACCTCGCGGTAAATGCTAACTTTAAAACGGCTGCTTAGAAACATGTCGTGTTTGGTGTCAAACACCTTGGAATCATACCTCCACACCAGTAACTGGTGTGAGAGGTATGATTCCTCCCTTGTAGTACCACTACTATGGGGCACCGGTCTACCCGGTACCAGCTTTCTCGACCTGGGCATCACAAAATGGATGCTGCCAGCCACAGACACGAGTCTGCCTCCTGCTGCTGAGCCAAGCTCGAGCAGAGGAAGGCCTGACAATAGGTTTCCTGTCACAGGGAGGTGTGACCACCTCCCAGACAGGCTTTAGTGTATTGGGGCTGGGTGGGGGCACTCTTAGAGTGCCAGAAAGTCTGCACTGGGGGCACATTTGGTGTCCCCGTGCATAGTCCAGCTCAATCCGGTTGCAGGAGCCATTTGCTCCTGCTCTGGCACGAAACTGGACAAAGGACATGGGTGTAGCCACCCCTCTGTCCTGACCCTCCCATAGGTGGGTCCCCAGAGTTTGTCCCACCCCTTCCTTGGGTATAAAGTAGGAACCCTGACTACAGGACTTTGGATTTTACCTGGACTAAACTCTGCTACAGAAACCAAGTACCTTCGACAAACTACACTATGCTGGATGACTGAAGAATCTCCCTTCGAGTAAAGGAGTTACTCCCCTGCAGCAGCAGGCACCGAAACGCAACTGACCGGTTGCATCTCCAGAGCTCCTGCGGACTCCGAAGATTTCTGCAACACAGGAGGTGGGTTCCCTAAGGTCCCCGAGGTCGATCTACCCTCTCAGCGATTCTGAGACTAGTATCCCCCGTGGGGGCCGTGCAACCCGTACCCCTGTGCACCGCGTCATTTTGCAAGTGCACCCACTTCAGGACGATTCCTGAAGCTGTGCATTGGACCACGTGTGGTCCCCACTCCGAGCAGCATTCACACCGAAGATTGCTGGCCTCCACTCCACGAGTGCTCTGTGGGCCCGTACTTCGTGTTTTCGCTCGATGTCCCTTTGCGATCCCTGGTCCGTTGACCTGTGGGTCCTAACAGGGTCGCTCTTCTAATTGTTGGGCTTCCCTGGTTGCTCCAGACGTGCCCTGACTCTCCATTGCTTGGAGAGTCCCCAGGACCGTGCTGGTCCTCACCGTAGCTGTTTCCTCTGCCTGCGTGGGTTGCCGTTGCCAAGGCTTGTTGGTGCTCCAGCCGGACACTGACCCCTCAGTCATCGACATCCTCCGTGGGACAGCTCACCTCCGGACTTTGGTCGCGTTCGACGTCTCCTGGTCCCTGTGGCTGCAGAGTCAAGCATCCTATCTTCGCACCTGAGGCACCCGACATCGGTGGGCATTCAACTGCTCCGCTCCTGGTCACGTGAAGTGACCCAGACTTTGTCCCCTCTGCTTTCAGGTTCTTCTCACCTCGGATCCAGGCTTGGATTCCACCGGACACTTTTCTTCTCCACGGCAGCAGTACTTTTTCGCATCACGACATTGAAAACGACGAAGGTTTCCGACATCACTTGACCCCTATGCACCCGGCTCCTCTGGGATAGGTAACACGGGTATCTCGGTACTCTCAAGGGTGCTGGCCTTAGAACCTTCTATGGTTGAAAGGGTTTGCTGAAAGTCCTCTCCGAAGTGTCCTTAATCTTTAAAATTCCAACCGTGACTTTCCCATAGGATTGTACGGAGCTCACGCCTGTGTTCACACACTGCACCCGTCCTCCGTGGGTCCCTGTGTCACTACTTTGGGTGGTTCCTTGGGGTCCCAGCGATTCTACGTGCTCTAGGCACTGTGTCTAGTTAAGTCGTGGTTGTTATACCACTTTCTTAGTACATGGTTTGGTCTCCCCCTGGAGCCCACTGTGTATTGTGCTATTTACTGTCGTTCTAGTGATTTAATATTGTGTGCTTTGTGCTCTAATCTCATAAAGAGGTTAGTAGAGAGTGTTTAGTAATAAATACATATATTTTATATATCTCTTGTGTGGTTCTCCTTTCATTTGGGCATTCAGGAGGTTCTGATCTGGTAAACCAAGCTGTTTTACATTCCTTCGAGACTTAGCCTGAAGGCTGCTCTCTATAGCTACCACTAGGATAGCTTTCAATAAAGGTTGTCTTTAACCTAATCATCAATAAGGGTCGTTTGGACTGGTGCAAGGTGCCCACTTTAATTAGTGGACAGCATATACCAGGCCAACTTCTCACAGCCTGTACCCAGCCGGAGTGACGGGTGTGTGTGTCCAGCTACTCTAAGGCACTTGTTGCCTGAGCCTCACACAGGCCTGGCCTGTACCCAACGGTGTGACGGGTGTGTGTTTCCACATACTCTAAGGCGCTTGTTACCTGAGCCTCACACAGGCCTGGCCTGTACCCAGCTGGTGTGAAGGGTGTGTGTGTCCACCTACTTTAAGGCGCTTGTTACTTGAGCCTCATACAGACCTGGCCTGTACGCAGCCGGAGTGACGGGTGTGTGTGTCCACCTACTCTAAGGCACTTGTTGCATGAGCCTCACACAGGCCTGGCCTGTACCCAGCGGTGTGATGGGTGTGTGTGTGTCCACCTACTCTAAGGCGCTTGTTGCGTGAGCCTCATACAGGCCTGGCCTGTACCCAGCTGGTGTGACGGGTGTGTGTGTCCACCTACTCTAAGGCACTTGTTGCCTGAGCCTCACACAGGCCTGGCCTGTACCCAGCTGGTGTGAAGGGTGTGTGTGTGTCCACCTACTCTAAGGCACTTGTTACCTGAGCCTCACACAGGCCTGGCCTGTACCCAGCGGTGTGATGGGTGTGTGTGTCCACCTACTTAAAGGCGCTTGTTGCGTGTGCCTCACACAGACCTGGCCTGTACGCAGCTGGTGTGACGAGTGTGTGTGTATCCACCTACTCTAAGACACTTGTTGCCTGAGCCTCACACAGGCCTGGCCTGTACCCAGCGGTGTGATGGGTGTGTGTGTCCACCTACTTAAAGGCGCTTGTTGCGTGTGCCTTACACAGACCTGGCCTGTACGCAGCTGGTGTGACGAGTGTGTGTGTATCCACCTACTCTAAGACACTTGTTGCCTGAGCCTCATACAGACCTGGCCTGTGCCCAGCCGGTGTGACGGGTGTGTGTGTGTCCACCTACTCTAAGGCACTTGTTACCTAAGCCTCACACAGGCCTGGCCTGTACCCAGCCGGTGTGACGGGTGTGTGTGTGTCCACCTACTCTAATGCAAAAACAACAATTGATGGACAGAATGGAGAACAATGCCATACATTCACCCCAGTACAAAGATCTGGGCCTAAATCCATCGTTTTTTTGCTCACCATGCCATTCCAGTTTGGACCCAGCCATATGCAAATCAGTCTTGACCCTGCGCCCAATGGGAACAGTCCAGCCCGAACTGCCAGGCCAGGTCCTCCCTGGACTGGAAACAAGCATCCTAGGGACCGGTTTCGGGCTTTCAGCCCTCATCAGCCAGGATAGCTTGACTCCAGTGGCATGGAGAGCACGGGACCCACGTCTGGGCATACCCGTCCCACTCGGGGTGACAAATGCAAAAACAACAATTGATGGACAGAATGCAGAACAATGTCATACATTCACCCCAGTACAAAGATCTGGGCCTAAATCCATCGTTTTTTGCTCACCATGCCATTCCAGTTTGGACCCAGCCATATGCAAATCAGTCTTGACCCTGCGCCCAATGGGAACAGTCCAGCCCGAACTGCCAGGCCAGGTCCTCCCTGGACTGGAAACAAGCATCCTAGGACCGGTTTCGGGCTTTCAGCCCTCATCAGCCAGGATAGCTTGACTCCAGTGGCATGGAGAGCACGGGACCCACGTCTGGGCATACCCGTCCCACTCGGGGTGACAAATGCAAAAACAACAATTGATGGACAGAATGCAGAACAATGTCATACATTCACCCCAGTACAAAGATCTTTTCCTAAATCCATCGTTTTTTTGCTCACCATGCCATTCCAGTTTGGACCCAGCCATATGCAAATCAGTCTTGACCCTGCACCCAATGGGAACAGTCCAGCCCGAACTGCCAGGCCAGGTCCTCCCTGGACTGGAAACAAGCATCCTAGGACCGGTTTCGGGCTTTCAGCCCTCATCAGCCAGGATAGCTTGACTCCGGTGGCATGGAGAGCACGGGACCCACGTCTGGGCATACCCGACCCACTCGGGGTGACAAATGCAAAAACAACAATTGATGGACAGAATGCAGAACACTGTCATACATTCACCCCAGTACAAAGATCTGGGCCTAAATCCATCGTTTTTTTGCTCACCATGCCATTCCAGTTTGGACCCAGCCATATGCAAATCAGTCTTGACCCTGCGCCCAATGGGAACAGTCCAGCCCGAACTGCCAGGCCCAGATCTCTGTACTGGGGTGAATGTACGACATTGTTCTGCATTCTGTCCATCAATTGTTGTTTTTGCATTTGTCACCCCGAGTGGGACGGGTATGCCCAGACGTGGGTCCCGTGCTCTCCATGCCACTGGAGTCAAGCTATCCTGGCTGATGAGGGCTGAAAGCCCGAAACCGGTCCTAGGATGCTTGTTTCCAGTCCAGGGAGGACCTGACCTGGCAGTTCGGGCTGGACTGTTCCCATTGGGCGCAGGGTCAAGACTGATTTGCATATGGCTGGGTCCAAACTGGAATGGCATGGTGAGCAAATAAACGATGGATTTAGGCCCAGATCTCTGTACTGGGGTGAATGTACGACATTGTTCTGCATTCTGTCCATCAATTGTTGTTTTTGCATTTGTCACCCCGAGTGGGACGGGTATGCCCAGACGTGGGTCCCGTGCTCTCCATGCCACTGGAGTCAAGCTATCCTGGCTGATGAGGGCTGAAAGCCCGAAACCGGTCCTAGGAAGCTTGTTTCCAGTCCAGGGAGGACCTGGCCTGGCAGTTCGGGCTGGACTGTTCCCATTGGGCGCAGGGTCAAGACTGATTTGCATATGGCTGGGTCCAAACTGGAATGGCATGGTGAGCAAAAAAACGATGGATTTAGGCCCAGATCTCTGTACTGGGGTGCATGTACGACATTGTTCTGCATTCTGTCCATCAATAGTTTTTGCATTCACCTACTCTAAGGCGCTTGTTACCTGAGCCTCATACAGACCTGGCCTGTAAGCAGCCGGTGTGACGGGTGTGTGTGTGTCCACCTACTCTAAGGCACTTGTTGCATGAGCCTCACACAGGCCTGGCCTGTACCCAGCTGGTGTGACGAGAGTGTGTGTCAACCTACTCTAGGGCACTTGTATGAGCCTCACACAGGCCTGGCCTGTACCCAGCCGGTGTGAGGAGTGTGTGTGTGTCCACCTACTCTAAGGCACTTGTTGCGTGAGCCTCACACAGGCCTGGCCAGTACCCAGCCTGAGTGACGGGTGTGTGTGTCCACATACTCTAAGGCGCTTGTTACCTGAGCCTCACACAGGCCTGGCCTGTACCCAGCGGTGTGATGGGTGTGTGTGTGGCCACCTACTCTAAGGTGCTTGTTGCATGAGCCTCACACAGGCTTGTACCCAGCCGGTGTGATGGGTGTGTGTGTGTCCACCTACTCTAAGGTGCTTGTTGCATGACCCTCACACAGGCCTGGCCTGTACCCAGCGGTGTGTGTGTGTCCACCTACTCTAAGGCACTTGTTGCGTGAGCCTCACACAGGCCTGGCCTGTACCCAGCCGATGTGACGGTTGTGTGTGTCCACCTACCCTAAGGCGCTTGTCGCATGAGCCTCACACAGGCCTGGCCTGTACCCAGCGGTGTGATGGGTGTGTGTGTGTGTCCACCTACTTTAAGGCACTTGTTGCATGAGCCTAACACAGGCCTGGCCTGTACCCAGCCGGTGTGACGGGTGTGTGTGTGTCCACCTACTCTAAGGCGCTTGTTACCTGAGCCTCATACAGACCTGGCCTGTAAGCAGCCGATGTGACGGGTGTGTGTGTGTCCACCTACTCTAAGGCACTTGTTGCATGAGCCTCACACAGGCCTGGCCTGTACCCAGCTGGTGTGAAGGGTGTGTGTGTGTCCACCTACTCTAAGGCACTTGTTGCTTGAGCCTCACACAGGCCTGGCCTGTACCCAGCAGGTGTGACGGGTGTTTGTGTGTCCACCTACTCTAAGGCACTTGTTGCTTGAGCCTCACACAGGCCTGCCCTGTGTGACGGGTGTGTGTGTCCACTTACTTTAAGGCACTTGTTACCTGAGCCTAACACAGGCCTGGCCTGTACCCAGCCGATGTGACGGGTGTGTGTGTCCACCTACTCTAATGTGCTTGTTGCCTGAGCCTCACACAGGCCTGTACCCAGCCGGTGTGACGTGTGTGTGTGTCCACCTACTCTAAGGCGCTTGTTGCATGAGCCTAACACAGGCCTGGCCTGTACCCAGCCGGAGTGACGGGGGTGTGTGTGTCCAGCTACTCTAAGGCACTTATTGCCTGAGCCTCACACAGGCCTGGCCTGTACCCAGCGGTGTGACGGGTGTGTGTGTCCACATACTCTAAGGTGCTTGTTACCTGAGCCTCACACAGGCCTGGCCTGTACCCAGCTGGTGTGATGGGTGTGTGTGTCCACCTACTTTAAGGCACTTGTTGCGTGAGCCTCACACAGACCTGGCCTGTACGCAGCCGGTGTGACGTGTGTGTGTGTGTCCACCTACTCTAAGGCACTTGTTGCGTGAGCCTCATACAGACCCTGGCCTGTACGCAGCCGGAGTGATGGGTGTGTGTGTCCACCTAGTCTAAGGCACTTGTTGCGTGAGCCTCACACACGCCTGGCCTGTACCCAGCGGTGTGATGGGTGTGTGTGTGTCCACCTACTCTAAGGCGCTTGTTGCGTGAGCCTCACAGAGGCCTGGCCTGTACCCAGCTGGTGTGAAGGGTGTGTGTGTGTCCACCTACTCTAAGGCACTTGTTGCGTGAGGCTCATACAGACCTGGCCTGTACGCAGCCGGTGTGACGGGTGTGTGTGTCCACCTACTCTAAGGCACTTGTTGCCCGAGCCTCACACAGGCCTGACCTGTACCCAGCTGGTGTGAAGGGTGTGTGTGTGTGTCCACCTACTCTAAGGCACTTGTTACCTGAGCCTAACACAGGCCTGGCCTGTACCCAGCCTGAGTGACGGGTGTGGGTGTCCACCTACTCTAAGGCACTTGTTGCCTGAGCCCCACACAGGCCTGGTCTGTACCCTGCGGCGTGACGGGTGTGTGTGTCCACCTACTTTAAGGTGCTTGTTGCGTGTGCCTCACACAGCCTTGGCCTGTACGCAGCCGGTGTGACGAGTGTGTGTGTGTCCACCTACTCTAAGACACTTGTTGCCTGAGCCTCATACAGACCTGGCCTGTACCGAGCCGGTGTGACGGGTGTGTGTGTGTCCACCTACTCTAAGGCACTTGTTACCTGAGCCTCACACAGGCCTGGCCTGTACCAACCGGTGTGACGGTGTGTGTGTGTCCACCTACTCTAAGGCGCTTGTTACCTGAGCCTCATTCAGACCTGGCCTGTCCACCTACTCTAAGGCACTTGTTGCGTGAGCCTCACACAGGCCTGGCCTGTACCCAGCTGGAGTGACGGGAGTGTGTGTCCACTTACTCTAAGGCACTTGTTACCTGAGCCTAACACAGGCCTGGCCTGTACCCAGCCGATGTGACGGGTGTGTTTGTGTCCACCTACTCTAATGTGCTTGTTGCCTGAGCCTCACACAGGCCTGTACCCAGCCGGTGTGACGTGTGTGTGTGTCCACCTACTTAAAGACGAGTGTGTGTCAACCTACTCTAGGGCACTTGTATGAGCCTCACACAGGCCTGGCCTGTACCTAGCCGGTGTGACAGATGTGTGTGTGTCCACCTACTCTAAGGCACTTGTTCCCTGAGCCTCACACAGGCCTGGCCAGTACCCAGCCTGTGTGACGGGTGTGTGTGTCCACATACTCTAAGGCGCTTGTTACCTGAGCCTCACACAGGCCTGGCCTGTACCCAGCAGTGTGATGGGTGTGTGTGTGTCCACCTACTCTAAGGTGCCTGTTGCATGAGCCTCACATAGGCCTGTACCCAGCCGGTGTGATGGGTGTGTGTGTGTCCACCTACTCTAAGGCGCTTGTTGCCTCTACCCAGCGGTGTGATGGGTGTGTGTGTGTCCACCTACTCTAAGGCACTTGTTGCGTGAGCCTCCCACAGGCCTGGCCTGTACCCAGCCGATGTGACGGGTGTGTGTGTCCACCTACTCTAAGGCGCTTGTTGCATGAGCCTCACACAGGCCTGGTCTGTACCCAGCGGTGTGATGGGTGTGTGTCCACCTACTTTAAGGCACTTGTTGCATGAGCCTCACACAGGCCTGGCCTGTACCCAGCCGGTGTGACGGGTGTGTGTGTGTGTCCACCTACTCTAAGGCACTTGTTACCTGAGCCTCACACAGGCTTGGCCTGTACCCAGCCGGTGTGACGGGTGTGTGTGTCCACCTACTCTAAGGCGCTTGTTACCTGAGCCTCATACAGACCTGGCCTGTAAGCAGCCGGTGTGACGGGTGTGTGTGTGTCCACCTACTCTAAGCAAAAGACACACAATTGATGGACGGAATGCAGAAAAATTCAAAACATTCACCCCCAGTCAAGAGATCTGGGTTAAATCCATCATTCTTTTGCTCACCATGCCACCCCACTTTAGACCTGGCCATATGAAAATCAGTCTTGACCCTGTGCCTCATGGGAACAGTCCAGCCCGAACTGCCAAGCCAGGTCCTCCTTGGACCGGAAACAAGCATCCTAGGACCGGTTTCGGGGTTTCATCCCTCTTCAGCCAGGATAGCTTGATTCCAGTGGCACAGTGAGCCCAGGACCTACGTCTGGGCATACCTGGCGCACTTAGGGCGAGAAAGCAAAAGACACACAATTGATGGACGGAATGCAGAACAAATTAAAACATTCACCCCCAGTCAAGAGATCTGGGTTAAATCCATCATTCTTTTGCTCACCATGCCACCCCAGTTTAGACCTGGCCATATGCAAATCAGTCTTGACCCTGTGCCTCATGGGAACAGCCCAGCCCGAACTGCCAAGCCAGGTCCTCCCTGGACCGGAAACAAGCATCCTAGGACCGGTTTCGGGGTTTCACCCCTCTTCAGCCAGGATAGCTTGATTCCAGTGGCACAGTGAGCCCAGGACCCACGTCTGGGCATACCTGGCGCACTTAGGGCGAGAAAGCAAAAGACACACAATTGATGGACGGAATGCAGAACAAATCAAAACATTCACCCCCAGTCAAGAGATCTGGGTTAAATCCATCATTCTTTTGCTCACCATGCCACCCCAGTTTAGACCTGCCCATATGCAAATCAGTCTTGACCCTGTGCCTCATGGGAACAGTCCAGCCCGAACTGCCAAGCCAGGTCCTCCCTGGACCGGAAACAAGCATCCTAGGACCGGTTTCAGGGTTTCACCCCTCTTCAGCCAGGATAGCTTGATTCCAGTGGCACAGTGAGCCCAGGACCCACGTCTGGGCATACCTGGCGCACTTAGGGCGAGAAAGCAAAAGACACACAATTGAGGGACGGAATGCAGAACAAATAAAAACATTCACCCCCAGTCAAGAGATCTGGGTTAAATCCATCATTCTTTTGCTCACCATGCCACCCCAGTTTAGACCTGGCCATATGCAAATCAGTCTTGACCCTGTGCCTCCTGGGAACAGTCCAGCCCGAACTGCCAAGCCAGGTCCTCCCTGGACCGGAAACAAGCATCCTAGGACCGGTTTCAGGGTTTCACCCCTCTTCAGCCAGGATAGCTTGATTCCAGTGGCACAGTGAGCCCAGTACCCACGTCTGGGCATACCTGGCGCACTTAGGGCGAGAAAGCAAAAGACACACAATTGATGGACGGAATGCAGAACAAATCAAAACATTCACCCCCAGTCAAGAGATCTGGGTTAAATCCATCATTCTTTTGCTCACCATGCCACCCCAGTTTAGACCTGGCCATATGCAAATCAGTCTTGACCCTGTGCCTCATGGGAACAGTCCAGCCCAAACTGCCAAGCCAGGTCCTCCCTGGACCGGAAACAAGCATCCTAGGACCGGTTTCGGGGTTTCACCCCTCTTCAGCCAGGATAGCTTGATTCCAGTGGCACAGTGAGCCCAGGACCCAAGTCTGGGCATACCTGGCGCACTTAGGGCAAGAAAGCAAAAGACACACAATTGATGGACGGAATGCAGAACAAATCAAAAAATTCACCTCCAGTCAAGAGATCGGGGTTAAATCCATCATTCTTTTGCTCACCATGCCACCCCAGTTTAGACCTGGCCATATGCAAATCAGTCTTGACCCTGTGCCTCATGGGAACAGTCCAGCCCGAACTGCCAAGCCAGGTCCTCCCTGGACCAGAAACAAGCATCCTAGGACCGGTTTCGGGGTTTCACCCTCTTCAGCCAGGATAGCTTGATTCCAGTGGCACAGTGAGCCCAGGACCCACGTCTGGGCATACCTGGCGCACTTAGGGCGAGAAAGCAAAAGACACACAATTGAGGGACGGAATGCAGAACAAATAAAAACATTCACCCCCAGTCAAGAGATCTGGGTTAAATCCATCATTCTTTTGCTCACCATGCCACCCCAGTTTAGACCTGGCCATATGCAAATCAGTCTTTACCCTGTGCCTCATGGGAACAGTCCAGCCCGAACTGCCAAGCCAAGTCCTCCCTGGACCGGAAACAAGCATCCTAGGACCGCTTTCGGGGTTTCACCCCTCTTCAGCCAGGATAGCTTGATTCCTCACTGTGCCACTGGATTCAAGCTAGCCTGGCTGAAGAAGGGTGACATACCCTGAAACCGGTCCCAGGATGCTTGTTTCTGGTCCAGGGAGGACCTGGCCTGGCAGTTCGGTCTGGACTGTTCCCATGGGGCACAGGGTCAAGACTGATTTGCATATGGCTGGGTCCAAACTGGGGTGGCGTAGTGGGCAAACGAACCATGGATTTAACCCAGATCTTTTGACTGGGGGAGAATGTTTGCATTGTCAGCAATCCGTCAATCATTTGTTTGCTGTAACACTTTTCGCCCTAAGTGGGATGGGTATGCCCAGACGTGGGTCCCTTGCTCACTGTGCCACTGAATTCAAGCTAGCCTGGCTGAAGAAGGGTCACAAACCCTGAAACCGGTCCCAGGATGCTTTTTTCTGGTCTAGGGAGGACCTGGCCTGGCAGTTCGGTCTGGACTGTTCCCATGGGGCACAGGGTCAAGACTGATTTGCATATGGCTGGGTCCAAACTGGGGTGGCGTAGTGGGAAAAAGAACAATGGATTTAACCCAGATCTTTTGACTGGGGGAGAATGTTTGCATTGCAGCATTCCGTCCATCATTTGTTTGCTGTAACACTTTTCGCCCTAAGTGGGATGGGTATGCCCAGACGTGGGTCCCTTGCTCACTGTGCCACTGGATTCAAGCTAGCCTGGCTGAAGAAGGGTGACATACCCTGAAACCGGTCCCATGATGTTTGTTTCTGGTCCAGGGAGGACCTGGCCTGGCAGTTCGGTCTGGACTGTTCCCATGGGGCACAGGGTCAAGACTGATTTGCATATGGCTGGGTCCAAACTGGGGTGGCGTAGTGGGCAAAAGAATGATGGATTTAACCCAGATCTTTTGACTGGAGGAGAATGTTTGTATTGTCAGCATTCCGTCCACCATTTGTTTGCTGTAACACTTTGCGCCCTAAGTGGGATGGGTATGCCCAGACGTTGGTCCCTTGCTCACTGTGCCACTGGATTCAAGCTAGCCTGGCTGAAGAAGGGTGACATACCCTGAAACCGGTCCCAGGATGCTTGTTTCTGGTCCAGGGAGGACCTGGCCTGGCAGTTCTGTCTGGACTGTTCCCATGGGGCACAGGGTCAAGACTGATTTGCATATGGCTGGGTCCAAACTGGGGTGGCGTAGTGGGCAAAAGAACGATGGATTTAACCCAGATCTTTTGATTGGGTGTAGGAAGGTGGAATCTGACTACATGGTTGCCCCCACTTTTTTCCTGGTGTTTTGTTGGTTTTTGACTTAGTTTGGCTGGGAACCTGCTATTCAGGTCCCCAGCCTATCTGCTTTCTCTTTAAATGACTTGGAGTGCACTCTAGGTGCACTAGTGATTGGATACTGTGGTACCTTATGAGTCCCTAGTATATGGTACCTTAGGTACCAAGGGCATAGGTACTTCACAGGCCTACCAGGGGCTGAAGCATGTATTATGCCACCCCTGGGAAGCAGACTAAATCTGACACCACAGGCCTGCTACTGCAGCCTGGGTGAGGAAGTGCTAGCACCTCTCACTGAGATATAGGTCCCCTATATCTCTCCTGCACACACATTGAGACTTATCAGTCACCCCTAAAGCAGGCCCTATCAATCCTGAGGGCTGGGTGCTTAGTTTCCATGTGAGGGGGTGCCTCTGCCTGAGCAGGGCCCCTCTGCAGCTCTCAGAGTCCATTCTCTGGGGCTGTTTGTGGATGCGGTTAAACCATATACTTTTAAGTGCATTATATCCTCGCGGTAGAATGCTAACTTTGGAATGGCTGCATCGAAACATGTCGTGTTTGGTGTCAAACATCTTGGAATACTACCCCCCCGCCAGTCCTGGCGGCGGGGGTAGCATTCCACCCTTTTAGAGGGATAGACATGTACCTACTGTGGAAACGCAGTAGAATCCTGCAGAGCCCTGGCATCACAAAATGGATGCCACCAGTCACAGACACTGGGCTGCCCTCCTGCTGATGACCAACACTCGCAGTGGAGGAAGCCCAACAATAGATATCCTGTCCCAAGGGGTGTGACCACCTTCCAGACAGGGTTTAGTGTATTGGGGCTGGGTGGGTGCACTCTTAGAGTGCTTTGAAGTCCTGCACTGGGGGAGCAGAAGGCTCCTCTGTGCATACCCCAGTTCAAACCGGCTCAGGGGCTACCTGCCCCTGCTCTGGCGCGAAACTGGACAAAGGGAAGTGGGTGTAGCCACCCACTCCCCTGACCCTCCCATAGGTAGGGTCATAGAGCTAGTCCCTCCCTTTCTTTTAGTATAAGAGGGGGAACCTGTGCATTGCAAACTAGATTTCCCTGGACGACGCTCTGAAGAAGAATCCCGGACCTTCGACGTTCCACTACCTTTGGAAGACTGAAGAATCTCCCTTGGAGTCAAGGAGTGACTCCCTGCTTGGCAGGCACCAAAAACTACAAACGACGGTTGCAAACTACGCCGCTCCCGCCGGAGTCCGAAGTCCCTGCAGCCCAAGAAGTAGATTTCCTGACTTCTCAAAGGCCATCGTGAGTCCCCAGCGAAGCTGAGGCCAGTGGACCCCAAGAGTGATGAGGAACCACGACCCCTGGGTACCGTGCACTATTGTCGAGTGCAACCCCTTCACAACGTTCCACGAACTTGCGCTTTGGACCACGTGTGGTCCTAGCCTCCAGCAGGAATCCCTCCGAAGATCAGAGGCCTACCACGTCCCGAGTGACCGTGGGCCCCTGTTGAGCGAATCCTCCCGAGGCGTCTTCGCGATCCCTTGCCAGCCGGCTTGTGGGTCCCCAGAAGACTTTCTAAAGACACCAAAGGGCTCCCCTGGTTGCTCCAGGCCTGCCCTGACTTACCCTCGCTGGGTGAGTCCCCCAGACCTTGCTGGTCTGCGCCATTGCCTCTTCACACTTTCCCCGAGACTTGCTGTTACCAAGGCTTGTTGGCTCCAATCGAGTCACCGACACCGCAGTAAGCTGCAGACATCGTGGGACACGCCGAATCCAGCTCCTGGTCACTGTCGACGCCTCCTGGACCTCATGGCTGAAGAGTCAAGGCACCCGCGAACGACCTGAATCTTGCGACGACGGTGGGCATCCATCTTCCTTGCCCCGAGTCACTGCCAAGTGACTTTGAACACTGTCCCCTCTGCTTTCAGGTCTTCCATCTTCCGAATCCAGGCTTGGATTCCTCCGGACACTTCTCCTGTCGCCGCAAGCAGCAAGTCTTCACTGGCTCCCATTGAAAACGACGCCGCGACCCGACACCAAAGGACACCTATGCACCCGGCTCCCCTGGGTGAGGTAACTTCAGCACTACGGTGCTCCTGTGGGTGTGGGCCCTAGAACTACTTACCCTGTAAGTGACTTGCTTGTAGCTTCCCTAGAAGTGCCCTAAAACTCTTATTTTCTAAGTGCGACAATTGCGCTGACTCGTACAGGGTTCGCGCCTGTGTTAGACACACCGCGTCCATCTCCTTTGTAACACTATCTAGAACTGTGTCCTTCGACTCGTACTGAGTCCGATCGGTGTTCGCCTCGAACACACAAGGGGCCTGTAACATCGAGACCTCCATTGCACTGACTCGCACAAGGTTCGCGTCTGTGTTAGACACAGCGCGTTCATCTCCCTTGCAACTCTATCTGTAACCGCGTCCTTCGACTCGTACAAGGTCCGATCGGTGTGTTCGCCTCGAACACGCAAGGGACCTTTAACATTGAAATCTCAATCGCGTCTGAGCGCATAGACTCGCACAGGACTCGCACCGGTGCCAGGACACCGCGTCCGTCCCCTGTGGGTCTCCTACAACTACCTGGGGTGGTTCTTGGGGGTCCCTCGATTCTAGATGCCCTAGACCTAGGTCTAGCCAAACTAAGATTGTGATATTCGATTGTGCTAAACTTATTTTGATAACATTTGACTTGTACATATGTTCCTGACTTCTAATCTCATAAAGAGATTAGTAGAGAGTGTTTATTAATAAATACATATATATTTGATATATATACCTGTGTGGTGTCTTTTCATTTGGTGATTCAAGAGATTGTGTGGTAAAACAAGCTGCTTTACATTCCTTCAAGACTTAGCCTGAAGGCTGCTCTCCACAGCTACCACTAGGATAGCTTTCTATAAAGGTTGTCTTAAACCTATCTACCATAAGAGTCGAATTGTTCTGGTGCAAGGTGTCCACTTTAATTAGTGAACAGCATATACCAGGCCAACTTCTCACATTGGTGGGCAGCATGTGGGATTCCAGCTTGCTATTGTTTTACCAGAAAATCTCTATTTGAATTACTAACTGAAAACCACTATAGGTACTTAAGGTACATATAAAGTCAAGCTTAGTATCAATAAGTTCTACTGAACTTAGAGCTGTGTGCCAAGGGATAGCACACCCTTTCTACAGCTCAAGCTAGTATCAGTAGGCCACAAACTAGTGTAGGTAGTACAACACCTCACAACACTAGAATGTCCTTAAAGGGTGGAACCAGTGGATCCACTCAGCCTCAGTATAAGGACATGGCTTTCTCTGACTTGAGAGCCATGTGTGTTGAAAGACACCTGAAGCTAGGACAGAGTCCCTCCACACTACACCTGATAGATCTGCTGACAGCAGATGATCTTAGATTGGCTCTAGGAGCTAATGGGTCTGAATCAGGGGGTGGGTCAATTACAGTGTCTGGGTCAGATGATGAAAATCAGATTGACCAAGACTCTGTGATTGAAGGGCCAGGCTCCAAGGGGCCTGAAAAGGACAGAGGAATTCTCCCTAAGAGAACTGACAGAGTGGATGAGAGGCATAGGTCCCCTTCCAGGGAATCTGACCACTCATCACTCTGGCAGAGAATTTGTCCAGCAGAGGAACTCATACTTTCCCATAAGAGAGAGCTCCTCTGACAGAATGTGCAAACTGCTGCAGTATGAGGAAGCAAGAGTTGCCCTCAGAACTAAGCAATTGGCACTAGATAGAGAAGCCCTGGAGATCCAGAGAGCTTCTAGAAGAGAGGGGTTAGAACCCCTTGGTGGCAGTAACAGTGTCCCTAGAGGCAGAGAATCTATTCCAGACCATAGGAACCTGAGCAAGGTTGTTCCTCCCTACCAGAGTGGGGATGATATCCACAAGTGGATAACTGCTATGGAGAGGGACTGTAGAGTACAGCAGGTCCCCCAAAGGCAGTGGGCAGCAATCTTGTGGCTCTCCTTTTCAGATAAAGTTAGAGACAAGCTCCTCACTGTTAGAGAAGAGGATGCTGATAACTATGAAGTCCTGAAGAGTGCACTGATAGATGGGTTTGGCTTAACCACTGAGCAGTACAGGTTGAAGTTCAGAGACACCCAGAAGGCACATACTCAGGACTGGACTGACTTTGTAGATTGTGCAACCAAGGCTCTGGAGGGTTACTGATCTCAAAGGATTGTACAATTTGATTATGAGGGAGCAGATCCTTAATAATTGTCAAAACCAGCTTTTGCACCAGTACCTGGTGGACTCTGATCTGACCTCTCCCCAAGAATTGGGAAAGAAGGCAGACAAATGGGTCAGAACCAGGGTGAGGCCTAAGAATCAGGGTGGTGACCAGAAGAAAGATTCTACCAAGTTCCAAGAGAAAGGTGGGGATAAATCTAAGGATAAGTCCACTACAGGGCCCCAAAAGTCCTCTTCTGGGGGTGGGTCCCAAACTCCTTCCTCTCCTGAAAAGAAACCATATTGCCATGTCTGTAAAAAGCCTGGACACTGGAAAACTGATCCCAGTTGCCCCAGGATTGGCAATAAAGAAACTGTTCCTCCAGCTATTACTACCACCCCTCCTGGTACTACCAGTAGTAATCCTCCAGTTGGGAGTAGTGCACCCAAAAAGTTAGGTGCTTTTGCAAGGGGAACAGAGGTGGGCCCTAGTTTAGACAGGTCCCCCTCAACAGACTCCTCAGACTCTGATGGTGGTATAGGATTTGCCACCTTTACCATGGGTCCCATTGCATTGGGCAGGTACAGACTGGAGCCAATGATTAATGGTCGGAAGGCTGTGGCATTCAGGGACACAGGGGCTAGTGTCACCATGGTGGCAGGGAAACTAGTCCCCCTCACCAGCTTTTACCTGAGTTTAAGTACCAGGTGACCAACATTGATGGTGTCAGGACAGATCACCCCATGGCCATAGTCAATCTCAGCTGGGAGGGGGTCACGGGCCCAAAAAGAGTGGCAGTGTCCCCCAACTTGCCCGTAGATTGCCTGATGGGCAATGATCTGGAAATTTCAGCCTGGGCTGAAGTTGAACACCAAACCCATCTGAAGATGCTAGGCGTCCCTGAAAAAGCTAGTGGGGCTGTGATGGCCACAGCCCCAGCCCAGGGAAATGCTGGAGAGATGGAGCCTGGAAGAATGGCCCACTCTCCCCCAAAAGAGAGCACAGGGGTTGAAGAAAAGTCTCCTTCCCCCAGACAGCAGGTAAGGGTCAGCCTCCTCAGGGAACTGATCCTACCCCTAGTGAAGGAACTGCCCCAGAGGTAGTCAGGCCTGGCCTGGCCCCACCCCTGATGGCAGAGGACCCTTCCAAGGTGGTACCCAGTCTGGAGCAGGTAACCTGCCCCTCTCTACCCTACCTCAGTCAGCCCAGGGCTGCAGAGGTCAGGGAGGTCAGTGGACCCCACAGGGCCCCCTGTCCAGAGGAACCCCCCATCAGCAGATTAGGGGCACCCAGTCTAGTAGCCCTAGCCAGGTGAAAATTCCTCCGCACACTGAGGGATCCCCCATACCTTTGTGTAGGGACCTTCCCCAGAAGGACTCTGTTAGGCAAGGGCAAACCTGGAACCAAAAGGTTCCAAACCTGCCATGTCCCTCCAGTGTTCCACCCAAATGGACCCAACCCCCAGCTGTAGGCAGCCAAAGGTTGACCCTTAGAGCAAAGTGCAGCTCAGTCATGGAAAGACAGGCATACATGGTGACCAGTGATCTGAGGAAACTGAGACCAACTTCCCTAGGGTCTCCCTTCCCTGCTCAGACACCTCATCAGCCTTGTCCTTTACCAAAACACCCCACAGGTAGTAATTCCCCATGGTGGAGACCCTCTCATACCCTTAGGGTGAGGGATAACTTAGTGGACCATAAGACAGGGGGTAACCATGCTAGTGCAGGTACTTCCTTATATGGCCACTCAGTAAATACAGGCTCACCTGGACAAGGTTAGCCTCATCTCCTTTCGTTTGGGGGGGGTTATGTAGGAAGGTGGAATCTGACTACATGGTTGCCCCCACTTTTTTCCTGGTGTTTTGTTGGTTTTTGACTTAGTTTGGCTGGGAACCTTCTATTCAGGTCCCCAGCCTATCTGCTTTCTCTTTAAATGACTTGGAGTGCACTCTAGGTGCACTAGTGATTGGATACTGTGGTACCTTATGAGTCCCTAGTATATGGTACCTTAGGTACCAAGGGCATAGGTACTTCACAGGCCTACCAGGGGCTGAAGCATGTATTATGCCACCCCTGGGAAGCAGACTAAATCTGACACCACAGGCCTGCTACTGCAGCCTGGGTGAGGAAGTGCTAGCACCCCTCACTGAGATATAGGTCCCCTATATCTCTCCTGCACACACATTGAGACTTATCAGTCACCCCTAAAGCAGGCCCTATCAATCCTGAGGGCAGGGTGCTTAGTTTCCATGTGAGGGGGTGCCTCTGCCTGAGCAGGGCCCCTCTGCAGCTCTCAGAGTCCATTCTCTGGGGCTGTTTGTGGATGCGGTTAAACCATATACTTTTAAGTGCATTATATCCTCGCGGTAGAATGCTAACTTTGGAATGGCTGCATCGAAACATGTCGTGTTTGGTGTCAAACATCTTGGAATACTACCCCCCGCCAGTCCTGGCGGCGGGGTAGCATTCCACCCTTCTAGAGGGATAGACATGTACCTACTGTGGAAACGCGGTAGAATCCTGCAGAGCCCTGGCATCACAAAATGGATGCCACCAATCACAGACACTGGGCTGCCCTCCTGCTGATGACCAACACTCGCAGTGGAGGAAGCCCAACAATAGATATCCTGTCCCAAGGGGGTGTGACCACCTTCCAGACAGGGTTTAGTGTATTGGGGCTGGGTGGGTGCACTCTTAGAGTGCTTTGAAGTCCTGCACTGGGGGAGCAGAAGGCTCCTCTGTGCATACCCCAGTTCAAACCGGCTCAGGGGCTACCTGGCCCTGCTCTGGCGCGAAACTGGACAAAGGGAAGTGGGTGTAGCCACCCACTCCCCTGACCCTCCCATAGGTAGGGTCATAGAGCTAGTCCCTCCCTTTCTTTTAGTATAAGAGGGGGAACCTGTGCATTGATTTCCCTGGACGACGATCTGAAGAAGAATCCCGGACCTTCGACGTTCCACTACCTTTGGAAGACTGAAGAATCTCCCTTGGAGTCAAGGAATGACTCCCCTGCTTGGCAGGCACCAAAAACTACAAACGACGGTCGCAAACTACGCCGCTCCCGCCGGAGTCCGAAGTCCCTGCAGCCCAAGAAGTGGATTTCCTGACTTCTCAAAGGCCATCGTGAGTCCCCAGCGAAGCTGAGGCCAGTGGACCCCAAGAGTGACGAGGAACCGCGACCCCTGGGTACCGTGCACTATTGTCGAGTGCAACCCCTTCACAACGTTCCACGAACTTGTGCTTTGGACCACGTGTGGTCCTAGCCTCCAGCAGGAATCCCTCCGAAGATCAGAGGCCTACCACGTCCCGAGTGACCGTGGGCCCCTGTTGAGCGAATCCTCCCGAGGCGTCTTCGCGATCCCTTGCCAGCCGGCTTGTGGGTCCCCAGAAGACTTTCTAAAGACACCAAAGGGCTCCCCTGGTTGCTCCAGGCCTGCCCTGACTTACCCTCGCTGGGTGAGTCCCCCAGACCTTTCTGGTCTGCGCCATTGCCTCTTCACACTTTCCCCGAGACTTGCTGTTACCAAGGATTGTTGGCTCCAATCGAGTCGCCGACACCGCAGTAAGCTGCAGACATTGTGGGACACGCCGAATCCAGCTCCTGGTCGTCGTCGACGCCTCCTGGACCTCGTGGCTGAAGAGTCAAGGCACCCGCGAACGACCTGAATCTTGCGACGACGGTGGGCATCCATCTTCCTTGCCCCGAGTCACTGCCAAGTGACTTTGAACACTGTCCCCTCTGCTTTCAGGTCTTCCATCTTCCGAAGCCAGGCTTGGATTCCTCCGGACACTTCTCCTGTCGCCGCAAGCAGCAAGTCTTCACTGGCTCCCATTGAAAACGACGCCGCGACCCGACACCAAAAGACACCTATGCACCCGGCTCCCCTGGGTGAGGTAACTTCAGCACTACGGTGCTCCTGTGGGTGTGGGCCCTAGAACTACTTACCCTGTAAGTGACTTGCTTGTAGCTTCCCTAGAAGTGCCCTAAAACTCTTATTTTCTAAGTGCGACAATTGCACTGACTCGTACAGGGTTCGCGTCTGTGTTAGACACACCGCGTCCATCTCCTTTGTAACACTATCTAGAACTGTGTCCTTCGACTCGTACTGAGTCCGATCGGTGTTCGCCTCGAACACACAAGGGGCCTGTAACATCGAGACCTCCATTGCACTGACTCGCACAAGGTTCGCGTCTGTGTTAGACACAGCGCGTCCATCTCCCTTGCAACTCTATCTGGAACCGCGTCCTTCGACTCGTACAAGGACCGATCGGTGTGTTCGCCTCGAACACGCAAGGGACCTTTAACATTGAAATCTCAATCGCGTCTGAGCGCATAGACTCGCACAGGACTCGCACCGGTGCCAGGACACCGCGTCCGTCCCCTGTGGGTCTCCTACAACTACCTGGGGTGGTCTTTTTGGGTCCCTCGATTCTAGATGCCCTAGACCTAGGTCTAGCCAAACTAAGATTGTGATATTCGATTGTGCTAAACTTATTTTGATAACATTTGACTTGTACATATGTTCCTGACTTCTAATCTCATAAAGAGTTTAGTAGAGAGTGTTTATTAATAAATACATATATATTTGATATATATACCTGTGTGGTATCTTTTCATTTGGTGATTCAAGAGATTGTGTGGTAAAACAAGCTGCTTTACATTCCTTCAAGACTTAGCCTGAAGGCTGCTCTCCACAGCTACCACTAGGATAGCTTTCTATAAAGGTTGTCTTAAACCTATCTACCATAAGAGTCGAATTGTTCTGGTGCAAGGTGTCCACTTTAATTAGTGAACAGCATATACCAGGCCAACTTCTCACACTGGGGGAGAATGTTTGCATTGTCAGCATTCCGTCCATCATTTGTTTGCTGTAACACTTTTCGCCCTAAGTGGGATGGGTATGCCCAGACGTGGGTCCCTTGCTCACTGTGCCACTGGATTCAAGCTAGCCTGGCTGAAGAAGGGTGACATACCCTGAAAACGGTCCCAGGATGCTTGTTTCTGGTCCAGGGAGGACCTGGCCTGGCAGTTCGGTCTGGACTGTTCCCATGGGGCACAGGGTCAAGACTGATTTGCATATGGCTGGGTCCAAACTGGGGTGGCGTAGTGGGCAAAAGAACGATGGATTTAACCCAGATCTTTTGACTGGGGGAGTATGTTTGCATTGTCAGCATTCCGTCCATCATTTGTTTGCTGTAACACTTTTCGCCCTAAGTGGGATGGGTATGCCCAGACGTGGGTCCCTTGCTCACTGTGCCACTGGATTCAAGCTAGCCTGGCTGAAGAAGGGTGACATACCCTGAAAACGGTCCCAGGATGCTTGTTTCTGGTCCAGGGAGGACCTGGCCTGGCAGTTCGGTCTGGACTGTTCCCATGGGGCACAGGGTCAAGACTGATTTGCATATGGCTGGGTCCAAACTGGGGTGGCGTAGTGGGCAAAAGAACGATGGATTTAACCCAGATCTTTTGACTGGGGGAGTATGTTTGCATTGTCAGCATTCCGTCCATCATTTGTTTGCTGTAACACTTTTCGCCCTAAGTGGGATGGGTATGCCCAAACGTGGGTCCCTTGCTCACTGTGCCACTGGATTCAAGCTAGCCTGGCTGAAGAAGGGTGACATACGGAGCCGGTGTGACGGGTGTGTGTGTGTCCACCTACTCTAAGGCACTTGTTACCTGAGCCTAACACAGGCCTGGCCTGTACTCAGCCGGTGTGATGGGTGTGTGTCCATCTACTCTAAGGCACTTGTTGCGTGAGCCTCACACAGGCCTGGCCTGTACCCAGCCGGTGTGACGGGTGTGTGTGTGTCCACCTACTCTAAGGCACTTGTTGCATGAGCCTCACACAGGCCTGGCCTGTACCCAGCGGTGTGACGTGTGTGTGTGTCCACTTACTCCAAGGCACTTGTTACCTGAGCCTAACACAGGCCTGGCCTGTACTCAGCCGGTGTGATGGGTGTGTGTCCATCTACTCTAAGGCACTTGTTGCGTGAGCCTCACACAGGCCTGGCCTGTACCCAGCTGGTGTGAAGGGTGTGTGTGTTTGTTCACCTACTCTAAGGCACTTGTTGCTTGAGCCTCACACAGGCCTGGCCTGTACCCAGCAGGTGTGACGGGTGTTTGTGTGTCCACCTACTTTAAGGCGCTTGTTGAGTGAGCCTCACACAGGCCTGGCCTGTACCCAGCTGCTGTGACGGGTGTGTGTGTCCACTTACTCTAAGTCACTTGTTACCTGAGCCTAACACAGGCCTGGCCTGTACCCAGCCGATGTGACGGGTGTGAGTGTGTCCACCTACTCTAATGTGCTTGTTGCCTGAGCCTCACACAGGTCTGTACCCAGCCGGTGTGACGTGTGTGTCCACCTACTCTAAGGCACTTGTTGCGTGAGCCTCACACAGGCCTGGCCTGTACCCAGCCGGTGTGAGGAGTGTGTGTGTGTGTCCACCTACTCTAAGGCGCTTGTTGCGTGAGCCTCACACAGGCCTGGCCTGTACCCAGCGGTGTGACGTGTGTGTTTGTCCACTTACTCTAAGGCGCTTGTTACCTGAGCCTAACACAGGCCTGGCCTGTACTCAGCCGGTGTGATGGGTGTGTGTGTGTCCATCTACTCTAAGGCACTTGTTGCGTGAGCCTCACACAGGCCTGGCCTGTACCCAGCCGATGTGATGGGTGTGTGTGTGTCCACCTACTCTAAGGCACTTGTTGCGTGAGCCTCACACAGGCCTGGCCTGTACCCAGCCGGTGTGATGGGTGTGTGTGTGTCCACCTACTCTAAGGCACTTGTTGCGTGTCCCTCACACAGGCCTGGCCTGTACCCAGCCGATGTGATGGGTGTGTGTGTGTCCACCTACTCAAAGGCGCTTGTTGCGTGAGCCTCACACAGGCCTGGCCTGTACCCAGCCGATGTGATGGGTGTGTGTGTGTGTCCACCTACTCTAAGGCGCTTGTTGCATGAGCCTCACACAGGCCTGGCCTGTACCCAGCGGTGTGATGGGTGTGTGTGAGTGTGTCCACCTACTCTAAGGCACTTGTTGCCAGAGCCTCACACAGGCCTGGCCGGTACCCAGCTGGTGTGACGAGTGTGTGTATCAACCTACTCTAGTGCACTTGTATGAGCCTCACAGAGGCCTGGCCTGTACCCAGCCGGTGTGACGGGTGTGTGTGTCCACCTACTCTAAGGCGCTTGTTGCATGAGCCTCACACGGGCCTGGCCGGTACCCAGCTGGTGTGACGAATGTGTGTGTGTCCACCTACTCTAAGGCGCTTGTTGCATGAGCCTCACACAGGCCTGGCCTGTACCCAGCCGGTGTGACAGGTGTGTGTTCACCTACTCTGAGGCACTTGTTGCATGAGCCTCACACAGGCCTGGCCTATACCCAGCCGGTGTGACAGGTGTGTGTGTGTGTCCACCTTCTCTGAGGCACTTGTTGCATGAGCCTCACACAGGCTTGGCCTGTACCCAGCTGGTGTGACGGGTGTGTGTGTGTGTCCACCTACTCTAAGGCGCTTGTTACCTGAGCCACACACAGGCCTGGCCTGTACCCAGCTGGTGTGACGGGTGTGTGTGTGTCCACCTTCTCTAAGACACTTGTTGCGTGAGCCTCACACAGGCTTGGCCTGTACTCAGCCGGTGTGACGGGTGTGTGTGTGTGTGTGTCCACCTACTCCAAGGGTGCTTGTTGCCTGAGCCTCACACAGGCCTGGCCTGTACCCAGCTGGTGTGACGGGTGTGTGTGTCCACCCACTCTAAGGCACTTGTTGCATGAGAAGCACACAGGCCTGGCGTGTACCCAGCGGTGTGATGGGTGTGTGTGTGTGTGTCCACCCACTCCAAGGGTGTTTGTTGCCTGAGCCTTCCACACAGGCGGCAGACATCTTCCAAAAGTGAGGCTGCAGTTCATGGTGAGGGTTACACAGACTGACACCTCACAGCTGCTCCTGTCATCTCACTCTGCTGATGGTAATGAAACAGTATCATGACAATAAAGACGCAGCACGAGCCTTCTTGGGTGTGATAGCTGAACCCCAGAATATGAATGTTTGGTGCCCAGGATACTGTAAGATGATGAGTGATGCACCCCGTGCCTTCAGTAACCTGACATTTCTTTGTTGCAGATCGGCCAGCCTGTTTATCCAACTCCACCTCCTCCAGGATAAGAGGGACCTTGAACCGAACTCCAAACACAAACCCCCGGATGGGGCGTGCACGTGCACTTTATGTACTCTGTTCTGTTTACTAATCTGAAATAAACCTTTAACTTTTGACTACATTTCTGGCCTTGCTTTCTTCTGCATCTCCTGGTGGCAGCATGACTCTCCAAGGACTTGTTACAGCCCACATTGTCAATTCTGGGTTGTGACAAAGTTGTGACGCAGGCTCCCTATTGGCCTGCTACATCACCCCAAGGTGCTTGCACAACCTTCCCACAGCTGCACATTTTCTGAATGTGTGACATTTCTATGTTTGCATTGTGCCTTTCTGTAACATTTACATGCTTCATATGTGACACATTGGGTCATATTTACAAATAATTCATCCAATGCAGCACAACAAGTGAAGTTACTGCGCTGCATGAACTGAAGAGAGCAGACAAAGTTGTGTCAAAACTTTGAAGAAATGCCGCAGTTCTTCTCTCTTCATGCATTGGCTCACTTTGTGCTGCCTAGCACCAACACGGCACCCTTGCGCCATATTGCAAACATCCCTCCGCTACGGTTAGGATACTTTTTGTACAGGAAGAACTACCTTACTGCACAAAAACTAGCCTTTGATGCTATTTCCTATTTGAATGTGAGCTGCAGAATGCAGCACACATGCAAAGAGGAAATAACAAGGAGACAAAGATATTCCTGTTCGTTACACCAGCTCCAGCTAAGTGCACCATTTTTTACACGTCTTTGTAAATATGGGGTTGATTCACATTACATGAGTGGATGCACAGGATTGCCCATGCACCGCCCATGTAACACCTCCCTGATGCAAGGTAATGCAATATATACAACAAAAGATCCATGTTAGAAATGGGTTTTTTTGGTAGGCTAGGGCATGTGCCAAAGCCAGGCAGAAACCACCACTCTAGTCAGGATAAGGGAGTTACACTCCTAAAATAACCCCTGCTCACCCCCTTGGTAGTTTGGCACGAGCAGTCAGGCTTATCTTAGAGGCAGTGTGTAAAGCATTTGCACATAACCAACAGTAATACAGTGTACGCACTACAAACGGACACCACAACAGTTTAGAAAAATATCCAATATTTTTATATACTTAAGACAAGACCAAAAACGATAAAAATCCACAATACAGTACTTAAAAATCTTCAGTTATCAAACTATGCTTTAAAAACAGTTCCTTGATGTCGATAGCTCCGTCCGGGGCTATCACGGCATCGTGAGCAAACAAATCCAAACAGTTCTGGCTGACCGCGGCGTCGCGGGCCAGCTATGGTGTCGGGAAGACCCGCAAACAGTACCTTTTAGAAATGCAGGGCGTCAGCAACCTCTCGTTGAGCTTCCGAAAGCACGGCGTCCGCAGGCGTCGGTTCCGGAGGTCGGTGCAGGAGTCGTCGGGGCCCTCGAAGTCACACGCGTTGCAGATCGATCTCTCTGTTGAAGTCAAGAGCGCTGGCGTCGGCAGGCGACGTGTGCTGCGGTGCGAAGTGCAGCGGTGCGGCATGCTGTGCCCTCAGGTCGCGGTGCGAGCAGCGGCTCGGTGGCGGCGTCGGATGGCGTCGTCGGTGAGACCAGGGTCACGGTGCGAGATGAAGGCGGTGCTCGTCACGGTGGTGGCAGGTCACGGTGCAAGCAGCGGCGTCGTCGTTGCTGAAGCGCTGTCGTCGGCTGACGAACTGGAGTCGATGGCGCCGGCGTCGGTAGGCCAAGGCTGCGGTGCGGGATGAGGGTGGTGCGTCGTGTAACTTTACGAGCGGTGCCCTCGAACCACGGTGCAAGCAGCAGCGTCGATTTCGGTGTGGGGCGGCGTCGTCGGGGATACCAAGGCGTCGTCGTGAAGCGAGGCAGTGTGGAGTGCGGTGCCCACAGGTCGCGGTGCGAGCAGCGGCGTCAGCAGGCGTCGTCGGTGAGACCAGGATCGCGGTGGGGCGGTGCGCTCTGCGGTGCCAAGGCCTCGTTGTGCAGCGAGGCAGGGCGGAGTGCGGTGCCCACAGGTCACGGTGCAAGCAGCGGCTCGGTGGCGGCGTCAGCAGGTGTCGGTGAGACCAGGGTCGCGGTGCGTCGTTGTGGCGGTGCCCTCTGCGGTGCCTTCAGGACACGGAGTCGGCAGCGGCGTCGTAGACGTCGTCGGGTTGCTTTTCTTCTGTTGCAGCACAAAACACACAGTCCCCAGTGCTAAGGGCAGAAGAACTTGAAGTCTTTGCTGTTCCTGAGACTTCTTGAACAGGGGGCAAGCTCTACCTCAAGCCCTTGGAGAAACTCACAAAAGTAGATTGCAGAAAATCCAGTCCAGGCCTTTCACTGCCCAAGACAGAAGCAGCCACTGCAGGCCCACACAGCAAAGTGGTAGTTCCTCCTCACAGCTTCTCCGGCTCTTCTTCTTGGCAGTCTTCTTGATCCAAAAGAGTTCTAAAGTTCAGGGGTCTGGGCCCCAATATTTATATCCCAAAATCCTTTGATCCTTTAGGCAGAGAGTGTCTGTGCCAAGCCAGAACCAGTTCTGCCTTCTCTGGTGTGACTTCCTGGCAGGAGGTGGAGACAGCATTGTCAGAGGCAGACCAGGCCCTTTGAGGTGCAAGGAAATCTCCTCCCCCTTCCCCGGTTGCAGCCCAGGTCTATTCAGCCCTTTCCTGACTCACCTAGACTATCTGGAGCCACTCCTGCTCCCCAGCCTTCTGTCATCCAAAACCCAGACAGGCAATCCACATTCCAACAGAGGCACCCAGGATGACTGAGCAAGAAAATACCTACTTTCTAAAAGTGGTATTTTCAAACACAGAATGTAAAAATCACCTTCACTAAAAGATGCATCTTTAGATTCTGAGTTCAGGCATACTAAACTTTATTTTCTTACCTAGTTCCCAGGGTCAGTTATGTTTATAAGATGTTATAAACAAACTTCCCATTCTGTTCTATGGGGAACAGGTAGCCTTGCAATAGTGAAAAACGAAATTGGCAGTAATTCACTATCAGGACATGCCACACACAAGAGGGCATGTCCTACCTTTCACATACACTGCACCCTGCCCACAGGGGTACCTTGGGCCTACCTTAGGGGTGGCTGACATGTAAGAAAAGGGAAGGTTGGGGCCTGGCAAGTGGGTGCACTTGCCAAGTCGACGTGGCAGTACCAGGCTGCGCGCAGACTCTGCAATGGCAGGTCTGAGTTACCTTTTCAGGGCTACTCACGTGGGTGGCACAATCAGTGCTGCAGGCCCACTAGTAGCATTTGATTTACAGGCCCTGGCACACTCAGTGCACTTTACTAGGGACTAACAAGTAAATCAACTATGCAATCATGGAAACACCAATCCATAACACATTTTACACAAAGAGCATATGCACTTTAGCAGTGATTAGCAGTGGTAAAGTGCCCAGAGTCCTAAAACCAACACAAACAGGTCAGGAAAAAGTAGGAGGAAGAAGCAACAAGTTTGGGGATAACCCTGCAAAAAGGGCCATTTCCAACACAACCCCCTTCCAGCCTAAAGCCAGGGTAGACCAATCCATACCTCGATGGGCTTCCCTGCTTGGGGCGATATAACAAAGAACCTGGCCCGCAACAGCAGGGTTTCCTTCCCGTTGTACGCGTTCCTGAACCTAGTTGGATCCCTCTATCCATACTCTCAGGGCCTACTAAGCTGACCCATGGGGAACCCTTCTCCTCACCTGTGGACCCCATCTGTGCAGCACCTAAACTTACTTTGCTCACAGATGTGTCCCAATAGGCCGACAGTACCCACATGGCCAACACAATGGTGTGGCCCAGTCCACCCCCGGGGTGTGACTCCTGTCCCCCTCCCAGGGGCAACTCTGTCCACCAGGACAGCCAGCCACAGTGGCCACTGACAATTGTCAGTGAGGAGAGCCAGGCCTTATGCCTTTCCGGCCACTCCAACCACTGTGGCGTCAGGGAGGGGGGGCGGTAGCCCCAGGTGCCTGGCATCCTTTCTCCACTCTCCCCCGTGCCAAGTCAGGTATGGCATCCTGACACTGGCCCACCAGCCCAGGGTCTGTACCCTGCGGCTGGTCAGGAGACTGGGGTGGGATCTCCCACACCCACTCCTTCTCCCTGGGGCTCTGTACCCTCCCACCTGGAGCGGTACCCCCTTCCAGAATTGTCAGGGCACCTGTGGTAGGTGTCCTGCACAACTCGCCCACCAGTTCAGGGGTGCTATCCTGCAACTGGTACACCAGCCCAGGGTCTGTACCCTGGGGCTGAACCAGGGACTGGGGTGGGCTCTCCCACACCCGGTCCTCCCCCCTGGGGCTCTGTACCCTCCCACCTGGAGCGGCATCCCCAGAAGACAAACTGGTAGGGGCACTGTTAGCAGTCGCCCCTTCCCCCAGGTCAGGGGGACACCCTGAACCTGGTCATCCAACCCAGGGTCGGTACCCTCCAGCTGACCAGAGGTCTCAGGCGAGGCTCTCCTGCACTCTCCTCCCAGGAAAAGCACCCCCAGAACCAAAAACTGTCAGGACGCGGGAACCGGACCTCCTACACAATTCTTCCACCAGTTCAGGGCCTTGACCCTGCAACTGATCCACCACCCTCAGATCTAAACCCTCAGGTTGAACCGGGGTCAGAGGCGAGGACTCCCTCCCTCTGCACCCCCTTCCAGAGTTCTGCACCCTCCCACCTGTAGTGGTACCCCTAGAAGACAAACCGGTCAGGACACTGCTTACAGTCGTCCTTCCCGCCAAGTGAAGCAGGACCTGAACCTGGCCTCCCAACCCAGGGACTAGACCCTGCGGCTGAGCACCTGCCCGGCGCACCAGGACTTCCTTGGGAGCACGCATGCCCCCCATGAGGGTAACACATGACTGATGTGTTGTGTGACAGTCTGCCTGGCGCAGATCTCCCGACCCCTGTCCATCTGACAGTGCGCGAAGATCCCCCAGGGCAGAAGTGGTGTCACCATGGTCACTCCTAGGAGGCTCAGCCCTTCTGGCTGGCCCCTGACCCACTGGTTTTCCCACTGGGGAACGCATCCCCCTCTCACCCCTCAATCTGGACTACTGCACCCTCCACTTAGGAGCGGCACCGCCAGACACCAGAACCGCTGGAGTTCTATTTACAGACACTCCACGTTCTCCTGACAGTAGGAGATCCCCCTCAACGGGCGGCCTACCAGTACAGCCTAGGCTCCCGACCTGGTGTTCCCTCCTGGAACCACCCAGGGTTTGGGACCGGGTTTTGGGCACCTTGGGCCGCAGCCCATTCCCACTCCTTCTCCGCGGAGACAGGACGTGAGTCCCTACACCCTTCCCACGAAACCGCAACCTATCTGGGCTACCACAAACCTTTCCCACCACCCTTGGTTGGGAAATACCTAAGCCACTTCCTTCCGGGTCACCCCCAGATGCTTCTCCAGACCCTCTGGAATCCACCAAAAGGTCTGCCCCAGTGCAAGCTCCCTGGGGTCAGAGAACTCACAATCCACTGGGTGTTGGCATAGCTCTGGAAAACAGGGACTTAAAATATGCTCTCCAACAATTGAATCACACAGCCCCACACATGTGGTAACCAAACTACCCTTCACCCATCCATCCAGTGCCTCAGAGAAGTACCCCACATCATTCTCACAAGATTGGTGAGACAGTGTCTGACTGTTGCTGTCTCTTAACCCATACTCTTCTGGCTGGTCTCCATACTCACTTACTAGGGCTTCTATCCTGGGAGAACCCCTCTCCCTGCACCTCTCATCTAGAGTCAGTAGAGTGTTCCTCCCACTACCAGGAAAATGATCCCCTGTGCCAGTTCCCCAATCCACCTCAGGGACACTGCGCACCCCTGGAGTACCCTCACAATCCTGAACCCCCTGGTGTATGTCAACCCCCTCCTTGAAGCAGGGCCCCAAATCTGTGCGTGTGTGTACCTCCTCCTCAGTACTGGACCTAACACTTTTGCTGCCACCATCTGGGCTGGGCCTAGCCCTACTGGCTTCCCAGTCCAGCTCTCTTATTTTAAACTCATGGTCTAACATCATCCTTTTCTCCTCAATGGCTAACTTAAGTTATTCCAGTTCCACAGCAACTCTCCTTGCTTCCCGCCTGTCCTCCAGCTCCTCTGGGGACAAGGCACTGCTGCTGCCTGGTTTAGAGGGTGCCCCCCCTCCCAAAAGCACATCCACCCTTGGGATAGACTCCTCCACCTCCAGGCTAAGATCCCCAGACTGCTCACTAGCATGTCTGGCCGCTACCCAGGCCCTCAGCGCCTTTTGTAGCTCCTCTTTTCTGGTGAGGCCTCTGATTTGGATTTTGAGGTTTTTGCAGATCGCCTTCAACTCCTTCACATTGTAGGTTTCTAACCTCTCCTCCTCAAAGGCCACTTCCATGGATGCAACAGATGATGCAATTGATTCAGGCATGTTGTACTAGAAAGTTCAAGTTCAAAACCAATGGAAAGGCAAAAATAGACCAAAAGAAAATAGTATGTGGTACGTAATGGTCTGCGAAATGGTAGTAGTGCACACCAATCACTAAGTCAAGTGCAAACGCAAGTCCTATCCTCACCGCTGACAACCAATGTTAGAAATGGGATTTTTTGGTAGGCTAGGGCATGTGCCAAAGCCAGGCAGAAACCACCACTCTAGTCAGGATAAGGGAGTTACACTCCTAAAATAACCCCTGCTCACCCCCTTGGTAGCTTGGCACGAGTAGTCAGGCTTATCTTAGAGGCAGTGTGTAAAGCATTTGCACATAACCAACAGTAATACAGTGTACGCACTACAAAAGGACACCACACCAGTTTAGAAAAATATCCAATATTTTTATATACTTAAGACAAGACCAAAAACGATAAAAATCCACAAAACAGTACTTAAAAATCTTCAGTTATCAAACTATGCTTTGAAAACAGTTCCTTGATGTCGATAGCTCCGTCCGGGGCTATCATGGCGTCGTGAGCAAACAAATCCAAACAGTTCTGGCTGACCGCGGCGTCGCGGGCCAGCTACGGTGTCGGGAAGACCCGCAAACAGTACCTTTTAGAAATGCAGGGCGTTGGCGACCTCTCGTTGAGCTTCCGAAAGCACGGCGTCCGCAGGCGTCGGTTCCAGAGGTCGGTGCAGGAGTTGTCGGGGCCCTCGAAGTCATACGCGTTGCAGATCAATCGATCTCTCTGTTGAAGTCAGGAGCGCTGGCGTCGGCAGGCGTCGTGTGCTGTGGTGCGAAGTGCAGCGGAGCGGCGTGCGGTGCCCTCAGGTCGCGGTGCGAGCAGCGGCTCGGTGGTGGCATCGGATGGCGTCGTCGGTGAGACCAGGGTCACGGTGCGAGATGAAGGCGGTGCTCGTCACGGTGCTGGCAGGTCACGGTGCAAGCAGCGGCGGCGTCGTTGCTGAAGCGCTGTCGTCGGCTGACGAACTGGAGTCAATGGCGCCGGCAGGCCAAGGCTGCGGTGGGGGATGAGGGCGGTGCATCGTGTAACTTTACGAGTGGTGCCCTCAAACCACGGTGCAAGCAGCGGCGTCGATTTTGGCGTGGGGCAGCGTCGTCGGGGATACCAAGGCGTCGTCGTGAAGCGAGGCGGTGCGGAGTGCGGTGCCCACAGGTCGCGGTGCGAGCAGCGGCTCGGTGGCGGCATCAGTAGGCGTCGTCAGTGAGACCAGGGTCGCGGTGCGGCATTGCGGCAGTGCCCTCTGCGGTGCCAAGGCATCGTCGTGCAGCGAGGCGGGGCGGAGTGCGGTGCCCACAGGTCGGTGTGCGAGCAGCGGCTCGGTGGCGGCATCAGCAGGCGTCGTCGGTGAGACCAGGGTCGCGGTGCCCTCTGCGGTGCCTTCAGGACACGGAGTCGGCAGCGGCGTCGTAGACGTCGTCGGGTTGCTTTTCTTCTGTTGCAGCACAAAACACACAGTCCCCAGGGCTGAGGGCAGAAGAACTTGAAGTCTTTGCTGTTCCTGAGACTTCTTGAACAGGGGGCAAGCTCTACCTCAAGCCCTTGGAGAAACTCACAAAAGTAGATTGCAGAAAGTCCAGTCCAGGCTTTCACTGCCCAAGACAGAAGCAGCCACTGCAGGCCAACACAGCAAAGCACACAGCAAAGTGGTAGTTCCTCCTCACAGCTTCTCCGGCTCTTCTTCTTGGCAGTCTTCTTGATCCAAAAGAGTTCTAAAGTTCAGGGGTCTGGGCCCCAATATTTATATCCCAAAATCCTTTGATCCTTTAGGCAGAGAGTGTTTGTGCCCAGCCAGAACCAGTTCTGCCTTCTCTGGTGTGACTTCCTGGCAGGAGGTGGAGACGGCATAGTCAGAGGCAGAGCAGGCCCTTTGAGGTGCAAGGAAATCTCCTCCCCCTTCCCCAGTTGCAGCCCAGGTCTATTCAGTCCTTTCCTGACTCACCTAGACTATCTGGAGCCACTCCTGCTCCCCAGTCTTCTATCATCCAAAACCCAGACAGGCAATCCACATTCCAACAGAGGCACCCAGGATGACTGAGCAAGAAAATACCTACTTTCTAAAAGTGGTATTTTTAAACACAGAATGTAAAAATCACCTTCACTAAAAGATGCATCTTTAGATTCTGAGTTCAGGCATACTAAACTTTATTTTCTTACCTAGTTCCCAGGGCCAGTTATGTTTATAAGATGTTATAAACAAACTTCCCATTCTGTCCTATGGGGAACAGGTAGCCTTGCAATAGTGAAAAACGAAATTGGCAGTAATTCACTATCAGGACATGCCACACACACCAGGGCATGTCCTACCTTTCACATACACTGCACCCTGCCCACAGGGGTACCTTGGGCCTACCTTAGGGGTGGCTGACATGTAAGAAAAGGGAAGGTTGGGGCCTGGCAAGTGGGTGCACTTGCCAAGTTGACATGGCAGTACCAGACTGCGCGCAGACTCTGCAATGGCGGGTCTGAGTTACCCTTTCAGGGCTACTTGTGTGGGTGGCACAATCAGTGCTGCAGGCCCACTAGTAGCATTTGATTTACAGGCCCTGGCACACTCAGTGCACTTTACTAGGGACTTACCAGTAAGTCAACTATCCAATCATGGAAACACCAATCCATAACACAATTTACACAAAGAGCATATGCACTTTAGCACTGATTAGCAGTGGTAAAGTGCCCAGAGTCCTAAAACCAACACAAACAGGTCAGGAAAAAGTAGGAGGAAGAAGCAACAAGTTTGGGGATAACCCTGCAAAAAGGGCCATTTCCAACAATCCAACTGATCAAAGAACCTCTGAAAGGGAAAAGCATAAAACTAGAAAACACCCCATAATCCATAAATTATACAATGACCAGGATGACTTGGTATTCAACAAAGTTTTATATTGACAAATATTAATCGATTGGCTTATTACTTCAAATCGAAATGACAGTGGTTGCTCCGTCGTGACAAAGTGTAAAAAGTGCTCAAGGTAGTGCTCGTGAAGTGAAGGAAAGGTGGATAATGGAATTTACAAGCTATACAAAATATAGAATATTTACAAGCGTTAGATTGACCTGTCTAACATAGTTTTTAAGAGACTAACTCAAAATGCCCAAGTGACGTGATGCCGTATATTTTGTACACCTTGTAAATTCCATTATCCACCTTTCCTTCACTTCACGAGCACTACCTTGAGCACTTTTTACACTTTGTCACGACGGAGCAACCACTGTCATTTCGATTTGAAGTAATAAGCCAATTGATTAATATTTGTCAATATAAAACTTTGTTGAATACCAAGTCGTCCTGGTCATTGTATAATTTATGGATTATGGGGTGTTTTCTAGTTTTATGCTTTTCCCTTTCAGAGGTTCTTTGATCAGTTGGATCATTCGTCGTATATATATTATTATTGGTCCAGTTCCAGCTGATATTGGGTATACCCTATTGTTATAGAATTGCAAGGCAGTGCAATGCACGGCTGTGCTTTACTTTTTCTTACAAAGCCTTTGTAAATACCAAAAGGGTTTTCCGTCAGACCTGTGTCAAAAAAGTGACGCAACCAAGACTTTAAATCTTTGTAAATCTGGGCCATTATCTCAAGGGAGAAAAGTGGCCCAAAGATGAACTTGCAAGTCCTGAATTCAGAGACATTTGGGCCAGATTTACAAAGGTGTCACACAACGCAGTGCAGCACCCAAAGATGCTGCGTTGCACTGAGTGAGAGAGCAGGAAAGCCCCATGTTTACTAAGATATGGAGCTATCCTGCTCTTTACCTAGTGGTGGCGCACAATCAGTCCATGGGCGCCACACACATACATATCTATGCGCCATAGGGCAAAGGTGTCAGCGTCAATCCTAGCACAAGTTTTGTACTGGAAGGCTACCCTTCCAGTACAAAAAGCAATGCTTAGACTAACTTTAAAACTTTTCCCACTTTGAAAGTGTACTGTACAACTAGGCTGTCGTATTCTCAGTGTTTTTGTGGATTTCAGTGGTGTTTTCCAAATGTTATGAAATCTGTGGTTATCAGTGTTTATTCAGCTGCCTAACCCCTAAAATATACAAACACTGGGGCTTATTTACAAGCCCCTTGTGCCGCTGATGCATCATTTTTTCCCATATAAAAAGTGATGCACAGGCAGTGCAAGGAGCTTGTAAATAAGCCCCACTGTGTTATCCAGTGTTTACTAAACATGTTGGTTTTTGCAGTGATTGCTATAAAGCACATATTTAAGGTAAAGGAGACGCACTGCAGGATATGGTGCGTCTTCCCACTGGCAATGTGTAAATGAACTTATGTTAGACTGTTTTAAAGATAGAAAGTCAGTGCATTACATCTCATCCTCTCTCACATCTCATTACCTCTCACACTCAGGACTCTGTCTGGTTTACAGGACTAATAATGGATTTAAAAAGGAAGAGTACTATATTCACATGCTTTATTAAACAAATTCCTAGACACAGTTGGGAGTCACTCACCTACTCCTAACTGAATATTATTACATTGTAAAGGGGAGGGGGTAAGAGGTCAACTCTGCCCACGCATGGTAACTTGTGAAACCTTTAATATTTTGAAATACACCAGATTAATTTGCAGTCCTACATTCTAAGGCACCTGAAAATTGTTGCTTTAAGCATGCTTACCAGATGCCTGACTACATTACACTGGTGCTGCTGCTGTGTGGACATTCACTGCTCCCAAGTGTCCCCGTGGCAAATATGTCACTTTAAGTCAGCCCTGACCTTTCAACAGACATGATATTGTATTCTGGGACTAGAAATTATGCATTGTAACTATCGGCTAAAAACCCCAGCAGTACAATTCAGTAGGGTAAAAAGCCAGCATTAGTGGAAGGATTCACGCAGAACAATGGGGCAGGTATGAATATTGTTGGTATGTGGAAAGTCTTGTATCATGTTTTCACCACTATCCCATGTGCATGATGACAGCACTCTTTTCACAGTTACCTGGCACTACACCTTGGATTGAATGTTTAAATCTTGGGGTGTTTGACAGTTGACTTGCTATCAAGACTGACTTGTTACAAAAGGGGGGGTGATGTATCAAAGGGTTTTACAGAATCTGTGGGTAAATGTAATAGTACACTCTTATGAGCCAAACATTTCACCAATAAGTGAAAGATTTAAACACTGCCAAAAGATCAAATATGGTTTTAATATACCCAAAGTCTCTACCATGCATAAAATAATTAAGTCAGACCTAAAACATGCTTCGAAACCCTGCACCTTTAATCAAAGCACACAAGTCAGGAGGAAACAATAGGAAGACAAAACAATATTTTAGTGTCATCCCTAAACAACAAAACTCAAGCAGGATAATCTTAGACCAGTCTTTATTGCTGCTACCTTGTATAACAAAGTTACATTGTGTTTACCCCTTCAAGAACAAATAAAAATGACTAATTCTCTATACCTTTTGTTTCTTTGAATGACATTTTAGTTTGTGGTTGTGCAGTTGTTTATCAGTGGTTATATGTTTACACTGATGAGGGCTGTTTCCTTTTCTGTGGGGTTTTATCAGTCATTATAGGTTTCAATTAAAACTGAGGAGCCCAAGTACAGTGCAGCACACTTGCACAGTGGAAACGTTAGGAGAAATAAAAGCATTTCTCCTTTTAATGCCTGCTTCAAAGTGGAGTTAATTTTTGGCATAAAACCCTGTCTCCTATTGCTAGTAGATAGAGTTTTGCATCAAAAACCATGGGTGGTTACACAGGAACACCCAGGTGCTACCCATAGAACGTCCCCTTGATGCAGAGTACCACAAAGCAGCACTTCTGTGTGTGATGCAGAAGGCAGCACACATGGAAAGAAGAACCAACAAGCAGAAAAGAAAATATTTCTCCTTGTTAAGCCTCTGTTAACCATTTTAGTGCATCTCTTGGTTTACAAGTCTTTGTAAATCTGGGTGTACAACAAAATCCATGGGTAGATGCACTGAAACTCCAACGCTTCACCGATGCACAGTAAAGGGAAGCAGCGCTATGCACTGAAACACCAGCACTCCAACGCTTAACTGATGCACAGTAAAGGGAAGCAGCGCTATGCACTGAAACACCAGCACTCCAACGCTTCACCGATGCACAGTAAAGGGAAGCAGCGCTATGCACTGAAACACCAGCACTCCAACGCTTCACCGATGCACAGTAAAGGGAAGCAGCGCTATGCACTGAAACACCAGCACTCCAACGCTTCACCGATGCACAGTAAAGGGAAGCAGCGCTATGCACTGAAACACCAGCACTCCAACGCTTAACCGATGCACAGTAAAGGGAAGCAGCGCTATGCACTGAAACACCAGCACTCCAACGCTTCACCGATGCACAGTAAAGGGAAGCAGCGCTATGCACTGAAACACCAGCACTCCAACGCTTCACCGATGCACAGTAAAGGGAAGCAGCGCTATGCACTGAAACACCAGCACTCCAACGCTTCACCGATGCACAGTAAAGGGAAGCAGCGCTATGCACTGAAACACCAGCACTCCAACGCTTCACCGATGCACAGTAAAGGGAAGCAGCGCTATGCACTGCTTTGTGTTACTTTGTATTTAGTAAGCCACACAGAGCCACTCAAATCTACTTTACGTGGCTTAGTAAATGCCAAAATGAATACTGTGTCTGGTTTGCACCACAAAAGCGACCCAACCCTCACGCAAAACTTAGGAAGTCTAGGTCAGAAAATGTTTCAAGCACAATCACATCCTGTTTATTATTTTTACAATATGAAATGTACCACTCGGTCTGTGTCAGAATAAATGACTTGTCTACTTCCCTGTTTTATTCAAATTCTGATGTTTACTTTTTCTCACTAGAAACACATAACCACGAGTACCAGAGAGCAGCGTAAAAGAAGCAAGGCTTGATAACCTACTCCTGCTCGAGTGTTCGGCCAGTATCTGCATTTAGAGCATTTATATACCTTGTTTCCATGGAAACCCACTGGCAATCACATCTGTCACTTTATTGTAACAGAATTGCACTTTCTAAGCGCAACCTCCTTCCTTGGTCCATTAAAAATGTTTGTGAATTCATTGATTCTTTTCAATTAAAACTTTTGTACTTTTTTTTTACAAATATATTTATTGAATTTTAAGTTCGCAAAGTTATTAACCTTTGAGGGGTACCCCTTTGCATTTTAAACCACTAGTAATACGAAGTGATGTCACACTCGCCAGTTCCTGTGAGAATCAGTTGTACATTAGTCCTCCATGTCATCCCCACGGTCTCGCCACTGGTCCCACCCAGAGAGCTCCTGGTATTACTTTCTTACCAGTCTCCGGCCTAGGGTGGCCATTCCTCCTGGATTCTCAGCAGCTGGTCCAGCAAGTTACACTACATTTAGCTCATCTCCCATTTTCACAGGGGTGGACTGAACACAGAGAGTGAGGCAAGGGCCTAACAACACCGCAGCGCCTAGCAGAAATAAATGTACTTACCACAGGTGAGACTGTGTGGAAGGGTGAAAACTAAGCCTGTGACCTGGACCTTCTTTCCATCCCCTGACCCACCATACCAGCCTTACCGTCCTCGAACTAGTTCAAGATGTGGTCACCCTACCCACGCTCCTGCGCCAACAAGCGAAAACTCCCCCCATTTCAAACATCAGTTTCCAACAAGCAAGGGTGAAAAGTAAGCCTGTGTGAGAGGTCACCCCCCAACCCACCATACTGCCCCTCGGTCCCAGTTTGAGGCCTGGGACTCCTCCAGTCTCGAAGGTGTGGGATGACATCTTCATTGCAGAATACGCTCTGTGGGACAGATTTACTCAATTCTGATGTATACATCTACCTGTGGATTCCTCACCTTTTGAATATCTCCTATGTGCCAGCTTGGAAGCAAACAATTTCATTAGCTCTTCATTTACGGCTCCGCACGCGGCACCCAAAGACATCACTGGAGCCATAAAGAGCCCCTGTCGGCGTGCTGACGTCCGTTCACTTCTTCCACGCCTTTCACGTCTAACAATTTTTCTTTACTGTTAAGGAATTGTCAGATTTGTTACGTTTTCGCATCAAAAGTGTAAATTTTCGTGAGAATGTCGCCGCCTTAAAAATGGTTTCTAAGCACTGCAAAGACTGCGAGGGTCCGAGGTATGTTATTGATCCTCATCACCTCTATCTTTGGTGTTTAGGTTAGGATAATGATGTCGACATTTGTTCCAGTTGTCATAGGATGAATCTGAAGGCCCGGAAAGAAACAAGCACGAAGTTGTTCACGGCCAGGGCAAGAGAGGAGAGAAGTCGTCATCACAAATCACGTCCGAGACCGGAGTCTCCATCTCCTCATTCATCGAAGTCGCCAAAGTAGAACCAACACCATGGGTCTCGACATCGCTCTTCCAAGGACAAGTTGCTGAGGCCGTTCTCTCCGCATCCAAACTTGGAGGATGATTGACAGCAGGTCATACCAACTCCATCTCCGGCGCCACTACCGGCATCGCCTTCGGTCCCAGAGCTGCTTCCGACTTCTCCTCTGGCTACAGACACATCACCACCTTTGGATCTGGTCAGTCATCCTCAGCAGGAGCAGGAGTACCCAGTCTCTCCGACTCCGGGTACGGATCACAGTCACTTCTTGAACGCCATGCAGAACATATTTAATGGGGCGATGACTCCATCCGATGCACCTGCGGGCCTCATGGGTTCTCTTGCTTATTCCCTGGAGGGCTTCTCAACACCTTACCAGCAGGTGCTCTTTATGCGATGGCCAAAGATACCCTGGATGACTCCGGCACCAATGGAGGTTCCTAGAAAAAGACCACCTTCTCCTTTGGTCCTCCTCCTGTAGAAGTGTCACCGATGCCACAAATGACACCTCCGGAGCCGGCTACCTCCATATCGATGTCACAAGCTTTGACTCTGGTTCCTCTTCTGACTTCCCCGGCATGGCTGCCGATGTCACCAATGTCAGTACCAACGTCATTGACGCCACAGCATAGACCGAGAAGGGAGGCCCAACGACTCGTAGAGGAAGGTCAATATTTCTTTGGGGAGCAAGACTCTCCAGAAGAGGAAGAAGGGGAAATTGTGGAAGAACCATTAATGGGCATGAACTTTGAAGGGTTAAGGGAGGCGAGTGGTCTGGATACATCCTCAGAATGGAAATTGTTGTCCCCAAAGGGTATTCTGCCTCCGGAAGTCACTTCATTTCATTATGTCATCAAAGAAAGCTGCGGAAATGTTAGATCTGCCACTCCCTTCCTCAGGGCTAAAATCAAATATTCTACCTGAGGTACTCCATTTTGCTTCACAGTGTTCTGAGCCTCTACTCCCCATCAATGAGGCTGTAACAGAGCCAATGTTAGACATTTGGCAGAAACTAATGACAGCTTCAGCTGTTTCAAAGCCAATAGCCGGAAGATATAAACCATCTCTCATCCTTCTCCAGAGAGTCTTGTTGTTCTGATGGATACATCTGCCTGTGCATTCCTCACCTTATGAATATCCCCTGCGCCAGCATTCCGCGGAAACTTTTTTCCCTAGCTCTCCACGCCAACGAGGTCGTCATAATACCACGGCTCTGCTCGCGACTCCGCGTGACGTCACTGGAGCCATAAGAGAGCCTCGTCGGCGTGATGACGTCAGTTCCCTTTTTTCCGCGCCGTCGACGCGTAACGGTTTTCTAGGACTCTCCGTATTTTGTACGAGTTACCTTGTTGTCCCTTCATCTTTACTGTTGCAGTTGCGATGTCGTCTTCGAGGCAGTCTGGGTTTAAGCCATGTAGGGAGTGTGGGGGTCACATGTCCATTACTGACCCCCATGAAGATTGCTTATGGTGTTTGTCTTTGGATCACGACGTGGAAGACTGTTCCAGTTGTAGAAAGATGAACCCTAAAGCTCTTAAAGAACGGGAAGCCAAGCTTTTTATGGCAAAGGCAAAGAAGGAAGGAAGAGGACGTAAGAGATCGAAGACGTCGACTTCACATTCGTCGAAGTCGAGAAAGCACAAGAAGAAGAGGAGGCATGGTTCTCGGCGCCGTTCGTCGAAGGGTAAGGCGTCGAGGTCACCTTCGCCGGCTCCTCGATGTCGTCAGAAAGACTTTGTGTCCCCTTCGCCTTCTCCTCGTGTGACTCCGGAGAGATCTCCTTCTCCAAAAGGCACTCCGGCGCACTCTCCGGCGCCGAGAAGTTCACCGGATTCGGAGGGCTTGCCTGTTCAGGAAGATCCTTCACCTGCCCACGAGATTGAACCTGTGGCTCCGCCAGTGGATCCGGCTGTTCCGGCGTCAGATGTTCCACGACCGGATGCTGACTCGACTCCATATCCACAGTTTCCAACTCCAGGTTCGGACCCAACGCATTTTTTAAATGCAATGTATGGAGTATTTGCTAAGGCAGCCTTCCCCTCCGGAGCACCTTCTGGTCCCGTGGGTCCGCTGGCCTTCAACTTGGGCATGCCTCAGCACTATGCCCAGGCACCCTTCGTGCCTTTCTTGCCGCCGGCGCCGTCATGGCAGTTTCTGGCACCGAGAATTTCGACGCCGTATATGGAGTCCACGGCGCCATCTGGTGGGCCTTCTCCTCTGCCTCGTATGGCGCCGATTCCACCTTCAGATTCTCGTTCGACACCAGCTCTGGGGCTGTCGAAGCCGCGTGTGGCGCCGCCGACGCCGCAACCAAGGGTTCGTTCAAGGAGAGCGGCACAAAGACTGTTGGAGGAGGAACAGTATCTGAGAGAGGAGGTGGAAGAGGGTGAGATAGATGAGTCTGTGGATGAATTCGAAGGAATTCAAGAGGCAAGTGGACTGGACACCTCCCCTGAGTGGGATCTTTCTTCGTCAAGGGCTTCTCCACCACAGGAGGTAGCTCCTTATCATACTGTCATAAGAAAGGCTGCGGAGCTTTTAGACTTACAATTACCTACTGCTGAGTATAAGCCTAATTTGCTCACTGAAGTTTTGCATTCACCTTCTTCAATAGTGGAGCCCTTGTTGCCCCTTAATGATGCTTTAACTGAGCCCATCATGGATGTGTGGCATAAACCTCTCTCTTCTCCTGCTGTGTCTAGATCTGTAATTTCTAAAGACAGTGGTCCCTAGACAGTTACAAATTTAAAGCAGAAAATAAACATATACTAAATAGACTATATGTTCTTTGTCCAGCCGGACAGACTTTTAATATTTAAATAAGTGCATAGAAGGAGATTCATGTACAAATACAAGTGGGACACAACCTGCGTCCAACTCACAACCATAGACACACAACATAAATTGGGGAGGGTTTTCAGGCAAGGGGAATGCGTCTGCATATCATAGAATTAACAGACTTCAATCGCATGAGAATACCATTGCACAATATAATTCACAATTTTTAAATGCATATGGTATACACGGTGTCGACGACGTTTCGATCCCTAGGGGGATTACATGGGATCATCTTCAGGACATAAAAGATTTGCATGCCTGTGTACTAGCAATTCTAGACATTAAATTCATGTCAGAATTATCACGAAGGATTGCGGCACACGTTGCGGTAGCTATCCGTGAATCCGAGTTAGGCGACCTGAATAGGTATCCAGCGAGTTAAGATTGCTCCAAGAGGCCGGGACCGCGGGAATGACGAGAACGATGGAATTATTCAACATGGTGGGTAGGCATGACCGTCACGGAGGGGTTCGGGAGTTAATCAGGTTTGGCGATCCACGTGGCGGGTTACATTGACCGTCACGGAGGACCGAGTTATCCTCGGGTCCAGTCCATACAGCGCGGTACCGTCTGGTGAATCATCGAGCACTGATTCACCAGACAGTACCGCGCTGTATGGACTGGACCCGTGACGGTCATCCCTACCCGCCACGTTGAATAATTCCATCGTTCTCGTCATTCCTGCGGTCCCGGCCTCTTGGAGCAATCTTAACTCGCTGGATACCTATTCAGGTCGCCTAACTCGGATTCACGGATTGCTACCGCAACGTGTGCCGCAATCCTTCGTGATAATTCTGACATGAATTTAATGTCTAGAATTGCTCGTACACAGGCATGCAAATCTTTTATGTCCTGAAGATGATCCCATGTAATCCCCCTAGGGATCGAAACGTCGTCGACACCCTGTATACCATATGCATTTAAAAATTGTGAATTATATTGTGCAATGGTATTCTCATGCGATTGAAGTCTGTTAATTCTATGATATGCAGACGCATTCCCCTTGCCTGAAAACCCTCCCCAATTTATGTTGTGTGTCTATGGTTGTGAGTTGGACGCAGGTTGTGTCCCACTTGTATTTGTACATGAATCTCCTTCTATGCACTTATTTAAATATTAAAAGTCTGTCCGGCTGGACAAAGAACATATAGTCTATTTAGTATATGTTTATTTTCTGCTTTAAATTTGTAACTGTCTAGGGACCACTGTCTTTAGAAATTGCTTACACACCGAAGGTCCCTTACGTACTGCCTTTTCGGTTCCCTTGTTGTTAAAAATAGTGTCTAGATCTGTGGCACGGAGATATAGAGCGGCTCCAGGGAACCCTCTTTTTCTTTCTTCTCATCCGTCTCCAGAAAGTTTGGTGGTACAGGCGTCCTGCTCTAAACAGTCTTCAGGCGCTTTTCCTCAGGCTCCTGCCGACAGGGACTCTAAGAAGCTAGAGCAGTCGGCTAAAAAGGTCTTTTCTTCATCTAGCATGGCACTTAAATCTACCAATGCTACCTGTTTGTTGGGCCGTTATATACATGCTTTGATGGATTTGGCGAAGGAATTAGCACCCAAGTTGCCTGATGAAGAGCGGGGAAATTTTATGGAGGTTCTGACAGATGCTCAGGCTGCTGCTCGGCAGGTTATTCAATCTGGCCTGGATACGGCTGATTCGGTGGCCAGAGTTATGGGTTCCTCCATAGTTGCCAGGAGACAAGCTTGGCTTAGGTCCTCTGGATTTTCTCCGGATGTTCAGGCTACTCTTCTGGATTTGCCCTTTGATGGTTCAAGGCTTTTCGGGGAGAAGGCTGATTCTGCTCTTCAAAGGTTTAAAGATAGCAGAGCCACGGCGAAGTCCTTGGGATTGCAAACCCCGTCAAGGGGGTTTGGTTATAAAAAGTATCGTGGTTTTGGAAGGTCTTCCTTTCGTGGCTTGCGACAACCTCAGCAGCAGCAAAATCCGCTCTACAAGTCTTATAGAGGAAGAACCAGGGGTCGCCAACGTGGTTCTGCCCGCAATCTCTCCTCCTCCTCTTCTGCCTCCCCTGCTCCCCCTGGTAACGCAGGAAAGCAGCCCTAGATCCCCCATCCTGGATCATGTGGGTCCTGTAGGGGGTCGGTTGTCTCACTTTCTACAGGGTTGGAAATTGGTCACGTCAGACCTTTGGGTTTTAAACCTTGTAGAGAATGGGTACGCCCTTCCCTTTCGGGAATTTCCTCCTCCTTGCCAAGGTTTTTGTTCGGAGGACCATTTGCTCCTTCTACAGAAGGAGGTCCTTGCTTTACTTCAAAAAGGTGCGATAGAGGTGGTCCCGGAGCAGGAAAGGGGTCATTGATGCTACTCCCGGTATTTCCTGATCCCGAAGAAGGATGGCAGATTGCGTCGATTCTGGACCTCAGGGTCTTGAATTTTTACCTGAAGCAAGAGAAATTCAAGATGCTAACCCTTGCTCAGGTTCTTCTCGCGCTGCAGCAGGAAGACTGGATGGTGTCGATCGATTTACAGGATGCGTATTTTCACATCCCCATCCTGAAGTCGCACAGGAAGTATCTCCGTTTCACGGTAGGGTCGCAGCACTATCAGTTTGCGGTCCTCCCATTTGGTCTTACTACTGCACCTCGAGTCTTCACAAAGGTGATGGCAGTGGTGGCAGCTCATCTCAGGAGGTCGGGGATCCCAGTTTTCCCATACCTGGACGACTGGCTGCTCAAAGCGAAGTCGCCAGAGATGGTGCTACATCATCTGCAGGAAACAACTCGGCTGTTGTTCAACTTGGGTTTTTCAATAAATGTGCCCAAATCTCACCTGGTGCCCTCTCAGCGCAACCTGTTCATAGGGGCAGTACTGGATACTACTGTGTGTCGAGCTTTTCCTCCTCCACAAAGAATTCTCGACATTCAGGAGATGATTCCCTTGTTTCACAGTGGAGCGGTTGTTCCGGTCCTGAAGGTCCTTCGCCTGCTCGGTCTGTTCCCTTCCTGCATACTGTTGGTCAGTCATGCACGCTGGCACATGAGGGCACTCCAGTGGTGCCTCCGCAGGCAGTGGTTTCAACACAACTGAGATCTCAGGGAGTCAGTCAGAATCTCCAGAGACGTTGCAGCGGAGCTGACTTGGTGGAGTGTGCAGGGCAACCTGTCTCAAGGAAAGCCCTTTCAACCACCTCCACCGGTGGCCACAGTGATCACGGATGCCTCCACTCTAGGGTGGGGTGCTCATCTGGGGGATCTGGAGGTCAACGGTCTTTGGTCTCCAGAGGAAAGGTTGCTTCACATCAACCTTCTGGAATTGCGGGCGATACGTTTGGCACTAAAGGCTTTCCTTCCTTCCCTTCGCGGTCAGTCAGTTCAGGTCCTGACGGACAACACTACCGCGATGTGGTACATCAACAAGCAGGGAGGTGTAGGGTCGTTTCTTCTCTGTCGAGAGGCTCTGCGACTCTGGTCCTGGGCTCAGGGCCATCAGATTTGTGTGTTTGCAAATCATCTAGCCGGAGTGCTGAATGTTCGTGCGGACAGTCTCAGTCGGCATTACTCGGCCGATCACGAGTGGCGGCTTCATCCGGAGGTGGTCCATCACATCTTCGAGATGTGGGGGCCCCTCAGTTGGACCTATTTGCCACTCACGAGAACGCGCACTGCCCGTTGTTCTGCAGTCTCCAGTATCCGATGCAGGGAGCATTGGGGGACGCGTTTCAGATGAATTGGAGTTCACGGCTACTTTACGCGTTTCCTCCCATACCCTTGATTCCTCGGGTTCTGAGGAAAATTCGCCAAGACCGGGCCCAAGTAATTTTGATCGCTCCGGATTGGCCAAGAAGGGTGTGGTACACAGATCTACTTCACCTCTCATCGCACCCTCCGCTCCGTCTCCCTCTCAGGGCAGATCTCCTCTCGCAGTCGCAGGGGCAGGTTCTACACCCCCACTTCCAGAGCCTGCACCTTCATGCCTGGAGATTGAACGGGGCAACCTGAGTTCCTTCTCTCTCCCGCCGGATGTGGTGGATGTTATTTTATCGTCCAGGCGACACTCCACTAAGTCTATTTACTCCTATAGATGGTCTAGGTTTGTTAAATGGTGTGGAGAGAGATCCATTGATCCTTTAAAGGCCCACTTGTCAGATGTTCTTCAGTTTGCACTTTTTCTGGCTCAGCAGGGTTGTGCTGTGGCCACTGTTAAGGGCTATTTGTCGGCTTTATCGGCATTTCCATGTTTGCCGGATCAGCCGTCTTTATTTAAGTCTCCCATTGTTTTGAGATTTATTAAGGGCTTTACCAATAGGTTCCCACCTACTCCCTTTGTTATGCCTCAATGGGATTTAAATCTTGTTTTGACTTTCTTGATGGGTTGTCCGTTTGAACCCTTACATAGTTGTCCTTTGAGACTTCTGTCTTTTAAAACGGTCTTTCTTGTGACCATTACCTCAGCAAGGAGGGTGAGCGAGCTTCAGGCTCTTAGTTCGAAACCTCCATTTTTGACCATACATGCTGAAAGGATGGTCCTCAGGACCAGGGCTGCTTTTCTGCTAAGGTGGTTACTCCCTTCCATCTAGGGCAGTCCATTACTCTTCCTGTGTTCTATCCTCCCCCTCACCCTTCCAAGGAGGAGGAGAGACTTCACCGCCTGGATCCTAAAAGAGCGGTGAGCTTTTATTTGGACAGTACTAAAGACTTGCGGTTGGACGATCAGCTCTTTGTGGGCTACGTTGGACGCATGAAGGGCAAGGCTGTGCACAAGCGCACTCTATCCAGATGGATGATCTTGTGCATCAAGATCTGCTACGCCCTGGCTGGTAAGGAGCCGCCTGAAGGTATTAGGGCTCATTCTACTAGAGCCTAGTCATCAACTTCTGCTCTGGCTAGAGGTGTTCCTGTAGTGGACATTTGTAAGGCAGCGACTTGGGCCTCCCTCCACACTTTCGCAAAGCATTATTGCTTGGACTCTGAAATGAGGAGGGAGGGCCACTTTGCGCGCTCTGTCCTGCAGGACTTTTTGGTATAGAAGGATGGACACCCTCCTCCGGGAGTGGGACTGCTGTGGGATTCTATTCATAAGGTGAGTAATCCACAGGCAGATGTATCTATCAGAAGAACAAGTTACTTACCTTCGGTAACGCTTTTTCTGGTGGATACAGTATCTGCCTGTGGATTCCTCACTGACCCACCCTCCTCCGGGAGTGGGACTGCTGTGGGATTCTATTCAAAAGGTGAGGAATCCACAGGCAGATGTATCCATCAGAAGAACAAGTTACTTACCTTCAGTAACGCTTTTTCTGGTGGATACAGTATCTGCCTGTGGATTCCTCACTGACCCACCCTCCTCCGGGAGTGGGACTGCTGTGGGATTCTATTCAAAAGGTGAGGAATCCACAGGCAGATGTATCCATCAGAAGAACAAGTTACTTACCTTCGGTAACGCTTTTTCTGGTGGATACAGTATCTGCCTGTGGATTCCTCACTGACCCACCCTCCTCCCCGATGTCCACCCTTGTATACCCTAAAGGTTATTTTGTTTGACATGTGTTTTACATTGTATCTTCTATCTATCTGGTACATTTATGGGAAATGCTTATATTCTTTGGCTTTCCTTTTGATTTTACACTATGTGTATTTGTTTGAATATTGTGTACTGTGTATACTTGGAATCTGTTGTCGGTCCACCTGTTCGCCTCGGAGGCACGGAAAAAATGGGTGGAATATGACGTCATCACGCCGACGAGGCTCTCTTATGGCTCCAGTGACGTCACGCGGAGTCGCGAGCGGAGCCGTGGTATTATGATGACCTCGTCGGCGTGGAGAGCTAGGGAAAAGTTTCTGCGGAATGCTGGCGCAGGGGATATTCATAAGGTGAGGAATCCACAGGCAGATACTGTATCCACCAGAAAAAGCGTTACCGAAGGTAAGTAACTTGTTCTTTAGGCTCATGCTCGTTTATGTTGCCCCCTGGATCACTCCCCTCCTCGCCTGCTGATAGGAAATCCAAGAAAATGGAGCAGTCAACGAAAAAAGTTTTCTCTTTTGGGAGTATGGCTCTTAAGTCTCAGTGGCAGCTGGTGAACTTTGAAAGTGGTGGGGCAAAAATATATCACTGTATATTATCAAAGGAGTGTGCGAAGGGAGCAAGCCTGACTCCCGGTGGGAATTGGCAGGGAGTTCTAACATTGAAAACATTTTTTTTTTTTTTAAATAGTGTGATATTGATTTAACTGTCATCTACTAAATTCTTCTAAGTAATTATTTTATAGCACCACTCACCTAAGTGTAGGGTGTCGGAGTGCTTCCATCACACAGAGAGGCACAATAAATCATACAAGTGTGTAAATCAATGTACAGGAAATGTTACACAAGACATTGAGTCTTACAGGGTGTAGGAATCTCATATCATCCAAACGTTTAGACGTTCTATGTTAAGAGTGAATGGCTGGGAGGACCATATAGTTAGAATATAAAACGTAATGCGGTTGATTGTAATGGTCAGTACTAACAAGACTTTATCACTTCCCAAAGGAACTCTACTTTGCAATCTTAGAATAACAACAGATTGAGAAAAAATAAGGATGTGAACCCATGGCTTACAGTTTGCATGCAGCACCTTCACCCCAGTAAATAGATCACTGTGCAATATTAGAATATTTCAACTTAACAACTGGAAGGAACAAAATGGCCACAGTGTCAGAAGCAGTAGCCCACTTACCTAGCTAAATATTCTGTGATCTGCATGTTACACGGCGTGCCTTGCAGCAGGCACATTAATCCTCTATACTACTTTATGAGTCAAAACTGTGAATGGGAAAAACAAAGAACTCTCCCAGAGCTGTGTTAATCACTAGAGTCATCATGTCCAGCATAATCTCCTCAAAATTGCTTGGCGGACACAGACCTCTGCATCAGGTGTCTTAACCCTGTAAAATAGTTTGCAGTTCAGCCTCTTTGTGACCAGTTAGGTAATCTAAATCAGATTTACTGTCAAATATGTGCTTGATGCCAATTTCATTGCAGCAGATTTATTTTGAAATACATTTGTAAATTGGCTGTCAGACTCTGGTTTACAAGCTCTGCCCTCATGACTTGAACCCCCTTTCCTTTGCCACACATTAGAGTATTTTGTTTTCCAAACTCAGCACTTCCACTCCCTGATAATTAAAGCAAACAAAGACAGACCAATGAGTACAGAATATCTAAATAAAACGTGTACAGAAGCGCGATTGTCATGTAAGATGTAAACGTATTGGAAATGTTTATAAATGAAGGATTCCTTTCCATAGTTCACTTACCTGCTTGTTTCTGCGCGTCTTGAATGGCTCCATTCGGTCTTTTTATTACAGCGCCAGGAACGTGCTGATCACAGCCGTCTCAGGAATCAGGTTAGAGCTGAGCTTTACCCCTCTTTTCACCCCTGCTCCATCCTGACTCCTGATAGGGCCTGGGGCGGTTTTGTCCCCCCACCCCCCGCGCATGCATCGATTCTTAGACAAGCTGCGCTGCAAAGAGCGTGCACAGCAAGTCTATGCGTTGCGAATGTGTGAAGAGGGCTGAAATGAAAAGCGCAAAACATGGACCTGAAGCGCCCCCTGCCCTGTGTTGCTCCTCTGTGCACTTCCGTTGACACCTGCACAGAAATGAAAGCAAAACGAACTGACAAATCTGTCAGTTCGTCCGTTTGCATTTCTGGAGGCTGGAAATGCACGGAGTAGCTTTTCTCTCCTCCTGCGTGCTGGTGATGGGAGGTCGCCGCCCTTGGGCCCCTATGGACCAGCCGCCACTGAGGTCTGAATGCAACCTGTCTGCTGGGTAGATACACTCATACCCTTCTGGATTCTGCAACGGCTGCTGTTCCAAAATTGCCTGAGGATATACAGGGGTATTTTTCAGAACTTTTGACTGATGGTCAAGGTGCAGCCCGTCAGGTTATACAGTTGGGACTAGATACGGCTGATTCTGTGGCAAGGGGGATGGGCACTTCAATTTCTTCAAGAAGACATGCATGGTTGAGGGGTTCTGGATTTTCACAGAATGTGCAGAATGCCTTATAGATTTGCCCTTTGATGGCTCTCACCTGTTTGGAACTAAAGCAGATTCTCCCTTACAATGTTTAAAGATAGCAAGCCCACAGCTCGTTCTTTGGGACTTCAGGCGCAGCTCAAGGACTACAGGCAGTTTGTTTGAGGATTTTCCAGGGGCTTTTCTTTTCAAGGATGTCAACAGTATGGCCAACATCAGAGGCAGCAATAGGATTCGTCCAACCCCCTCTACAGGAGCTACAGTGGGCGTGGGAGGGGTAGACAGCGGGCCATTCCCCTTCCCACATATTCCACCTCGTCCACTTCCTCCCCTGCTAGCAATGCAGGAAAGCAGTTCTAGTTCTCCCATCTTGGAGGATGCTTTGCCGGTGGGAGGATGGGTGTCTCAGTTTCTGTATCTGTGGAGGTTGATAACATCAAAACTTTGGGTGTGCAGTATTGTAGAAACGGGGTATGCCCTGCCCTTTCAGGAGTTTTCCCCTCCCATTCCGCTGCATCCAAATTCACTTTCCACAGACCATTTTCGGCTCCTCCAAGAGGAGGTCCAATCCTCACTTCAAAAGGGCACAGTTTTATCCAGAGTAGGAATGGGGGAAGGGAGACTACTCACGTTATTACCCGATTCCCAAGAAGGATGGTCGTTTACATCTGATCCCAGACCTCAGGATTTTGAACTGGTTTCTCAAACAAGAAATGTTCAAGATGCTGACCTTAGCTCAGGGGATTCTAACGCTGGAGAAGGAAGCCTGGATGGTGTCAATCGACTTGCAGGATGCTTACTTCCACATCCCTATTCTGAAGTTGTACAGGAAGTATCTTCGCTTCACAGTGGGATCCCAACACTATCAGTTTTCAGTCATCCTGTTTAGCCTCACTTCTGCTCCTCGTGTCTTCACGAAGGTGATTGCAGTTGTGATTCCATCTCAGAAACTCGGGGAATACCAGTATTCCCTAACTTGGATGATTGGCTCCTCAAAGCCAAATCACCAGAGTTGGTGTTGCATCACTTGCAGGTAACAACTCGACTGTTGGTTGATCTGTGCTTTTCATCAAGAAGTCCAAATCTCACCTGGAACCTTCTCAGCACATCTTGTTTAGAGGGGCAGCAATAGACACAACTGTAAACCGAGCCTTCCTTACGCCTCAGAGGATTCACAACATTCAGGCTATGATTCCGATGTTTCAGGATGGAGCGATTATTCCAGTCCTGAATATCTCATGTTTTCTACATCTGCCAGCCTCTGCATACTGTTGGTCACCCATGAAATCAATCAACCAGTAGATTTGTAGAGCGCTACTTGTGACCTGTGAGGGTATCCAGGCGCTGGCAGGGTTCAATTGTTTAGCTGAATAGCCAGGTGTTCAGGGAATTTTGGCACCCTGGAAGAGATAGGAAGGTCTATAGATGAAAGGGTAGTTCGTTCCATGTCTTTGCTGCTAGGTAGAAGGAGCGACCGCCGCATCTGTTACGTTGGATGCGGGGCTGAGGGTTAGAGAAAGGGATGAGGAGAGGTGGTGTCTGGCGGGCTGATGGAAGTTCAGGCCGTGGTTCAAGTAGGTGGGTCCAAAGTTTGGTAGAGACTTATATGCATGGGCCAGTAGCTTGAACTGGCATATTTTCTGTACAGGGAACCAGTGGAGTTCCCTGAGGTAGGGGGTGATGTGGGTTTGTCTAGGGAGATACACGGCTAGTCTGGCTGCTGCGTTCTGTAAGGTCTGTAGTCACCCGAGGAGGTGAGCTGCGTAGAGAGCGTTGCCGTAGTCCAGTCAGCTGGAGTGGAGGGTCTGAGTGATGGTGTGCCTTAAGCTGTGAGGTAGCCATTTGAATATCTTACGAAGCATGCAGAGGATGAAGATGTAGGAGGAGGAGACTGAGTTGACCTGAGTCGGCATGATTAGCTTGTTGTCCAGAATGATGTCTAGGTTCTTAGCTTAGTCAGTGGGTGTAGGACTAATCCACAAGGATGTGTCCCATGGGGAGCTTTTGTTTCCGAAAATCAATACCTCTGTCTTGTCTGTGTTGATCTTTAGGCAGTTGTCCTTCATCCAGTTGGCAGCATCTGTCATGCAGTTGTGGAAGTTGGTGTCTTCGAAGAGGGAGAGGATGAGTTGTGTGTCGTCGGTGTAGGCTATGATGTTGAGTCCCGTGGGTTTAGGCAATGCTGGCCAGAGGTGTCATATAAGTGTTGAAGAGGGTGGGACTGAGTGAGGATCCTTGGGGTACTCCACAGAGGATTTCCTTGGGTTCGGAGATGAAGGGGAGGCAGACTTTTTGCGTTCTTCCGGTGAGTAAAGAGACAATCCATCTGACAGCGGCTCTTTGGATGCCATGTTGTGCAGCCTTGTGATAAGTGTGTGGTGGGAGACCGTACCGAAGGCTGCCAAGAGGTCTAGAAGGATCCGAGCCACAGTCTCTCCTCGGTCGAGTAGGGCTCCGATATTGTTATTAGCCGCGATGAGGGCTATCTTGGTGCTGTGGTTGATGTGGAATCCGTAAATAAAGGAGTCGAATAGGAGGTTCCCTACCAGATGTGAGGAGAGTTGTAGGTTGATGGCTTTTTCTAATATTTTGGCTGGGAACGAGGGCAGGGAGATCATTGGAATTTGTTGAATTTGCTGGGGTCTGCCGATGGTTTCTTTAGTAGGGCGTTGACTTCTGCATGTTTCCAGTCCTCCGTGGCAATTGAGGTGTTGAACAAGGTGATGAGTATGTGGCTGATTCTGGCTTCGCCTAGGTTGAAGATGTGGTGAGGGCATGGGTAGGTTGGGGCCCCGAGTGGACCCAGTTCATGATGGAGGCAGTATCCTGTATGATGAGCTGGCTCCATTTGGTTAGTAGGATGTCTGTGATGGTAGCAGGGTCGTTGTGTTGCTTGAAGAAGTCAGTGGCATTAGGCTGAGGTTTGAAGTTTCTGTAGATGTTGGCGATCTTGTCGTGGAAGACGTTTGCAAGGTTGTTGCAGAGTTCCTGTGAGGGAGTAATGTTGTTTGTTGCATCTGGCACATGAGGGCCCTCCAGTAGTGCTTCAGCAGGCAGTGGTTTCAACACAACGGAGATCTACAAGCCCGTATCAAGATCTCCAGAGGCACTGCAGTGGATCTTCAATGGTAGAGTGAGACTGGCAATCTCTCTCAAGAGAAGCCGTTTCACCTCCCTCCTCCGGTGTCCAAAAATATAACAGATGCCTCTACCTTAGTCTGGGGAGCTCAACTGGAGGATCGGGGGATCAGAGGTCTTAGGTCTCCAGAGGTACAGTTGTTTCATATCAATCTGTTGGAATTTCGGGCGATATATCTGGCTCTCAAGGCCTTCCTCCCTTCCCTTCTCGTTCAGTCAGCCCAAGTCTTGACGGACAACACTACCACCATGTGGTACATCAACAAACAAGGAGGAGTGGTGTTGTCTCTTCTCTGCAGAGAAGCTCTGCGTCTCTGGTCCGGTGATCAGGATGACCACGTTTGCGGAGTACTTAACGTACATGAGGACAGTCTTAGTCGAAGTAATTCTGCCAATCACGAGTGGCATCTCCATCCAAAAGTGGTAAGATCCATCTTCCAGGTATGGGCGACTCCTCAAATCAACCTATTTGCCACTTGAGAGAACGCTCACTGTCTATCTATCGTTCTGAAGCCTCCAGTATCAGATGCAGGGAGCATTGGGAGACGTGTTTCAATTGACATGGAGTTCACAGCTGCTTTATGCAATCCCTCCCATACCTTTACTACCTAGGGTGCTGAGGAAGATTTGCCTCAACCGGGCCCAAGTAATCTTATTTTGCACCGGACTGGCCAAGAAGGGTGTGGTATGTAAACCTCTTTGTGCCTTCCGCTCCATTTCCTTCCTGGGGGCAGACCTCCTCTTGCAGTCGCAGGAGCAGGTTCTACACCCCAACCTCCAGAGCCTCCACCTACATGCCTGGAAATTGAATGGGGCAACCTGAGTTCCTTTCCGCTCCCTCCAGATGTGGTGGATGTTATTTTATCGTCCAGAAGACACGCCACCAAATCTCTTGATGTTGGCAGATTGTCTACATTTGTTAAATGATCTGGTGATAACTCCCTAGATCCTTTAAAGGCTCATTTGTCTGCTGTTTTACATCTGATGGAGACATCTAGCCACAGATTCCTTAACTTTGAAGTTCCCAGGCGTCAGGCTGGATGAAGCTTTTGCATGAGCAGTACCCCTTGTGTGCGCCGTCGGGTGGCTCCATTCGGCTATGCGTGACTCTGTTTTCTTCCCGCGCCAGTTAAGCGCCGATCCGGGAAGAGCTACCCCTCTGTCGCTTTTTGACAGGCTTTTTCGACTTTTTGTTGACTTTAAATATTTTTTCTTTGTGTGTCGAGGGATGTCTTCGAGGAAGACAGGTTTTACACCGTGTGGCGCTTGTCACCGCACCATGTCGGTTACCAATCCCCATCTCGTCTGCCTTTGGTGTCTCGAGCGCGACCATGACTTGTAGTCGTGCTTGGACTGTCGGGCCATGGCTCTGAAAGCCTTGCGGAAGCGGGCTTTAAAGCTCCTTGCGGCCCGACAGTTGACACCGGCCAGCCAAACTCCGCGGAGATCCCGGTCCCCGTCGAAGAAGAGGAGGTCGCGAAACCTCTCCCAGAGCCGCTAGTCCTCTTCCTCCCACTCGAGGTCCTCGGGACACTCTGGTAAGAGGCACAAGAAGAAGAAGTCTAAGAGGACTTTATCTTCACCTCGGCTGTTGTCTGTTGATGAGAGAGGTAAGGAGCACCGACGCTCTAGGCATGGTTCTGCGGAGCCAGTGTCCGGGTCGACTTCGTGCCTTCCTCCCTTTCCGGGAGCCGGAGCGACCCCCGCTCAAATTAAAGAGTTTTACAAGGCTGCGTATTTGAGCGGGCTGACCCTTCTGGTTAGCCTTCGTGGGACCACATTGGATTTGACACTGGTCGTGCCTATGCAAGCTTCCCAGGTGTCAGACCCGAAGTCGGTGCCTTTGGGGCTGCTGGCGCCCACCGACGGTTCCAGTTTCATCCGCATCCCCGACAACACTGAATCGGAGCGGCGTCACTCAACGCCGATTTCGGTGCCGGTAGAGCCCAGGGGTTCTATGTTGTCACCTGTTCATTTTCATGATATTTCAGGCACGGGATAGGACTGGGAGGGGTCTATGGATTATTTAGAACACCAGGATGTATCTGCAGAGCAGAAGGACTGGTATGAGGAACCTGAGGAAGCCAGTGGACTGGATACATCCCCAGATAATCGCATGTTCTCTCATCCCAACTGTGGCTACAGAGGAGGGGGGGCTTTCTATGCCATGGTTTTAAGGAGAAAGCAAAAGACACACAATTGATGGACGGAATGCAGAACAAATCAAAACATTCACCCCCAGTCAAGAGATCTGGGTTAAATCCATCATTCTTTTTCTCACCATGCCACCCCAGTTTAGACCTGGCCATATGCAAATCAGTTTTGACCCTGTGCCTCATGGGAACAGTCCAGCCCGAACTGCCAAGCCAGGTCCTCCCTGGACCAGAACCAAGCATCCTAGAACCGGTTTCGGGGTTTCACCCCTCATCAGCCAGGATAGCTTTATTCCAGTGGCACAGTGAGCACGGGACCCACGTCTGGGCATACCCGGCGCACTTAGGGTGAGAAAGCAAAAGACACACAATTGATGGACGGAATGCAGAACAAATCAAAACATTCACCCCCAGTCAAGAGATCTGGGTTAAATCCATCATTCTTTTGCTCACCATGCCACCCCAGTTTAGACCTGGCCATATGCAAATCGACGAAGACACCATGAAAATCATGAACACCATCCACTCCGGCTCTCCTTCCGACCCCTGCCCCCACCACATCTTCAACAAAGCAAGCTCCATCATCGCACCTCAACTCCGAAAGATCATTAACAGCTCCTTCAAGACAGCCACCTTTCCGGAGAGCTGGAAACACGCCGAGATCAACGCCCTTCTCAAGAAACCTAAGGCGGACCCAAAGGACCTCAAGAACTTTCGACCCATCTCCCTGCTCCTGTTCCCGGCAAAAGTCATTGAGAAGACCGCCAACAGACAACTAACCCACTTCCTGGAGGAGAACAACATCCTGGACTCCTCCCAATCCGGCTTCCGCAGCAATCACAGCACCGAAACCGCCCTCATCGCTGCCACCGACGACATCAGGACCCTACTGGACAGCGGCGAAACCGCGGCCCTCATCCTCCTGGACCTCTCGGCCGCCTTCGACACCGTCTGCCACCACACCCTACGCACACGCCTCCACGACGCAGGGATCCGCGACAAAACCCTGAACTGGATCATCTCCTTCCTCACCGGCAGAACCCAGAGAGTCCGTCTCCCCCCATTCAGATCCGAAGCCACCACGATCACCTGCGGCGTACCCCAAGGATCATCCCTCAGCCCGACCCTTTTCAACATCTACATGGCACCGCTCGCCAACATCGTCCGAGCGCACCACCTCAACATCATCTCGTACGCCGACGACACCCAGCTGATCCTCTCCCTCACCAAGGACCTGGCCACCGCCAAATCCAACCTCCATGAGGGAATGAAGGCCGTCGCAGAGTGGATGAAGACCAGCCGTCTGAAACTGAACTCTGACAAGACGGAGGTCCTCATCCTCGGCTCCACCCCCTCCGCATGGGACGACTCCTGGTGGCCGGCCACGTTGGGAGCTCCTCCGACACCCACCAACCATGCACGCAACCTGGGTTTCATCCTGGACTCAACGCTCTCCATGACCCAGCAAGTCAACGCTGTCTCCTCCTCCTGCTTCAATACCCTCCGCATGCTCCGCAAGATCTACAGATGGATCCCCACCGAAACCAGAAGGACGGTCACCCAAGCCCTCGTCAGCAGCAGGCTGGACTACGGCAACGCCCTCTACGCGGGAACCACGACCAAACTCCAGAAACGACTCCAACGCATACAAAACGCCTCCGCACGCCTCATCCTCGGAACCCCTCGCCACAGCCACATCACCGCCCACCTGAGATACCTGCACTGGCTCCCGGTCAACAAGAGGATCACCTTCAAGCTCCTCACCCACGCCCACAAAGCACTCCACAACGCCGGACCAGCATACCTCAACGAACGACACCTTCTACACCCCGAACCGCCAGCTCCGCTCCGCTGACCTCGCCCTCGCCACCATCCCACGCATCCACCGAACGACCACCGGCGGCAGATCATTCTCCCACCTCGCCGCCAAGACTTGGAACACCCTCCCCATCCACCTGCGACAAACCCAGGACCTGCTGACCTTCAGGAGACTTCTTAAGACCTGGCTGTTCGATCAGTAGCTGCTTCATCCCTCCCCCCTAGCGCCTTGAGGCCCTCACGGGTGAGTAGCGCGCTCTATAAATGTGTTGATTGATTGATTGATTATGCCCAGACGTGGGTCCCTTGCTCACTGTGCCACTGGATTCAAGCTAGCCTGGCTGAAGAAGGGTGACATACCCTGAAACCGGTCCCAGGATACTTGTTTCCGGTCCAGGGAGGACTTGGCCTGGCAGTTCGGTCTGGACTGTTCCCATGGGGCACAGGGTCAAGACTCATTTGCATATGGCTGGGTCCAAACTGGGGTGGCGTAGTGGGCAAAAGAACGATGGATTTAACCCAGATCTTTTGACTGGGGGAGAATGTTTGCATTGTCAGCATTCCGTCCATCATTTGTTTGCTGTAACACTTTTCGCCCTAAGTGGGATGGGTATGCCCAGACGTGGGTCCCTTACTCGCTGTGCCACTGGATTCAAGCTAGCCTGGCTGAAGAAGGGTGACATACTCTGAAACCAGTCCCAGGATGCTTGTTTCCGGTCCAGGTAGGACTTGGCCTGGCAGTTCGGTCTGGACTGTTCCCATGGGGCACAGGGTCAAGACTGATTTGCATATGGCTGGGTCCAAACTGGGGTGGCGTAGTGGGCAAAAGAACGATGGATTTAACCCAGATCTTTTGACTGGAGGAGAATGTTTGCATTGTCAGCATTCCGTCCATCATTTGTTTGCTGTAACACTTTTCGCCCTAAGTGGGATGGGTATGCCCAGACGTGGGTCCCTTGCTCGCTGTGCCACTGGATTCAAGCTAGCCTGGCTGAAGAAGGGTGACATACCCTGAAACCGGTCCCAGGATGCTTGTTTCCGGTCCAGGGAGGACTTGGCCTGGCAGTTCGGTCTCGACTGTTCCCATGGGGCACAGGGTCAAGACTGATTTGCATATGGCTGGGTCCAAACTGGGGTGGCGTAGTGAGCAAAAGAACGATGGATTTAACCCAGATCTTTTGACTGGGGGAGAATGTTTGCATTCTGACTGACTGATTGAAAAGTATTTATAAAGCGCACTAATGCCGAGGCGTCTTGGCGCTGAGTGATATGTAATGCCCCAGGCCAACACATTCAGGGTTGTGAAAAGAGCCAAGTTTTAACTTTCTTCCTGAAGACCGATCTATTAGGCAAACACCTCAGGTGTGTGGGCAGAAAGTTCCAGAGTTTGGATGCCAGGAAAGAGAAGCGTTTACCTCCACACCTTACTCTCTTTATCCTGGGGGGTTGTAGGAGATCAAGTGATGCTGATCTTAACGCTCGTGTGGGAACGTATCGAGAAAACAAAGTTTGCACATCCTTGGATCCTCCACCAAACAGGGCTTTATGTACCATGCACAGGGACTTAAAGTCAACCCGTCGTCGTACTGGAAGCCAGTGAAGTTGTTTTATACCGGTTGATGTAGGATGGTGTTTGGGTAGATTAAGCAATACTCTTGCTGCCGCATTCTGAATTGACTGCAATTTAGAGAATTGCGCAGCATTTGCTCCTAAATAGAGAGCGTTGCAATAATCAATTCTAGATAGAATCGTAGCCCCTACCACTGTTTTCCTCAGGGAGAGCGGAATAAAAGGAAGAATCTTCCTCAAACCTTTCAGCATAAAGAAACAGGCTGATGAGACTTGGTTAATCTGGGGAGCCCAGGAAAGGTCGTTATCTACCATAAGGCCTAGATTCCTGACTTTTTTAACAGGGGCCAGACATGTACCAGCTACATGTGGCCACCATAGTTGATTCCATACCGAGATTTTCTGACCAAACTCAATCACCTCGGTTTTATCTACATTAAGCTTTAAAAAATTAACATTCATCCGAGGCATCAGAGCCGAGATGCAGTTGCTGAACTGGATTGCCGTAGCATCCACGGGCTGTGTTACCGACACTATAAGCTGCGTGTCATCAGCATAAGACACCAGCCTAAAGCCGTAGCTTTTAATTAGTCTGGCCAGAGGAGCTACATATATATTAAAAAGAGTAGGAGATAGGCTCGAGCCCTGTGGGACTCCCCCGGGGAGTGTGAATTCCTTGGACTGATATCCATCCCAGAATATCACTTGTTCCCTGGACGATAGGAAGGAGGAAAGGAGGGCAAGAGCTTTGCCTTTGATACCTATATCCTGTAGCCTTCGTATTAATACCTCGTGGTTCACGGTATCGAAGGCTGCTGTCAAATCAAGCAGGACCATTAGAGCCCCTCCTCCTCCGTCCATCACCTTACGTATCTCCTCCACTGCCATAATCAATGCCGTCTCAGTAGAGTGTGATGATCTGAAACCATGTTGAGTAGCATCCAGAATGTTGTTATTCTCTAGATACGATGTTAGTTCCACATTCATGGCTTTCTCAAGGATTTTAGCAGGTAGAGGTAGACACGAGATGGGACGATAGTTTTTCTCGTCCAGGGGATCCAACTTAGGTTTTTTGAGTAGAGGACGAATGCAGGCTTTTTTCCAAATGGTTGGAAATACTCCTGATGAAATGCTTTGGTTAAGTATAGGGGATAGTGGGATGCTTATCTCCTCGGAAACCAGATGTAGTATATGAGGGGGACAAGGATCTAAAGGAGAGCCCGACTTGGTTTTTATCAGCAGGTCAGCCACTGTCTCGACTCCCAACAGTGGGAAGTGCGATAAATCACAGTGGGAGGACGTGACCTACAGCTGGGCTGAGACATCACTCGCTGTAACCTTATCTGCATTTAGGAGATGATTGTAAACAGTTTGGACCTTATTTTGAAAGTGACCAGCCATCTTGTCTACAAACTTCTGGTCAGGAGTAAAGGTAACATCCCGTGGGCACTTTAATAGAGACGATACAGTTTGGAACAGTTCTTTTGGTGAATTTGTTGCTCCTTGAATCTTAGAAGTGTAGTAGGCCGTTTTGGCCTGTGTGATAGCACTTTTATATTCTTCTAACGCAGCACAGTAGTCTTTCCTATGAGTGCTGCAGTAGTGGAGTCTCCACATACGCTCTTTTTGCCTGCACTTAATTTTAGCTATTTTAAGGTCTGCCGAATACCAGGGGGACGATACCTTACACCGTCGAGAGTGCTTTATCACTTCCGGAGCGACGATATTGGCAGCTCTGTTAAGCCAGTTGTGAAACACTGAGGCCGCTTGATTGGAATCAGTAGGAATTAGAGGCCTTTCACTTAGTGCTGACTTTAAATCAGTCATGCTCACTGATTTCCAGGCCCGATGTTTAACGGTCGCAGATCTATTTCTACGACCACCTTTCAAATTTGCTTGAGTGATGTTAAAATGCACAGCAAAATGATCAGACCAGGGTAAAGGACGTACGGACTTAACTTGAATAGAAGAGTTATTGGTAAAAATACCGTCCAATGTATGTCCTGCTAAATGTGTAGGTTCACAGACAATTTGGTTAAGTCCGAAACTAGATAATTTATCTAGTAGATTAAAAGAGTCTGGATTATTATTAGCTTCCAAATGAAAATTAAAATCACCCAGTATGGTGTAAGAGACCGAGTCTAAGCATGATTCCAGAGAAGTCTGGAGGGAAGATACAAATGTTGATCTAGGGCCAGGTGGTCGATAAATCAGCAACCCAGAAAGTACTTCTAGGTTGTTAAGTTTTATAATAAAGGACATTGCTTCAGCGTCTAGATTCGATTCAGAATTAAACCTAACTATGTACTGAAGTCGATGAATAATCGCAATTCCACCACCCTTTGCCCCCATTCTGTCCGAGTTTGAAACGACATAACCGACTGGTACTGCCATGTGCCAGTCGGGATCACTGTGTTCGTTTGCCCATGTTTCGGTGAGAAATACAAGATCAGGATTTTCTACATGAATCATACACTCCAAATCAAGTTTGTGTTTCACCATTGACCTGGTGTTAAGTAAAATACACCTGGTAGGAGCAGAGTTCTTATTAGTGAGAGTACAAGTCTGAGTGCTAGCTAAATTGTTACCAAACAGTGGATTGGTGGCTTTAGACTTAATCTGTCCTACTTCTTCTCTGTTCATACACAGAGTATTGTTGTGAGTACTTGGGCCCCCCCAGCCACACGTGCTGCAGCCTAAAGATATAGGTGGGATTAAATCACACTGCAGGTTGTGAGACACACAGTTACCTGAATTGAGGTATAATAGTTGCGATCGTGAGTACTTGTACCTTGTGAAAGGGGCAGAGTTTCTGGCGCAGGTCGCATTCCGGGCGCTGACGGGCGCAGACGGGCTTGCCTTTGGCGCGCCCGCTGCGCGCGCCCGCTGCGCGGTCGTTGCATCCGGGTATTTATTGAAGTAGTGGCGACTAGGGAACTAACAACTAGTGCGCTAACTTTCCTGCGGGTCCGCTCTTACATACGGGCACCGCGTTAGCTTAAAAAAGGAGCGGTTACTTTTAAAATGCACACTCAGCATTCCGTCCATCATTTGTTTGCTGTAACACATGGTTTTAAGGAGGGCGGCTGAGGTCCTTGGACTAGAGTTGCCCTCTGTGCAGGTCAGAACTAATCTTCTGACTGAAGTGCTTCAGTCTCGGGCTTACACCTCCGAACCCTTATTGCCTTTTTACGAAGCACTAACTGATGTCCTTCTAGGCAAGTGGTTCAAGCCAAGCACAGGGGCTCCTGTGACTAGGACAGTTGCACGCCGCCATCACCTGGCTCCAGGCGACCCAAAGTTCCACAGCCAATACCCCACCCCTGAAAGCTTGGGGGTGCAGGCTTCTACTTCCCAGGGCTCATTTCCTGCCGCCCCCCCCAGACATGGAATCCAAGAAGTTGGAATCACTTGGGGAAAAAATATTTTCTTCCTCCAGCCTGGCATTGCGGTCGGTGAATACAGCATGCTTATTGGCCGTTTCTCCCATTCCCTTTAGGAGACAGTTGTGCAAGTGCTGTCACAGGTCCCGGAGGAGGCCCGGGCTGTGCTCTCTCAGGCAGGTAAGGACTGGAGAGATGCAGCAAAATTCAGCATGAGGTGTGGCCTTGACACAACTGATTCGCTGGGCAGAGCAATTTCATCGACGGTTGCCTTAAAGCGCCATGCCTGGCTTAGAACATCTGGTTTCACGGGCGATGTTCAGGCTAATTTGATGGACATGCCTTTTCACTGTTTCAGTCTGTTTGGTGAGAAGCCAGACTAGGCGTTGGAGTGGTTCAAGGATTTTACGGCCTCTCTACAACACCTCGTGGTCAGTCTATCTTTTGCCCCTTTTGTGCCAACAGAAGGGGGTTCCAGCCGTGTCAGCCCAATCCCAGCCACCGTCCTGCACAGACTTCCCAAGTTGTGCGAGGACGTGGACGCGGCTCATTGCATTCTAGGAATGGTAGTCAGAAGTCATCGGTCACCCAATCGACGGCAGCTGCAGCCTCCAAGCACTTCTAGTCTGACTCTGCAAGACCACATCACTCCAGTTGGCAGAAGAATCCATCATCATGTTCTTCCCCACTGGAGGTCCATAACATCGGACAAGTGGGTCTTGCAGATCATTCAGGAGGGCTATTCTCTGGCTTTCCTTTCTTTTCCTCCTCCTATTCTGCCACTTCAAGAACGACTGGCAGAGAATCATCTAACTTTACTCCAAGAGGAAGTTACAGCTCTCCTGGCCAAGGTGGCTATAGAGAGGGTACCGGTTTCAGAAGTAGGCAGTGGCTGTTACTCCCGCTACTTCCTGATTCTGAAGAAGAACAAAGGGTTACGGCCCATTTCACATCTTCGGACCGTCAGCCTCTTCCTCAAGAAAGAGAAGTTCAAGATGCTTACTTTAGCTCAGGCCTGGTCTGTCCTAGACCAAGAAGATTGGATGGTATCGTGGACCTGCAGGATGCGTATTTTCACATTCCCATCCTGCTGGGCCACAGGCGGTAATTGCGGTTCAAGGTAGGCCACAAGCACTTTCAGTTTACTGTGCTCCCATTTGGCCTTACCAGTGCCCCTCGGGTGTTCACCTAGGTGATAACAGTGGTTGCAGCTCATCTGCACAGGTTAGGGATTTCAGTCTTCACCTACCTCGACAACTGGCTGTTGAAGGCATCCTCACCCCAGGCTGTCGTATCTCACCTTCAGAATACGGCGACCCTTCTGAATTCACTGGGGTTCCCTAGAAACGTGCCAAACACACCTGACTCCTTCTCAGACGCTCCCTTTCAGCGGACCTGTTCTAGACACAGTGCAGTTTCGGGCATAATCTCCCGAGCAGCGAGTCCAGGATATTCAGGTTATGATACTGATGTGTCAGCCTCGATCCTTCATTTCGGTGAGACTGACTCTGAGACTGCTGGGCCTCATGGCCTCCTGCATCCTGTTAGTAAAGCATGCCAGGTGGCGCATGTGGGCTCTGCAGTGAGACCTGAAGTTCCAGTGGGCGCAGCATCAGGGAAATCTTACAGACATGGTCCAGATCTCGGAATGTACTGAGAGAGATCTGCAGTGGTGGTTGACGGACCACGAATGGGTCAGAGGCAGACCCCTCTCCCTTCCCCAACCAGATCTTACAGTCTTGACAGATGCGTCACTTCTGGGGGAGGTAGAGATCAGGAGACATTGGTCTATGGTGGAGTCGGGGCTCCACATCAGTTTATTGGAGCTTTGAGCGATTCGGTTGGCAATGAAAGTGTTTCTTCCCTCTGTCTTGGGGAAGTTGGTGCAGGTGTTCATGGACAACACCCTCACCATGTGGTACTGCACCAAGAAGGGCGGGGTGAGGTTGTGGACCCTTTGTCAAGAGGCCCTGCGTCTCTGGACATGGCTGGAACAGCAGGGTGTAACCCTGGTTGTTCAACACGTGTTAGGTTCTCTGAACGTGAGGTCAGACGAACTCAGCCGTCGATGCCTAGCGGATCACGAATGGCGTCTCCAATTGGAGGTGGCATAAGGTCTCTTTCAGCAGTGGGGAGAACCTTGGTTAGATCTGTTCACCTCTGAAGAGAACGTGCAATGTCAGCAGTTTTGCGTGCTGTAATTTCCAAGGCGGCTACTACTCGGCGACGTTTTTCCTCTCGAGTGGAGCACAGGCCTCCTGAACGCCTTTCTGCCCATACCACTTCTGCCCGAGTCCTCAAGAAAATCAAGAACAATCAGGCCCAAATCATTCTTGTGGCTCGGGGCTGGGCAAGAAGAGTCTGGTATCCAGAGCTTCTGAAAATGAGTGTTGATCTTCCGATCAGGCTGCCCCTTCAGGAACATCTTCTGTGCAGCAGCAGGGGAGGGATCTCCACCTGAACCTCTCAACTCTCCGCCTCCATGCGTGGAGATTGAGCGGCAGCAGTAGATGGCTTCTGACCTTCCTCCAGAAGTATGCAACGTTATTTTGGCGGCCGGACGGCCCTCCACTAAGACGGTATACGCCTGTCATTGGCCAAAGTTTGTATCATATTGTACCCTCTGTCTGCATCTTTCCACTATTCTTCTTTTCATTCTTACCCTTGCCCAGCAGGACTCTCTCCTTTGGGTACTCTTAAGGGTTATCTTTCTGCTCTATCCGCTTTTTTGTGGCTGCCTGACCAACCTTCTCGGTTTAAATCTCTAATTGTAAATAGGTTCTTGAAAGGGCTGGCTAAATGTGTTTCCACCCACGCCCTTTGTTATGCCGCAGTGGGACCATAATTTGGTCCTCACTTTTCTTATGTGTGCTCCCTTCGAACCTTTACACAACTGTCCCGTCCGGCTGCTTACCATCAAGACAGCCTTTCTGGTGGCAATAACATCTGCCCGGAGGGTGAGTGAGTTACAGGCGTGATCATGTAAGATCCCCTACATGATGACTTTTGTAGATAAAGTGGTGCTTCATTTCTTCCAAAAGTGGGTCACTCTATCAAGCTGCCCACCTTTTTTGCTCCCCCACATCCCTATAAGGAAGAGGAGCGTCTCCAACATCTGGACCCAAAAAGAGCGCTGTCGTTCTACCTTGACCGCACAAAAGAGTTCCGGGTGGACGACCAACTCTTCGTGGGGTACGTGTAAGCTAAGAAAGGTCTGGCAGTTCAGAAAAGAACCATTTCTCGCGGGGTCGTACTCTGCATAAAGATCTGCTACGGTCTGGCTAGCAGGCCGCTCCGTGAGGGATTAAGGGCCCCTTGCACCAGGGGTAAGGCTGCAACCAACCGCGTTGGCTTGGGGTGTCCCAGTCCTGGACATCTGCCAGGCTGCAACGTGGGCATCTCTGCACACGTTTGCCAAGCACTACAGCCTGGACAATCAGGTCCGCAGGGATGGGCATTTTGCTCCTTCGGTCCTGCAGGACTTTTTAGTGTGAGAAATTTGTCAGCAGCCCACCGCCAGGATGGTATGGCTTGGGTATCTATTCAAAGGTAAGGAATCTGTGGCTAGATGTCTCAGATAAACAAGTTACTTACCTTCAGAAACATAATATCTGGTAGAGACTCTATCTAGCTGCAAATTTCTTAGAAACCAACCCATGCCTCCCTGCTCTGCTGACGTATTTGTTAGGGCTAAGGTTACTCTTCCTTTTTCAGGGCCCTAGTTTTGGCACACAATCACGTCAGTCACATCATGGCTCTGTGCTTCTGCCGTGCAAAAGTGAACAGTACTGATGTCCGCACGCCTGGGTGGCGCCTATATAGGTGACCCTGATGTCATAACCGACGCCAACAACGCCGACATCACGCGCAAGGGGTAACGCTCAAGCAAAAGTTTCCAGATCCAGCCTGAAGCCTAGGAAATTCAAAGGTAAGGAGTCTGCAGCTAGATATTGTCTCTACCCGATAATGCATTACCGAAAGTAAGTAACTTGTTCATTTTGCCCTCTCTTTAGCCCAGCAGGGCTGCACATTTGCCGCGGTTAAGGGTTACTTGTCAACCCTTTTGACTTTTATCTGTTTACCGGATCAACCTTCCCTGTTTAAATCTCCTAAAGTTTTGAGATTCATTAAGGGACTTACAAATACCATGTACTCCCAATCCTTTTATTATGCCCCAGTGGAATCTTAATTTGGTTTTAACGTATCTAATTTGTTCTCTGTTTGAACCCATTCATAGTTGTCCTTTGAGGCTTTTAACACTTGAGATGACGCATGGGGGCTATTCAAAAGGTTAGGAATCCGCAGGTAGATACTGTCTCCAACAGAAAAAACGTTACCTAAGGTAAGTAACTTGTTGATTTGGTGCAACACAATGCAGCGGACAACTTGCTGCGCTGCGTCAAATGGAGAGAGCTGGAACGCACCATATCTACTAAGATACGGCACATTGCTGCTGTCCCTCTGCACGGGTGCATCATGGGGCCTGGGGGTCTGCATTAAAGCCAGCATTGGTTTTGAGACCTCAGAGGCTTTTTCCTCCTTCTGTGTGTGCTGCAGAATACAGCACACATAAAAAGATGAAAAAACAATGAGAAATAAACATTTCTCCTCATTAAGCCTCCCCTGGTTTACTAGTGTTAGTAAATCTGGGAAAACATCAAAACCCATGGGTAGATGAGTGGAAACACCCACGCTCCACCCTTGGAACACCTTTCCAGGGCAGAGTAACGCAAGTCAGTGACTTGTGTTACTTCACATTTACTACGCCACACAGAGCCATGCAAGGTGGCTCCGTGTGGGATAGGAAATCTCACGTAAAGGCTTGCGTTGCCCTTGATAAATCTGGTCCTGTGTATCTCTATGGTTAAGCCTCAGTTTTTTTGGCGGGGGGGGGACATGATCCCTGTCCTCGACCCAAACCTCGAAAACTTGTCCATCGTCACCTCCAGCTCCTTCTCTTCTCTGTATTTTTTTGGACCTTCCATTTCTCACCGTAATCTCTTATTGACAAAGTGCTTCAGGTACAATTATGGTTTCCAATGGCAACCGGTACTCGTCTATAAGTAAGCAAAGGATCCGTGTGTAGTTTGAGGTGTTCTCTTGTTTTCCTGTGTGGCTCTCAGCAATCTGCAGTCCAGTCTGACCTTGATCTTCATGCGTTTAGGAGGAGATTTACTAACATCTGACCCAGAGCAACGCAGCAGGATAACTTACTGCGCTGCGCCAAATGTAGAGAGCAGGAGTTGCCATATCTAATAGGTTTGGCACATTCCTGCCCTCTCTCTGTGCTGGCGCACTAGTGGCTGCCGAGTGCCAACGCAGGCATCATGGAGGCAGGGTTGTTTTTGTGTAGGAAGGGACACTCTCCTGCACAATAACAATCCTCTATCGCTTGTTCCTCTTTCTATGTGTGCTGTAGAATGCAGCACATGTAGAAAGAGGAACAAACTAGGAGAAATAAGCATATTGAGGAGACGTAGCATTTTGACGCATTCCCAGGTTAACTATGGTTAGTAAATCTGTGAATGCAGCAAACTCCACGGGTGCATGCGTGGGAACATCCACACTTCACACCACGAAACGGCTTCCCAGCACAGAGTACCACAATGCGGCGACTTGCGTTCCTCCAGATTTACTATGCCACTCAGTCAGGCAGGGAGGCTCAGCGTGGCATAGTAAATCTCACTCGAGGGCTTGCGTCGCCTTGTGTGATGCAATGGAAGCCCTTAGTAAACCTGGCATTAATGATCTCTACATCGGAGGATAGTTACAGCAGTTTAAGATGCTGTCTAATGTCGCCTTCCAACTTACCCTCGTCTTCAGCCTCAAGCCAGACTCATTGAGCCCGTCCAGCACAGGTCTCTGTAGCATCTCCTAGAGTGAAGGGGATCTGAGTGACTCTTCTCTCAATCAATCAATCATGGTTTTGTAGAGCGCACTACTCACCCGTGAGGGTCTCAAGGTGCTGAAGGAGGGGGGTGTGAGCAGCACCGTTGGGGTCATTCGAAGAGCCAGGTCTTGAGGTCCTTTCTGAATTGGTGTAGTGTTGGGCTTCGTTGGAGGTGAAGGGAGTTCGTTCCAGGTCTTGGCTGCGAGGTAGGAGAAGGATCTTCCACCTGCTCTGGTCCTGTAGAAACAAGCGACGGTGACTCAGGCGAGGTCGGCTGAGCGGAGGTTTCTCTTGGGGGCGTGGAAGGAGATTCGGTCGTTGAGGTATTGGGGTCCGGTGTTGTGGAGAGTTTTGTAGGTATGTGTGAGCAGTTTGAAGGTTACCCTTCTTTCGACGGGGAGCCAGTGGAGGTCGCGGAGGTGTTGGGTGATGTGGTCATGTCGTGGGATGTCGAGGATAAGTCTGGCTGCGGCGTTCTGGACGGTCTTGAGTTTGCGGAGGAGTTTTTTGTTGATTCCGGCGTAGACAACGTTTCCGTAGTCCAGTCTGCTGGTGATGAGTGCATGGGTGATGTTTTTCCTGGAGTCGGGGGGGATCCACTTGAACGTCTTGCGAAGTATGTAAAGGGTGTTGAAGCATGCAGAGGATATGGCGTTGATCAGGCGATTCATGGTGAGTGAAGAGTCGAGTATGATTCTGGGGTTGCATGCGTGGTCCGTGGGGGGGGTGGGTGGGTTTTCCAAAGGCGGGGGGCCACCAGGTGTTGTCCCCTATGGAGCCGAGGATGAGGACTTCTGTTTTCTCCGCGTTGAGCTTCAGGCAGCTGTTGCTCATATAAGTCGCGACGGCTTTCATCCCTTCTTGGAAATTGTGCCGCGTGATGTCGGGTACCTTGGTGAGGGAGAGGATGAGCTGGGTGTCATCGGCGCAGGAGATGATGTTGAGTCCATGGTTTCTGACGATGTGTGCGAGGGGGGCCATGTAGACGTTGAAGAGTGTGGGGCTGAGGGAGGATCCTTGGGGTACTCCGCATCTGATCTCTGTCGGTTCTGAAAGGAAGGGTGGGAGTCTTATTCTCTGTGTTCTGCCTGAGAGGAAAGATCGTATCCAGTCTAAGGCTATTCCTCGGATGTCGGCGTTGTGGAGCCTGGTGGCTAGTGTGTGGTGGTAGACGGTGTTGAAAGCTGCTGATAGGTCCAGGAGGATGAGGGCTGCTGTGTGGCCTTGGGCGAGGAGGGCGCGGATGTCGTCAGTGGCGGCGATGAGGCCAGTCTCGGTGCTGTGGTTGCTGCGGAATCCAAATTGGGAGGCTTCTAGGATGCTGGTGGTTTCTATGAAGTGTGCTAGCTGGGTGTTGATGGCCTTTTTGATGACTTTGGCGGTGAAAGGGAGCAGAGAGATGGGCCTGAAGTTCTTGAGATCCGTCGGGTCTGCGGAGTGCTTATTCAGGAGGGGTTGACTTCGGCGTGTTTCCAGTTGTCGGGGAATGTGGCGGCCTAAAGGGAGCAGTTGATAGTTTGGCGTAGCTCGGGTGCGATGGCAGTGGCGTTCCTGTGGAAGATGTGCGGCGGGCAGGGGTCAGTAGGTGCTCCGGAGTGAATGCTCTTCCTTGTCTTTAAGGTGTCTTCTGTGGTGAGAGGGCTCTAAAGGAGCCTTCCTCCTTATGCCCTTTTTCCTGGTGTACAAAAGTCAGAGTCCTTGTTGGAAGGGGGTTAGAATGTGAACTGTATGGCTCTGGAAAGCATGCTTCCCTACCCTATGTTGCACTGCAGGTTTTTCATTTTTAATAGTTTCCAAGTGAACACGAAAAAGAATGTCCCCCTCTTGAATGGACTGAGCCCGTGACTGAGCTCAGTGAACCCCTCCTTCAGTAAGTAACTACTGTTCCCTCCCCAGGCTGTGACAGATAGGCCGTGGTGGCAGCGTTTAGTTCTCCTTCAGGGCAGAGACGCCTCCAGACCTCTGCTCTTCAAAGGCTCCACTTGTCTCACTCAACTGGACCTTCTCTCCATCCCTGTGGGACATGGACGGAGACATACTTCGCATATGTGAGGACCAGTGAGCGTGGAGCTTGTATGTGCACGCTGTAGGAAGCTGGCTCTGTATATACTATACCAAAATGAGATATAGTGTGCACAGAGTCCAGTGGAACACCAAAGGTAGGCAGAGGTAAAAGTAGATAGCACCTTACTCTCTATTTGTGGTAGTGTGGTCGAGCAGTAAGGCTTTATCAGACGGTAGTGTTAAGCATTTGTTGTACACACTCAGTCAGCAAATGATTTCACACACTCAAAGACTGAACTCAGACCAATTTGCTTTGTATAAAAATATTATTTAGTTATATTTATTTCTTAGAACCAAGCAAACCTGGCATAGGAGAGAGGGGAGAGGAGTTGGCCTAACGGCTAGGGTGGTCGACCTCGAATCTGAGGAACTGGGTTCGAGTCTTGGCAATGACGCTGAACATCCTGTGATTCTGGGCAAATCACTTAATCTCCCCGTGCCTAACAAAAAAAAAAATGAATGTGTCCTCATGTAACGCAACTGGGCTATGTAAAGCGCTCTGATACCCCATACCTTCGGGTCAAGTTCGCACTATATAAAACTTCGTAAAAAAAAAAAAAAAATAGGTAAGTGATTTATACTCCGCAGTGACAATACAGTTTGAATTGCAGTTGTGTATATACTTTGGTTTGGTTACAGTAGAATTACTGGAAATGCAATACCTTGAAATATTGTACATATACTTTGTAATGACTTTTCAATAGCAGATCATGTACATTACTTTGCAGATTACTTTTCTTACACAGTGTAGTATACCTGGATACTACACTGGGACATTTCCATTAAACAGGTTAGTAAATGAGTTTTGGTTATTTGTACACAGTTGCATAGATTTTTTATAGATTTTCCAACTCCACACTTAGAAACTTTGGCATAGAAAACAGTCAATGTTATCCTATGAGAGGAAATAGAGTTATCAGTTAACAGGTAAGTACTTTGTTATGGGAGTTGGTTTTCTGGGGTTAGACTCAGGGGTATCCCAGGATCGAGGATGCACTCTCAAAGAACCCTCAGCGGCACTAGGGCGGCCAGGTGCAGATTGCTGAGGCCCAATGTTATCCAATGGGAGATAGGGGGCCTCCGGTTGGTGGCTGCTCAAGAGCAGGCCATGAGGTTGTGGAAGCAAAGCTCCTGGACCTTAGCTCAGGGCAAATGGGGGTTCAAGTTGGCACAAAAGGTACACCCTCAGCGGCACTAGGGCGGCCGGGTGCAAGGTGCTGTTTTGGCGTCGGGTGCCCTGTTACTTTCAATGGGGATTCTCCGGTTTGCAAACACACTGCAGGCTCGGGGACAAAGGTCTTCTGGGAGCGACCACCACTTGGAGAGGTAAGTTGGGATGCTGGGGGTTGGCTAGACACCATCGGTTGGGCCACCCAAGGCCGTGGGGCGTCGGGTGCAGGGGTGTCTTTTAGGGTTGGATCTTCTTACCAGCTCCTGGTCGCGGTTGGGGGACCCTCCAGATTGAGGCTGCAGGCCTTGGCTGGAGGCTTGAGGCAGGTCAGGAATCACTGGATCTCGGGTCAGGATCGCCGGGGAGGCCTCCTCGTGGTGTTAGGGCCACTCGAACTTGGGCCGTGGGCGTCGGGTGCAGAGTGGTGCAGACTCGCAGATTTTGCCAGAGCTGGAGTCTGTGGGTGAACAAATCCGGTGTTCACGGGAGACAAAGTCTTTTCTTTGGAAGGCAGGGCAGGGCAGGTCCTCGGGGTTCTTGAGGTTGCTGGCTGCAGGACACACCGGAGTTTCGCTTCTGCAGGTTCGAGGTGGGGACAGGCCGGTAGGGCTGGGGCCAAGTCAGTGGGCGTCCTCCTCTTCTTAGCTTTGGCACGGCTGTTCGGTCCTTCTTCTTCTTTTGGTCGTGTCTTGTCTGAGGAGGCAAGGTTCGGGGGTGCCCCTAAATACTAGATTTAGGGGCGTAACAGGTAAGTAAAGGTTGGGACCAATGGGTCCCTTCCTTGGGGTGGGTACAGCCCCTATTATGCCACCTTCCAGTGGGAGGGGGGCATATGCCTCACTCTGGTTGGCTGGGTCCCCCCATCTGCAAGATGGCGGGGACTGAGAGTTGTGCTTCACCATTGCCTCCCCCACCTGAGGGGTGGGGTTGGCAAAGGTGGGCACACCGCTTCCTCACTTGGTTTCCCCGCTGATTCTCCCGCCCCAAAGTGGAGGTCAGAACCGGTGGGGGCCAGTTCCTGAAAGCAGCAAGTGGCCTGGGGTAGCTCACAAAGGCAGCAAGCCTTTAAAGCTTCCCCTTCGTGGACCATGCCCATCCTGGGGGAGGAGGCTTGGCACCTCGTCCTAGGATGTGCATTGTTTCAGGCCCCGGAGAGCAGCAGGCTCTCGACCCAGGGGTCCAGAAACATGTCTGGTGGTGGCAGCTGGTGAGCAGCCTGGACACTAGCGCTAGGTCGTTTTTCAGGGGGCATTTCTAAGATGCCCTCTGTGAGGCATTTTTCATTAAATCCCACACTGGCATCAGTGTGGGTTTAATGTGCTGAGAAGTTTGATACCAAACTTCTCAGTTTTCAGTGTAGCCATTATGGTGCTGTGGAGTTCGTAATGACAAACTCCCAGCACCATATACTCTTAATGGCAGTACTGCACTTACAATGTCTAAGAATTGGCTTAGACACTGTAGGGGTACAGGGCTCATGCACCTGTACCCTCACCACTGGTATATGGCACCCAGCTAGAGGGGTGGCTGATCTATGCCAGGGCAGTGGGTTGTAGGCATGGCACACAGGGATGTGTGCCATGCCGACTCTTCACTTTGTTCTGCACCAAAACGTCGCAGCCTCCAAAGGCAGTGTGTGAGTGTAAAGGTACAGGGCCTCTAAGGGTGGCACAATAAGTGCTGCAGCCTTTAGAGGCCTCCCTTGGTCACAGTGCCCTGGGTATCTTTGGTACCATTTACCAGGGGCTGACCTGTGGCCAGAGAGTGCCACTGGGTTTTGTCTTCAATGCAGTTTTAGGGAAAGAACATAGGCCCTGGGTACCTGATTGGCAGGTGCCCAGGGCACACTCAGTCAAAGTACATCAGCAGTTCAGCAAAACGTGGGGGCAACCATGCAGAAAGAGGGCACTTTCTCACACACGCTTGATGAACTGACCACAGGAACCCATCCTGGGATTTATTTGTGTGGATGACAACTCAAGCTGGAGGGATGAGGTGAGGCTGCCCAGGTCCTTGGCTGGACTTGAGATCAGACGCCTGGATATAGAGGTGTCACTGTCTCTGGGCTTCAGCAGCTGGTACGAGGGAAGCATATCCTCTCCTTTGATGTTTGAGAGAAGCTTGACCAAATGTAAGGATCAGAGTGATGTCACGGGTGATCTGTCTACCTCGGCCCTTTAGCAGCAATTTTCCATAGTGAGGAGGCGAAAAAGCTGCTTGAGTGTCCCAGCCAGATGACTCAATTTATCTCTGAAAGAACAGAGTATGTGGTCTGTACCTATTGTCTTCACTCTTCAGTTACCCTCTATGTTTCCCCTTGCTTAGTGTCTCCACGGCTTCTGATGCCTCCACTCTGGGCAGTTTGGACCCACCTGACTCATGAATGATGGCCACCGTGCAATGACCCTTCCTAGTGATGAGCAGGGCGCAGCTTTCGTTCAATCCTATGTTCTGCCCACAGGATGAAAATGCACATATATGGAATGAGGTGATCACAGACATGAAGAATGAGGTAGCCCATGCAATGCCACCACAGTGCCTACCACCCAATCCTCTAGCAAGCAGGCATTTGCAAATTCTACTGTATGTGGCCAATTATTCAGTATTTGTCTGCAAAATTGAGGGCCAGAGCTGCTCTCAAATGGTCTCCTAGGGCGAGGAGTCCTGGAAAGAAGCGACAATCTTTCTCTCCGTCTACGTCATGCCCACTTCCTTTTTGTAATCTAACAGGCACGGACTAGTTAAAAACACATTTTCTTTCTTTCATAGCCAATGTGTATAAGGGAGCGCAAGGTTTCCACAGTCCGAGCCTTGGCTGCCTCTGCCAGTAGAAACCCTTGACCTGGTGGCCCATCTACCTGTGGACTGCCAGGTCACAGTGATGTCACTCTAGCCTACTCAGGGCGGGGCGACCATCACTAAATCTGTCTGCCCGAAAAGAAAAGGATGAGATATATTCGCAGCTCATAATCCCAAGGTCACCAGTGATGAGATATATTGACATCTCTTCATCACAAGGTCACCAGCGAATCATTATTGATAAAAAGGGATCATTTAAACCGCAGAATGATGCCTTGAAGAGAAAAGGCAATGCCCTAGCCTTGGCACTAAGGAATGTAAAGAGGAAAGTGGCCGGCTCTAATCTAACTCCACTGCTCTGAGTAATTCAAGCAAAATTGATCCCTACAATATCCTTCGATAGCGAGCCGCTACATGGATAGGATGCATCAACGCTAGACGGGATTGTGTCCAGGGCCCATAGAATGATCTTTGGCCTACCTAAATACACCTCTCCAGCTCAGATAAGGTTGGAGTTTGGGTTTCAGAAACAATGCCTCACCAGGAGAGGTGCATATATTAACTGTTGGTACAAAATCAAGAACGCCAAACCAAATACACTAAACTCGCACTTATGGCTGGAACTGACAACCAGAAGCAGTTCACCCACCCAGGCCTACCTCAACTAATCCCTAACTCAACTTGCCCTACAAGATCTCTGGGCAACATCTGCAACCCACGCCAGCTTCAAAAAAGCAGTTAACAAACCTATCAAACTAATCCAGCAGTGGCGGGTAGAGCCCATGGTTGGCTTGTGCAGCAAAGCCATACCCCAACCCTACTTCCATATGGGCTTTTCTAACTTATTAAAAATGTTGCCACTGCAAATCCAAACCGGGTCATATCGGGGCAGGACTCAAGCCCCCAGCTTGCTCTGAGGCATCACGCCGCCAACGTCATCGCGCCAGGAGGTGCCTAAATGAGCTCGGGGCTCCCGCACCGCGGGAGCCCGTCATCGCCACCGCAAATCCATATTGGGTCAGGACTCAAGCCCCCAGCTTGCTCTGCGGCATCATGCCGCCAACGTCATCATGCCAGGAGGCGCCTAAAGGAGCTCGGGGCTCCTGCAGCGCGGGATGTGCACGTACGCGCCCGGGCCGTCTGCCCCCGTCATCGCCTGGAAGAGGCTGGGCTGGGCCACCCCCCCCCCGACATCTGCCCTAGGAGGATCGGCTCCCAGAAATCGGGTACACAAGGTTCGGCATTGACGCACTGCGTTATTTTCTGTCATTACAAGCAAAGGGGGACATTAAGTTACCAGGTTCGTGTTGGGCCCAAGCATTCGGGGTGGCACTATTGAGGGTTGTCTGCCTGCAATTGAGCATTGCTTGGATCCTGTGGCCTCTTTTTAATCTTTTGATACCTGCAACAATGGGGAAACGGGCTTGCACAGCAAAACAGCAAACTCTGCCCCAGCAGCATGCTCCCATAGTGCTTCCCACCTCAATTGATAAAATGCTACAGAGGGCCATTGGTGTGGTGGCAACAGAAATTGAACTTACTGAGAGGCGATTATCCTTAACACCCGACCTTTATTTTTCCGCGCCTGATATGGTCTCACCCCAAACCATTTCTGACCCAGAACCCGTCTCTTAAGCTTTACAGTCTAATGCCACTATAAAGGAGAAGGAATTACCAACAATTGGCCGACGCAAAGGGGTTATTGACTTTGGACCCGCCAAAAATGGGAAAACTAAACAACCTAGTAGAATGGGTCCAAGAAGAAAGAAGTGCAACGATGGGACGCCTGATACTGGAAGGTACCAGGATGACCTAGATATGAACTCGGGCGGTACAGATAACACCTCGGGCGGTACAGATAACACTCAAGTGTCTCTGGACCACCCATTGTGGGTAAAGAGCCTGGTGGTGGACCTTCAGGCACAAGTTAGATCTATGTTCCGCTCTCTATTAGTACGGGTCTACAAACTGGCAGAAACTTTTGAATCCTGGGTGGGTAGGTCAACGTCAGTACAAGGGAAAGGTATAGATGTTAGCTGCCAGGCGGATACAGACGCTCAAGTATTTGACCAAGCACCGACCAAGTATCCGTAACAAGGCCAGAACCCCCAAATGCCCAAAATTCAACTTCTACCCTCGTCCCTAATACGGCTAGTTGCGATCCCAGGAGTAGAGATTTGATACACCCCAGTATGGTAAACAAACAACATCATGCGAATCGGCCTGGGTCTAGGTACAGAGGGAGCGGGATCGTAGAAAGCCCTGTAATGGGGCCGGGGAAGAGTGTAGTGATCTACCTTCCATTAATCTACCCCCAGCCTCATCTCCCTGTGTTATTGTTTCAGCAGGCGTACCTGAGCTTAAACGAGGGCAGTGGGAAACGTATCATGGACTGAAGAACAAATGCATGTTTTGGCTAGCAAGGTAGAGGCAATTCTCTTACGGAAATGCTGGAGAGATCCTTATGACCCGTAGGGTAAGGTGGGTGGGAAATAGACCAAAAGATGTGCAAGGGGACTGTATAGTGATTAATAAAAAAAAAAAAAACATGATCGCTCAAAGCCTCTTAGGCCCAAACCACTATCGCCAGGATGAGGGAATCATGTCTCTACCACTAGGGTACTTCTACATCCCACACCAAGTACTAGATCCCAGCGCGCACACAAGTCCTGGACAGGGGCTGTGGAAGCAGAATCACCATATGCAAGACAGTGGTACCACCCCCAGGCCCCTTCTATATAACATACCCGCAGCAAATAGATTTGGGGTCCTGACTCACAGTAATGCAGTATCCTGAACAGACAGTTAATTTCAAGCAGGAAACCAGGGAGAGGGTTATTTCTAATAGGGAATCTTGTCCCATAAGCATTATGTCTGGACCAGGGGTAGGAGCCCTGATGGACCCCCATGTTATAATCTTTCCAGGTGGGGGCAGACAGGCAAGTGGTGATGGCCCTACCGTTTTGGGGCAGTCATCCTTTGAGACTCGCGTAAGCCCAAACACAGGACTAGCACAAACGGTGCCCCAGGCCATAGCCCCACTATCCCCTGTAGACTTCAACCCCCCAGAGTTTGTAGCTGATAGCACTGAGGTTATAACCAGAACCCTGGCAGCTGGATTAAGTGATCAACCTAGTGAAATCAGGCCTTCTAATGCTAAAATTAGGGTACATATGTCTGTTAATTTCAGAGACCCAACAAAGTTAAGGATTTTATCCTGGAATGTTGCGGGTCTTAGAAATAAGCTTGATAACCCTGACTGGGGGTTTTTGTGGATCAATATGACATCTGTATGTTCCAAGAAATCTGGGATAGGGAGGTGGCTCAGCGGTTGGGTTTTGCATCCTATAGTATAGCCGCAACCTTTAGGGGCAAGGGTAGGCCCTCAAGTGGTCTCTGCATATGGGTCGGGTCCCATCTGGGCTGTTAAGTTTTTTTCTAACGACGTCCAGTGCATTTTTCTGACATTCACATCTAAGGTCAGAATTGCTCTGGTAAACGTCTACTCCAGGCCTGTTAGTAACAGCCATGAATCATTGACCTTTGATCAACTAGCAGCCTCTTTATCTACCATCCCCAGTAACCATTGAATGTCATTGGTGGGGATTTTAATTGCCAGTTTGAGCCCCTGAGTGATTTTAATGGAGGAATCCCCAGTGAAGAACCACACTGGGCTGTTCCAACCAGGGCCTGGACACCGCCGGTGCTCCAGATTAAATCCCTTACCCTGAAGCACTCCTTAAGGGCATGTAACGGCCGAACTAAATCAGGTACGCCAGGGAAACACACTTTCAACCGCCCAGGACACACCTCCATTATAGATTACATCCTAATCGATATCAGGATCTGGCATCGGGTGGTTGACTTCGTTGTCTCCACCCGATATGATAGCGATCATAATGTCCTAATTGTGGAGCTAGAACTGCCGATCAGTGAAGTAGCTGCTGGTTCAAACATACTGCCAGATGATAGATTCGTTTTGACCAATGATAGAAGAAGGGTCCGGTGGACAGCTATCCAGCAATCATGTGTTAAGATGGCTTCTTTGTATGATGCAGTTATCCCTTGTCTAGTGGCAGCGGAACAGTCCCTCTCTGGCGATGGTGTTTTCACCTTCCTTGTGCAAATTGCAGAGACGCATAAACTGCTGACATCTACCCTAGCTGACATCTTTTTTCCATCATCACGCCCTAGTGGTTATAAAAAGAGTAAACATCCTTGGTACAAGGAAAGCTGCTGGAGGGCTAAGTTAGCCCTGAGTGAGGCAATTAAATCCAAAGATAGACCCCTAATCAGAGCAAAAAGGGTTCTATTTAGAGCTAGGATTACCAAAGCCAAAAAATCTTGGGAGTTGGACAAGTGGGAATTCTTAAAGCAGGCCCTATCTACTCATGATATGAAGGCTTTCTGGTGTATAGTGAACACAGGCAGTAGGGAAGGGAAGTCGGCTATTGAACCAAACATCGCTGCCGATAAATGGAAAGAACACTTTGAGGCCCTGTATCAGAGGTTGGGGGATGCAGGTAGTAACGTAACCAATGACATCGCGCGACTGCAAAACATCTGTACTGAGGCCCCGCAGATAACCCTTACAGAGATAACAAGTGCCTTAAACAAATTGCCCCTTCCAAAGCACCTGGTCTTGATAAGATCCCTGGGGACCTCTTTCGTTCTGAACCAACCATCTGGGCCCCTTATTTTTGGATCCTGTTTAATGCCCTATTACAGGGAATGGCTATTCCACCTACATGGGCGGGTGCAGGAAATTCTCCCAGTCTATAAGAAGGGTTCACCGCTCCTCCCCTCTAACTATAGGCCCATAAGTTTAATTGACGTAAGTCAGAAAATCTTTGCCAGGGTGTTGTTGACCCGTCTCCAAACTTGGATGGATGAATACAAAATATTAAGCCCATTACAAGCTGGTTTCAGGGAAAACACGTCCACCACTGACCAAATATTCAGGCTTCAACTCTTGTACTGGAAAATGGTGACAATAGAGGGTGGCCGTCTCGGTCTGATTTTCGTGGATTTAAAATCCGCGTTTGATCTAGTGCCAAGAGACAGACTGTGGGCCGTTTTACGTGATCGGGGGGAGCCTCTTTATCTTTGCCTTATGCTCAGGCGTTTGCACAGAGGCATCGATGCCCAAATTAGATTCGGCAAACGTGGGGAACTCACCTCACCTATTTCTATAGATAGAGGGGTATGGCAAGGGTGCGTGCTCGCACCCACCCTCTTCTGCCTGTTTATAAACGCACTCGTAGATGCACTGAATGTAGGGAAGGATAACAATGCACCCAAGTTAGCAAGCCGATGATACTCTGCTGCTCTCAAAATCACCAATGGGCATACAGAGGATTCGCGACAACGTCAAGGCCTTCTGTGATAGTAGGGGACTTGAGATTAATTGTTTGAAGACCAAATACATGGTCTTCAATCCAACCAGCACTACCCACCCCAATCCCAGCCTGCACGGCACTCCTCTGGAGAGGGTTTCTGTCTTTGAATACCTTGGGGTCACCCTAACTGAAAAAATGGACTGGGGGGCCCAAATTAATAAAACTAGCTTGAAGCTAGCACAGAGTACAGGAGGGTTAATCAAGCTATTCAGGAACTCTTCTTTTAAACCCATCGGACCAATAGTGGAAATTTATAAAATGCAAACTAGGTGCTCTGCTATGTATGGGGCCGAACTTTGGGGGCATAGCTCACTGAGAAACATCCCAAAGACCGAGAACTCATTTACCAGGCAGCTCTTTGGTCTTCCCTTAGCGCCCCTCTTATACCGCTGCGTTTTGATCTGGGGATAAGGCCTATTGCTGATGAAATTGCTCTTAGACCCCTACTTTATTGGTGTCGATTATGGGCAACCCCGGAATTGGTTGTTTACCGGGATGAGCTAAAGGAGGTTCTGACCCCGCATGGTGCCGGGAAATTATGGTGGTTAGCCGATGTTAGGGACACCTTCCAGAATATGGGCAGAGCGAGTCTAAGGCACTCCCCTGAGGAAGCCTGCGTCACAGTCTCCCGAAAGGAACTGGTACAGAGCTACAGGGAGGACATACTCGCCCGAATACAGGGGTGTTCGGTAACAGGTTCACTAACAGTCACGTTTATGAGGATAAAAGATCAGTATTGCCTAGAGCCTGCCCTGGATGAGATCCAACCCACGTTAGCGAGGAAATTATACGTTCAATTTAGGCATGGGGGGGGAGGCAAGATGGCGGACACGTCCGTGTCCGAGTGAGGCAGGCGAAGAGTGCTCTCCACCATCGATCCCCCCCCACTCCCTCGGCGGTTGCTGGAACTTATCGCAAGGAAGCTGCCGGCGAAAAACCATGATTTAAGTATCCAGGAATGCTGCTACTCCTGATACATTTGTTTCGACAAAATTGCCAGCGTGTGTGGCGTTTCGTTCCTCACCGTGTAGACTGGCGGAGCAGGATTGTTGCTGGTGTCCGATCTCGTGAGGAGAGAAGGGCGGCTGCGGCTGTTGCTGAGTATTCCTGGGGTCTGCTGGAAGATCCGGGCCGGAGTAAGATGGGTCCTAAGAACGCCAGCGGTAATCCGAAAGGTACAAGGACTCGTGCTGCAGCTGCCGTCACTGTGTCTGCCCCTGGACAGGAGGGGGGTTTACCGGCGGAAGGGATAGCCGGTACAGCTGTTAAGGTGCTTGGAAACGATCCTGCTGGGGATAACATAAATATTCCTGGGATTTTTAAAAAAAAAACGCCAGGTAAAACTAAGACCCTAGGTACTGAGCCAGTGATGGGCGCTATGGATCCCCCGCAATTGGATCATTCGCTCAACAAAGCTTATGACACTAGTGAAGTGTCGAGAAATATTTCTGCGCCTTTGACGAGCTCGAACGCTTTCTTGGGTTCAAATGAGAAGGAAAGGAGGCAAGATGGGGGGGAAGATGTGGCGGATAATTTATGTGTGGCTGACTCATTAGAAATTGTCATAGAGAATGCAGTGAACGTTGTCTCCTCCCAGCTTGCATCAGGGGGCTCGGTTGACTCTCTGAGTGCCCCATCTGCTACATGGCCCGTTAATGTGAATCCTGATGAAATTTTTCAGGGATCTGTGACTGGTAGCGACATGCCAAGCAGAGTCGGGGTAATAGAGGCAGATTCCGGGGACTCAGGTGGAAACTTCTATTCTATGTCTGATGTGTCCAATACCTCGGAACTGGAGAGTGCTGATGGTGACTGGGTTGATGATAGAAGTTTGACTAGCTCCGCTCCACCGGATGAAGAAGAAAATACTTTGCTCACTGTGGAAGGAACCACTGTGCGTAAGGTAAAGGAAGCAAAGGATAGATTTAATTCACCATCCAGGGACGGTTCAGGCAATGATGGGTCCCCTTTGCTGAATTATACCTCTTCATTACATCCTGGGGAGGCGAATGACAGTAGGGGGCGCGGTTGACATACATGGAGGTCCCGCCTGTACTGGCGAATTGATAGCGAATGAGATTACCTTAACCACTATCTACCAAGCTATAATGTCACATCGGGAGGAGACAAAAGCAGAAGGTTTGCGAATGCAAGGCGCCGTCCGCAAGCTTCAGAATACGGTCCGCCGGGTGGTTAAGACCTGTTCTGAGATGTCGGCCAGAATTGGGGAAGCGGAGGGTAGAATCTCCTTAATCGAGGATGACATTGTACATCAAAAAACAGCTGTATCTTCCTTCCAATCCCTTCGTGATGATATAAATTGGAAACTAATTGACTTAGAAAATAGGTCTAGAAGGAACAATTTGCGTGTACTAGGTATTCCGGAAGGAGTGGAAGGGAAAGATATTCGTCAATTCACCATCAATCTATTTTTAGAATCCTTTCCTGAACTGCATCAATGGAAGTGGGAACTTGAGTTGCAGCGTGTGCATAGATTTCCTTTTCAGAGGCGGGGTGGTACTAGAGAGGTGGATGTTAAACCAAGAGCTATACTGATTTGTTTAAACAATTTTCTGCTCCGTGAATCTTTGTATGATTTAGCTAGGCCAGACCGTAAGAGAAAGGGGCAGGGCTGTGAATTTTTTGTGCGCCCTGACTACTGTCAAGCCACAGTTCAGCAGAGGTGGCACTTGCGTCAATTGATTCCGCTGTTCCAAGCTAAAGGGGCACAGTCTTATTTGCTTAATCCTTCAAAACTTAAAATTATTTATAAGGATAAAACATCATTTTTCACTTCTGAGATCGCTGCAAAGGAGTTTTTGGGCACTATTTAGGGGGATGATTGCAGTATGGATTATTCAGTCAATTTAAACAGTTTTCCCCTTCCTTTTTTTTCTTTTCTCTTTTTTGGTCTCTTTTTTTATTCAGCCGGGGGGTGGAGGGGATCATGGGGGGGCACTTAATCCTTTCTCTCCATCGCAATAGGGACCAACCAGTCCCTCTGCCTCATTTGGGTGGGTGTAAGGGTGGGGGGGTGGGTATGTGGGTTGATGAGGGTGGTGTGGGTGGTGTGGGTAGTTGGGAAGGTGGTGCAAGGAATAGTAAAGTTTTGTTTTTGTATTTGAATGGCAGCAAGGACTCTGTGACTATTGTTGCTATAAATGTAGTACCTGTACTAATCAGTGTAATGGTAAATGATTGGCAAAGGGATACAGTTAAGTTAGAATGTCTTTTGTTCGAGGATGGGTAAAATTACTATTTGTACCTGGAATATACGTGGCCTGAATGATCGAAAAAAAGAGGGATTACGGCCCAGATTCTTAGAACAATGAGGGTGGATCTGCTTTGTGTACAAGAGACTCATATTGCATGGAACAATCGGAGGTGGTTAAAGGACTTGGGGTTGGATCTTCTGGGATGTACACGTCAAGGATCAACAACGAGAGGGGTGGCAATTTTGAAAAGATCCGGGTGGGGGAAGTGTAAACGTGTAAAAGAAGATCTTTACGGCCGTTGGGTAATTATTGAATTAGTGATAGAGGATCTTTCTATGACTATTTGCTCAATCTATGGTCCGAATTCGGATGACCCTGGAATATTGGAGGGGCTTAGCATTAAGCTTGTTGATTGGCCAGCCCCTTTGATCTTATGTGGGGACTTTAATTTCCATCTGGCAGGGAATATAGATATAACAAGTAATTTTCTTTATGACGGGAAGAAAAAGAAAACGTTTAAAGCCATAAGGGGTCTAGTTAAAGAATTTGGGCTGGTTGATATATGGTGGCTCAAAGGAAGGGGTGCCCCTGGTAATACTTTTTACTCTGCACCTCATCGTAAGCATGTGCGGTTAGATTACTTTTTTGTCACTCCGGAACTCGCTGGTAAAGCTAAGATTGATATTCAACCTAAAATAATATCCGACCATAATCCTGTTTTGTTAGAAATAGAAATTAGTTTTAGTTCTCCTATAAGTGCCTGGACTTTTGAACGAAAGTTGCTGGTCGATCCCGCCTATTGTAAACATATGTGCAAATGGATAGGGGAATTCTTCAACAATAACCGTGGATCTGCATCTGTCCACATGGTATGGGATGCTTTCAAGTCCGGTGTTCGGGGGAGACATTAAGCTATTCTGTTAATAAGCAACGTACTCTCCGAGCAGAATTTCTGGGTGAAATGAATAAATTGCGGCTGCTAGAAAATGAGTTTATGGTGGCAGTTAGTAACGGCCAAGATTCTGAACAGATTTCAAGCGATTTAGCTATCCAAAAATGAGATTATACCAGAACTTTGCTACAAAATTGGCAGCGCAAATCGTAGTATATCGCTCTGAGATATATGAGGTGGGAGAAAACTCTGGCCGAATATTGGCCAAAAGATTACATCAAAAAGATGTTGCTAAAAGGATCAATAATATTCAAGACGAGCAAGGACAAATTCGTGAGAAACCCGCTGAAATTTTAGAGGTTTTTGGGAAGTTTTATAGTCAACTGTATTCAGACGAGGTCATTCTAGGTGTTGAAGATAAAGTAGTGGAGTTTTGCGGTGATATCGACATCTCTAAACTGACATATGAGCAAATGGATGAACTCGATCTCGATATCACTTGGGAGGAAGTGTAGGCAGCAATTGTATCTTTGGCTGTAGGTAAGGCGGTGGGACCTGACGGGATCCCGCTAGAATTTTATAGAACTTTTCGGCACGTGCTGAAAGCGGAAATGTTGTCAACTTTTGTGTCTGTACAAAAGGGGATAGTGCCACTTTCCTGGTCGAAATCCGTTATAGTGGTCTTTCTAAAAAAGATAAACCTCCCTTACTGCCGTCATCTTATCGACCCATTTCGCTAATTAACTCTGATAGCAAAGTTTATTCTAAAATATTAGCCACACGTATATCGGACATTATTTCTACGCTGGTATCACAATTTCAACACGGGTTCATTCCTGGACGTGACACTGCAGATCACGTCAGGCGTTTAATTTCATTTATTGATTGGGCTCAAGCAACTAATACTACAATGGGGTTAACCCTGTTGGATGCCGAGAAGGCATTCGACAGGGTTTCTTGGCCATATATGTGGGAGGTTTTAAGGTTGAAGGGCTTCGGCCCTCTGATCCGGCAGGCGCTGCAATCATTATATTTGTCTCCAGTAGCCTGTATTCGAATCGCTGGCCAAGAGTCGGATCTGTTTACTATTCGCCGTGGTACACGGCAAGGATGCCCGTGTTCACCTTTATTATTTGCTTTATATATTGATTTTTTTTGGTCAAAATAAACCAGGCTATTGATATTAAACCGGTCCAACTGTGCCATATTGATTATAGAGCTTTGGCATACGCGGATGATGTTGTTGTGGTCACTACCGACATAGTAACTGCTTTACCCGTAATTGATAGATTGGCATCTAAGTTTGGTGGGTTTTCGGGGTATAAATTAAATATCTCTAAGACACAGATTTTATTTATCGGAGAAGAACCTCCTGAAAATATAACAACTGTTCCTGAAGTCACATATTTAGGTATTAAAATTTCCTTACCAATCAGCAAGATCCCAGAGTTGAATATGAATCCCGTGCTTACTAAAGTTAATTCAATGCTGGAGAGGTTGGATCATCTACACTTGTCCCTGTATGGTAGATCTAATGTCTTAAAAATGTTAGTTTTGCCGAAGTTTCTTTATATGTTCAGAACCATTCCATTGGAATTTCCAATTTTGTGTTTTAAGAGGCTAGAGAGGATCAGCTCTAGATTTTTGTGGGGTTATAGACGTCAAAGAAGGGCATATAAAAAGATGATTTTGTCGAAGAATCGTGGTGGCTGGGGTATACCCAATTTCATTTTTTATTACTGGGCAGCAGTCCTGCAATTCATTAGTCCTTTGGTAGTGGGGGATCGTGCCAAGATTTTGCCTTGCCATAGCCCTATAATTTATGAGTTTGGGCTGGGTGATGAGGCCAAAGGGTGTTTGGTTAAAATTCTAGAACCCAGTTATTTTAAGAAAACCAAATTTAAAATTCTTAGAGCGGCATACTCTGTCTGGAGATCAGTTAAACGGCAATTTGGGGTTGCAAAGATAAATGCATATACCCCATTTTCTGTCACTGGGTCACTCCCATTGATTTTCCGGGACCAAACATCTATTAGTTGGAGTTTAAAAGGAATTTTTTCTTTAGGGGATTTGTGGGATGACGGTCAGATGGCTTCATTTGTCGAGTTACAAATAAAATATGGTCTGGCTAAACATGAATTTTTTAAATACCTTCAGATCCGCAGCTATTTAAATTCGCTAGGCCCCGATGTGGACTTTCAATTTAGGAAGTTCCCCTTTATAGAAAGGATGAAAAAAAAATCGTCAATCGGTCAATTTTATTCTTTATTGATTGAAGAACTCCCAGATGATCTGGTGGCATGTCAAGATAAGTGGGCAACGAAGCTCGGGCAAGAGGGGATTAATGTTATTAATTCCTTAAGCCTTGCTAACAAAGTTTTGATGTCTGGGAGGATGCGCACTCAGCATTATATGGTTATATATGATTTGTATTATACTCCAAGTAAGATCTCTAAATGGGGGACTTCCGCTGGGACTAGCTGTAATCGGTGTGGGCTATTCGCAGCAGATGCAGTCCACATGTTCTTTTCATGTCCGAAATTAGCTGAATTATTTTTCTCTATCGAACGTTTTTTAGGTTCAATTATGAGGTCATCAGTGCATATAACTGGGGAATTGGTTTTGATCGGCTTATTTTCAGATACTTCGGCTTATACATTGTCTAAGGCATCGGAATCTTTTCTGTTTATTTGTATGGCTGTGGTTCGAGCTTGTATCACGAAGGATTGGATAAATCCTAATCCTCCGTCCTTCTCGTGCTGACGGGCAAGATTACTTGCCATGTATAACTTAGAACTTGCTATATATAAGATTAAGGGGAGAAGGAAGAAAGTAATGGGAGCTAAGATCTGGGCTGCTATCACTGATTGGATTTAATACGTAATATCGACAGTTACGCCTCTTTTTTTTGCAGAATCTTTTCTATGTGGTATGTCAATATAATTTGGATTTTGTATTGTGGGTATATATTGACCTGATGTGATTTCTGCTTTTCCTGTTTTACAGGTATTTTTAATCTGTTTGTTTGACCTTATTTGTGTCTATTAGTAATTGTTTTGTATTTTCCTTGCATAAAAAAGGGGGAAAAAACCAATAAAAATATTTTTAAAAAAAAACAATTTAGGCATGGGGCCCTCCCACTACGCGCCTTTACCAATAAATGTATGTAGTAAACAATGGTTCAGGTGTGGCCTTAAAGGTCCAAAGCGCAAAAGTGACCCAGAAAGGGGCACTGCGTTCTAAGGGAATGAAATTAATTCTGGAGGGAGCAAAAGAAAAGATCCAAGAGGGTCATGTAGGTCAAAAAATGACAGACATTTATTTACAATTCTGTTTAGTATTCAGGTGCTCACATATTAGGTGAAAAGAAGCGTGACGTGAAGGGTGACGGTGAAATATAAAAAAAGACATCGCATTGAAACAGTATTATGAGCTCCACAATTGATTTATAAAGAGTGATAGGAGTTCATGTTGTAAGGTGGTCGACGGCGTTTCGAACCCAATAATTGGGGTTCATCTTCAGGACATGGGTGAGCAAGCTGAATTGTTGTAGACGATCAACAGGGCAATAAATGGGAGCCTGGAGCCGTGCAGACGAGAGCGTCCTGCTTCTGCCGTGGCTGGCGATGAATGAGATCCAACCCGCGTTAGCGAGGAAATTATACGTCCAATTTAGGCATGGGGCCCTCCCACTACGCGCCTTTACCAATAAATGGGCAGGTACACTTGCTCTAGGCTGTGCTGCTTGTAACCACGTAGAGGGATCAGAGTTGCATGTTTTCTTCTTTTGCTCTGGTTATAGAAAATCTAGGCGCCGCTGGTAGACGCAGCACTGTAGAAATTTGGGAACCAGACGCTGTGTACAGGTATTTAGGCTACTGAAGTACAACACCTTATCCCCTATTGTATTTGCTGTGCCACGTTTTTTACTATCTATGTGGTGTGCGCGCAGGTCGCTTTTAAAAAAATATATCTGTATAGGGGGTAGCTGACAAAACCTCCCCTATTTTTAGCTGGGCTGGCTCCCTTTTTTCCCTCTCTTTTTAAATTCAACCTTTATATATGTGGTTTTGTTGAGTTTTCTTTAATACTGTAGTTAATGAAATTCATCAGCACCTCTTTCTCCCTAATTGTTGTACATGCTTTTTACTATATGGTCTTTTTGTAAATGCTGCTATGAATTTTGTCCATTTATCGGGGAGTGGGTAACAGTAATAATTTGCAGCTGTAATCTTGGACTCTGGCGTCTCAAGTCCATGTATCTGAGAATGTTTTTATTGTATTGTTGCTTACTTTGCACTATTATGGTCTATCGACCGCAATAAAGTTGATGATGAAAAGAAAAATTCCTCACATATCGACTGGGCATTCTACCGTCACTCCTACACCTACCTCCTTGGAAACGCAACTTGACCGCAACTGACTGCCGGTTGTGTGGAAAGGGGAAAGAAGATCTGGTGCCCTTGGAATGAATTATTGGCAGAGAGAAAAGTAAAGTTACTCCCACTCTTCAACCAAAGAAGAATTAGATCATGCAGGCAGGGGGTATGGTCCTGTTTTTCCACAATGGATTTACAGTTGTTCCGGGAGATTTCTCATCAAGGCTAAAGAAACTAACGTCAACGCATGGCAGCGACACATAAGGACAAGGAAGGACTTGTTGCATATCAGTATAAATAAGAATCGAAACAGGGAACAACCTGCGTACATGGAACTGGTAACAAAAAACAAAAAAAGGAAAGAAAAAACCCTTGCTCAATAACCAATTATACTGCACATAAGTCACCTTAAGTGTCGAGTCACTTCCTTGATCCACGCTTCTTTTTATTCTGAAAAAACCAACCACTCTGCATAGAAGTATTTTATTCCATTCTGTAATGTCATCGTTATTTTGTGTGAGTTCGGATCACTTCCTTGTGGATCTGTCACTACTCTGTACATTAGAATCCTTTTTAGGTCGAGCCTCGAGTAGCGCGCAAGCGCTGCTCTGCGAGACTTTATGTAAGGGGCTTTTGAAAGCTGACCAGACGCTCGTGCGTCATGGCCTTTTCCCTGCGGTTACCCGCACGGCAGACATCTGTTTCCAATTATCGTGCCCAGACGCGGGCGTGATAATTGGAAACACATGCCGGCCATGGGTGTGATCGCTCAGCCCTCCACAGGGCTTGGTCGCCCCACTCACTGCTGCCGCTCCTGCCTGCCTTGTCGCCTCCTGCCTGCAGATTCCTTCGCTCGCTGCCCGCTGCTCCTGGGACTTTCCCGCTGCCCGCTGCTCCTGGGACTTTCCCGCTGCTCCTGGGACTTTCCCGCCACTGCCTCCCTGCGGCCCCGCCCCCCCGTGATTCCATTCGCCGCCCCGCTCCCGCCACCCAGCTGCTCCTCCCTCCCAGCTCCTTACTTAAGGGGACCGTAGGGGACCACAGAGTGTGATCGCTCAGCCCTCCACAGGGCTTGGTCGCCCCACTCACTGCTGCCGCTCCTGCCTGCCTTGTCGCCTCCTGCCTGCAGATTCCTTCGCTCGCTGCCCGCTGCTCCTGGGACTTTCCCGCTGCCCGCTGCTCCTGGGACTTTCCCGCTGCCCGCTGCTCCTGGGACTTTCCCGCTGCTCCTGGGACTTTCCCGCCACTGCCTCCCTGCGGCCACGCCCCCCCGTGATTCCATTCGCCGCCCCGCTCCCGCCACCCAGCTGCTCCTCCCTCCCGGCTCCTTACTTATGACGCCCCCTAAGCGACCGCGCAGCGGGAGCACCGACGGAGCGCCGAAGGTGCGCCAAAGGTAAGCCCGTCTGCGCCCGTCCGCGCCTGGCCCGCGCCCAGCGCCAGGACCCCTGGATCCCACCGATGCAACACCACTCGACGGACCTACGACGCCGCCACCCTCACCGCACTCAATGCCGACCGGAACCCTGCCTGCTACCGAGCCTCCCCGAGACGCACCCACGGACCCTTCACCTGCCAAGCCTGCCGATTCACCTGCCCCCGGACCTGCACCACCCCCGCCAAGTCGAGCACCAGCAGCAACCACCTGAAATGCATCCTGTTGAACACCCGCTCCGTCCACAGGCACGCCGTGGAACTCTGGGACCTGCTCGACGCAACAGCACCGGACGTCGCCTTCCTCACCGAAACCTGGATGAACGCCTCCTCAGCGCCCGACATCGCCATAGCCATCCCGGACGGATACAAGATCACCCGGAAGGACCGCGTCAACCAGACGGGAGGAGGCATCGCCATCGTACACAAGAACACCATCCGCATCTCGACTAACTCCGACGAGACCTTCACCGCCGCCGAGCACCTACACTTCCAGATACACACTGACCCCAAGACCACCCTCCGAGGCACCCTCATCTACAGACCCCCGGGACCACGCACACTATTCAGCGAAGACATCGCAGACTTCATCAGCCCGCACGCCATGCCCTCCGCCGACTACATCCTCCTAGGGGACCTCAACTTCCACCTGGAGAACAACAACGACAGAAACACCACCGCCCTGCTGGACAACCTCGCCAACCTCGGACTCAAGCAACTGGTGAACACGCCCACCCACTACGCCAGCCACACGCTTGACCCCGTCTTCTCTTCCAGCAAGCACATCTCCTTCAGCCACGCCACCGGACTCCACTGGACCGACCACAGCTGCGTCCACTTCAGCTTCAGAAAGACTGCGACCCACCACCACCCGCAACAGGCTCCCCGCCGGAGCTGGAGCAAGATCACCGCCGAGCAGCTCACCGCCTCCCTCAGCCAGAACACACCCACTAACACAACGGACCCAAACGAAGCAGCCAGCAACCTCGCCAAGTGGCTGACCGCCTGCGCCGATGACCTCGCACCACTAAAAAACCCTCCCAGCAGACCCGGAAGCAAGAAAACCCCTTGGTTCACCAACGAACTCAAGGAATCCAAGAAGAACTGCCGCACTCTCGAGAAAGCCTGGCGACTCGACCAGACCACAGACAACAGGACCGCCCTCAAGCACGCCACCCGCAAACACCACCAGCTGATCCGTGCCACCAAGAAGTCGGCACTCAAAGAACGACTGGACAACAACGCCCACGACAGCAAGGAACTTTTCAGCATCGTCAAAGAGTTCTCCAACCCCAGCGCCGGAAACAACGACATCACCCCCTCGCAAGACCTCTGCAACTCACTCGCCGCGTTCTTCCACCGCAAGATCACCGACATACATAACAGCTTCGACGCACAGACCACGCACCCTACCGCCGAACCAACGCCCGCCACCACCACCCTCTGCAACTGGACCCCGATCAGCACCGAAGACACCACCCGCACGATGAACTCCATCCACTCCGGATCACCAACCGACCCCTGCCCACACCACGTCTTCAACAAAGCCGACGCCACCATCGCACCCCATCTCCGGGACATCATCAACTCCTCCTTCCACACCGCCACCTTCCCGGAGAGCTGGAAGCACGCCGAGCTTACCGCCCTCCTGAAGAAACCAACGGCGGACCCCACCGACCTCAAGAACTACCGTCCCATCTCGCTCCTTCCGTTTCCGGCCAAAGTCATCGAGAAGACCGTCAACAGACAGCTTGCCGCCTTCCTCGAGACGAATGGATCCCTCGACCCCTCGCAGTCCGGGTTTCGGGCCAACCACAGCACCGAGACCGCCCTAATCGCAGCCACCGACGACATCAGAACCCTAACCGACAACGGGGAAACAGCAGCCCTCATCCTCTTGGACCTCTCCGCGGCGTTCGACACCGTCTGCCACCGCACCCTAGTGAAGCGCCTCAGCAACATCGGAATCCGAGAGAAAGCACTGGAATGGATCATCTCGTTCCTCGCCGGAAGAACCCAGAGAGTCCGCCTCCCCCGTTCAGATCCGAGGCCACCGAAGTCATCTGCGGCGTTCCACAAGGATCTTCACTCAGTCCTACCCTCTTCAACGTCTACATGAGCCCCCTCGCAGCCATCGCACGCCAACACAACCTCAACATCATCTCCTACGCCGACGACACCCAGCTGATCCTCTCCCTCACCAACGACCCCACCACCGCCAGAGCCAACCTACACGACGGGATGAGAGACGTCGCCGACTGGATGAGGAACAGCCGCCTTAAACTGAACTCAGACAAGACGGAAGTCCTCATCCTGGGTTCATCACCCTCCGCCTGGGACGACTCTTGGTGGCCCCCGGCCCTGGGCACCGCGCCCAAGCCAACGGACCACGCACGCAACCTGGGCTTCATCCTGGACTCCTCCTTGTCGATGACCAGACAAGTCAACGCCGTCTCATCTTCGTGCTTCAACACCCTGCGCATGCTCCGCAAGATCTTCAGATGGATCCCCACTGAAACCAGGAAGACCGTCACCCAGGCACTCGTCACCAGCCGACTGGACTATGGGAACACCCTCTACGCCGGAACCACAGCCAAACTTCAAAAAGACTCCAGCGCATCCAGAACGCCTCCGCACGACTCATCCTGGACATCCCCCGACACAGCCACATCACCGGACACCTGAAAGACCTGCACTGGCTCCCCGTCAGCAAGAGAATCACGTTCAGACTCCTCACCCACGCACACAAGGCCCTCCACGACCTGGGCCCCAAGTACCTCAACGACCGCATGACCTTCTACACGCCCACCCGCCAGCTACGATCAACCAGCCACGCCCTCGCCACCGTACCACGCATCCGCAGAGCCACCGCCGGAGGAAGATCCTTCTCCTACCTGGCAGCCAAGACCTGGAACTCCCTCCCCACTCACCTTCGGCGAACCCAGGACCATTTCTCCTTCAGGAAGCAGCTCAAGACCTGGCTGTTCGAGCAGTAACTCCCCCCTCCCCCAGCGCCTTGAGACCCTCCCGGGTGAGTAGCGCGCTCTATAAATGCATTGATTGATTGATTGATTGGCCATGCGGGTAATCGCAGGGAAAAGGCCATGACGCACGAGCGTCTGGTCAGCTTTCAAAAGCCCAGGCTGCCGCGCTCGCTCGCCCCCGCTCCTCTCTTGTTAACAAAGACAGCATGCTCCGCCCACGGCCTATTGCGTGCGGTTACCCGCACAGGCACCATCTGGTTTGAATTATCGTGCCCAGACGCGGGCGCGATAATTGAAACCAGATGTCTTGCTGTGGCGCGCGCGCGCACCACTCGCCTGCTTGTTTCCTTCCTCCTGTTGGCTCGGCTGTGATTGGGGTGGGAGGGGGAGGATCTGGTGTTTCTGGCTCCATGGTATATCACACCCCTATGTGAGATCCCACCGGCCCTTTGTCACTCTCCAGCAGCCCTCCTCAGGAAGCAGCCTTAACACCCCGTTAGTGCAAACTCGGCTTTACCATGCCCCAGCCCCCTTAAATCCCCACTACCCCGCAGATTGCACATTCCTTTGCATGGTATGCTTCTGCCGTCGCTCCATATACCCTCCCATCACTCGGCTTCCCTTGCATACCTTAAGGTACAGATTCCTGTTCTCTTCCCACAAGCTTGTGGACTCTCACTCCTTCTCAGCCAGTATCATTGGTAACCCCTGCAAGACCACAACGTCCCCGTTACCTGCTCCATTACCGTCACCGGGTCTTTCTCCCCTACCCCCATCCGTTCACCCGCCCTCAGAGCGCACCAAGGTATTTACCAGCACCCACATACCTGCCCCCGCGGCCCAAACCTGCCCACATCCCTTGTTCTCTTTTATTACCAGCCCCCATCTCTGAGCTAGTGCCTGCGCCCCGCCCGCCAATATTGTGCACCCCTCCGGTGCCTGACGTGTTGGTACCATGGAGGCCACCAGGCCTGGGCTCGGGCTGTGCAGTCTGGGGCCTGTAACTCGCATGTGCTGGCCCCGTGCTCAGTAACACGTCTGCAGAAGCTGCTGTGCTGCTGACTCCAGGAGGCTGGCGGGTGCCAACGCTTCACTTCTTTTAACCGTGAATCTTGATAAATGCACGTCTCACTTTGTCGAGTAACTAACTGGTCATTGGGTCTTCTTATTTGCAGTTGCCCAATTAGAATACGGAAAATAGAACGTCAACCATATGATGGTAAATGCATAATAAAAGCGCATCTGTAACGGAACAGCCTTAACTATTTGTGTAGTTTGTCTCTTCACAGTATCTCCTTGCAGTGTGTAACATCGCAGCAAATTCTCCCGAAGAAGCTTGTTGTGTCCTAGGAATACGCTAGTATTTAATCTGTTTTTAATGTGAATGTGCATTTTTGATACAGCACCTGGAATTAGTGTTAATGTCTTGTAGTGGTTAAATTGGTGCTCTTTCGCCGCCATGGTTGGCACAGGCAGTATTTTTATCCTCAATTTTAGTTGGTGGGGGGAGAAAAATAATTTTAGACATTGAAAAAAACATAATGGGAAACGCATCTGTTAAAGTCCTTTTGCACTGTTTGCCCGGCAGACGTTTAAATAGTCACAGAGATAAATTTAAGCCCAATTGAAGGCCGAGAGGTTAAGCGACACTCTCGGACCCTCAATCGAAGTTTTTTTTTGTCCACTGAATTAACACTCTAGAAAAAGAAGTGCATGGGAGGTGTAGTTTTGTGGCTGAATAACTGTCTTCGGAACTCGGCGACCAAGCTGCAATTTCGGGGCCTCCACTTGAACCACAGCCATGTGTGATTCTGGTTAAGTAATTGTATCTCCCTATACATCGAATGAAAACAAACTCAGGAAGTAATGTAAAGCGGGCGTTCTGTGCCAAACTCCTTTGTGAATGGAGCAAAGACTGCATAACAGTGGATTGCGAGTTGCTTTTTGCATCACCTGGCATACAATTAAGAAAAAAACGATACAAGGACAGCTATCAGGCTGATGTTAAAATATATGTTTACGGATAAACTCTCCCGTGGTCAGGTCCCTGGTGTATGTGATCAAAATACCCTTTAGCATCAACCTGGGACATTGTTAAAGCTATTTTAGCTTTGTTCAGACAGTGCATGTAAAGGAAGAGTTCAGTTGGTTTACTCTCCGGTTAAATAAGACATTTGAGATATTTCTTAGTAGCTGAACAAATGCCCTAATCTAGTGGCTGCTGTGCGTTCTTCTCTCTTCTTTCTCTCACTCCTCTCGCGTTCTCTCTTTGTCTGTCTTTATTTGTGTTTCTTACTTTCCCTCATTCTCTCACCTCCCTTAACCCCCTCTCTCTCTTTCTTCGTCTCTCACCCTTTTCTCCCTCAGCCTCCCCCTTTCTTTCTCTGGTCTCGCTCATTCCCTCTCTCTTTGATGCCTCCTCTTTCTCCTCCCACCCCCACCCCCCACCCCCTTTGTCTCCCTCTCTCGTTCATACATCTTCTCTCTCACTTTCCCAGCCATCAGCACCGCTGCCCCCTGTACACCGACAGATAATCGGTGCACAAGGAAGAGACAACATGATTGCATAGCCAATAGGTCTCGCATTTGGGACCTTATAAGTGTTTAGCCATGCAACAGTTGATGTTGTTGCACCAAGGATATTGTACTGCATAACTAAATACTTATAAGGTTCCAAAGGCGAGACCTATTGGCTATGCCAATGCTTGTTTAGTCTAGTTGTAGTGACATTCTTACATTTTATCCCATGTACGTTTAACTGCAGAACTATTTTACATGTCGGTGCAATGTTGCTGTTTTAATGATGCAAAGGTTTTAATTAACCATTAAAATAAATATACTTAAACAACTCTTCATCCCAAGATCCCCAGCGATGAGGATATATTCACAGCTCATCACAAGAGCCTCAGCAATGAGGATATATTCACAGCTCATTGCAAGATCCTCAGCGATGAGGATCTATTCACCGCTCATCACAAGAGCCTCAGCAATTAGATATATTCATCACAGCTCATCACAAGATCCGAGGGAGGAGATATTCAAAGCACATCCTAAGATCCCCAGTGACGAGGATATAATTACACCTCATCGCAAGATCCCCAGCGATGAGGATATATTCACAGCTCATCGCAAGATCCCCAGCGATGAGGATATATTCACAGCTCATCGCAAGATCCCCGGCAATGAGGATATATTCACAGCCCATCGCAAGATCCCCAGCGATGAGGATCTATTCACAGCTCTTTATCGTAAGATCCCCAGCAATGAGGATATATTCACAGCTCATGGTAAGATCCTCAGCGATGAGGATCTATTCACAGCTCATCGCAAGATCCCCAGGAATGAGGATATATTCACAGCTCATCGCAAGATCCCCAGCGATGAGGATCTATTCACAGCTCATCGCAAGATCCCTAGCGCTGAGGATATATATATTTACAGCTCATCACAAGATCCCCAGAAATGAGGATATATTCACAGCTCATCACAAGATCACCACTGAGGAGGATCTATTCACCGCTCATCACAAGAGCCTCAGCAATTAGATATATTCACAGCTCATCACAAGATCCGAGCGAGGAGATATTCAAAGCACATCCTAAGATCCCCAGTGATGAGGATATATTCCCAGCTCTTTATCATAAGATCCCCAGCAATGAAGATATATTCAGAGCTAATCACAAGATCCTCAGCGATGAGATCTATTCACAGCTCATCACAAGATCCCCAGTGAGGAGGATATATTCACAGCTCATTGGAAGATCCCCTGCGAACAGGATTTATTCACAGTTCATCGCAAGACCCCAAGCGCTGTGGATATATTCACAACTCTTCACAAGATCCCCAGTGAAGATATATTTACAGCTCTTCAACGCAAGATCCCCATCGATAAGGATATATTCACAGCTCATCGCAAGATCTGCAGCAATGTGGATAGCTCATTGCAAGGTCCCCAGCGATGAGGTTATATTCACAACTCATCACAGCATCACCAGCTATGAGGATCTTTTCACCGCTCACCACAAGATCCTCAGCAATGAGATATATATTCACAGCTCTTCATCACAAGATCCCCAGCGATGGGGAAATATCCACACCACATCCTAAGATCCCCAGTGATGAGGATATAATTACAGCTCATTGCAAGATCCCCAGCGCTGAGGATATATTCACAGCTCATCACAAAATCCCCAGCGATGAGGATATAATTACACCTCATCGCAAGATACCTATTGATGAGGTTATATTCACAGCTCATCACAAGATCGCCACCGATGAGGATATATTTACAGCTCACTACAAGATCCCAATTGTTTAGGATATATTCACAGCACATCCCAAGATCCCCAGTGATGAGGATATATTCACAGCTCATTACAAGATCCCCAGTGTTGAGGATATATACACAGCACATCCCAAGATCCCCAGTGATGAGGATATATTCACCACTCTTTATCACAAGATCCCCAGTGTTGAGGATATATTCACAGCTCATTACAAGATCCCCAGCGATGAGGATATATTCACCACTCTTTATCACAAGATCCCCAGTGTTGAGGATATATACACAGCACATCCCAAGATCCCCAGCGATGAGGATATATTCACAGCTCATTACAAGATCCCCAGCGATGAGGATATATTCACAGCACATCCCAAGATCCCCAGCGATGAGGATATATTCACAGCTCATTACAAGATCCCCAGCGATGAGGATATATTCACAGCTCATCACAAGATCCCCAACGATGAGGATATATCAACAGCTCATTGCAAGATCCCCAGCGATACAGCTCATCACAGATTCCCAGCGATGAGGATATGTTCACAGCTCTTCATCACAAGGTCACCATCGTTGAGGCTATACTAACAACTCTCCAGCCCCATGTACAAACTCTCTAGCTCTGGATGCAGAATAACGACTTCAATTAAATTATTCCAAGGTGGTGGTGGTGTTGTTCGGGTGAAAGCTTGGCCACCTCTTCGGTCAGTCATGCTGCCGACTTGCCTCGCTCACAATGTCAAAGTGAACATTTTAGGTGGTCACTTTGACTAGGATATGGCCATAGAGTCTCAGACCCTGAGGATAGTCAGCAGCTGAAGCCACACAACCTACAAAGGATCATCATTTTATCAGAGACAGATAAAGTAAATACAAGTGGCTGAGACGGAACTATAACCGAGACACCCATCGAAAGAGTGCAATTTGCAAGGATTGCATGAAGTGGAGAAATTAGGACTGACAAAGTGTGATCTTGTTTCTTCTGGCAGACGGTCATTACACTAGCTATTTCTGGCCAACACAATTAGCTTTAAATTTGCTCAGTAATTTTCAAGTTTTTACTCTGTGCTGCTCTGGTGTATCCCACTAATATGATGTTGAACCATTTGCTGGAGCTCAGACTCACTTCTGTCAGTTCCTTTTTAAATCCATAACAATATGATAGAGACCTCAGTGTCCAACCAGGGGCAATGTTTGATGGTCTCCCACCAGACCCGTAGCCCAACAGCTCTGTTGTCATGTTTACGTGCCACTTGAAACCCTCCTACTACAGCTTGGGAGGCAGCGTAGGCTTTGAAGGGCAGCCATTCTCTTTCCGTCACGAAACATGATGACAGTTCCTGGTTGGTTTGGATGATGAAATCTTCCCTACTGTTGAGAGAGTACTTCCTCTTGCATCAGAAGCCTCCAAGTAGGGCAAAGGCTGGGTTTTGTGAGGTCTGTCAATCAAGTCCTTGCTCGATTCAGGATGATGAACATGACTTTCACTCTGAGCACCATGTCCCTGAAGATGACCTGTGCTAGCCAGTGGAAGAAAGAAGGGAGGGTGTAGGAAAGCTGTGATTGCACTCTGAGCTTAAGCCCATTTAGCACTGAGGCTATTAGAGACAGCGGCAGTATGTGAGTGACTGAAATTCATTACCAAGGCTCAGTGGGGTGATAACATACTTACTAGCAACTGCTGTTTCATTAGAACCAGGTTACAAGAGCAATCCATTGACAGACTGTGGGGTGCACACTATACCCATAGGAATGCAATCAAGTAAAACTCTACTTTGAAAAAAGTCCAAAAGAAGCCTTGCATGCACTCACGAAAAAAGACTTGGAACGAAATAAGACATTCTTCCAGTGAGTTAAAGGAATGCTTGCCAATTATGATTAGGATTACACGAGAAGCCATCCCTCATGGGGAAAGAGACCAGAAACATCCTATAACAGGGCTCCTGGACTGAACTAACTGTGCATGGCAGCCGATGGGTGACGTATGTTGGCCCACTGCCCCCAAGCTGCAACCTGCCTTGTGGGAGAAGGCAAACTGTGATTGACACTAAAACAGAACAATGACAAAAGATGTGAAACTAGACCTAAAAGTGAAAACAAAGAGGGCAAGAAAGGTACACAGGCAAAGAAAAGGAACAGAGGGCAAGTGAGACAGGGCAGCAGAGAAGACAGACATTGAGTGTCCCAATAACCAATGGATCAGTCACTGAGTCACCCCTAGAATATACCAAACACTTGACTTCTTTTGTCTTGGCAAAGTAATAGAAAGATTGGCGTTTTACTGGCAGTGAGTGAAGGGTGAGCCTTTTGTGGCACGGTTGTATCGGGGCAGGCACGCAACGGATGAAATTCCACTGTGCTGTAAGATATGAGGGGCTTTGGCGATGTCCTGGTAGACACTGTGTAGAGTAACTTAAGTGTATGTTCAAAGAACACAGGAGCTATCAGCACGTTTATACATTCATTTATTTTTAGAAAAGACTCTTAGAAGCACGTAGTGCGACTGAGCTGTTCTCGGGTATCGTGACTGACCATCACGGACATAGATAGCACAGGTTTTCGGAATCCCCTAATAGGAGACATGCTACAGGAACGCTGATGGGCACTCCTTGGAACAGTAGAGTTGATGTCCGCTGGACCGCCTGTCACAAGATGGACAGGTGGTGTTTCTCATGGCACGGCTTTAATGGCCCATATTTACATTCTGACCTTTTCAAAGACTGCTCCTGTGCCACAAACACCTGGTGCCCCGGGCAGAATGTGACTCTACGTGAGAATACATCAGATGAGCACAGACAGCACCCAGAGGCACTCATGATTCTAGGCACAATGGAAGGTCCTTGAAGTGCAAGGTGTAGTTTATCACCTCCCTTCCAGAACTCTCGCTCTAAAATGTATGGCTTCGTAAGTAACATAGAAAAACAGGATTTGAAATACTCTGTTCTCAAAGGAAAACTGGCCTTAAAATATTCTATTTAGCTGCATTTTTCAAGAAGGTTTCAGGGTGACCCTGTCACAGTCCCATTATAAGTGATATCATGCTTACTTTAACAGTGACTGAGTACATCCCTAAGTCACACACAGAACCAAAAGCAAATGTGCTCACACACACTTGTGCACTAAGAATAGTAAGGGGGGTATCATTCATGGCGGCGCTCGGGCACAAGCCATCCAAACACTGCGTCAACTCATGGATGCCATGGGTTTAGCTTCAGTGGGACCAACATCTTACCTCACATCAGTTACTGCAGACAGAAGATGGATCAGGCTATTTTGAGTTTAAGGCAGGGCTCTAACATGGCGATAAACAATCGAAATCCCATGCCTGCTCCCAAAGACAAGTATCTTTTCATTGTGGCTAGACACCTGACATATCAAGACACGAAGCAGTGGTTCTTCGAATGCTTAGATGGATGATGCGCTGTCGAGCCTGTGCCAGGGCCCTGCACACCAGCTAAAAACCAGGATCACACGTGTCCATTGCTCCAGCTGCTGTACGTCACTGCCTCTCGACAGAGGCAAATCTCTCAATGTCCTCTTCATGTTCAGCTGCAAAGTCCAAGTCTTAAGGCGCAAAGACTCTGAGGCCTCCAAACAAAGGTACTGTACTCAAAAGATTAATACAGCACCGGCTGGTCCAGATGAACGATGGACCACAGAACCGCTAAACCATGACCAGAACCAGCTTCTCTTTCTTCTTCCTCTTACGCCGCTTCTCTTCGAACCGGTCTGTTGCATCAGCAAAGAAGGTCACTTCCTCCTTGGACTCGATTTCTCGTTTCAGGAACTGAAGCCCGGCCATGTTAAAGCCCAGCACATCCTGCAGGGAGAGAGGCAGGTGAGAAAGATGAAGCATAGAATATACGTATTTAAAATCTCCAACACACCTTCCAAATCACTGGTAAAAGGCAAAGAACCTGTGCTCGTACAGAAGGGAATATTTTAATGTGTTCCAACGTCCACACACATTCAAGAATGCGGTGAAGGCGGCTGCCTCTAGGATACTACATTGTGGAAGTTGTTTGGGAAAATCCTAGTGTTTCCCCAAACCTTTGTAGCACCCCAGCCTAACAGAAAGACACAGGAAGGGTGGTCCTTCAAGCAACCTCTCCTCCCTCACCAGCCTTTGACAGTCTGCATAATCGAAGAAAGTGTTATCTTGGGTAAATAGGGTCCAATTCCACCTAAACTAAATGAAATTGGCACAACACAACTGAACTCTTATCCTGAATCGCACAGGTTGTCAGAAGGACACCAGGCGGTCCTTACATCACAGCACAAAGCCAGGCCTCATCAAAACTTAGGCTGTCTTCTAGAGGCAGCGGCAACGAGTGTGCCACAGCAAGGACCCTGCTTGCCCTCACTCCTGCCTCTGATGTGATTAGCCGCTGAGAACTATTAAAAAGACTTCAGGGCAGGATGGCCTTGCCGATACTTTACATCTTTTCTATTAGGGAGAAAAAAGAAAACCTAGAAGGAGGTTTGTGTTTCTTTAAAATAAAGCTCGTAGGTGAGGGCACGTACAGCTCAAAGCCCTTCTCACTCACTTACTAAATACATCTGGTCACTACACAAGGAAATTCAATGCCAAGGTAAACAATTTAAATTGTTGATCAAGTACACAGCTATGGTCCAACTTGAGGGACAACCACATGAGGCACAAATGCTTCTAATTCATAACCAATGGCAAAAGAAACTGTGGAAAGAGGGCTCTTGTTATGTGTTGTTTGCGGTTGTGTATTAAACACCTTTCAGATCGATATGAAATAGAGCTGGACCGATTGTGAAGGTTGAAAAAGCAGTGGCCTGATCTGAGGAAACTTTAACTGGAGCAATGGTCTACAGTAACAAAAAATGTGAGAGGTGCTGAACTATAAGTGATTTGGTTCTCATAATATTTCAGAGGTTTGTCCTATGGCTGGGCTTTGAGTTACTTGCCTGGGTGAGTGTAGTGAAGACACTAACGAAAGCCACACTCGTTGCAAGTCTATACCTGAAATCTTTTCATGACCAGGAGTGTACTTGGTGATGAAAGGGAAATTTGGTAAGTGACCGAATATCCCGATTAAGCAAGATATTTCTCTGTTCACTGATATTGGAGTTGACATTTATGCCCAACTGGATGTAAACATCACCCACCAGAAACGAGTCGGCCTTAAACAATGAACAAGAGGTCAGAAGGGTGGTCCCATACATTGCATGGGTGGGCCAGAGTGATATTCGGATAACTGGGTTCAAAAGATCTGGTAATCACCCCAGTAGACATTTAGGAGGTAGAATTAGCAGCGCCCAGGTTTCCACGGTAGAGTGGACTATACCACATTTACAGAGTGTTTAAATGCCCCTGGCCGTGTTTTCTGAACAATGTTAACAGTGTTTATGCACCTACTGTTAGCAAACAGACTAAACAGGTTAAAAGTACACGTCCATCAGACAAGTTTGCTGTAAGGAAACAACCCAGCTCTAATGAGGTAAAAAGATTAGCATCTTCCCATTAGCCGTCACAAAGACACTCAAGGCACAGCCCTGCTAGATATTATAGATGTATATAATTTGGTGAATGGAACGTATATTATTAAAGATGGGTCACATCTTTTCTGCCAGAGCTGTGCCTTTCGCTACGATGTTTTTGACTCATCAGATTTACTTTTCTAATCCCTTCATAATCTGGTTTTAATCTATAATCCTGCAGACATTTTCAGGACCATTAATACCCAGGAAAGAATTAGTGGTTACTCAAGGAAGAAGATGAGGGGTTCAGACAGACAGATCCACATTTGATCATGGTAAAAGGTTTTTTATATCCTTTTCAAGTGTAATGACATGTTTAGATCCCGGTGCAATCAAGATACTTTCTGACTTCTCAAATCTAGTGTTGGCTCCCCTGACGATTCATTCCAAGAGCGAGGTGGCTGTTCTACTCCAAATAGTTAGATAGAATTTGTAGTAATGCTAGTAATATCCTTGCGCAGAGCCCCAAAATGCTCCCCAAGATTGCCCAAGGGGGTACGTGTGGCTAGAGAACACTTTAAGAGCTGTCTTAATATTAGGAAGAGGGAATCACAGGAGAAATGTTCCTAAAGGAGAGAGGATAGACCAGCCTATTATGGTTGGGGAATTGGTGAGGGTGTTCTCTCAATAAAGTTGGATAGTGGTGAAGGTGGGGAAATTCCTCCTTTTTTACTTGGTGCCCTCACACACCCTTGCGAGTGTCATGCTTCATCATCGGGCGTTGCTCCTCGTGGGGGTGGCGCTGCTGTCATTTGTTCTAAGGAGGGTCTCCACATCTTGCACACTTTTTAACCTTATCTTCTGGACCCCTGAATAAAACTCGGTTCTGGGTACCACGCAAGATAGTTTTAACTCACCCACTCACTTCTACAGGCCCACACACCCACATGCACAACTGCGGCTTCTCCTTAAAAGATCTTCGCAAAAGAGCCCTCTTGCGGGGCCCGTGGGGGACAGCAGCGCCACCCCCACGAGGAGCAACGCCCGATGATGAAGCATGACACTCGCAAGGGTGTGTGAGGGCACCAAGTAAAAAAGGAGGAATTTCCCCACCTTCACCACTATCCAACTTTATTGAGAGAACACCCTCACCAATTCCCCAACCATAATAGGCTGGTCTATCCTCTCTCCTTTAGGAACAGCTACCCCTCAGTAAGTATAACACTTGTCTTTGGGAGCTAGGGTACTGGACCTACTATTTCAATTGGGCTCCCTGTCCCCCTCTTCATTGTGTTTTGGAAATCACAGGAGAAAACCTGGGTGAAGCTCGTTGAGGCCACCCCACGTAAAGATAGGGTGGACTTTTGGAAAACTGTGAACAAGTCCCCCTTTTCATCCCGGGTGAAAGAGCCTTGGACATGAACATTCAGGCAGGACCTGTCTGGATGACTTCACTCCTTCTAAGGATGGTGAATGCAAATGCTTCAAAACGAACTACTGACTTTTCTTGTACAGTGATTCGGCGAAGTCGTTGTATCCAATACACATAACACAGTTACGGACCTGGATGGTGCTCCTTTGAATCAGCACTCAACATGCCTTACGAGGCTCATGGTGTCAATCGACTATTGCGCCAATCTTTAAATGGAGCGACAGGTCTGATCCAAAGAAATACTTTCCAACTTGCCTATCACCTGTGAAGGTTACTGGCAGAATTCTGCTTTCACTGATCAGGGCCTGGGCTGTGGATAGAGGGCTTTTAACTGACATCCATAATGGCTCTCGACAAGGGTTGGGCGTGAGTTACCAGCCTCTTCATTTTTACAGCACTGTATCACAGTATGTCATGGTTCACAAGAGATCGATTCACCTAACGTTTATGGATCTAAGTTCTGCTTTTCATTTTCTGCATCATGGGAAACTAGATCCTCATGGCTAATATGGACACAGATTTTGCGATTATAGCTTTTTTTGCAACATCAAATTATTTCTCTAAAAGTGCGATGTGGACCTAACGGGGAGTGTACTTGAGCTTTTCTCAATTTGAGGTGTACGACAGGGTTATGTTTTAGTACTTTTTTTAATCCTATACAATAAGCATGTGGAAGGTTATTTTAAGGGCTGGTGGTTATGATTCACACAGACTTGATAGGAAATGCATACTGCTGTCGTTCCATGCCAATCATCCGGCCCTTTTATCTAAGACGACGAATTGCATAGACTCTCCGATTACAAGCTATGTTTGCTGTATGGATAATTAAATGTAAGGCCTAATTTACAATAGTCCATTACTTGTGAGGAACAAAAATGCCTTTCAACATTTGGGCATTACGTACAATAAGAAATTGGAGCGATTTAGTGGAAAAAAGGAACTGCCATTTTTAAAGCATGCAGGCTGTGGTTTCAAACGTAGCTACTAGTTCATGGCACAAACCCACGCACCAGATGCTGCCGGGGTACAAATCGAAATGGAATTCAACTGTGTCGTGCGGTGGAGGGATCTGGGCCTATTGTCCATGCAGGTTGTCTCCAGATGGCAGACAATACATTTTGTGGCATGTTGTGGGATTAGTTCAGACAGCCCCGGTCTTTCATTTCATAAGGAGCTAGGGTTGGACTTCACTGAAGGTCCAGTAAAGCTATCAACCATTCTCCTGCGGCTGAGCGGAAATCTAGCCATTACTCTGAATATGGTGCTGTGGGTAAGGTACATTAGTTCTTGCAGGAAGGATGTTGTTTGGCCACTCCAGGCACTTTATCAAAGACATACAAAAAGCAGTTGAAAAGAACAAGTTACTTACCCTCGTGAGCTTGTGGGTGGTGAATCTGCGTCACCTCCGTCCCACCCCAGAAGTGATGTCAGAGGCATATATCATAACAAACCCCTGCACGCTTACGTCAGTTTCTGTCTGAACTCGGTGTGCGCCGTCGGATGCGGACCCACTGACTGATCAGATTTGAGAATGTGCAGATCTCATAAGTGGGAGCTTTTTAGGACAGAGAAGCAAAGGGTCCATTCCACAAAATGGAGATTTGGGATGGTAGATGAGGTGTCTGTGGTTAGATAGATTAGAGTATCCACCAGAAAGAGCGTTAATGAATGTAACAAACTTGTTCTTCCGACAGATACGTCTAACTGCAGATTTCTCACCTTGTGAATTGATACCAAAGCTGCACCAATTCAAATGGTGGGGCTGTGGGATGGCTCAGACCAAAAAGTCCTGCAGGCCTGAATGGACCAAGTGTCCCTCCCGACTGACCTTGCTATCAAGGCAGCAGTGTTTTGTGAAAGTGTAATCTGACGCCCCGGTTGCAGCCTGACAGATCTCTAATCAGGCACTCGGCCTGCCAACGCAGTGGTATCAGCGTTGGCCCTACTGCAATGAGCAGATTTCGATGCAGAGGACTATCCACTTTAAAATGATTATTTTCTGCACTGCACTTCCCTTCTTTGCTCCCGTGAATCTCATGAAGAGCTGACCGTCCACCGATGGTCCTAGGTGCAATCGTTGTAAAAGCTCAAAGCTCTTTTAGGATCCAAACAATGGAGTCTTTCTTCCTCTTTCGTGGGATCGGGTGGAGCAAAGCACGCCGGAAGTGTGAACGACCGTCCGGCAAGGAACGGCGTCACAACCGTGTGCAGGAACAGCGCTCTAGTCCATACCACCAGTCTTTCCAGAAAACATTTGGTGTATAGTTGCTGGACAGACAGTGCTTGCAATTCACTCACGCAAAAAATTGATGTTACCGCTATGAGAAAGACAGTTTTCAGAGTTAAAAGACAAAGGGGACAGCTATACACTGGTTCAAATGGGCTACACGTCAAGTTTGTGAGAACCAGGTTAGAGTCCCACTGTGGCATCACAAATGGTCTGGGTGGAAACACGTAGACTAACCCTTTCAGAAAACACATCACAACAGTTTATTTAAACAACAATGGTTGATCTGGTAAACAAAGAAAGGCAGACAAATAACCTTTAACAGTGTCCACGGCAACTCATTGATAGGCTAAAGATAGCACAAACAGCAACATATCCGGGTTTGATCAGACGAGAAGGACATCAAGCCACAAACCTCTCCACGCCTCACTGCTAATATGACATCTAATATATCGGAAGGGAGGTATTAAGCAGTCAGCTGTCGCCGCTTAGCCACCAGGAATGGAGATGTAGATTGCACAGGCCTGGGTAGAAGACGCTTCCCTGCGGCTGTGACAGAAGATCCTCCGTAAGCGGCAGCCTGATCAAAGGAAGGATGCTCATGCCTGGAAGCTCCTGATACCACACTCTCCTGGCCAAATCCAGAGCCACTAGGATGACTTGAGCCCGGTCGCTCCTGATCTTCTTCAGAACTCTGGGCTGCAGAGATAAAGGAGGGAAGGCACAAAGGAGCCCCAGATCCCCACTCTAGGTGGAAAGCATCTCTGAAAGTATTCATAATGCAAAAGCTTCGACACTGCACGTTCTCAGTGGTGACGAAAAGATCAGGCCAGGGTTGTCTCCATTGCAGGAAGGCCCCCTGTGCCACCTCAGAGTGAAACTGAGAACCTGAACCAGTCTCCCCTTGATAGACTGGAGGCTGCCACCAGTCTAATTTTGGCTGAGCAACCACCACTGCAGATCTTCCACAGTCTCCTCTGAAACATGGATGGAGTTCAAAAGATACCCTTGCTGCTGGGCACACTGAGACTTCAGATCCCGCTACAGAGCCCAGACGTACCATCTGGAGTGTTCCACATGCAGGGTACGGGATCCTTAAGGCGATAAGGCCAAGAAGGCTCAGAGTCGCTCTCACTGAGACCCAAGACAGAGGCTGAAATATCAGGATCTTAGTTCAAATGTCCTAGACCTGTTGGGCTGGTGGAACGGCTTAAATGAGCCCCGTATCCAAACAGCTCCTATAAAAGGGTGCCTCTGGCATGTCTTCAGCAAGTTATCGACTACCCTAAAGATGTGAGGAGGTTCACTGTCTCTGGAGGTGGTCTACGCTGTGAATGGCGAGCCTGCTTTCAGAAGTCAGTTGTCTAGGTATGGGAAGACTGGTATTCCCAACCTCCAAAGACTGCACTATGACCACCACCAGCACCTCTGTGAGCACCCAAGGGGCACTAGTGAGGCCACAGGGGGGCACTGAACACTGTAAATGCTCTGAGCCCACCTTGAACCGCAGGTAACACCTGTAGGTCTGCAGGACGGAGATATGAAACTAGGCGTCCTCCAAATCCAACTCCACCAACCAATGGCCTGGATCCAGGACGGACAGAACCGGGGTGAGCGTGAGCATCTTTTGAGGGCAAAGTTCTAATGTAGGATGAAGGCCTCTGTCCTCTTTCAGCATCAGGATAAAACGGGAATAGCAACGATTCCCTCTCTCTGATGCTGGGACCCTCTCTATGGCTCCACTGGCCTCCTGAAAGTACATATAAAGACTGCGGTCATCGTAAGACTGATGGTTCATCTGAATCTGAGCCAAAGAGATTCCGGAGAGCTCTGTCGATTTGGCATAGCGATGGATCTTCTGGCATAACTCACTGCAGGCCTCCTCGGATCCACTGGGCTCAAAAGAGCGCCACAGGCAGCCAGCAGGGGGCAGAAGATGTGCAACCCTGTCTCTTTGAAGGCATCAATGAGTTGTACACTCCCTGATGGCCTTGGAAACACGGCATCAGTTCCACGGCAGGAGTTTGCAACCAAGAACATGTGCCTCCTGAGCATATGTGCTACTTCTCAAAATGAGAGTGGCAGCACGCGAGAGAGTATGCTTCTTTTTGGACTTCGACTTACCCAAACACTTGAAGTGGAAAGATGATTGCTAACAGAAACAGCCTCAAGAGCAGGAGTGGGTCCGTTTCCTCGAACGAAAACGGCCTGTCCTTGCTTCATGTTCAGCGAAGGCGAGTTTGGCTTTGCCTGCCTGGATCGTCTTAGATTAATTTTGGAACAGTCCCTACAAGAGGTGCAGTGGTGGGAAGACCGGAGACACATCTTGTGAGGGTCAGTCATAGAATTGTGACAAGCAAGTGTCTAACACATTTTAAACCCTGTCATTTTAGGGGGATACATGTTCTTTGCACAATGTAGACATTGAGGAGATAAGTAATTCGCCAAAACGAAAAAGTGAGGGAATAAGCTCCGGATCTACTTCGAAAGGCGCACTGGCATGCAGAGCTGGCAAATAAATGTGGCTCCAGCGTTACGTCTGGGGCATTCGATAAAGAGCTGCGTAATGCCACCTACTGGTGCACAAGTGCCCTGCTGAAAAGAAACCTCTGGATCCAGTCTGGGGCCTGAGGGTATTGTTATGTTATGTGTATTTCTAAAGCACATTATCACTCGTGAAGGAATCCTGGCGCTGCTCAGGTGCGTGTGTGCCTACCCCTACCTAGAGTAGGTTGGTTAACTGAAAAGCCAGGTTTTCAGCTTCTTGCGGAATCCAAAAACAGAGGTGGAGGCTCTGATGTAAAGAGGGAGGTTGTTCCACGCTTTAGGAGCGATGTAAGAGAACGCTCGTCCACCTGATCTGGTTCTGTGTATGCGTGGGATGTTGGCGAATAGATGTTGGCGAATAGAAGTCCTGAGGAGCTGAGGTGTCTGGATGGTTGGTGGAAAGAGATGCGACTGTTCAGGTAAGTGAGTTGTGTGGTGCAGTGAATGTGTTTGTGAGGAGTTTAAATTGAGTGTGTTTGTGTATCGGTATCTAGTGTAGTTCCCTGAGGTGTGGTGTGATGCGAGTTCTGTGTGGGAGTTTGAGGATGACTTTGGCTAACGAGTTCTGGATGGCTTCTAGTTATCTGGTGAGTTGCTTTGTGATCCCAGTGTAGACGGTGTTCCCATAGTCCAACTTGATGGTGACCAAGGGTGTGAGTGACAGTTTTTCTTGTGTTGCTTGGGAGCCATTTGAGGATCTTCCTCAGCATCCTCGGGGTGTGGAAGCAGGATGCAGTGACAGCGTCGATTTGTGCGGTCATGTCCAAGTAGTCACAAAGTGAGGAATCTGTGGTTAGTAGTAGCCATCCGGCATGCTTTTATTGAGAGGAGGCAGATGACAAGGGATGAAATACAACTCTCAAGCAGTCTGTTAGGTTTAATCTCTCACTGAAAATGGTGTTGGGTATTCAGTCTTATTTAATCCGTGTACAAAATACCTTTGAGAGAGCTCTACTGACCAGGACTAGGTTTGGCCATATCAGCCATCTTTTGTTTCATTCTGGTGGCTGTTCTTTGCAGTGGGGTCCGTATCCCATCTGTCAATGTGATTATCTATATGTTGGAACTTGTGTACACTTTCTCTTCTTTTACACAATTTATGGAAAGATTCATAAAAGGTATCGGGGTGTTTTGTTTGTTTAACAGTAGGGACATGACTGCCACAAAACTACAGTATGAATTAGTTTAAATTATGTTTATTGAAGATAAAAAACAGTTAAAACCTGAGTTATGATTCTAGTGTAAACTCAATGAAATACAGCAGTTATGGTCACCAACATCCGAAGCACGTCATAACTCATGCCACCTTCCATGTTCTTCTCTAAATAGTCCCTCATTTGTTCCTGTGATGTTGGCAAAGTGATGTATTCAGCATGGAGGGTGGTGTGAGTGTTTTCAGTTCATTTCTAGGGTTTTTTAAAATATAATTCCCTTAACTGTCCTCCTTTGTCAAAGGCGGTGGCCACAAGGGCTGGTTCGCGGCCGTGCACTGCAATCAACGCAGCGCAGGCTGGCGACTCTGTGCACAGTGGGGTTTTCCCCCAACTATTTTCTACAGGAAAGTTATTTTTTAATGAAACATCCCAATTTTAATAAAAATTGCATTTTCAATCACAAAATAGTGCCCCAAGATTGTAATTTCTAATAAATCACAGTTTTATCACAGCAAATGTGATTTTAGGAGGGAGACATTTTTAAACATCTGTGGGTGCCCCCAGCATTCTCCTGAGGTCAGACACCTCTCCTTGTACTACCCATGGCTGTGGAAATTTTAAACAAGGCGGCAAAAATCACAATTTTTATTACAAATAACCATTTTCAAGATCGTGGAAAAATATAAATCCTCTTCATCAGCAAATCAAATGCAAATGTACAGTTTTTCTCTTTTTTTTATAATTAAAACAAAACAAGATGATGTACTGGGGGCTTAAAATGTTCAACTACTCTCACCCAGTCAAGAGATCTGGGTTGAATCCATTGTTCTGTTGCTCACTTCGCCACCTCAGTTCGGACCCCGCCATATGCAAATCAGTCTTGACCCTGGCTCCTCATGGGAACAGTCTAGCCCGAACACGCCCTAAGTGCGCCACGTATGCCCAGACGTGGGTCCCGTGCTCACTGTGCCACTGGAATAAAGCTATCCTGCCTGATGAGGGGTGAAACCCCGAAACCGGTCCCAGGATGCTTGTTTCCGGTCCAGGGAGGACCTGGCTTGGCAGTTCGGGCTGGACTGTTCCCATGAGGCACAGGGTCAGACTGATTTGCATATAGCTTGGTCTGAACTGGGGTGGCGAAGTGAGCTAAAGAATGATGGATTTAACCCAGATCTATTGACTGAGGGTGAATGTTTGGAAAGTTTCAGCGCTCCGTCCATCATCTCCTTGTGTTTGCTTTTTTATAATTCATTCTTTTGTCCGCTGGCTGAAGGCTGTCTGCAAAGGGGGTTAGCCTAGCTTACGTCGCACCCTGCAACCATCCCAGGACAGGCTGCCAACCCCTATTTCAAACGCACTTTGGCCATGCCCAGCATGTTTTGGCTGCAGGGTGCAACCTGCAATGAGCAGTCAACACCCCCTGCCACGGCCTTTGGCCAGGCTCACGATTTACCTGCATTTGGGCTGCCAACAACTGTGGCTCATGGCCTTTGGCTGTGAGCAGAAGCGAGTGGTCATTGCTGGGCATGCCCTTTGGCTGGGCACAGCTGTCTTTTTTCTATGTTTTTTTTTATTAAGTAGGATAATTATTTTCCCATGTTTTATTTTTAGCGAAAAATTTGAATTTTAATATAAATAGTTTTTGGGAAAAGAAAATGGTGCCTTTTTGCTGCACACAAAATCGTGGCTGCAAGAGCACAATTTTTATTAAAATTGTGATTTTGTTTCTGCAGCAAACACAATTTGTTTTTTGTTTTTTTGGGACAGTTTTTCCATTTTTCTGGATGGCCCCAGCACTTTTCAGGGGTCTTGCTCCTCTCATGGAGCCCCCTCCCTCCCACCATAGATGATGATTTTTTTTTCTGCTACTACAAAAATTGCGATTTAAAGACAGAGAAAAAAATACTCTCCTCCATAATTCAATCACATTTGGGGAAAAATTCAAAATGTGATTGGCAGGATTCATGATTTTCTGAATCACAATTCTAAACAGCATAAATATACAAGTGTGTTAACTCTTTAAAGCCCATGCAGCCACTTATTTTCACCACTTACATCTCAAAAACTACAAAACGCCTTTATACCAAACCAACGAAAGCACACTTCTGAGAAAAGTTCTATGGCCAAGCCAAGTTTGGTGTAAATCCACTCAGCAGTTTTGGCTGCAGGAGGCGGCAACATTTCCTAAGGCAGGTAAAATGGGAACACGTCTCTTTGCACTCTCCTCCCCTAACCTTTTCACCCCCTACACAGATCTGTGTGAAAATTGGCATGCTGGAAGCTAGTTAAATGAACCAAGCATTTGCCAGTTTTGGTGCAAATCCGTTTATAGGTCCATAGTAAAAGGCACAAAAATAAATTTAAAAGCCTTTTTTTAATGGAAAGTGTGGCTCAACCATAACTGCCTAATGGTAATTGAGTGCAGTTCTGCAGAATAGCTATTTGTGAGCCTTCGTTTCTTAGAGGAAATTAGTTTTAAAATTAAATTATAAATTTTGCACTTTCAAAGCCTTTATTAAATATGACAGTGTGAACTTGTGGAATGGATCATTTGATGTCAATGTAAATGATCCCTCGGTTTTAACGCCATTTGTTTTATAATTATAGGATACAGAAGGGTTGATTTTATGTTGCTTCTATGGTTCTTTGAACCAAAAGAAACTTAAATCATAATTTAAAAAAAGAATCACTAGAGCGTACTTTGATTAAAACACGCGATCCGACAATGGGGCGATTTAGAGATTGTTATTAGCAATGTTTAATTTTGTAGACAGTGAATAGCGCGGTGTGAAATAGTCACAATCTCATTAAGCAATGCTAAATTATGCAAAACATGACCAAAGGGCTGTGGACGAGGAACCTCCCCATCCCAATAAGCCTCTTCCGCTCGTCATCTCTTTACCTCTCCCGCTCTTCCTTGTCCATCTACACCCCCTTCTTTCCTCAACGGTTCTGCCCTCCATCACCTCCCCATCCCACTAAGCTTCTTCCGCTCGTCATCTCTTTACCTCTCCCCCTCTTCCTTGTCCAGCTACACCCCCTTCTTTCCTCAACGGTTCTGCCCTCCATCACCTCCCCCATCCCACTAAGCCTCTTCCGCTCGTCATCTCTTTACCTCTCCCGCTCTTCCTTGTCCATCTACACCCCCTTCTTTCCTCAACGGTTCTGCCCTCCATCACCTCCCCCATCCCACTAAGCCTCTTCCGCTCGTCATCTCTTTACCTCTCCCGCTCTTCCTTGTCCATCTACACCCCCTTCTTTCCTCAACGGTTCTGCCCTCCATCACCTCCCCCATCCCACTAAGCTTCTTCCGCTCGTCATCTCTTTACCTCTCCCGCTCTTCCTTGTCCATCTACACCCCCTTCTTTCCTCAACGGTTCTGCCCTCCATCACCTCCCCCATCCCACTAAGCCTCTTCCGCTCGTCATCTCTTTACCTCTCCCGCTCTTCCTTGTCCATCTACACCCCCTTCTTTCCTCAACGGTTCTGCCCTCCATCACCTCCCCCATCCCACTAAGCTTCTTCCGCTCGTCATCTCTTTACCTCTCCCGCTCTTCCTTGTCCATCTACACCCCCTTCTTTCCTCAACGGTTCTGCCCTCCATCACCTCCCCCATCCCACTAATGCTCTTCCGCTCGTCATCTCTTTACCTCTCCCGCTCTTCCTTGTCCATCTACACCCCCTTCTTTCCTCAACGGTTCTGCCCTCCATCACCTCCCCCATCCCACTAAGCTTCTTCCGCTCGTCATCTCTTTACCTCTCCCGCTCTTCCTTGTCCAGCTACACCCCCTTCTTTCCTCAACGGTTCTGCCCTCCATCACCTCCCCCATCCCACTAAGCTTCTTCCGCTCGTCATCTCTTTACCTCTCCCGCTCTTCCTTGTCCATCTACACCCCCTTCTTTCCTCAACGGTTCTGCCCTCCATCACCTCCCCCATCCCACTAAGCCTCTTCTGCTCGTCATCTCTTTACCTCTCCCGCTCTTCCTTGTCCATCTACACCCCCTTCTTTCCTCAACGGTTCTGCCCTCCATCACCTCCCCCATCCCACTAAGCCTCTTCCGCTCGTCATCTCTTTACCTCTCCCGCTCTTCCTTGTCCATCTACACCCCCTTCTTTCCTCAACGGTTCTGCCCTCCATCACCTCACCCTTCTGCCACCTCAGTCTTCGCCCTCAAACTCTTCTTCTACAACAGACTCAAGTAGGAACACAATCAATCGCGCTCTTACCTTGACTTGGCCAACCTTTGCGATTGTGGTCGTCTTCAGGCTTTCAATCACACTGACAAGCAGCTGGTTGCTGGTAATCTGACCAAAGTGGATGCTAAACAAGGCCAAGAAAAGACATCAGATAGGAAGGACTCGGTGCAAGAGCTCACTCTGTCGCAGCAAAGACCAAAGTTCCATAAAGCACAATGGACAACCATTTGCAAAGCATGGATGTCTGTACACAAAGAACATAGGAACTGTGATGTCACTCGCAACATACAATAGAGGAAAGAGGTCCTTCTTAATATGACAATAAGCTTCTGACTTTATTCTAAAGTGCATTATGAACAGAGTATCATAACGTTTGTAAGAGCTTTATTAGGCATGAAGACCCAAATAACGTCATTTCTGACCGGACACTGACCATGAGGTCTTACTCCCAGGAGCAGCTACTAGGCGATGACTACCAATGACCACACTCTGAGCCCAGCTCTCTGTAGCCGGTGGCCACTGAAGTCTTCAGGCTCAAGAACCATCAGAGGCAGGTACTAGGAGATGACTACCAATGACCACACTCTGAGCCCAGCTCTCTGTAGCCGGTGGTCACTGAGGTCTTCAGGCTCAAGAACCATCAGGGGCAGGTACTCAGCGATGACTACCAATGACCACACTCTGAGCCCAGCTCTCTGCAGCCGGTGGTCACTGAAGTCTTCAGGCTCAAGAACCATCAGAGGCAGGTACTCAGCGATGACTACCAATGACCACACTCTGAGCCCAGCTCTCTGTAGCCAGTGGCCACTGAAGTCTTCAGGCTCAAGAACCATCAGAGGCAGGTACTAGGAGATGACTACCAATGACCACACTCTGAGCCCAGCTCTCTGTAGCCGGTGGTCACTGAGGTCTTCAGGCTCAAGAACCATCAGGGGCAGGTACTCAGCGATGACTACCAATGACCACACTTTGAGCCCAGCTCTCTGCAGCCGGCCACTGAAGTCTTCAGGCTCAAGAACCATCAGGGGCAGGTACTAGGAGATGACTACCAATGACCACACTTTGAGCCCAGCTCTCTGTAGCCGGTGGTCACTGAGGTGTTCAGGCTCAAGAACCATCAGGGGCAGGTACTAGGAGATGACTACCAATGACCACACTTTGAGTCCAGCTCTCTGTAGCCGGTGGTCACTGAGGTCTTCAGGCTCAAGAACCATCAGGGGCAGGTACTTTCTCTTCTAGCTGAGAGGCAGCCTTGGATCATTTCCAATTTTGCACATTGCCCAGGGCGAAAACATGCCCAGGATGAGACCTTACGTTGGGGACATGTGAGCACTTTAACCCACCCATAACCTTAACCAGCATTCCACTTCTTAAAGTAGGGTTAGCGGATAAATACCACTTAAGGCATTAAAAGTTCGGCCAAACAATCCAGAAGACGTACTGCATTACATTCTTAGTCCTACAGAAAGTTGTCTTCTTGATTTCCCATGCACTAGATTTATAATTGCCCACAGTTCGAACCAGACTGAGAGAAGTTTATCCTCTGAGATGATAACTGAGCTATCACGTGAATCAACTCTTCTGGAAACTTGCAGTATTGGGAGGCATGCTAACACCGTAATAGTTTCAGATGCAGCCCACCAAGGAACCCTTTTAGAAGGCAAACCTACATCCTGTCCCTTTATGAGTCATGCCAACACCTTATTCCTTAGGAGACATGCCAACTGCTTACCATTTTACCATGATGCAAACACTTTATGCTTTTAGATGGCATGCCAGTAGACTCTTGGGATTCAAGGAAGCATGCCAACAGCTTATCCTATTAGAAAGATGCCAACACCGTCATCTTTTGGGAGACATGACAATACCGTACCCTTTACGAGAGATGCAAAGACGTTACACTTGTAGGAGGCATGTCGACATTCACTCACCGGAGTACAAAGAAGAGGCAGCGGCAGACCCGCTCCAGTTCAAGCCCCAGCTGGATGTATTCATTAAAGAGCCTGAGCAGGTCCGGGACATACGAGAACGGCAGCACCAGGAGGGACTCTTCCAACTCGCTGAGGCATAGAGAGGGTTAATGCAGGTTAAGTATACTGTAAGCCCAGGTGCCAGAAATAACCAAAGTGTTAGGTCTGAGGACATTCACGAATGTTCAATATTATAAAACAAGAGACATACGTTCCAAAAAAATAAAAAAACAAGGTGTGAAGGCTCAGAAAGGTAGTGGCCACAAACAAACTCCTCAGATGGCCTTCACACCATCACACCAAGTGTAAAGAGCATACATGAGAGACGACAAAATAAGACATTTGTGAATTTCATTCATTATACAGTAAGCGTAGGGGAGAGGATGTAGCCTTACGGCTAGAGCGTTCGACTTCGAAGCTGGGGAACCGGGTTCGAGTCTCGGCAACCACGCTCAACATCCTGTGATTCTGGGCAAATCACTTAATCTCCCCGTGCCTAACAAAAATATGAATGTGTCCTTCTGTAACGAAACTGGTGCTATGTAAAGCGCTCGGATACCCGATATGTTCGGGTCTAGTTCGCGCTAGATAAAACTCTAAAAAAAAAAATTCAATAAAAAAGCGTAGGCCTCATTCATTGGCATTTTGCCACAATGGCTGGTATTTCTTAACAGGATCCATAGTACAGAAACCAGCGCAGAAACTGCGCTAAGCACTCTGAGCTGCTCCAGAGTCTATAATGTACCATTGAATATAAAACCTTGAAGCTTAACATGAGGACGGGGGGTGTTTGCAGCAACTATTAGTAGCAACGCCCGGCCATTCAGGAACCTCAAAACAGACAAAAGATTAGAAATCTATGCATTTAATTACTAAAGGGCTGAACAGGGAGACCTAAGGGGCTAGGTTCTCTGTATATACTGCATTAGTGTACAGCAAACCTTGTTTTCTCTCTTGCATACTGAGGTAAGTGAGTGCATTTCTTTTTTTTTTACCAGAGGTCTTGCATTCCAGTCACAGAGCCCACAGGTGTCTTTACTTCACACTCTTTACCCGCTAGCAGCTACACCCCTAACCCACAACCCACAGGCCCCGCTATAATGTACCCTGTGCCTCAGGCTCGCAGTCCCCCCACCCCCGTCACATTTGACATGCCACTGATCTTGCTTAACCTCCACCCTGACTGCACGAGCCCTCTTTCCACGTCACTCTCAATGAGTGTTTGAAATGAATTGGCATTCATGTTTGACTACCCTCGACTCACACACTTAACTTCCCTGCTCCTTTCCACTCGCCCCAATCTCAACAAAATGTCACCTGACCATCCTCATCCCGCCAACACTTGGCCGCCCCGCCCTCAAAGTGCCTCCCACTGGTGGATGCCAGCGAGGTCTGCAACAAAACCTACTTTACCACTAATCACCTTCACGACACTGCCATACGAGGGACTCCTGCTGGGATCAGAGTAAACTCCTCATGAAAACCCTTTCCACGCCCCTCAGATCAACGCAAGATGTCCTAGGTTCAATGAACTCATAGCATAACCATCCTCTGCATCCACATACCAGCCCACTCATCTACCGTATCCTGATCTCCTGGGGTCAGTCTTTAAAACACACAAACCTGTCCTTGAACCCTCCCTTATGGTCCTCTCTCGGCTGCGGAACTTCACCTCTTTGCTGGTTCCTCGAATTTGACCTCAAAAAGGACACCAGAAGCTCCTCCTGACTCACTTACCTGCCTCATATAGACCCGATCCTAGGGTACACCCCTCGATCAGGATCATGACTGCAGCGGTGGGAAGGCCTTGAACACTACCATGCCCAGGATAGCCCCTGTGAAGAGAATCCTCTGCCTAGGGGGCCGGAGGGACTTTGGCTCGTTCATGGGAAACCCCAAGGAGATCCGAGCCTGGCTGTTGTCCTGAGATGGTTTGTGACTGAAGGCGGCGAGTCCACCTTGAGCAGTCACTCATCGAGGTACAGCATTACATGCATCCCCGACATACGAAGATGAGCTGTGGCCACTGCCATCACTTCCATAAACACTTCAGGGGCTGAGGCAAGGATGAAGGCCAGCACGGCACATTGGAAGTGTTCCAACCCCACTGTGAGCTAGTCTCTACGGCACTGCAGGACGGATACATAAAACTAACGGTCCTGCACGTCCAGGGAGCCGTCGCCTAGTTCCAGAGCAGAGATCATCTGCACCAGATCTAGCATTTTGAAACTGTTCTTCTTCATAAAGGTATGCATAGGCGGGAGGTCCAGTATACGGCATGAGGAAGTAGAGTGAATAGCACTTTCCGAGCCTGGCACATGCTCGATGCAGGAAGCTGGCTCTTCATGTGATATATCAATGATCTGATATACCGTGTAAAGAGTCCAGGGGTTCCCTCATGAGTGAACAGGGCTTGCTATGCAATCCCAAGGTGCTCTGCTAGGGGGCAGTGTGGTTGAGCAGCCTTAGGCTTAACTGAGAGGAGTGCAAGACATTTGCAAAATACACACAATGTTCAATAAATGACACACATGACTCAAGGAGAGCCACACCAATTTATAAAAATAGCAAGAATCTTTGTATATGTTTTGGCATTAGAGAGAAATTGTTCAGGTAAGTACGTTTTTGAATATAAATTCTTTTCAGTTTGAAAAGTGTACTTAGTGCAATTTTTGAGTTCTGCAATGTTATCCTATAGACGAAGAACAAGTTCTGCAAACAGGTACAGTGCAGCGACTTATGGGACCAATCTCCAGGAGTTGAGGTGAGTGGAGGACAAGGTCCAAGGCACCACCAGCAGCACACCACTAGCGGCACAGGGCAGCCGGGTGCAGGGGTTCAAAACAGCGTCGGGAGCCCAAAGTTATTCAATGGAGATCGGTCTCTTCGAAAAAAGGCTGCTGGCTTTGGGGAGGCCAGTCGGGCTGAACCCCCAGGGGGATTCAGGCCTCACCATGCTCGGGGATGTAGGGACACCTTTGGGCCTCTTCTCCACAGCTCAGGGGCAATGAGTGCAGAGATGTCCTTAGGTGTTGGGTTTTTCCTTACCGGAGCAGTCGCGGTACAGGGGCCCAGAGTGCAGAGACTGCAGACGACATCAGAGGGTCCACGAGGGGTGAAGCCTCGATGGACTAGGGCTCTAGAGGGCTGGGGGACATTGATGACACCATTGGCCCACTTCCCTTGGGCTTGGAGAGACGGGTGCAGTGGTGGCTTCAGGTGTCTGGAGTTTCTGCAAGATGCAGGGAACAGTTCCGCTGTCCCACAGCAGGTCTTGGTTCTTTATTGAAGGCAGGCAGTCCTCCCAAGTTTCTGGAGTTAACAGCAGCAGGACGAGTCGACTTTGGAGCAGTTTTCGATGAGGGGTGTAGACAGGTCAGCTGCTTCTTCTCCCCTCTGATTTTGCGGCTCTTTGGTGTCCTCTCTCTTCTTAGGTCATCAGGATCTGTTTCTCTGGTTTCAGGGGCTCCCCTAAATACTACATTTAGGGCTGTTAGGGGAGTGTAGGGTAGTAGCCAATGGGCTACTGACCCTTAGGGTCACTATGCCCACTATATGATCACTTCCTTTGTGGGAATAACCGTGTCCCAGAGTTTCTAGGTGTGACAACACAAAGATAGCTACTTGTGAAAAATCGTGTCCACCGCAGTGTAGTCCACCTTAGGGGAGGTACTGGCCTGGTGGTGGCACGCCTACCTGACTAGCTAATGTTTCCGCCTGTCCAGGTGCCAAGGGAGCCATGGACAAAGGGGGGGCGGCTTCCTCTCCTGTGAGGGGAGCCAGACTCGCATTCCAAAGGCGGCAGCTCTTTGAAGTTTGCCGGCCTAGAGAGGCTAATCAGCAGGTCATCCCATGGGAGGGGGTGTTCCACCCTAGTCCCGGACAGGCTTTTGTTCTGGGCCTCCTGAGAGCAGAGGCTCTCACCTTAGGAGATCATAACAGTGTCTCGGGTGGCAGGCTAGCTGAAAACAGTCAGGGGGCACACCAGATTCTGGTAGGCTTTCAGGGGGCACCTCTAAGGTGTCTTCTGGGTGCATGTATTGGTAAATCCATCACTGGATCAGTGTGGGTTTATCAATACGAAATGTTTGATACCAAACATCCCTATCTTCAGTGAAGCCATCATGTAGCTGGGAAACTCGTTTTCACCAGTGTCCAGCACATGTTTTAAAATGACTTCCCTGGTCACTTGTACTGGCAGCAATAGGACTGACCAGCACCGGGGCATATCTGATCATGCATGTATGCCCTCACATTTAGCATAAAGCACCCTGCCTTAGGGCTGTTTGGCATGCAGTGGTAGGGGACATGGCACACAGGGATGTGTGACTTGCTGTGTTTTCACTTTTGCCTGCACCAAGACACGCAGTCTGTGATGGCAACCTTGCATGTGCTTGGTGAAGGGTCCCTTAGGGTGGTACAATTCGTGCTGCAGCCCTCAGGGTCCTTCCTTAGTACCTCAATCCGTAGGTAGCAGGGGTACCACTTACTAGGGACTTACAGAGAGTGCTAAAGGTTTTGCCAATTGAGGGAACAATTGTACAGTTTTGGGAAAGAGCTCTGGCACTGGGGACCTGGTTAGTAGGAACCCAGTGCACTTCCAGTCGAAATCACATCAGTCACCAGATACAAAGTGGAGGCGACCATGTCAAAAAGGGCTACTTTCCTACACTTGATGGCACCTTTAGCCAGCAGGAGGTTGGCTTCTTGCATTAACGACAGAGGTGGGGTCTGGAGAAAATCATCACTTTGGAGTGGAGAAAAGAGAGGTGGGGATTGAATGAAAAGCAGGGCATAGTAAAATCCACTGGTCTGACGTGATGGATTCCAGCCGGGAAGGAAATGTCATATCCTACCCCTAACTGGCTGGTTGTGGGACTGTGAGGGGAAGTCAAAGTGTCTTAGGAACGGCTGCAACAGGGGCGGAAGAATTAGGGTACTGCTGTCCCTGCTGCAGTGAACGCCTTTGGCGGCCACTGTGCCCTCTGCCCTGACAAGACTGAATGTGCTGCTGCACCTGCTTGGAAGGGGGAGGGGAGCTGCTGGTAAGTTAGGCCTCAGGAGTAACCCCTACATTTTCTATATTCCTGGTGGGATTGTTCGGCGGGGGACAATAACCCACGAGTTTCTTTGCACCGAGTGCTGAGTCAACGTTCTCTCCATACAGACTAGATCGGTCACCAGGCAAGTCTATAAGGAGGATTGGACAGCCCATGAAAACCTGGTTGACTGCATCCAGATGTGCCTTCTAAGCACTACTCTGGTGCCAATAGCACAACCTATGTAGTTGTTGGTCTCCAGGCCTGGATGCAACACACACTTTGCTGCGTCGTGTCCGTCTTGGCCCATTTCAGCCAGTGAAGCCCCAAGGACCTCTGGCACAACCGGCAGCATCTCCTGGCCAAGTCCCAAGAGGCACAACGCATTCAAAGATTGTGAAGCTCGGATACCTGGAAAAAGCATTTTGTTGCAAAGGCTTCACTATATTTATACTCCCTGTCAGGGGAAGGGGGGCGGGGGGAGGAGGGGGGGGGAATAAATTGAAAAGCTTTTGGATTGACTATTGATGCTGCACCATGCTGGGCATAGTTCAGATTACATGGCCATCAGAGTGTCCAGAAGGGCTTGTTAAACCGTAGAAGTGGTTCAGATGAAGTTGGATCTAGTTGAAGAATTTCAGTCAATACATTTTTTCCAGAGTACGCCTTTTAGGACTTCTGCTGCTGTTCGCACAACTACAGCAAAGGAGGCACCTTCTTCCATTGGTTCATTCTCTGGGGAGGTATGCAACACACTGGCATTTTGCAAATCTAAATACAGCCCTACATCAGTATATTGAGGTAGCAGATTGCCCACTTCCTCGTCATCCTCAGTGTTGTGAGGAACATTAGCTATGCCCGGGACAGTATCCGAGTCGAAACCTAAAACGTCCTCTCGCTGCTGATAGTACTGGAGTCAAGGGAGAGGCCGCATCTCACGGTCGGGCTGTACAAGCACTGGCCACATAGGACTAGCAAAGGCGAACATCTGTTCGGAGTCAGGGATCCGGTACGAGCACAGGTGGCCTCAAAAAAAGCTGCAATTTGCTGTGGGTGGATGACAGTCCGAGGAATTTGAACCAACTAACTGTGGCACCGAATCGAGGAGCCCTTTCAGTGTGGCGCTTGTGATTGCTTGCCTGATGTCACGTAGTGTGATAGGGTCGAAGCCTGCTTGGCTTTCGTACACTTATGGCACAATTTCAACTTACTTACTTGGGAAGACTTCGAGCGGGACTGGAAGCGACCCCACAAACAGGACTGAGAACCCTGTTTAGAACACATCATCTTATGCATGGCAATTTAGAGCTTCGTCTCTCACTCCCTAATGACCTTCGGGCGCACGAGGGCACACTTATGACATGACTTCGAGATCTCTTTAGAGGCGACCAAGATGCCATTGAACAGGCAGATTTGCTTTTTCATGTGGTGCGGCAAGCTGATCCCAGCAAGCTTTGCCAATTCCCCCAAGACGCGAACATATCCACCAAGGAAGCAGGTGGCATCAGCGGTGCGGGGGGTCAGGCTGCCGGACAAAAAAGACATCTCTGGGCATAGAGTCAACTTTGTTGAGGAGGCCTCGTAGGGAAGGCATTTTGTTCCTACTTCAAGGAGGATGTTTGAACAACAAGACTTACCACTAACGAGTAAGAGGACAAAAAGTGGGAATTACCAGGAACAGGCCTGCAATGTTTGGTATATCTTAAGGGGATAAGGGGAGCAAACAAACACAGGCAACTTTAACAGAGGAAGCGTTAGTCAGGTCTCTACAAAGGGCAGAAGAGTTTTATGGGTAAAAGCGTAAGAGAGAAATGCATGGTAGAAAAGAGGTACAAAGGTTAAGACAGAATAAGAGATTAAGAAAACACTTTAAAAAGCTTATTTAGGGTGGACATACTAAAGAAAAGAAGGGAATTAAAAGTTTGGAATCCAACTGGATTCTTTTCCAGGAAGGTTCGATTTTATCTATACACATCTAGTTAGAATTTTGTATATTTTGATGCATTAAAAATTGGCACAAAGGCTGAGTGCATATGAAGGGCGATGATCTAAATGACATACCGTGCCCGGGGCCATATCCTTCTGGAAGTGGATCACACTTTGTAATTTATCAAAGGAAAATTATGTTCCAATCACTTATATTTTGATTGGAATTCACAGTGACTGAGGTTGGTACATTTCTGACAAAGGGCTAGAAGGGCCCATAAGTGGCTGGACATGTCCAGAACTTTCTCATCACTCACCTGGACTTAACTTTCTTAAACACTTCAAGGACGTACGCGGATGGCTGAAAAGAAAAAAAACAGCAAGGTTTGAGAAGGATAAAGTATACATTGCCAACATAGTGTACTGTGACGACATCAGGGCAATTTAGTTATATTTACTTGTAGAAAGGCTATTACTACACATTTAGGAAGTGAACAAGACTAAATCAGGGGGAGTAGCGCACAATGGTGCCCTAAGGGGACACTGTAAATTTACTCAAAATGCTTCTAGCTGGAGTTATTTGAGCTTTTCTTATAACACAGTGACTGCATCTAAACGTGCAACTCAGAGCTAGCATTTCCTTTATTGATCAGAACTTGTAATTTGTTCTAAAATAAAGAATTAAAAAGCATATTACGTGACAAATGACGCTGATATGCAACAACCTTCTACAATACAGGACCGCAGAACACACAAACCATAACTCCCACGAGGGAAAATAGACAAAAGATTCACTGAGCATCACTTAGATGAGCAGAGGTTTCATACCAGTGGTAAAACATATATTTATATTTATGATTACATAACTAAACTTGAGGGGGCCCCCTGCAAGGTACGTGGAGGGGCCCCCTCCGGACTCAATCATGAGCTCTCCACCCAGGGTACTGTGCTGAGGGGGGCCCCTGCAAGGTACGTGGAGGGGCCCCCTCCGGACTCAATCAGGAGCTCTCCGGCCAGAGTACTGTGCTGAGGGGGCCCCTTCAAGGTACGTGGAGGGGCCCCCTCCGGACTCCATCATGAGCTCTCCACCCACGGTACTGTGCTGAGGGGGGGCCCCATAAAGGTACGTGGAGGGGCCCCCTCCGGACTCAATCAGGAGCTCTCCGGCCAGAGTACTGTGCTGAGGGGGGCCCCTTCAAGGTACGTGGAGGGGCCCCCTCCGGACTCAATCAGGAGCTCTCCGGCCAGAGTACTGTGCTGAGGGGGGCCCCTTCAAGGTACGTGGAGGGGCCCCCTCCGGACTCCATCATGAGCTCTCCACCCACGGTACTGTGCTGAGGGGGGGCCCCATAAAGGTACGTGGAGGGGCCCCCTCCGGACTCAATCATGAGCTCTCCACCCAGGGTACTGTGCTGAGGGGGGCCCCTTCAAGGTACGTGGAGGGGCCCACTCCGGACTCAATCAGGAGCTCTCCGGCCAGAGTACTGTGCTGAGGGGGCCCCCCTGCAAGGTACGTGGAGGGGCCCCCTCAGGACTCAATCAAGAGCTCTCTGGCCAGAGTACTGTGCTGAGGGGGGCCCCTTCAAGGTACGTGGAGGGGCCCCCTCTGGACTCAATCAGGAGCTATCCACCCAGGGTACTGTGCTGAGGGGGGCCCCTGCAAGGTACGTGGAGGGGCCCCCTCCGGACTCAATCATGAGCTCTCCATCCAGAGTACTGTGCTGAGGGGGGCCCCCCTGCAAGGTACGTGGAGGGGCCCCCTCCGGACTCAATCATGAGCTCTCCACCCAGAGTACTGTGCTGAGGGGGGCCCCTGCAAGGTACGTGGAGGGGCCCCTCCGGACTCAAACATGAGCACTCCACCCAGGGTACTGTGCTGAGGGGGGCCCCTGCAAGGTACGTGGAGGGGCCCCTCCGGACTCAATCAGGAGCTCTCCGGCCAGAGTACTGTGCTGAGGGGGCCCCTTCAAGGTACGTGGAGGGGCCCCTCCGGACTCCATCATGAGCTCTCCACCCACGGTACTGTGCTGAGGGGGGGCCCCATAAAGGTACGTGGAGGGGCCCCCTCCGGACTCAATCAGGAGCTCTCCGGCCAGAGTACTGTGCTGAGGGGGGCCCCTTCAAGGTACGTGGAGGGGCCCCCTCCGGACTCAATCATGAGCTCTCCACCCAGGGTACTGTGCTGAGGGGGGCCCCTTCAAGGTACGTGGAGGGGCCCACTCCGGACTCAATCAGGAGCTCTCCGGCCAGAGTACTGTGCTGAGGGGGCCCCCCTGCAAGGTACGTGGAGGGGCCCCCTCCGGACTCAATCAGGAGCTCGCCACCCAGAGTACTGTGCTGAGGGGGGCCCCTTCAAGGAACGTGGAGGGGCCCCCTCCGGACTCAATCATGAGCTCTCCACCCAGGGTACTGTGCTGAGGGAGGCCCCTTCAAGGTACGTGGAGGGGCCCCCTCCGGACTCAATCAGGAGCTCTCCAGCCAGAGTACTGGGCTGAGGGGGGCCCTTTCAAGGTACGTGGAGGGGTCCCCTCCGGACTCAATCAGGAGCTCTCCGGCCAGAGTACTGTGCTGAGGGGGCCCCTTCAAGGTACGTGGAGGGGACCCTCCGTACTCAATCAGGAGCTCTCCACCCAGGGTACTGTGCTGAGGGGGGCCCCTTCAAGGTACGTGGAGGGGCCCCCTCCGGACTCAATCAGGAGTTCTCCAGCCAGAGTACTGGGCTGAGGGGGGCCCTTTCAAGGTACGTGGAGGGGCCCCCTCCGGACTCAATCAGGAGCTCTCCGGCCAGAGTACTGTGCTGAGGGGGCCCCTTCAAGGTACGTGGAGGGGACCCTCCGGACTCAATCAGGAGCTCTCCACCCAGGGTACTGTGCTGAGGGGGGCCACTTCAAGGTACGTGGAGGGGCCCCCTCCGGACTCAATCAGGAGCTCTCCGGCCAGAGTACTGTGCTGAGGGGGCCCCTTCAAGGTACGTGGAGGGGCCCCCTCCGGACTCCATCAGGAGCTCTCCACCCAGGGTACTGTGCTGAGGGGGCCCCTCCTCCGCACTGCGGGGGCTGCCGGGGCATGTGTTACCACAAATTTATGTAAGAAAGAAAACGTGAAACTAAAAGTGATCAACCATGGGCGAGGGAGGACACTCGACATAACAGATTTCTATAGTTCAAGGTAGAAGGGTATAGAGACGAACAAGGGCTGATACACACCGATACACACTGATGTACAGGAGTAATACGGACCGATACACACTGATGTACGGGAGTAATACGGGCCGATACACACTGATGTACGGGAGTAATACGGACCGATACACACTGATGTACGGGAGTAATACGGGCTGATACACACTGATGTACGGGAGTAATACGGGCCGATACACACTGATGTACAGGAGTAATACGGACCGATACACACTGATGTACGGGAGTAATACGGGCCGATACACACTGATGTACGGGTGTAATTCGGGCCAATACACACTGATGTACGGGAGTAATACGGACCGATACACACTGATGTACGGGAGTAATACGGACCGATACACACTGATGTACGGGAGTAATACGGGCCGATACACACTGATGTACGGGAGTAATACGGGCCGATACACACTGATGTACGGGAGTAATACGGACCGATACACACTGATGTACGGGAGTAATACGGGCCGATACACACTGATGTACGAGAGTAATACGGACCGATACACACTGATGTACGGGAGTAATACGGACCGATACACACTGATGTACGGGAGTAATACGGACCGATACACACTGATGTACGGGAGTAATACGGGCCGATACACACTGATGTACGGGAGTAATACGGACCGATACACACTGATGTACGGGAGTAATACGGGCCGATACACACTGATGTACGGGAGTATTACGGACCGATACACACTGATGTACGGGAGTAATATGGGCCGATACACACTGATGTACGGGAGTAATACGGACCGATACACACTGATGTACGGGAGTAATACGGGCCGATACACACTGATGTACGGGAGTAATACGGACCGATACACACTGATGTACGGGAGTAATACGGACCGATACACACTGATGTACGGGAGTAATACGGACCGATACACACTGATGTACGGGAGTAATACGGACCGATACACACTGATGTACGGGAGTAATACGGACCGATACCCACTGATGTACGGGAGTAATACGGGCCGATACACACTGATGTTCAGGAGTAATACGGACCGATACACACTGATGTACGGGAGTAATACGGGCTGATACACACTGATGTATGGGAGACGGAGTAATACAGGCCGATACACACTGATGTACGGGAGTAATACGGACCGATACACACTGATGTACGGGAGTAATACAAGTATCTAGATTTTCATACTACATGGAAGGTGGTGGGACAGGGAGTGGGAAGGATGAAAAGTCTCTTTAGAGCACATAGTAGCTCTCTAGGTGGGTGAGCTGTCTGGAGGAAAAGGTCCAGTTTGTCCTCTAGGTGCCTGGGAGAGGTTTGGCAGGTATGGGGTTATCAGCGCGCCTCTTGAAACAAAGAGGCCCACAATGGATGGAAGTTGAGAAGGTTGGTCTTGTTTCATTAAGCTAAAACTGACAACCCCCAAAGCTAACAGCAGATCACGCAGAAGTAGCTCATTGAATGAAGCAGGGTTAAGGGTCAGAGGCAAAAACACCCCGGCAGCAGCTGTAAGGTGAATGGTTAGCTGGAGAGACATTAAACCCTGCATTAGAGTTTGTAGTTCAGCCCGATGGGGCGGACATGTTCACAGTTGAAGAGCATATGGGGTACCTTAATGACTCCCTCCAGACAATTCCAGCCCTGGTTTGCATGTGGCATGAACAGGATATCACCTTCTACGTAAGCAGCAGCCTGCTGGCAGAGAATTCCATGTTTCCACATCACAGCTACGTGAAAGAACTGCCAGACCCTAATCTCTATTGTACAAGAGCCACAGAGTCCGGACAGCTGAACCCATGACACAGAAGGACCCGGAAACAAGACGTCCTTCACGAACAGGTTCAGGATCGAAACCCTTCCGAACATAGTATCAGCTTTATAACCCGATGCTATATTCAAAATGCCCATAATTGTGCTGCAGCATTCAATAACCTCATGAGGATAAAATGTTTAATGAGAAAATAAAAGATACTGCCCTGGGTGCAGACATACAGACTCTGAGGATGTCAGAGGTAACTTCCCTGCAGCCACCAGAGAAGGAATGCCTCCGAGGATGCCTGACCTTTCACGTCCATGGTCTCGGACACTCGTCTTGGGACCCTTAGATCATCTGCTAACCAGGAGCTAAGTTTAAGGAGGAGGTCTTGACTCACACTGGGAAAAGCACACGAGTGAAAGGCCGACTGATGGTTTGAAGCCACTGGTCCACATATCCCTGCACGTGTCGGGCTGACCTCCCTTTCAAGGCGAGTATGAATCTCACTGCAGGCGGGTGCAGGATGCAACTGCAATTGCCTGCAGGAGGATGCCTTGGAGTGCCTGGGTGTGTGCTCAGAAAAGTGTTCCGCTCCTCATTCAAATGAGTGAACACCCCTCTTATAAAGCCCTGTTGTGATCAATGTTATAGAAAAGGGCTGTGCAAGCAACTGCGACCCCTTCTGTAATACCAAACTGCGCTGAACGAACACAAACACGGAACAAACAGCAGGTACGGCCCTCGGATAATATGGCATCCCCGTGTTTCACCTGCAAGCATTCTCACTGCTTGCCCTGAGAATAACTTCAGCCTCTTGAGGCATTGCACACATGCACAGAGGCAACACTCTTCTCTTGCACACCCTCAATGTTCTTTCTACACGTGCTCGAATCACACAACATGATAAAATCACCAAGAGAAAGACACTCTTCCACACCCATGTACATCATGCGTGGTGGTGGCCACGCACTGCAACGAGGCAGCTGCTGAAGTTCACTGCTATATGATGAAAGAACCAGGAGCAAATGTCAGCAGCAAGTGTCCATCGATCGAGCCAAAGAGACATCTTCCAAAGAGGAAGCCGTGCCATCGACCTACCGTGATGTTGCCATATGCCTGAAGAATGGGGTTGATTGGAAGAGGAACCTGTAAGAAGAAAGGGAATAGTTACACATCACACACACACAATCTGTGCCGTGCTACAATCCCAAGGTCATGAGAAGGCCCTAACTCAAGCTGGCACCATCTTCATCAACTAAGACAAGCCTCGGTCATGATTCCACAATGGATTCCCCGGACGTTACACCTATGGAAGAAAAAGTGGTTCATCTCTTTCCTAGGATAAGACTCCAGGTCCCTTTCCTCATAAGACCCTTCAAACAAACAGGAGTCGCAATGTGTTGATATTCCACAGCAGGGATGAAAGACTTTTAAAGTTCAAACAAGGGGCATTATTCAGCATATAGGCCTGATGCCTTTTCGAACACAGTGCGACCATTGTCCACAATTAGTATCTCTCACCCTTTAATAATGTTTTTGTGGAAATAGAGCCACTTCTCAAAGAACAATAAGTGTCAGTTCTCAGATTATACAAACTTACATGAACGGATGTTAATTGTTAATAATCAATGAACACGATCACTATCAAAGAAAATTTGATTCATATGACTCAGTGTCTCCCATTACCACACTCACTCACCCGCAATGATCTTCTTTGTATTGCGTCACAAAAACACTACGACGGATTTGAGGATGTCGTTTTGAAATTATTTACACCTATGTTTCCTTGACAGCTAACGCTCTGAGCACTCAGTGAATGTTCTGTGTGAAGCATTTAGAGCCACAGTTTGGATGTGATTATTCTGTAGTTACAACAGATTAATTCACTTGTCATCAAGTTAAGCCTACGGATGTCTGTTCTATATTTGTTTTGCTTTACAAGAATCCAACTACATTGTCACATGCTGACAATCTCAAGCATGAGCCCCTCTACGCATCTATTTGCTTAGGTCAAGAGCCGTGGAGTTACGTGGTGATTCCAAGTCCTACTCAGCAGGTTCTGAATTTGGGGGGACACACAGTCTTGTCCTCAAGTTTCCATCTCACCTCCTTCTCCGCCGCCCGGCACATGGCGCGGTGCTCTTCCCTCTTCTTGGACTCCTCCCGGTACAGCTCGATGGCCTCCATGATCCTTTCCGCCTGGCGAGGAGAAAACAGAAAATTAAAGGATTAAAATGCCTCTTGTTCCCGTTCCTTCAGCCTCACCTCACTGCACCCGCTGTCAGTGCACACGTAATATGGGTGTAGGCTTGAGGTATGTCTGCATGGCAGAACTTCTGGGGTCTTTGTGAAAGAAAATGGAAGTGGATAAGAAAACAGAAAAAATATAAAAACTGGCAGTGGAGTCGAACGCTGAGAGAATTCCTGCACAAATGTAAAGTGAACTCAAGAGAAGAAAGGAGGCGGTTCAAGGGGCTTTGGTCTCTGGGCCTGGAGTACTGGCCCCAGTATAAAAGTGACAAAGCATAAAAGTAACAAAGTGGGATTTGCTGTTCTTCAACTAAATGAACTTAAATTAGTCAACAGTTCATTGCATTCACTTGTTAGGTCTCGCCTAGCGTTGCTGCGCACATGCGCAGCTCACTCGGCGAGATTTATTGCTAATGAGGAGTTTCAGGAGAGGGCTTGAAGCCCCGCCCCTCATTCCCATTGGCCGGCGTCACCGTTTATGCTAAACGGTGGCCTGCCATTGGAAATGAGGGTTTTTGGTTGCCCCCCTTTGGCTTGCGATCCGGACTGGGTCGCCTGCTTCACGGCTGTCGTGAAGCACTTTCTTATCTTTATGGGGCCATGTGTTTCTAATTAGAAACCCATGGCCCCATAAAGACAAGAGATCCCCATGCTCCGGCTGCAGCGCGGTCCTCTTTCACTTTCGGGACCGCGCTTGTTTTACACTGGCGACAGCTTGTCTTCTCTTCGCTCCTCCCCTCCTTCTTTCTCAGGTCGCTGACTCCGCACTAGCGCTGGGTGCGCGCGGAGACAGAGTTCGAGTCCTCTCTCAATGGGGCTCTGTCCAGGGGCAGGCGGCCGAGCCGGGTCTGTTGCACCGAGATCAAAAATTGTAACCCGATATATTTATTCCTTTAAAATATACCGCGTGCCGATTATTTGGAGCTACATGAGTTTAAGAGGAAATGTCTCCCGCAGCGCTCGCGTCCCAATCTCTGGTTTCACGGCGCTGCAAAGCAAACTGCTTCAGCGTAATGAGGCTTGAAAGATGACTGGCAACATCTTGTCAGTGAGTTGCACTCGAGCAAGACATCGCCACTGTACTTAATTGCGGGTCTGCCAGGTCATGTGTCTAGATGAGCTTCTGTCGGCTGGGTCCCCTATGATGCTTTGTGTCAAGATATTGGAATGTTTTCAGTTAATCTCTCAGCAAAAAGAGCTCAATGGATCCAGGACAAATTGGTGCTCCCAGATGTCTACAGGATGACCGCACAACACATTGGACCATGTAAGTGTAGCATAGGGCTCTCTGTTGCCGCAGCATTGCTGCAACTGGGGCCAGCCATCTGTCGATATGTGTGGAGGTGGATTCAGAACAAATAGCACTGCTTTTTGTAGGTAACAACGCTTTCTTATGCTACAGCACCATGAGAGGCCTCTAATCTTTGCATACAATATGTATGTAATATTGGTATTTATATAGTGCAAACCTAGCTAGAAGGCAAAGGAGCGCTGGGCATTACATTAAGGAATGAGAGACAAACTAGAAGATTGTGTACATCAAGTGCAGATTACACAAATATAATTCATCATTATATTCCACCTTTTTTAGACACTGGGACATTAAGTGATTTGTCCAGAATCACGATGTTGAGTCAAGGGCCAAGGCTGGGATTCCGAAACTGGGTCACCATGTTCCAAAGTGGGCAGCTGTAACCCCGAGGCCACATCTCCTTCCCAACTTTGTGTATTATACCTCCTGCATGTCTGGTGGAAGATTTCTTGAGTATCATTGAAGTCTGTGGTGACTGGGTGGGGCCGTCATCTAAAGTACTTTCTCTTAGGCTGTGAAGAGTAGTGGAGTAGATACACCAGTAGAAGGCTAAGAATGAAAAGAAGCAGTTGCCTTGACACTTAAAAGTATTGGCTGGATGGACATTTAGAATCTGGCCAGCACAGCTTCAATAGAACTCAAGGACTTCGCGGTGACTCTGCCTGCCGTGTAATGGCGGAGCACTTAATCCATTAAGAGGTGAGAGAGTTCTTTATTGACTGACAAGTTGATGAACTTTACCTTTATGTCTTGCTTTAAGTCTTAAGTTTCAAGACTTCAGCCATAGTGTGTCTCGAGGAGGGAACCATGTTTCAGACCATGCGGTTATATTAATGATGTCTTAAGGAAATCCTCTCTTTCTGCCCAGCTGCCTCCAAAGGATACATAAAATGTGACCGGCTGCTAAATGTACTTTCTGATGTTTGTAACCTCGCAGCTTGTGTGCTGCATGGCTAAACACTTATAAGATCCCAAAGGCGAGACCTATTGGCTATGCCAATGCTTGTTTTTACTTATGCTGTACGGAGGCTACACAAAAGAGTTAATTAGACCGAACTCGGAGGGGCTTTTGCTGATGATCCTGGGTCTCAGGACAAGAGATCAACTTGTAGAGGGAAACGGTCTAGTCTTGGATAGACACTGGCAATTACCATGGATAGACTTGAAAATTAGTGCAAAGCCATCACAGCGAGATCAGGCCAACTGCCTATCAGGCTACTGGGATGTGGTTCTGGAAGTTTCAACAGGTTGTGACTAACTTGAGGAATTAGAAAAATGCCAGCTCTCCCTATTTCACGATCCGAGTAAACACAACCTCTTTACTTCCCGGAATTACATCTGATTTTTATTAAAAGAAAATAAGACAAGGTAGGACAGTAGCGCTTCAAGGACCACCCGCTCTTAGACCTTTGCACAGACGGCCAATCAATGGCGCCATTACATGTGATTAATATTGGAAGGCAGAGTTTGCGCAGACTGTCAATCACCTGAGGCCATTACAAGTGACTAATTAGGGCAGAGTTTGCGCAGACTGTCAATCACCTGAGGCCATTACAAGTGACTAATTAAGGCAGAGTATGCGCAGACTGCCAATCACCTGAGGCCATTACATGTGACTAATTAGGGCAGAGTTTGCAAAGACTGTCAATCACCTGAGGCCATCACATGTGACTAATTAGGGCAGAGTATGCACAGACTGCCAATCACCTGAGGCCATTACATGTGATTAATTAGGGCAGAGTTTGCGCAGACTGTCAATCACCTGAGGCCATTACATGTGACTAATTAGGGCAGAGTTTACAAAGACTGCCAATCACCTGAGGCCATTACAAGTGATTAATTAGGGCAGAGTTTGCAAAGACTGTCAATCACCTGAGGCCATTACATGTGACTAATTAGGGCAGAGTTTGCAAAGACTGTCAATCACCTGAGGCCATCACATGTGACTAATTAGGGCAGAGTATGCACAGACTGCCAATCACCTGAGGCCATTACATGTGATTAATTAGGGCAGAGTTTGCGCAGACTGTCAATCACCTGAGGCCATTACATGTGACCAATTAGGGCAGGGTATAGTAGGGTTAACCTTGGGATCTGAGATGGGTTCTGGCCTAGTCAGAATTCCAAATCAGGCTGTGTTAGTCTGTGATGGAGGCATGGATATTGCCTCCTAATTTGTCAGTCCCAGTAACTTGGGCAAGTACAGACAACAGCCTTTAATTAATGGTAAGGAGGCCATGGCATACAGGGACACAGGCGCAAGTGTCACAATGGTGACAAAAGAACTTGTGGGCCCTGACCAGATCATACTTGGTGAGATGTACCAAGTGACCAATGCAAGCAATGTCAGGACAGACCATTCCTTGGCAGTTGTGAATTTCACCTGGGGAGGGGTAACTGGCCCTAAGAAGGTTGTGGTAAGTGCAGACCTCCCTGTAGAATGCTTATTGGGCAATGATTTGGAAACTTCAGCTTGGGCTGAAGTGGAACTCAGGACAGATGCAGAAATGCTGGGCATCCCTGCAGATGTGTTTGCCATGACTAGTGGCACTACCCAATACTTTGCCATGACTAGGTCACAGGCAAAAATGTCTTCCACTGAACAGGCCCTGGATCCTGGAATAATGGACCAGGTGCCTTCCAAGAGAAGGAGCAGAAGGGGTAAGGTAGTGTCTTCCCCCCTGCCTCAGAGTGAGGATCAGACTCTTGAGGGAGCTGGTCTTAGTTCCTAAAGAAGGAACTGTCCCAGAGGAACTTGAACCTGACCAGGTTGAGTTCTTGGGGACAGGGGGCCCTTCCACGGCAGATCTGAGTCAGGAGCAGCTGAACTGTCCCTCTCTAGAACCCCTCAGACAGCAAGCTGCTCCTGAGGCTGCTGGGAGTACCAGTGGGTCCCATAGGATCTACTGGGATGATGGACTTTTATACTCAGAGGGTAGAGACCCCAAGCCTGGTGCCAACAGGAGGTTGGTTATACCTCTGAAGTTTAGAGGCTTCCTATTGACACTGGCACATGATATCCCATTAGGAGGACACTTAGGCCAAAACAAGACCTGGGATAGAATTGTCCCTCACTTTCATTGGCCTCACATGTCTGAGGACACAAAGGAGTTTTGTCGCTCCTGTATCACTTGCCAAGCCAGTGGTAAGGCAGGTGGTACTACAAAGGACCCCCTGATACCACTACCTGTGGTGGGGGTTCCCTTTGAGAGGGTTGGGATTGACATAGTTGGTCCCATGGATCCTCAAACTGCATCTGGGCACAGATTCATACTAGTGGTGGTGGACCATGCCACTAGGTATCCAGAGGCAATCCCCTTAAGGACTACCACAGCTCCTGTTGTGGCTAGAGCCATGCTGGGAATTTTTTTCCAGAGTGGGTTTCCCTAAGGAGGTAGTATCAGACAGAGATGCAAACTTTATGTCTGGGTACTTGACTGCAATGTGGAAGGAGTGTGGTGTGAATTACAAATTCACCACCCCTTATCACCCACAATGCAATGGGTTAGTTGAGAGATTCAACAAAACCCTCATGGGTATGATAAAAGGTCTCCCTGAAAAGCTTAGGAGCAGATGGGGCATCCTTTTGCCCTGCCTTCTCTTTGCCTACAGAGAGGTTCCTCAGAAGGGGGTTGGTTACAGCCCTTTTGAACTTCTGTTTGGACATCCATTTAGGGGTCCTTTATGTCTAGTGAAGGAGGGATGGGAGTTACCTCTCAAACCCCCTAAACAGGATATTGTGGACTATGTACTTGGTCTCCGCTCCAGGATGGCTGAGTACATGAAGAAGGCATCCAAAAACCTTGAGGCTAGCCAGGAATTGCAAAAGGCCTGAGATGACCAAAAGGCTGGTTTTGACTGTGTATCAGCCAGGACAGAAAGTATGGGTATTGGAGCCTGTGGCCCCAGCAGCTCTCCATGACAAGTGGAGTGGGCCCCATACTATACTTGAGCAAAAGGGAGAGGTTACCTACCTGGTGGACCTTGGAACTCCCAGGAGCCCCCACAGGGTGCTCCATGTGAACAGGCTCAAGCCATATGTGGACAGGGCAGACATGGGCTTGCTCATGGCTACTGATGAGGGACAGGAGGAAGAGAGTGATCCACTCCCTGACCTGCTTTCACAGAACCCTGATGATGGTTCAGTTGATGGTGTATCCTTGGCAGGCAGCCTCACTGACCAGCAGCAAACTGATTGCAGGAAGGTCCTCAATCAGTACAGACACATGTTTTCCCTGACTCCAAGTCAGACTACCTGGTGCACCCATGAGGTGGACACAGGTGACAGTCTGCCTGTTAAAAATAAGATCTACAGGCAACCTGACCATGTCAGGAACTGTATCAGGACTGAAGTCCAGAAAATGTTGGAACTGGGAGTAATTGAACCCTCAGATAGCCCTTGGACTAGTCCAGTAGTCCTTGTACCAAAACCTCACACCCAGGGTGGTAAGAGAGAGATGAGGTTCTGTGTGGACTACAGGGGTCTCAATGCAGTCACTAGGACTGATGCCCATTCAATACCCAGGGCAGATAAACTTATAGATACTTTGGCCTCTGCCAAGTTTCTGAGTACATTTGACCTGACAGCTGGTTACTTGCAAATCAGATTGGCTGAGGATGCAAAACCAAAAACAGCATTTTCAAATCCTAGTGGGCACTACCAATTTGTGGTGATGCCCTTTGGCTTGAAGAATGCACCTGCCACTTTTCAAAGGTTGGTGAACAAAGTCCTTACAGGTCTGGAAGCCTATAGTGCAGCTTATCTAGATGATATTGCTGTCTTTAGCTGCACCTGGGAGGATCACCTGGTCCACCTGAAAAACGTTTTAGAGGCCCTGCAAAAAGCAGGCCTCACTATCAAGGCCACCAAGTGCCAGATAGGGCAGAGTAAGGTTGTGTACCTAGGCCACCTTGTGGGTGGAGGTCAGGTTCAACCATTGGAGAGCAAAATCCAGACCATCATGGACTGGGTTGCTCCCACCACCCAGACTCAGGTCAGAGCTTTCTTGGGCCTGACTGGGTACTATAGGAGGTTTGTCAAAGGATATGGATCCATAGTGACCCCTTTAAATGACTTAACTTCCAAAAGAATGCCTAAGAAAGTTCAGTGGACAGTTAGCTGTCAAAAGGCATTTGATGACCTGAAGCAGGCCATGTGCACTGCTCCCATTCCGCAAAGTCCTGATTATTCCAAACAATTCATTGTCCAAACAGATGCATCTGAATTGGGGGTAGGGGCTGTGTTATCACAACTGAATGAAGAGGGTCAGGATCAGCCAGTAGCTTTTATTAGCAGAAGGCTGACCCCCAGAGAGAAACGTTGGTCAGCTATTGAGAGGGAAGCCTTTGCTGTGGTTTGGGCCTTGAAGAAGCTGAGGCCATACTTGTTTGGCACTCACTTCATTGTTCAGACAGACCATAAGCCCCTCTTATGGCTAAAACAGATGAAGGGTGTAAAACCCCAAACTTTTGAGGTGGTCCATTTCCCTACAGGGGATGGACTATACAGTGGAACATAGACCTGGGAGTAGCCATGCCAATGCAGATGGACTCTCCAGATATTTCCACTTAGAACATGAAGACTCAACTGGTTAGTTTAATGTCCTGACGTTTGGGGGGGGGGGTTGTGTAGGAGAGTAGGATCTGCTTCTTATAGTTACCCCCACTTTTTGCTGATGTCTCACTGTTTTTGGCCTAGTCTGACTGGGATCCTGCTATTCAGAACCCCAGTCTATCTGCTTTCTCCTGTAAATTGCATACATGTACTTTAGGTACACCTCAGATTGGATACTGGAGTACCCTTATAAGTCCCTAGTATATGGTACACCATGTACCCAGGGCGTAGGTACACCAGAGGCCTCCCAGGGGCTGAAGCATGTATTATGCCACCCCTGAGCGTCCATTCAAAATGACACCACAGGTCTGCTACTGCAGCCTGTGTAAGGTGGTGCATGCACCCCTTACTGGAGATGTAGATTCACTATATCCCTTCTAAATCACTACACATATAAACCTATCAGTCACCCCTATGGCAGGCCTTATCAATCCTGATGGCAGGGTGCTGGGTTTTATGTGAGAGGGTGCCCCTGCATTAGTAGGGCCCCTCTGCAGCCTTCGGAATCCATTCCCCGGGGATGTCTGTGATGCAGCCAAACCATATATACTTAAGTGCATTATAACCTCGCGGTAAATGCTAACTTTAAAACTGCTGCTTAGAAACATGTTGTGTTTGGTGTCAAACACCTTGGAATCATACCTCCACACCAGTAACTGGTGTGGGAGGTAAGATTCCTCCCTTGTAGAACCACTACTATGGGTCACCGGTCTACCTGGTACCAGCTTTCTCGACCTGGGCAGCACAAAATGGATGCTGCCAGCCACAGACATGAGTCTGCCCTCCTGCTGCTGAGCCAAGCTCGAGAAGGGGAAGGCCTGACAATAGGTTTCCTGTCGCTGGGAGGTGTGACCACCTGCCAGACAAGGTTTAGTGTATTGGGGCTGGGTGGGTGCACTCTTAGAGTGCCAGAAAGTCTGCACTGGGGGCACATTTGGTGTCCCTGTGCATAGTCCAGCTCAAACCAGTTCTGGGAGCCACTTGGTTCCTGCTCTGGCGCAAAAATGGACAAAGGACATGGGTGTAGCCACCCCTCTCTCCTGCCCCTCCCCTAGGAGGGTCCCCAGAGTCAGTCCAACCCCTTCCCATGGGTATAAAGTGGGAACCCTGATCACAGGACTTTGGATTATACCTGGACAAGACTCTGCAAAGAAACCAAGTACTTCGACAATCTACACTTCGCTGGACGACAGAAGAATCTCCCTCGGAGTAAAGGAGTTACTCCCCTGCAGCAGCAGGCACCTAAGCGCACCTGACCGGTTTGCATCTCCCGAGCTCCTGCGGACTCCGAACATTTCTGCAACACAGGAGGTGGGTTCCCTAACGTCCCTGAGGTTGATCTGACCTCTCAGCAACTCTGAGACCAGTATCCCTCGTGGGGACCATGCAACCCGAACCCTGTGCACCGTGTACATTTGCAGCAGCATATGCTTTTTGCGATCCCTGAGGCTGTGCTTTGGACTAAGTGTAGTCCCGACCCCGAGCATCAATTGCACCAAAGATCTCCAGCCTCCACTCCACGAGTGCTCTGTGGGCTGGCACTTTGTACATTCGCTCGAGGTCACCTCGCGATCCCTGGTCCGTTGACTGGTGGGTCCTGGCGAGGATCACCTTGATTGTTCTTGGGCTTCCCTGGTTGCTCCAGACGTGCCCTGACTCTCCATTGCTTGGAGAGTCCCCTGGACCTTGCTGGTCCACACAGTAACCTGTTTCCTCTGTCTGCATGGGTTGCCGCTGCCAAGGCTTGTTGGTGCTCCAGCCGGACACTGACCCCTCAGCTCTCGACTTCCTTCGTGGGACAGCTCACCTCCGGACCCTGGTCGTCGTCTACGTCTCCTGGTCCCCGTGGCTGCAGAGACAAACACCCTTTCTCTTCACCTGAAGCACCCGACATCAGTGGGCATTCGACTATCGAGCCCCTTGTCACCTGAAGTGACCCAGACTTTGTCCCCTCTGCTTTCAGGTTCTTCACATCACGAATCCAGGCTTGGATTCCCCCGGACACTCTTCGCCTTCCTGGCAGCAGTACTTTCTTGCAGGTCGCCATTGAAAACGATGGAGGTTTCTGACACCACTTGACCCCTATGCATCCGGCTCCTCTGGGATAGGTGACACGGGTACCTCGATACTCACAAGGGTGCTGGCCTTAGAACCTCTTATGATCCAAAGGGTTTGCTTGAAGTCCTCCTAGAAGTGTCCTTAAACTGTAATTTTCCAACCGCGACTTTCCCATAGAGTTGCACAGAACACGCGGTCGTGTTCCCACACTGCACCCGTCCTCCGTGGGCTCCCTGTGTCACTCCTCTGGGTGGTTCCTTGGGGTCCCAGCGATTCTACTTGCTCTAGGCACTGTGTCTATTGAAGTCGTTGTTGTTATACCATTTTTTTAGTATATGGTTCGGTCTCCACCTGGAGCCCGTTGTATATTTTGCTACTTACGCACGTTCTATTGATTAAGTATTGTGTACTGTATGTTCTAATCTCGTGTCGAGATTAGTAGAGAGTGTTTTAGTAATAAATACATATTTTTACATAACACTTGTGTGGTTCTCCTTTCATTTTGGTCACTCAGGAGGTTCTGTTCTGGTAAAACAAGCTGCTTTACATTCCTTCAAGATTAAGCCTGAAGGCTGCTCTCCATAGCTACCACTAGGATAGCTTTCATAAAGGTTATCTTTGACCTCATACATCATAAGGGTCGTGTGGCCTGGTACAAGGTGCCCACTTTAACTAGTGGACAGCATATACCAACCCACCTTCTCACAATGTGAAAGTAGACGTCTTTCAGGTCCAGCGTGGCCATGAAGTCGCCTTGCTGCAGGAGGTGGATGACATCCTGTAGGGTGACCATGTGGAAATGTTCTGACAGGATGCATCGGTTGACAGGGCGAAGGTCCAGAATTGGTCTGAGAGATCCATGCTACATGGGAATGAGGAAGTATTGGCAGTAGACGGTCAGTTTTGCCCTGGTGCTGCTGTGGTACTGACTCTATGCCTCCTTTGGATAGGAGCACCTGCACCTCTTGTAACAACGTGAAATGTTCTGGCTGAGGGTGTGGATGCGAGGGCGAATGTTTGGTGGGGTTATGACGAACTCCAGGCAGTAGTCATGCTCGAGGATGGCTAAGACCCTTCTGTGGTGATTTCCTCTCATCGGGGAAGAAATCCCTGAAGTCTCCCTCCGACGGGAGTTGCGTGATCGGGGGAGAGGGAGGAGGTGTGAGGTAAATCAGTTTTGGGCTGTAGAGACTCTCTTACTAGGAGTGTATCTGGCTCGGCCCTTGGAGCCGTTCTCGCCAAAGGAACCTTGAGTGAAACCCCTATCACCCTGTGGGTGATACCCTGTTGCTGACAATGGTAGGACTGGGTTTGTTCTAGGGAAGTGGCGGTCGAGCTGCCTCTTGTCTACTGTCTTGGAAAGGAGCCATTCCCAGAAGGAACCTGAAGGGCACCACTGCCTTGGCAGTTTCTTGATCTTTGCAAGCATGGTGTCAACCTGGAGTCAAAACAGGTGCTCCCCATCGCATGGAAGGTTCACGAGGTGCTACTGCACCTCTGGCTTGAAGCCAAGAGTAGCACCGAAGAATGACTGAGGTGTTCACTCCCCTGGCTGCTATATCCGCCGCTTCTGGTCCGCGCCTGATGGTTACATTAGAGATAACCTTGCCTCAATCAACTAGCTCTTCCCCCCTTTTACAATAATGGTCAGGGAGATGCTGAAGGAGCCCCTCCATCTCCTCCTGGGCTCTTTCAGAGCGAGAAAGGAGGCCTACTAAAGTAGCGGAGCACCAGTGCCCAGCTGCACCCACCCACTGTTACGCTCTTCCCCGCAGCATCAGTCTGCTAGCTCTCCTTGTCAGGAGGCAGAGCATCCCCAGTGCCTGGGCTGACACTCTCTTTCTAGCAGTAGTAACCACAAAGGAATCTGGTCGGAGATGACCCCTGATACATGTGAGTGTCCGATGGCAGGGCTTCCTCGAAGGCAAGCCTGCGTTTCTTTGACAGGGCCTTCTCCGTGGCAGAAATCTTGCCTGTCAGTGGGTGGGTGATGATCCTCCTCTGTCTTTCGTCCAGCTCCTGCTGCAGCCTCTGGAGGATGGGGCATTCCTCAATGTCAGGAGCAGAGGGTCTTCGTTCCAAAGGTGGTTTCTGCACTGACGGCACCTGCTTCGGTGCAGGTAGCACTTTCAGCTTTGATGATGGACCAGGTTTTGAGAGTTCAGCGCCAACAGGTATCCTTGGACTCAAGGATGGCTGAGGGTCAAGGCCGTGGAAGGGTCTTTTCTTGGATCCAAGGCCTTGCTTTGGTGCTGAAGAGAGCTCAGAGGTGGTGGTGCACCTGAAGTTGGCAGCAGTTTTGGCACAGGACTTGACAGCATTCACCCGGAAGGACGGTGCTCGGCTCTGATGTGCAGCCATTTTTGAACTCTGAGAATGGCTTGGGCATCGACAGTATTCACGTGAGGAGTGGTCTACAAGTGTGGACCGGAGCTGACCGAGATGGATGGAGCATCCTCGAGTGTCCCTTCTTCCTCCAGCAATTCCTCCTCACCTGACTCCGAGACGTCGTATTCGATGAGCTGAGGACTTGGCTGGCGTGCCTGGAAACCAGGCAACTCATTCAGTGCTTCTTCCTCTTCCTAGGTGCAGAACGGATTAGCCTTGCTGAAGATATCGGACATTTCTGAAGAGGAGTTGGCCATTCTACTGTGGGCCCACCATCGGTCTCGATGCACAAGTTACTAACTTGTGTAACGATATATCTGTAAGAGACAGTAGTTAGTGACAGATTCCTTACCTTAGAATATCCCCAGGCGTCAGGCTGGATCCAGAAAGTTTTTTGCGTAGCAGTACCCTTGCGCGTCGGTAGGCGGCGTCGTGCGGCTCCGCGTCCGTCGTCGGCGTCGTGATCGCCGGGATGACGTCGCGGGCAATACTTAGACGCCGCCCCTGCGCTCTGACGTCAGTTCTGTACACGACTTTCCGCGCCAGGAACGCAGAGCCATGCAAGAAGCTGACATAGGTGTCTGAAAAATACTAGGGCCCTGAAAGGGATGTCCTTAACCCTAGAAATCAGTTCGCAGAACGGGGAGGATGGGTGGGCGGTAGGAATCTGTCACTAACTACTGTCTCTTACAGATATATCGTTACACAAGTTAGTAACTTGTGCATCTGAAAGAGACACGTTAGTGACAGATTCCTTACCTTAGAATAGATACCCCAGCAATACCAACCCCGGTGGTGGGTCTGCGAACAAAGATCAGACAAGGAAGTCCCGGAGGACAGAACGGCCAAAGAAGCCGTCCCTCCGGACCTGACTGTCAAGGCAGTAATGCTTTGTAAACGTGTGCAGCGAGGCCCACGTAGCGGCCTGACAGATATCCTGCAGCGGAACACCGCGGCCCAAAGCCGTGGTAGCAGCCGTTGCCCTGGTGGAATGGGCACGCAGCCCAACAGGAGGCTCCTTCTTAGCCAAAGAATAGCAGGCCTTGATGCACAAGGTAACCCAGCGGGAGATGGTTCGTTTGTGCACCGCCCGACCTTTTTTGGCGCCCACGTAGCCAACAAAGAGCTGGTCATCCACCCGGAAGTGTTTGGTGCGGTCGATATAGAAGGACAGCGCACGTTTTGGGTCCAGACGGTGGAGCCTCTCTTCCTCTCTGGAAGGATGCGGAGGCGGAAAGAAGGTAGGCAAAGTGATGGTCTGCCCAATGTGGAAGGCAGTAACCACCTTTGGCAAGAAGGACGGACGCGTCCTAAGAACAACCTTGTCTGGATGGACAGACAGAAAGGGAGGTTTGCATGATAGAGCCTGGAGCTCACTCACCCGCCGAGCGGAGGTGATGGCCACCAGAAAGGCTGTCTTCAGAGTCAGAAGACGAAGAGGACAGTTATGTAGAGGCTCAAAGGGAGCGCACATTAAAAAGGTAAGAACCAAGTTCAAGTCCCACTGAGGCATCACAAACGAAACAGGAGGGAAGAGGTGTGTAATGCCTTTTAAGAACCTGTTAACAACAGGGGACTTGAAAAGGGAGGGCTGATCAGGGAGCCTGAGGAAGGCCGAGATAGCACAGAGATAACCCTTGATGGTACCCAGGGCAGAACCCTGTTGGGCCAGAGAAAGAAGGAACAGAAGGACCTCAGAAAGAGGGGCAGAAAGGGGGTTCACAGCCTTTGCTGTGCACCATGCCACAAATTTGTTCCACCTGCAGGCGTATACCACCTTAGTGGAGGGACGCCTGGCTGCCAGAATCACATCACAAACTTCGGGAGGCAAGTCGAAAGGAATCAACTGCCGCCGCTCAATCTCCACGCAAGCAGGTGGAGGCTGGACAGGTTCGGGTGGAGGACCGTCCCCTGCTGCTGCGACAGAAGATCCTCCCGAAGAGGCAGACGGATCGGGGGATCTACGCTCATACTGAGTAGCTCGGGATACCAAACTCTTCGAGCCCAGTCCGGAGCCACAAGAATGACTTGGGCCCGGTCGTGCCGAATCTTCTTCAACACTCTGGGTAGAAGTGGTATAGGCGGAAAGGCGTACAATAGACCGCAACTCCACTCGCGACAAAAAGCGTCGCCGAGCGAGTGCCGCCTTGGAAATTCCAACGCGCAGAACTGATGACATTGCGCGTTCTCTTCGGTGGCGAATAGATCTAACCAAGGCTCTCCCCACTGTAGAAAGAGTCCTTGCGCCACTTCCGAGTGAAGACGCCATTCGTGATCCATCATGCACCTGCGGCTGAGTTCGTCCGCCCTGGCGTTCAGGGAACCTGCCAGGTGTTGAACCATCAGGAACATGCCCTGATGTTCCAGCCATGTCCAGAGGCGCAGAGCCGCCTGACAAAGGGTCCACGACCCCACCCCGCCTTGTTTGTTGCAGTACCACATGGCGGTGGTGTTGTCTGTGAACACCTGCACTACCTTCCCTTTGACAGAGGGAAGGAATGCCTTGAGTGCAAGTCGGATCGCCCGGAGCTCCAGAAGGTTGATATGGAGCCGGGACTCCGCCGGAGACCAGAGGCCTCTGATCTCCGCCTCTCCCATGTGACCGCCCCATCCCAGAAGGGACGCGTCCGTCACAACTGTGTGCTCTGGCTGGGGAAGGGAGAGGGATCTGCCCATGACCCATTGCCGGTTCGTGAGCCACCACTGCAACTGTTTTGCAGTCCCCTCCGAGATCTGGACGTGATCGGACAGGTTGCCCCGGTGCTGCGCCCACTGGAACTTCAGGTCCCACTGCAGAGCCCGCATATGCCACCTGGCATGATTGACCAGCAGGATGCAGGAGGCCATGAGGCCCAGCAGCCTCAGGGTCATCCGTACCGAAACCCAGGATAAAGGCTGAAAGATCGGAATCATAGCCTGAATATCCCGGACTCGCCGTTCGGGAGGATAGGCCCGAAACTGCGTTGTGTCCAGAACTGCTCCGATGAAAAGGAGCTGTGGAGAAGGAATCAGGTGCGACTTCGGCACATTGATGGAGAACCCCAGCGAGTGCAGGAGTTCGGCCGTAGTCTGGAGGTGGGAGACGACTGCCTGGGACGAGCCCGCCTTCAGCAGCCAGTCGTCGAGGTAGGGGAAGACTGAAACCCCAGCTCGGCGCAGATGAGCTGCGACCACCGCCATCACTTTCGTGAACACCCGAGGGGCACTGGTAAGGCCAAAGGGGAGCACGGTGAACTGAAAATGCTCGAGGCCTACCGTGAACCGTAGGTAACGCCGGTGGGCCGGCAGGACGGGGATGTGGAAATAAGCGTCCTGCAAGTCCAACGCTACCAACCAGTCTCCAGGGTCGAGGGCAGTCAAGACCTGAGCTAGGGTGAGCATCTTGAACTTCTCCTTCCGGATGAAGCGATTGACGTTCCGGGGGTCCAAGATAGGACGCATGTCCTCCTTGTCCTTTTTGGGCACCAGAAAGTAGTGGGAGTAGCAACCACGTCCTACTTCTGGGGTCGGAACATGTTTGACGGCCCTCTTGGCCAAGAGGGCCGTGACTTCTTTCTGCAGAAGCACCAAGTGATCCCCTGACATGCGGTGGAATTGAGGTGGCATGGCTGGGGGGGTGGTCTCGAAGGGGAGGGAGTAGCCCCTTCGGACAATGTCCAAGACCCACCTGTCCGAGGTGATGGGACGCCAGTGGTGAAGGTGATGGCGGACCCTGCCCCCTACTGGGGTGCCGTGCACCTGAAAGGAGGGACTAGGAGGGTTTGGAGGCCGCGGACGGGTTGGAGGTGGTGGCCTGACCCGCACGCTGGTTGCCCGAACCGCCACGGCGGTATCCACGTCCTCGGCCACGCGAAGGCGCTTGCTGCGCGGGCCGTTGGCCGGGCTGCTGACGTGACTGGGCGCCCCTCCCGTGGCCACGAAAGGGGCGAAAAGCAGATGGGAGCGGAGGGCGCACAACAGCAAGGCCCAGGGACTGTGCAGTAGCCCGCGAGTCCTTGAAACGCTCCAGCGCATGGTCTGCCTTTGAACCAAGAAGACCGACTCCATCAAAGGGCATGTCCATGAGAGTATTCTGGACATCACCCGAAAAACCAGTGGTCCTCAGCCAGGCGTGGCGACGCAGCGCCACCGTCGTTGCAAGCGATCTGCCCAGCGAGTCGGCGGTATCAAGGCCACAACGTATGGTGTATTTAGCCGCATCTCGCCCTTCCGCAATGGCGCGGGTAAGCAGTGTCTGGACCTCCTCAGAACACTGCGGCAAAACAGTCGCCACCGAATCCCACAGGGAGTGGTTATATCGGCCCAAGAGGCAAGCGGTGTTGACGGACCGCAAGCCAGCACTGGAGGAAGAGAAAGCCTTCTTCCCAAAGTGGTCCAGGCGCTTGGATTCCCTATCCGGACGGGCGGTAGGGAAGGCGGTTTGGGAGGCAGAGGCTTGGACAACCAAGCTCTCAGGGGTGGGGTGTTGGGAGAGAAACAGGGGGTCGCCCGGAGCAGGGCGATGGCGTCGGGCCACGTTCCTATCCACAGAAGCCCCTGTGGTGGGCTTGGACCAGGCACCCAAAAGAACGTCAGTGAGTGCATCATTGAACGGCAGCACAGTCTCCGAAGAGGAGGCCGCCGGCTGAAGCACTTCTGTCAGGAGGTTAGTCCTGACGGCCACCGTAGGCAACTGGAGATTCAAGGCTCCAGCAGCTCTACGCAACACCGATGCAAAATTAGCCCCCTCCTCCGTAGCCACGGGAGGAGACAGCATGCCAGAGTCAGGGGAGGTGTCCAGACCACTGGCATCCCCAAGTTCCTCAACCCAGTCCGGGTCAAACTCGCACTGTTGTGTGAGAGGGTCCTCAGACCCCTCCCAGCTCTCCTGGTCCTCCTCAGGTTCATAATATGGAGGTAGAGGGACATTAGGGACCCAAGGTCTCATCGGCGCCGGAACCGGCGTCGGGCGACGTCGGTCCGGCTCCATGTCCGGAGCCGGAGAGAGCCGGGGAACGACGCCGTCCGGAGCCCCGGACGGCGTCAGGAACAGCACCGGGGGCGTCGGCGGAGGCGTGGTTAGGTCAACCGGCATCGATGGGGGTTGCGGCACCACCGCAGCCGGGATCGAGGCCGGGGCCGGAGCCGAGGCCGGGATGAAGGCTGGTGGGACAGGCGACGCCGGGACCGGAGTCGACGGCGACGCCGGAGCAACCCCATCAGGGCCCGCGGGGCCCGAAGGCGCACCGGAGGGACCTTGAGGCCCGAAGAGGCGGGCCATGGCCGACAGGAACTCCTGTACTTGGGCCGGAGTCGCCCCCGAACCCGGGAAGGACGGGTAATGCGGGGGTGACTCGACAGGCACGTCCGGGGCCGCGGGGACAATGCCGACAGGGGCCTCAGCCGAGTCGCGAGACCGGCGAGGCGAAGTCTTAGAGCGATGACGCTGCTTAGACTTCTTGTGCTTCGACTTACCGGAGGAGCGCGAAGACTTGGATTCCGACAAACGATGGGGGCTCCGCGACCGGCCCCTCGACCTCTCCCGTGACCGGGGCTTGGTGCGGCGCGGAGCCGACTGCCGGACCTCGAGCAGCTTTCGAGACCGCTCTCGCAAAGCCTTCGGATGAAGTTTCCGGCAGTCAGGGCACGACTTCGTGTCGTGGTCTCGGCCGAGACAGAAGAGACACTCGAGATGCGGGTCCGTGATGGACATCATGCGGGCACAGACCTCGCAGGGCTTAAAGCCGGGCATCCCTACGACACCTTAGGAGTCGTGAAGACTCGTAGAAGAAAACAGTGAAAAAATTCACAAAAAGAGTAGTCAAAAAGTGACTAGGGCACTGCTCTTCCCGAATCTGCGCTTACTGGCGCGGAAAAGAAGAACTGACGTCAGCGCGCAGGGGCGGCGTCTAAGTACTGCCTGCGACGTCATCCCGGCGATCACGACGCCGACGACGGACGCGGAGCCGCACGACGCCGCCTACCGACGCGCAAGGGTACTGCTACGCAAAAAACTTTCCGGATCCAGCCTGACGCCTGGGGATATTCTAAGGTAAGGAATCTGTCACTAACGTGTCTCTTTCAGATGCTGAGACAGAGTCTCCTGCTGTGGAACGCTGAACAACAGTCATAGCGGCTCTTGTCATGGTCCTGCGAGAGGTAAAGCTTGCAGACAGCGTGGAGGGTGGCCCAGGGGTATTTAGAATGGCACTACAGACATCTTTTAAAAGGTGCCCATTCCAATACCTCTGGAGCATTGTCATTCTCCAAAGGGTAATCCGGCGCAGGTGGATGCTCGAAGGGCCCGAGGACTGAGAGTGGATTAGGCACTGAAGAGTCTTTGCACGGGTGGAAGGCAATGGACTCTGAGGCCGGGAGAGGAACCGACAACCTCAGAGACCAGGAGCACGCTGGACTGCGACTGAACTCGATGGCGGAGAAACAATCCAACAGTGGAGTCGGTGCCCATGAGCGTCTCTAACGGGAGGAAGACGCGCCGAGACCTCGGGACTCAAAAGACTTCTTCGAAGACAAACAAGATGCAAATACACGAGCCCAACACTAGATGGCAGAAGTGTGCAGAGGATGTGTATCTATAACCAGACATGACACAAACATGATGTTCTGATGCCAACGTATCGTTCCCTGGTCAAAGTCAAGTACTGACATTCTGGTGCCTAAACAGGGGGGGTGAAGGGGAGGGGTCAAAAGGTGCTGTTAATCAATCTCTCTGGCCAAAACCAATATGCAGCTCCGGCTGAGGTAAAAATGGCCCTAAACACCGATGCTACTTTAATTCATGTCTCTCTGGAGTGAGACCCGTCTGCAACTAACGCAGAATAAAGTCCCCCGGGACTTTCACCCCTTGCCTCTATGGACAAACGCCCTAAAGATGATGAGAGGGTACAAACGCCACCATGGTTTCTCTGGAGCGATACTATGCAGCTGGCAAGAGTAGAGTTAAGTTCGTCCGCAGACCCCGGCTTTCCCTGGCCTCTCTGGACAGAGCTTTTTTGCATCAGGGGAGGGGGCGATAGGCTGCTGGACTTCTTTAATTCCATGGTCATCTAATCACGGGGACTGTCCAAGTTAGGACATAATGTGCTTTGTTGTTGGCTGCACAGTGTCACAGATCGACTTCTGGAGGGAACTTTGTGTCACGATCAAACGGTTGCAATTCTGAACTAGTGTCCGAAGAGAGAAGCGCTCTAAATGCTGCTCAGAACTCGTGAGCTATTCAACACTCATGAAATAGGGCCTCAGAGGAGGCTTTCACAGCACGTGAGAGGCTGGAAGTCCCCAGGTACACGTGGAGAGGGCGCATGTGCTGGATCCAGTACACCTTAAACATCAGTCCAAAAACAATATTCATGATAGGAAAGAAAAGAGGAAATCAACTGGATAATGAAAACAAAAAAGAGCACACACTATGCAGACAAAGAAAAGGAAGGTGATAACAATAGGTCAGAGAGGGTTGATTTCTTACTGCTTTCACTGTTTCAATGGTCTTCTTTCCAGCCAGCCCAGTTTCTCCTCGTGTCTCTCCTGCAACCTGGAAAAGACAAGACATAGGCACCTGTAGCAAGCACACAGTGATGCACATGGGTTCAAAACTCCCCACTCGGAGGAAATACAGGGCACGACAAACCCTTCACACGAAGAATACCTGTTCATTGCATATCACAACTCCCAATCACGCGGAGGAAACACGGACTACAAGAGGCAATCACATGGGGGACAGCAGATTACCAAAGCCCAACACAAGGAACAGACACAGGTCGCATGTGGAGGAGGCACAGATCGCAAGCTCATCACAGAGAAGACACAGGCCACAAGACCCCAACACGAGAGAGAAAGATGAGATAGCCCCATCACGTGATCACTAACAGCCATCACAAGGAGGAGACATAGGTCACACACTGATCACTAGTAGTAAACACTGATCACAAGAGCAAATCAAACGGAGGAGGCAGCACATCATCCGGAAGAGACACTGATCAAAATCTAATCACATGGATGATACATGGAGAGCAGGCTCATAACTTTGAGAAGCCACTGGCCACAGCATCCTGTAGCTTGGAGAAGAAACAGTTACAGAGATCCTGCCACATGGAGAAGAAACAGGTACAAAGATAGTGCCGTATGGAGAAGAAACAGGTACAAAGATCCTGTCACATGGACAAGAAACAGGTACAAAGATCCTGTCGTATGGAGAAGAAACAGGTACAAAGATCCTGCCGTATGGAGAAGAAACAGTTACAAAGATCCTGCCACATGGAGAAGAAACAGGTACAAAGATCCTGCCGTATGGAGAAGAAACAGGTACAAAGATCCTGCCACATGGAGAAGAAACAGGTAAAAAGATCCTGTCACATGGAGAAGACAAAGGTAAAAGATCCTGCCACATGGAGAAGACAAAGGTACAAAGATCCTGCCACATGGAGAAGAAACAGGTACAAAGATCCTGTCACATGGACAAGAAACAGGTACAAAGATCCTGCCGCATGGAGAAGAAACAGTTACAGAGATCCTGCCACATGGACAAGAAACAGGTACAAAGATCCTGTCCCATGGAGAAGAAACAGGTACCAAGATCCTACCACACGGAGAAACAGGTACAAAGATCCTGCCGCATGATGAAGAAACAGGTACAAAGATCCTGCCGCATGGAGAAGAAACTGGTACAAAGATCCTGCCGCATGGAGAAGAAACAGGTACAAAGATCCTGCCGCATGGAGAAGAAACAGGTACAAAGATCCTGCCGCATGGAGAAGAAACAGGTACAAAGATCCTGCCACATGGAGAAGACAAAGGTACAAAGATCCTGCCACATGGAGAAGACAAAGGTACAAAGATCCTGCCGCATGGAGAAGAAACAGGTACAAAGATCCTGCCACATGGAGAAGACAAAGGTACAAAGATCCTGCCGCATGGAGAAGAAACAGGTACAAAGATCCTGCCGCATGGAGAAGAAACAGATACAAAGATCCTGTCACATGGAGAAGAAACAGGTACAAAGATCCTGTCACATGGACAAGAAACAGGTACAAAGATCCTGCCGTGTGGAGAAGAAACAGGTACAAAGATCCTGCCGTATGGAGAAGAAACAGTTACAGAGATCCTGCCACATGGAGAAGAAACAGGTACAAAGATCCTGCCGTATGGAGAAGAAACAGGTACAAAGATCCTGCCACATGGAGAAGAAACAGGTAAAAAGATCCTGTCACATGGAGAAGACAAAGGTAAAAAGATCCTGCCACATGGAGAAGACAAAGGTACAAAGATCCTGCCACATGGAGAAGAAACAGGTACAAAGATCCTGTCACATGGACAAGAAACAGGTACAAAGATCCTGCCGCATGGAGAAGAAACAGTTACAGAGATCCTGCCACATGGACAAGAAACAGGTACAAAGATCCTGTCCCATGGAGAAGAAACAGGTACCAAGATCCTACCACACGGAGAAACAGGTACAAAGATCCTGCCGCATGGAGAAGAAACAGGTACAAAGATCCTGCCGCATGGAGAAGAAACTGGTACAAAGATCCTGCCGCATGGAGAAGAAACAGGTACAAAGATCCTGCCGCATGGAGAAGAAACAGGTACAAAGATCCTGCCGCATGGAGAAGAAACAGGTACAAAGTTCCTGCCACATGGAGAAGACAAAGGTACAAAGATCCTGCCACATGGAGAAGACAAAGGTACAAAGATCCTGCCGCATGGAGAAGAAACAGGTACAAAGATCCTGCCACATGGAGAAGACAAAGGTACAAAGATCCTGCCGCATGGAGAAGAAACAGGTACAAAGATCCTGCCACATGGAGAAGAAACAGGTACAAAGATCCTGCCACATGGAGAAGAAACAGGTACAAAGATCCTGCCGCATGGAGAAGAAACAGGTACAAAGATCCTGCCACATGGAGAAGACAAAGGTACAAAGATCCTGCCGCATGGAGAAGAAACAGGTACAAAGATCCTGCCACATGGAGAAGAAACAGATACAAAGATCCTGTCACATGGAGAAGAAACAGGTACAAAGATCCTGTCACATGGACAAGAAACAGGTACAAAGATCCTGCCGTATGGAGAAGAAACAGGTACAAAGATCCTGCCGTATGGAGAAGAAACAGTTACAGAGATCCTGCCACATGGAGAAGAAACAGGTACAAAGATCCTGCCGTATGGAGAAGAAACAGGTACAAAGATCCTGCCACATGGAGAAGAAACAGGTAAAAAGATCCTGTCACATGGAGAAGACAAAGGTAAAAAGATCCTGCCACATGGAGAAGACAAAGGTACAAAGATCCTGCCACATGGAGAAGAAACAGGTACAAAGATCCTGTCCCATGGAGAAGAAACAGGTACCAAGATCCTACCACACGGAGAAACAGGTACAAAGATCCTGCCGCATGGAGAAGAAACAGGTACAAAGATCCTGCCGCATGGAGAAGAAACTGGTACAAAGATCCTGCCGCATGGAGAAGAAACAGGTACAAAGATCCTGCCGCATGGAGAAGAAACAGGTACAAAGATCCTGCCGCATGGAGAAGAAACAGGTACAAAGATCCTGCCACATGGAGAAGACAAAGGTACAAAGATCCTGCCACATGGAGAAGACAAAGGTACAAAGATCCTGCCGCATGGAGAAGAAACAGGTACAAAGATCCTGCCACATGGAGAAGACAAAGGTACAAAGATCCTGCCGCATGGAGAAGAAACAGGTACAAAGATCCTGCCGCATGGAGAAGAAACAGATACAAAGATCCTGTCACATGGAGAAGAAACAGGTACAAAGATCCTGTCACATGGACAAGAAACAGGTACAAAGATCCTGCCGTATGGAGAAGAAACAGGTACAAAGATCCTGCCGTATGGAGAAGAAACAGTTACAGAGATCCTGCCACATGGAGAAGAAACAGGTACAAAGATCCTGCCGTATGGAGAAGAAACAGGTACAAAGATCCTGCCACATGGAGAAGAAACAGGTAAAAAGATCCTGTCACATGGAGAAGACAAAGGTAAAAGATCCTGCCACATGGAGAAGACAAAGGTACAAAGATCCTGCCACATGGAGAAGAAACAGGTACAAAGATCCTGTCACATGGACAAGAAACAGGTACAAAGATCCTGCCGCATGGAGAAGAAACAGTTACAGAGATCCTGTCCCATGGAGAAGAAACAGGTACCAAGATCCTACCACACGGAGAAACAGGTACAAAGATCCTGCCGCATGGAGAAGAAACAGGTACAAAGATCCTGCCGCATGGAGAAGAAACTGGTACAAAGATCCTGCCGCATGGAGAAGAAACAGGTACAAAGATCCTGCCGCATGGAGAAGAAACAGGTACAAAGATCCTGCCGCATGGAGAAGAAACAGGTACAAAGATCCTGCCACATGGAGAAGACAAAGGTACAAAGATCCTGCCACATGGAGAAGACAAAGGTACAAAGATCCTGCCGCATGGAGAAGAAACAGGTACAAAGATCCTGCCACATGGAGAAGACAAAGGTACAAAGATCCTGCCGCATGGAGAAGAAACAGGTACAAAGATCCTGCCACATGGAGAAGAAACAGGTACAAAGATCCTGCCACATGGAGAAGAAACAGGTACAAAGATCCTGCCGCATGGAGAAGAAACAGGTACAAAGATCCTGCCACATGGAGAAGACAAAGGTACAAAGATCCTGCCGCATGGAGAAGAAACAGGTACAAAGATCCTGCCACATGGAGAAGAAACAGATACAAAGATCCTGTCACATGGAGAAGAAACATGTACAAAGATCCTGTCACATGGACAAGAAACAGGTACAAAGATCCTGCCGTATGGAGAAGAAACAGGTACAAAGATCCTGCCGTATGGAGAAGAAACAGTTACAGAGATCCTGCCACATGGAGAAGAAACAGGTACAAAGATCCTGCCGTATGGAGAAGAAACAGGTACAAAGATCCTGCCATATGGAGAAGAAACAGGTAAAAAGATCCTGTCACATGGAGAAGACAAAGGTAAAAAGATCCTGCCACATGGAGAAGACAAAGGTACAAAGATCCTGCCACATGGAGAAGAAACAGGTACAAAGATCCTGTCACATGGACAAGAAACAGGTACAAAGATCCTGCCGCATGGAGAAGAAACAGTTACAGAGATCCTGCCACATGGACAAGAAACAGGTACAAAGATCCTGTCCCATGGAGAAGAAACAGGTACCAAGATCCTACCACACGGAGAAACAGGTACAAAGATCCTGCCGCATGGAGAAGAAACAGGTACAAAGATCCTGCCGCATGGAGAAGAAACTGGTACAAAGATCCTGCCGCATGGAGAAGAAACAGGTACAAAGATCCTGCCGCATGGAGAAGAAACAGGTACAAAGATCCTGCCGCATGGAGAAGAAACAGGTACAAAGATCCTGCCACATGGAGAAGACAAAGGTACAAAGATCCTGCCACATGGAGAAGACAAAGGTACAAAGATCCTGCCGCATGGAGAAGAAACAGGTACAAAGATCCTGCCACATGGAGAAGACAAAGGTACAAAGATCCTGCCGCATGGAGAAGAAACAGGTACAAAGATCCTGCCACATGGAGAAGACAAAGGTACAAAGATACTGCCGCATGGAGAAGAAACAGGTACAAAGATCCTGCCACATGGAGAAGACAAAGGTACAAAGATCCTGCCGCATGGAGAAGAAACAGGTACCAAGATCCTACCACACGGAGAAACAGGTACAAAGATCCTGTCCCATGGAGAAGAAACAGGTACCAAGATCCTACCACACGGAGAAACAGGTACAAAGATCCTGCCGCATGGAGAAGAAACAGGTACAAAGATCCTGCCGCATGGAGAAGAAACGGGTACAAAGATCCTGCCACATGGAGAAGAAACAGGTACAAAGATCCTGCCACATGGAGAAGTAACAGGTACAAAGATCCTGCCACATGGAGAAGAAACAGGTACAAAGTTCCTGCCACATTGAGAAGAAACAGGTACAAAGATTCTGCCACATGAAGAAGAAACAGGTACAAAGATCCTACCGCATGGAGAAGAAACAGGTACAAAGATCCTGTCACATGGACAAGAAACAGGTACAAAGATCCTGCCGCATGGAGAAGAAACAGGTACAAAGATCCTGCCGCATGGAGAAGAAACGGGTACAAAGATCCTGCCACATGGAGAAGAAACAGGTACAAAGATCCTGCCACATGGAGAAGTAACAGGTACAAAGATCCTGCCACATGGAGAAGACAAAGGTACAAAGATCCTGCCACATGGAGAAGAAACAGATACAAAGATCCTGTCACATGGAGAAGAAACAGGTACAAAGATACTGCCACATGGAGAAGAAACAGTTACAAAGATCCTGCCACATGGAGAAGAAACAGGTAAAAAGATCCTGTCACATGGAGAAGACAAAGGTAAAAAGATCCTGCCACATGGAGAAGACAAAGGTAAAAAGATCCTGCCACATGGAGAAGACACAGGTACAAAGATCCTGCCACATGGAGAAGAAACAGATACAAAGATCCTGCCACATGGAGAAGAAACAGATACAAAGATCCTGTCACATGGAGAAGAAACAGGTACAAAGATCCTGCCACATGGAGAAGAAACAGGTACAAAGATCCTGCCACATGGAGAAGAAACAGGTAAAAAGATCCTGTCACATGGAGAAGACAAAGGTAAAAAGATCCTGCCACATGGAGAAGACAAAGGTAAAAAGATCCTGCCACATGGAGAAGAAACAGATACAAAGATCCTGTCACATGGAGAAGAAACAGGTACAAAGATCCTGCCACATGGAGAAGAAACAGGTACAAAGATCCTGCCACATGGAGAAGAAACAGGTAAAAAGATCCTGCCACATGGAGAAGACACAGGTACAAAGATCCTGCCACATGAAGAAGAAACAGTTACAAAGATCCTGCCACATGGAGAAGAAACAGATACAAAGATCCTGCCACATGGAGAAGAAACAGGTACAAAGATCCTGCCACATGGAGAAGAAACAGGTACAAAGATCCTGCCACATGGAGAAGAAACAGGTAAAAAGATCCTGCCACATGGAGATGAAACGGGTACAAAGATCCTACCGCATGGAGAAGAAACAGGTACAAAGATCCTGCCACATGGACAAGAAACAGGTACAAAGATCCTGCCACATGGAGAAGAAACAGGTACAAAGATCCTGCCGCATGGAGAAGAAACAGGTACAAAGATCCTGCCGCATGGAGAAGAAACGGGTACAAAGATCCTGCCACATGGAGAAGAAACAGGTACAAAGATCCTGTCACATGGAGAAGAAACAGGTACAAAGATCCTGCCACATGGAGAAGAAACAGTTACAAAGATTCTGCCACATGGAGAAGAAACAGGTAAAAAGATCCTGTCACATGGAGAAGACAAAGGTAAAAAGATCCTGCCACATGGAGAAGACACAGGTACAAAGATCCTGCCACATGGAGAAGAAACAGATACAAAGATCCTGTCACATGGAGAAGAAACAGGTACAAAGATCCTGCCACATGGAGAAGAAACAGGTACAAAGATCCTGCCACATGGAGAAGAAACAGGTAAAAAGATCCTGTCACATGGAGAAGACAAAGGTAAAAAGATCCTGCCACATGGAGAAGACAAAGGTAAAAAGATCCTGCCACATGGAGAAGAAACAGATACAAAGATCCTGTCACATGGAGAAGAAACAGGTACAAAGATCCTGCCACATGGAGAAGAAACAGGTACAAAGATCCTGCCACATGGAGAAGAAACAGGTAAAAAGATCCTGTCACATGGAGAAGACACAGGTACAAAGATCCTGCCACATGGAGAAGAAACAGTTACAAAGATCCTGCCACATGGAGAAGAAACAGTTACAAAGATCCTGCCACATGGAGAAGAAACAGATACAAAGATCCTGCCACATGGAGAAGAAAGAGGTACAAAGATCCTGCCACATGGAGAAGAAACAGGTACAAAGATCCTGCCACATGGAGAAGAAACAGGTACAAAGATCCTGCCACATGGAGAAGAAACAGGTAAAAAGATCCTGTCACATGGAGAAGACAAAGGTAAAAAGATCCTGTCACATGGAGAAGACACAGGTACAAAGATCCTGCCACATGGAGAAGAAACAGATACAAAGATCCTGCCACATGGAGAAGAAACAGGTACAAAGATCCTACCGCATGGAGAAGAAACAGGTACAAAGATCCTGTCACATGGACAAGAAACAGGTACAAAGATCCTGCCACATGGACAAGAAACAGGTACAAAGATCCTGCCACATGGAGAAGAAACAGGTAAAAAGATCCTGTCACATGGAGAAGACAAAGGTAAAAGATCCTGTCACATGGAGAAGACAAAGGTAAAAGATCCTGCCACATTGAGAAGACAAAGGTACAAAGATCCTGCCACATGGAGAAGAAACAGGTACAAAGATCCTGCCACATGGAGAAGAAACAGGTACAAAGATCCTGCCACATGGAGAAGAAACAGGTACAAAGATCCTGCCACATGGAGAAGAAACAGGTACAAAGATCCTGCCACATGGAGAAGAAACAGGTACAAAGATCCTGCCACATGGAGAAGACAAAGGTAAAAAGATCCTGTCACATGGAGAAGAAACAGGTACAAAGATCCTGCCACATGGAGAAGAAACAGATACAAAGATCCTGTCACATGGAGAAGAAACAGGTACAAAGATCCTGCCACATGGAGAAGAAACAGGTACAAAGATCCTGCCACATGGAGAAGAAACAGGTAAAAAGATCCTGTCACATGGAGAAGACAAAGGTAAAAAGATCCTGTCACATGGAGAAGAAACAGATACAAAGATCCTGCCACATGGAGAAGAAACAGGTACAAAGATCCTGCCACATGGAGAAGAAACAGGTAAAAAGATCCTGTCACATGGAGAAGACAAAGGTAAAAAGATCCTGTCACATGGAGAAGGAACAGATACAAAGATCCTGCCACATGGAGAAGAAACAGGTACAAAGATCCTGCCACATGGAGAAGACAAAGGTAAAAAGATCCTGCCACATGGAGAAGAAACAGATACAAAGATCCTGCCGCATGGAGAAGAAACAGATACAAAGATCCTGCCACATGGAGAAGAAACAGGTACAAAGATCCTGCCACATGGAGAAGAAACAGGTAAAAAGATCCTGCCACATGGAGAAGAAACAGGTAAAAAGATCCTGTCACATGGAGAAGACACAGGTACAAAGATCCTGCCACATGGAGAAGAAACAGTTACAAAGATCCTGCCACATGGAGAAGAAACAGATACAAAGATCCTGCCACATGGAGAAGAAACAGGTACAAAGATCCTGCCACATGGAGAAGAAACAGGTACAAAGATCCTGCCACATGGAGAAGAAACAGGTACAAAGATCCTGCCACATGGAGAAGAAACAGGTAAAAAGATCCTGTCACATGGAGAAGACAAAGGTAAAAAGATCCTGTCACATGGAGAAGACACAGGTACAAAGATCCTGCCACATGGAGAAGAAACAGATACAAAGATCCTGCCACATGGAGAAGAAACAGGTACAAAGATCCTACCGCATGGAGAAGAAACAGGTACAAAGATCCTGTCACATGGACAAGAAACAGGTACAAAGATCCTGCCACATGGACAAGAAACAGGTACAAAGATCCTGCCACATGGAGAAAAAACAGGTAAAAAGATCCTGTCACATGGAGAAGACAAAAGTAAAAAGATCCTGTCACATGGAGAAGACAAAGGTAAAAAGATCCTGCCACATTGAGAAGACAAAGGTACAAAGATCCTGCCACATGGAGAAGAAACATGTACAAAGATCCTGCCACATGGAGAAGAAACAGGTACAAAGATCCTGCCACATGGAGAAGAAACAGGTACAAAGATCCTGCCACATGGAGAAGAAACAGGTACAAAGATCCTGCCACATGGAGAAGAAACAGGTACAAAGATCCTGCCACATGGAGAAGACAAAGGTAAAAAGATCCTGTCACATGGAGAAGAAACAGGTACAAAGATCCTGCCACATGGAGAAGAAACAGATACAAAGATCCTGTCACATGGAGAAGAAACAGGTACAAAGATCCTGCCACATGGAGAAGAAACAGGTACAAAGATCCTGCCACATGGAGAAGAAACAGGTACAAAGATCCTGCCACATGGAGAAGAAACAGGTAAAAGATCCTGTCACATGGAGAAGACAAAGGTAAAAGATCCTGTCACATGGAGAAGACACAGGTACAAAGATCCTGCCACATGGAGAAGAAACAGATACAAAGATCCTGCCACATGGAGAAGAAACAGGTACAAAGATCCTGCCACATGGAGAAGAAACAGGTACAAAGATCCTGTCACATGGAGAAGAAACAGATACAAAGATCCTGCCACATGGAGAAGAAACAGGTACAAAGATCCTACCGCATGGAGAAGAAACAGGTACAAAGATCCTGTCACATGGACAAGAAACAGGTACAAAGATCCTGCCACATGGACAAGAAACAGGTACAAAGATCCTGCCACATGGAGAAGAAACAGGTAAAAGATCCTGTCACATGGAGAAGACAAAGGTAAAAAGATCCTGCCACATTGAGAAGACAAAGGTACAAAGATCCTGCCACATGGAGAAGAAACAGGTACAAAGATCCTGCCACATGGAGAAGAAACAGGTACAAAGATCCTGCCACATGGACAAGAAACAGGTACAAAGATCCTGCCACATGGAGAAGAAACAGGTAAAAAGATCCTGTCACATGGAGAAGACAAAGGAAAAAAAGATCCTGCCTCATTGACAAGACAAAGGTACAAAGATCCTGCCACATGGAGAAGAAACAGGTACAAAGATCCTGCCACATGGAGAAGAAACAGGTACAAAGATCCTGCCACATGGACAAGAAACAGGTACAAAGATCCTGCCACATGGAGAAGAAACAGGTAAAAGATCCTGTCACATGGAGAAGACAAAGGTAAAAAGATCCTGCCTCATTGACAAGACAAAGGTACAAAGATCCTGCCACATGGAGAAGAAACAGGTACAAAGATCCTGCCACATGGAGAAGAAACAGGTACAAAGATCCTGCCACATGGAGAAGAAACAGGTACAAAGATCCTGCCACATGGAGAAGAAACAGGTACAAAGATCCTGCCACATGGAGAAGAAACAGGTACAAAGATCCTGCCACATGGAGAAGACAAAGGTAAAAAGATCCTGTCACATGGAGAAGAAACAGGTACAAAGATCCTGCCACATGGAGAAGAAACAGATACAAAGATCCTGTCACATGGAGAAGAAACAGGTACAAAGATCCTGCCACAAGGAGAAGAAACAGGTACAAAGATCCTGCCACATGGAGAAGAAACAGGTAAAAAGATCCTGTCACATGGAGAAGACAAAGGTAAAAAGATCCTGCCACATGGAGAAGAAACAGATACAAAGATCCTGCCACATGGAGAAGAAACAGGTACAAAGATCCTGCCACATGGAGAAGAAACAGGTAAAAAGATCCTGTCACATGGAGAAGACAAAGGTAAAAAGATCCTGTCACATGGAGAAGGAACAGATACAAAGATCCTGCCACATGGAGAAGAAACAGGTACAAAGATCCTGCCACATGGAGAAGACAAAGGTAAAAAGATCCTGCCACATGGAGAAGAAACAGATACAAAGATCCTGCCGCATGGAGAAGAAACAGATACAAAGATCCTGCCACATGGAGAAGAAACAGGTACAAAGATCCTGCCACATGGAGAAGAAACAGGTAAAAAGATCCTGCCACATGGAGAAGAAACAGGTAAAAAGATCCTGTCACATGGAGAAGACACAGGTACAAAGATCCTGCCACATGGAGAAGAAACAGTTACAAAGATCCTGCCACATGGAGAAGAAACAGATACAAAGATCCTGCCACATGGAGAAGAAACAGGTACAAAGATCCTGCCACATGGAGAAGAAACAGGTACAAAGATCCTGCCACATGGAGAAGAAACAGGTACAAAGATCCTGCCACATGGAGAAGAAACAGGTAAAAAGATCCTGTCACATGGAGAAGACAAAGGTAAAAAGATCCTGTCACATGGAGAAGACACCGGTACAAAGATCCTGCCACATGGAGAAGAAACAGATACAAAGATCCTGCCACATGGAGAAGAAACAGGTACAAAGATCCTACCGCATAGAGAAGAAACAGGTACAAAGATCCTGTCACATGGACAAGAAACAGGTACAAAGATCCTGCCACATGGACAAGAAACAGGTACAAAGATCCTGCCACATGGAGAAAAAACAGGTAAAAGATCCTGTCACATGGAGAAGACAAAAGTAAAAAGATCCTGTCACATGGAGAAGACAAAGGTAAAAAGATCCTGCCACATTGAGAAGACAAAGGTACAAAGATCCTGCCACATGGAGAAGAAACATGTACAAAGATCCTGCCACATGGAGAAGAAACAGGTACAAAGATCCTGCCACATGGAGAAGAAACAGGTACAAAGATCCTGCCACATGGAGAAGAAACAGGTACAAAGATCCTGCCACATGGAGAAGAAACAGGTACAAAGATCCTGCCACATGGAGAAGACAAAGGTAAAAAGATCCTGTCACATGGAGAAGAAACAGGTACAAAGATCCTGCCACATGGAGAAGAAACAGATACAAAGATCCTGTCACATGGAGAAGAAACAGGTACAAAGATCCTGCCACATGGAGAAGAAACAGGTACAAAGATCCTGCCACATGGAGAAGAAACAGGTACAAAGATCCTGCCACATGGAGAAGAAACAGGTACAAAGATCCTGCCACATGGAGAAGAAACAGGTAAAAAGATCCTGTCACATGGAGAAGACAAAGGTAAAAAGATCCTGTCACATGGAGAAGACACAGGTACAAAGATCCTGCCACATGGAGAAGAAAAGATACAAAGATCCTGCCACATGGGGAAGAAACAGGTACAAAGATCCTGTCACATGGAGAAGAAACAGATACAAAGATCCTGCCACATGGAGAAGAAACAGGTACAAAGATCCTACCGCATGGAGAAGAAACAGGTACAAAGATCCTGTCACATGGACAAGAAACAGGTACAAAGATCCTGCCACATGGACAAGAAACAGGTACAAAGATCCTGCCACATGGAGAAGAAACAGGTAAAAGATCCTGTCACATGGAGAAGACAAAGGTAAAAGATCCTGTCACATGGAGAAGACAAAGGTAAAAAGATCCTGCCACATTGAGAAGACAAAGGTACAAAGATCCTGCCACATGGAGAAGAAACAGGTACAAAGATCCTGCCACATGGAGAAGAAACAGGTAAAAAGATCCTGTCACATGGAGAAGACAAAGGTAAAATATCCTGTCACATGGAGAAGACACAGGTACAAAGATCCTGCCACATGGAGAAGAAACAGGTACAAAGATCCTGCCACATGGAGAAGAAACAGGTAAAAAGATCCTGTCACATGGAGAAGACACAGGTACAAAGATCCTGCCACATGGAGAAGAAACAGTTACAAAGATCCTGCCACATGGAGAAGAAACAGTTACAAAGATCCTGCCACATGGAGAAGAAACAGATACAAAGATCCTGCCACATGGAGAAGAAAGAGGTACAAAGATCCTGCCACATGGAGAAGAAACAGGTACAAAGATCCTGCCACATGGAGAAGAAACAGGTACAAAGATCCTGCCACATGGAGAAGAAACAGGTAAAAAGATCCTGTCACATGGAGAAGACAAAGGTAAAAAGATCCTGTCACATGGAGAAGACACAGGTACAAAGATCCTGCCACATGGAGAAGAAACAGATACAAAGATCCTGCCACATGGAGAAGAAACAGGTACAAAGATCCTACCGCATGGAGAAGAAACAGGTACAAAGATCCTGTCACATGGACAAGAAACAGGTACAAAGATCCTGCCACATGGACAAGAAACAGGTACAAAGATCCTGCCACATGGAGAAGAAACAGGTAAAAGATCCTGTCACATGGAGAAGACAAAGGTAAAAAGATCCTGTCACATGGAGAAGACAAAGGTAAAAGATCCTGCCACATTGAGAAGACAAAGGTACAAAGATCCTGCCACATGGAGAAGAAACAGGTACAAAGATCCTGCCACATGGAGAAGAAACAGGTACAAAGATCCTGCCACATGGAGAAGAAACAGGTACAAAGATCCTGCCACATGGAGAAGAAACAGGTACAAAGATCCTGCCACATGGAGAAGAAACAGGTACAAAGATCCTGCCACATGGAGAAGACAAAGGTAAAAAGATCCTGTCACATGGAGAAGAAACAGGTACAAAGATCCTGCCACATGGAGAAGAAACAGATACAAAGATCCTGTCACATGGAGAAGAAACAGGTACAAAGATCCTGCCACATGGAGAAGAAACAGGTACAAAGATCCTGCCACATGGAGAAGAAACAGGTAAAAAGATCCTGTCACATGGAGAAGACAAAGGTAAAAAGATCCTGTCACATGGAGAAGAAACAGATACAAAGATCCTGCCACATGGAGAAGAAACAGGTACAAAGATCCTGCCACATGGAGAAGAAACAGGTAAAAGATCCTGTCACATGGAGAAGACAAAGGTAAAAGATCCTGTCACATGGAGAAGGAACAGATACAAAGATCCTGCCACATGGAGAAGAAACAGGTACAAAGATCCTGCCACATGGAGAAGACAAAGGTAAAAAGATCCTGCCACATGGAGAAGAAACAGATACAAAGATCCTGCCGCATGGAGAAGAAACAGATACAAAGATCCTGCCACATGGAGAAGAAACAGGTACAAAGATCCTGCCACATGGAGAAGAAACAGGTAAAAAGATCCTGCCACATGGAGAAGAAACAGGTAAAAAGATCCTGTCACATGGAGAAGACACAGGTACAAAGATCCTGCCACATGGAGAAGAAACAGTTACAAAGATCCTGCCACATGGAGAAGAAACAGATACAAAGATCCTGCCACATGGAGAAGAAACAGGTACAAAGATCCTGCCACATGGAGAAGAAACAGGTACAAAGATCCTGCCACATGGAGAAGAAACAGGTACAAAGATCCTGCCACATGGAGAAGAAACAGGTAAAAGATCCTGTCACATGGAGAAGACAAAGGTAAAAAGATCCTGTCACATGGAGAAGACACAGGTACAAAGATCCTGCCACATGGAGAAGAAACAGATACAAAGATCCTGCCACATGGAGAAGAAACAGGTACAAAGATCCTACCGCATGGAGAAGAAACAGGTACAAAGATCCTGTCACATGGACAAGAAACAGGTACAAAGATCCTGCCACATGGACAAGAAACAGGTACAAAGATCCTGCCACATGGAGAAAAAACAGGTAAAAGATCCTGTCACATGGAGAAGACAAAAGTAAAAAGATCCTGTCACATGGAGAAGACAAAGGTAAAAGATCCTGCCACATTGAGAAGACAAAGGTACAAAGATCCTGCCACATGGAGAAGAAACATGTACAAAGATCCTGCCACATGGAGAAGAAACAGGTACAAAGATCCTGCCACATGGAGAAGAAACAGGTACAAAGATCCTGCCACATGGAGAAGAAACAGGTACAAAGATCCTGCCACATGGAGAAGAAACAGGTACAAAGATCCTGCCACATGGAGAAGACAAAGGTAAAAAGATCCTGTCACATGGAGAAGAAACAGGTACAAAGATCCTGCCACATGGAGAAGAAACAGATACAAAGATCCTGTCACATGGAGAAGAAACAGGTACAAAGATCCTGCCACATGGAGAAGAAACAGGTACAAAGATCCTGCCACATGGAGAAGAAACAGGTACAAAGATCCTGCCACATGGAGAAGAAACAGGTAAAAAGATCCTGTCACATGGAGAAGACAAAGGTAAAAAGATCCTGTCACATGGAGAAGACACAGGTACAAAGATCCTGCCACATGGAGAAGAAACAGATACAAAGATCCTGCCACATGGAGAAGAAACAGGTACAAAGATCCTGCCACATGGAGAAGAAACAGGTACAAAGATCCTGTCACATGGAGAAGAAACAGATACAAAGATCCTGCCACATGGAGAAGAAACAGGTACAAAGATCCTACCGCATGGAGAAGAAACAGGTACAAAGATCCTGTCACATGGACAAGAAACAGGTACAAAGATCCTGCCACATGGACAAGAAACAGGTACAAAGATCCTGCCACATGGAGAAGAAACAGGTAAAAAGATCCTGTCACATGGAGAAGACAAAGGTAAAAAGATCCTGCCACATTGAGAAGACAAAGGTACAAAGATCCTGCCACATGGAGAAGAAACAGGTACAAAGATCCTGCCACATGGAGAAGAAACAGGTACAAAGATCCTGCCACATGGACAAGAAACAGGTACAAAGATCCTGCCACATGGAGAAGAAACAGGTAAAAGATCCTGTCACATGGAGAAGACAAAGGAAAAAAGATCCTGCCTCATTGACAAGACAAAGGTACAAAGATCCTGCCACATGGAGAAGAAACAGGTACAAAGATCCTGCCACATGGAGAAGAAACAGGTACAAAGATCCTGCCACATGGACAAGAAACAGGTACAAAGATCCTGCCACATGGAGAAGAAACAGGTAAAAAGATCCTGTCACATGGAGAAGACAAAGGTAAAAAGATCCTGCCTCATTGACAAGACAAAGGTACAAAGATCCTGCCACATGGAGAAGAAACAGGTACAAAGATCCTGCCACATGGAGAAGAAACAGGTACAAAGATCCTGCCACATGGAGAAGAAACAGGTACAAAGATCCTGCCACATGGAGAAGAAACAGGTACAAAGATCCTGCCACATGGAGAAGAAACAGGTACAAAGATCCTGCCACATGGAGAAGACAAAGGTAAAAAGATCCTGTCACATGGAGAAGAAACAGGTACAAAGATCCTGCCACATGGAGAAGAAACAGATACAAAGATCCTGTCACATGGAGAAGAAACAGGTACAAAGATCCTGCCACAAGGAGAAGAAACAGGTACAAAGATCCTGCCACATGGAGAAGAAACAGGTAAAAAGATCCTGTCACATGGAGAAGACAAAGGTAAAAAGATCCTGCCACATGGAGAAGAAACAGATACAAAGATCCTGCCACATGGAGAAGAAACAGGTACAAAGATCCTGCCACATGGAGAAGAAACAGGTAAAAAGATCCTGTCACATGGAGAAGACAAAGGTAAAAAGATCCTGTCACATGGAGAAGGAACAGATACAAAGATCCTGCCACATGGAGAAGAAACAGGTACAAAGATCCTGCCACATGGAGAAGACAAAGGTAAAAAGATCCTGCCACATGGAGAAGAAACAGATACAAAGATCCTGCCGCATGGAGAAGAAACAGATACAAAGATCCTGCCACATGGAGAAGAAACAGGTACAAAGATCCTGCCACATGGAGAAGAAACAGGTAAAAAGATCCTGCCACATGGAGAAGAAACAGGTAAAAAGATCCTGTCACATGGAGAAGACACAGGTACAAAGATCCTGCCACATGGAGAAGAAACAGTTACAAAGATCCTGCCACATGGAGAAGAAACAGATACAAAGATCCTGCCACATGGAGAAGAAACAGGTACAAAGATCCTGCCACATGGAGAAGAAACAGGTACAAAGATCCTGCCACATGGAGAAGAAACAGGTACAAAGATCCTGCCACATGGAGAAGAAACAGGTAAAAGATCCTGTCACATGGAGAAGACAAAGGTAAAAAGATCCTGTCACATGGAGAAGACACCGGTACAAAGATCCTGCCACATGGAGAAGAAACAGATACAAAGATCCTGCCACATGGAGAAGAAACAGGTACAAAGATCCTACCGCATAGAGAAGAAACAGGTACAAAGATCCTGTCACATGGACAAGAAACAGGTACAAAGATCCTGCCACATGGACAAGAAACAGGTACAAAGATCCTGCCACATGGAGAAAAAACAGGTAAAAAGATCCTGTCACATGGAGAAGACAAAAGTAAAAAGATCCTGTCACATGGAGAAGACAAAGGTAAAAAGATCCTGCCACATTGAGAAGACAAAGGTACAAAGATCCTGCCACATGGAGAAGAAACATGTACAAAGATCCTGCCACATGGAGAAGAAACAGGTACAAAGATCCTGCCACATGGAGAAGAAACAGGTACAAAGATCCTGCCACATGGAGAAGAAACAGGTACAAAGATCCTGCCACATGGAGAAGAAACAGGTACAAAGATCCTGCCACATGGAGAAGACAAAGGTAAAAAGATCCTGTCACATGGAGAAGAAACAGGTACAAAGATCCTGCCACATGGAGAAGAAACAGATACAAAGATCCTGTCACATGGAGAAGAAACAGGTACAAAGATCCTGCCACATGGAGAAGAAACAGGTACAAAGATCCTGCCACATGGAGAAGAAACAGGTACAAAGATCCTGCCACATGGAGAAGAAACAGGTACAAAGATCCTGCCACATGGAGAAGAAACAGGTAAAAAGATCCTGTCACATGGAGAAGACAAAGGTAAAAAGATCCTGTCACATGGAGAAGACACAGGTACAAAGATCCTGCCACATGGAGAAGAAAAGATACAAAGATCCTGCCACATGGGGAAGAAACAGGTACAAAGATCCTGTCACATGGAGAAGAAACAGATACAAAGATCCTGCCACATGGAGAAGAAACAGGTACAAAGATCCTACCGCATGGAGAAGAAACAGGTACAAAGATCCTGTCACATGGACAAGAAACAGGTACAAAGATCCTGCCACATGGACAAGAAACAGGTACAAAGATCCTGCCACATGGAGAAGAAACAGGTAAAAAGATCCTGTCACATGGAGAAGACAAAGGTAAAAAGATCCTGTCACATGGAGAAGACAAAGGTAAAAAGATCCTGCCACATTGAGAAGACAAAGGTACAAAGATCCTGCCACATGGAGAAGAAACAGGTACAAAGATCCTGCCACATGGAGAAGAAACAGGTAAAAAGATCCTGTCACATGGAGAAGACAAAGGTAAAATATCCTGTCACATGGAGAAGACACAGGGCAGAAGCTCGTCACATGTAAGCACACAGACTGCAGGCTCATCACGTGGAGGAAACATAGCTCAGAAGAACACTTCTCATAGAGGAGACACAGGCCAGAAGACACAGGCTCTTGGAAGGAGGACACTGTTTCATCACTAAAGGCAAACATCTTCAAAACACCCAAACACATGGGAGATCCCGGCTTTTCTAGTGGCACATTCTTGTTGTCCCAGGTAATGGCTAAAACATGCAGATACACCTGAGAGAATTCATATTTTCCAAAGAACAAATAACTATACAATGAAAGTAATAATACTGAGCACCATTTCCTAATTTTCACCTTCAAGCAACAAACATCCCCTTCAGTGCCTTACATTACACTTGGTTTAAAAACAGTGAGGTGAGGTACAGTAACATAGCAAGGAATTCCCACCACCAGCAACTGGGACCATCGGTTCCCACTGATATCTTTGAGAAAGTTCTGAAAAGGGGCACGGATATTAGAAGTGGCCCATTACAAGGAGGCGGCATGGCAGCCAGGTGTTTCATCAGAAGGCGAGCCAAGGAGCCACATGTCCATCACAATGACAGCACATAGACCATCTTAGGCATGACGCAGAGAACATACACACAGTCCTAACCTCCCATAACAATGACAGCACACAGACCCTAAATTCCCATTAAAGGGCGGCACACAGACCCCCACCTGCCCATCAAGGTGAGAGCACACAGACCCCACCTGATCATCAAAGTGAGAGAACTCAGACCCCACTTGATCATCAAAGTAAGAGAACACAGACCCCACCTGCTCATCAAGGTGAGAGCACACAGACCCCCACCTGCCCATCAAGGTGAGAGCACACAGACCCCACTTGATCAAAGTAAGAGAACACAGACCCCCACCTGCCCATCAAGGTGAGAGCACACAGACCCCCACCTGCCCATCAAGGTGAGAGCACACAGACCCCACCTGTCCATCAAGGTGAGAGCACACAGACCCCCACCTGCCCATCAAGGTGAGAGCACACAGACCTCACCTGCCCATCAAAGTGAGAGCACAGACCCCACTTGACCATCAGTGAGAGCACACAGACCTCACCTGCCCATCAAAGTCAGAGCACACAGACCTCACCTGCCCATCAAAGTCAGAGCATACAGACCTCACCTGCCCATCAAAGTCAGAGCATACAGACCTCACCTGCCCATCAAAGTGAGAGCACACAGACCTCACCTGTCCATCAAAGTGAGAGCACACAGACCCCACTTGACCATCACAAGTCCGAAATGCGCCGTATTTGTGGGTAATCTGGGTGTACAAGCCCTTGCCTGGTGAAGCAGGGTACAAGAAATGTCAGACTTCCAGTAACAGAAGCCATTTTATAAAGATACACAGAATTACGCATGTCTCTCCTTCTCTAATTTCAAAAGTATCAGTCTCACATATGTGGACAATAACTTACCACAGGCTCGCCGCCCTTCGACACACTCTCTTCGAACTCTGCTTCTCTCTGCTATAAAGAGATGAAAAGAAACCCAGGATCACTGACATGATCACGCAGCACGGCGCGCCCAATCCATGAGGGACGGGACACAGTAAAAATGAATGGAGGACCTAAGGGACTGGATAGGGTTTATGCCAAGAGCACTTAGAGTAAACCTCAGGAGGGCACAACAGGTGGGAAAGGAGCATGTGTGCCAGAAAAGCTCTAGGCCTACGGGTTAATGGTGCCGGAGGGGCAGCCCTGCTAGAGCTGTGAAATCAACCACTCTCTGAATGGGCGTTGAAGTGAAGCTTTGACAGAGCGAAAATAAAATACTGGCATGTGAGGAGGTGCAGCTGCGATGCTTTGCAAGAGTGAAGAAACAAGGGCGCAGGCACTGCACCTCTGGTGCAGCTGCGAGACCGGTGCAAGAAATCTGTGGCATATGATGGAGCGGCAGGGCGGGCATGGTGATCGCGCAGGACAGTTCAAGAGTGTTGGTACCCAGCAGCAGGGACGCCTCCCTTCCTTACTAACTTATGCTCTTCTCTTCCTTACCATGCCCTACTCTTTCTGCCCTCATTTCATGCTCCTCCTCCTCCCAACACCCTCTTATCCTCCTCTCTTCCTTACTGTACTCTTCCTCCCCCTTGTTTCACGCTCCACCTCATTGCCTTACCCTCTTATCCTCCTTTCTTCCTTACCGTACACTTCCACACCCTCATTTCACGCTCCTCCTCCTCTGCTTACCATCTCGCGCTCCTCTTCCTTACCCTTGCCACGCTCCTCCTCCTCTCCTTACCACGCTCCTCCTCCTCTCCTTACCATGCTCCTCCTCCTCTCCTTACCATGCTCCTCCTCCTCTCCTTACCATGCTCCTCCTCCTCTCCTTACCATGCTCCTCCTCCTCTCCTTATCACGCTCCTCCTCCTCCTCCTCTCCTTACCCTTACCACGCTCCTCCTCCTCTCCATGCTCTTCCTCCTCGCCTTACCCTTACCACGCTCCTCCTCCTCCCCATACCATGCTCTTCCTCCTCTCCTTACCCTTACCACACTCCTCCTCCTCTCCTTACCACGCTCCTCCTCCTCTCCTTACCATGCTCCTCCTCCTCTCCTTATCACGCTCCTCCTCCACCTCCTCTCCTTACCCTTACCACGCTCCTCCTCCTCTCCTCACCATGCTCTTCCTCCTCGCCTTACCACGCTCCTCCTCCTCCCCATACCATGCTTTTCCTCCTCTCCTTACCCTTACCACACTCCACCTCCTCCCCTTACCATGCTCCTCCTCCTCTCCTTACCCTTACCACACTCCACCTCCTCCCCTTACCATGCTCCTCCTCCTCTCCTTACCCTTACCATGCTCCTCCTCCTCTCCTTACCACGCTCTTCCTCTTCTTACCCTTACCATGCTCCTCCTCCTCTCCTTACCACGCTCCTCCTCCTCTCCTTACCACGCTCTTCCTCCTCTCCTTACCCTTACCATGCTCCTCCTCCTCTCATCACGCTCCTCCTCCTCTCCTTACCCTTACCACGCTCCTCCTCCTCTCCTTACCGTGCTCTTCCTCCTCTCCTTACCCTTACCACACTCCACCTCCTCACCCTTACCATGCTCTTCCTCCTCTCCTTACCACGCTCTTCCTCCTCTTACCCTTACCATGCTCCTCCTCCTCTTCTTATCACACTCCTCCTCTCCTTACCCTTACCATGCTCCTCCTCCTCTCCTTACCACGCTCCTCCTCCTCTCCTTACCACGCTCTTCCTCCTCTCCTTACCCTTACCATGCTCCTCCTCCTCTCATCACGCTCCTCCTCCTCTCCTTACCCTTATCACGCTCCTCCTCCTCTCCTTACCGTGCTCTTCCTCCTGTCCTTACCCTTACCACACTCCACCTCCTCTCCTTACCATGCTCTTCCTCCTCTCCTTACCACGCTCTTCCTCCTCTTACCCTTACCATGCTCCTCCTCCTCTTATCACACTCCTCCTCTCCTTACCCTTACCATGCTCCTCCTCCTCTTCTTATCACACTCCTCCTCTCCTTACCCTTACCATGCTCCTCCTCCTCTTCTTATCACACTCCTCCTCTCCTTACCCTTACCACGCTCCTCCTCTGCTTACCATCTCACGCTCCTCTTCCAGGATGAGCGGCTCCCGTGTCCGCTCCCAGAGACGCAGCGACTTGTCATGGGAGGCAGACACGATATGGTCCCCATTAGGACTGATTGCCAAACACCAGACCTCGAGGTGATGTCCCTGCAAAATAAAGAAGACCCTGTAAGCACAAGGGGAAAGCCAACCGGAGGTAAGCAGGTTCTACCCCAACACACAGGGGCACAACCAGCAAAGCAGCATGCACTGGGCATATTTATATTGCCGACCTGCCACAGACGGCAGTAGAGCACTGTAGAGAGACGGGTGCACCGAGACATGTGGGCTACAGAAGCACAGGCTGGCATTCACTTACGCTTTGGATTATATGTGGAGTACAAGGCATGGATGTGTATTTATGTTCATACCAAACAGGTGTTGTGACAGAGGCGCGATGAATAAATGAACAGGGGCTTGCTATAGCGCAGCAGCGACCTCAGGGGTATCCTGGCACTGATCTGACTGCAGAGAAATGACCATGTGACAGATGTAGCAAAGAGCCAGGTGTTACTGGCTTTCCTAAAAGCCTGAAGTGGCTCAGTTTTCCAAGCAAACCTTAGCAAGGAATTCAGAGGGTGCACCACCAGGAAGCTAAAAGATTGTCCCTCACAGCAAGATCTTTTGATACGACTGATGACAAAACGATCGGAGTCAGAGAAACGAAGAATGTGAGCTGGCTTGCATTTCACCAGACGCTTGTGAATGAATCGAGGCTGGTTTGGTGTAAGGTTTGATGGCACAGACATGTTTTAAAAAGTGCTTTTGTGAATGGGGAGCCAGTGCTAATGAGTCAACCCTGAATTATATGTCCTGAGTGATCCAGATTTAGGATGTCAGATGCCGCATTCTGAATCCTCTGAAGTCGCTTTGTCAAGTAGTGCGTGAGCCCTAGGTAGACAACATTACAGTAATCTAATCTGGATGCCACAAGAGCTACAACAATTGGTTTCCGAAAGGACACTGGAAGGCTGGGAAGAATTCCCCTAGAACATGTAGTAGCAAAGAACAAGAGACCGAGAGTTTGGAAATTTCGGTTTAGAGACGAAAAGCGGTCAGATATATTGCCTAATTTTCATGCATGTGTTGGGGCTTTATTTATACAAGGGTCACCAGGTGTCAAAGTGAGGAGATGAAGCCTGTTTTATTAGCATTTAATTTATGTTGGTTTGTGCCCAAACTAAAATCAGACTTGTAGTCGCAAGAGAGGACTAGTATGAGCAGAAGAGCTATAAACTGGGCATTAGCGTGTGCGCAAGGAGATATACATTGTCTGTTCCTGGAGGTCACACGTATGGATGTCTTTCTCAGATTAGGGGATGAAGGAATTTTTCTAGTGAGAGAAGAAATACAAGGGTAAGAGTGATCTCTCTGCTACTCACCAGCAGCATCACTCTTTGCAGTGGGCGACATGACAGTGAACAATGTAGGAGAGGGGCAACTTGCTTTCTTGGTGTAGATGGTTTGAAGGTCTTGCAAAGTGATCTGAACTCAAGTGTGCTGGAATTGAGAGCCGGTGAAGATCCAGGACAGTGGGTTGGTGAAGTGTTCGTAACGAAGCTTGCGACATTATTGAAGACTTTGGTCAAGGGAACAGATGGACATTAGGAAGCCATCGAGCAGGATAGAGTCCTGAAATGTGAGAGGGCATTCCTCGTGCGGTAGAAACTACTGATGGGAAGACAGGTTTAATCCTGTATAGGATTCTTAGCTGATACAAAGCAATCTGGGATTCCTTCTTTGAACACTCTTAGGACAGGCTGAGATCTGTGGAGAAGTCCAGGAGCTTGGCTGAGAGCAACAATGTGGGAGAAGTCGTCAACCTGCATGTTGTTCAGAAAAGTAGGACATTGGGGCTTCCACATCAGAAGAGAAACAGAGGTACTTTGTGGAGCACAGCTGATTTGGATAAGTCGGTCAGAAAGAAACTAGCTACCTGCAACAATTTTGCAGCTCAAAACTCTTCTGGAATTGCATGCTACACATTATTCCACAACCTCACTGTAGGAAGCTGGCTCTGTATATGATATCACTAGGTGTAATACAGTGCACAGCCTCCACGGGTTCCCCAAAAGAGTACAGGGCTCAGTGTAAAACCCAAAGTGCTCTATTAGTGGTAGTGTGGTCGAGCAGCCTTAGGCCGAACACAGAGGAGTGTAAGACATTTATTGCACACACATGCTCAATAATGGACACACAACTCAAGAAGGAGATCCAGGCCAATTTAATAAAATTATACTTTGTTTGTACTTTATTTTATGACCCAGGTCTTCGTAATATGGTAAGTTTTTAATTAAAAATACTTTTTGCTTTCAAAAATCAACACATAGAAATTTTTCCACACGGTCCAATGTTATCCTATGGGGAAAACAATATTATGGCTCAACAAGTAAGTATCAAACTTACAATTTCAGTCTTCTGAACCAAAAGTCAGCAAGGGCCAGGAGTCAGGTGAGTACCAAGACTGCACCACCAGTGCCACAGGGGGGACCGGGTGCAGAGGTCAAAATCGGAGTTCGACCCAATGTTTTCCAATGGGGACAGGGGGTGCCTGGAGCCACACTGCTTGCAGGTGAGTAAATCAGTTGCAGGGGCCAAGCTTTGGGGGTTAGCACAAGCACAGGGGGTGCCACAAAGCAGCACCAAGCACACACCACCAGCGGCACAGGGGGGCCGGGTGCAAAGTCGATGTCGGGCAACTAATGCTTTTCAATAAGGATCTTCTTGACGGTAAAGAGGCTGCAGGCGTGGCACCGGAGGTTGCAGGAGGAAGACCAACGACAGCAGAGGTAAGTTGGGATGTAGGGGATCGTTGGGGCACTGTCAATTTAGCTCACCAAGGCCCAGGGGCTTCGGGTGCAAGGGTGCCTTTGAACGTCTGAGTCTTCTTGCCAGCCGCAGTTGCGGGGAGACTCTGGATTCACACTGCAGGTGCTGTCGTGGAGGTCAGCCAACGCTGGACACAAGGTCAGGATCGCCCGGGAGACTTCACTGCACAGGTGAGCCACTCAGACTCGGGCCGTGGGCGTCGGGTGCAGATTGCAGAGTCGGCTGGGGACGCGGGTCTGCCTGGATCCCGAGTCTTTGGAGTCGTTTCTTCTGGACAGGTCGGCTGTTCTCGGGAGATTGAAGTCTTTATTGATGGCAACAGTCCTCCCAGGGGTTTCAGATGTCGCTGGCTGCAAGACAGGCCACAGGGTCCTCGAAGATGGAGACAGGCCGGTAGGGCTGGGGGCAAGGCAGTTGTCTTCTGGCTTCTGCTGCAGGATGTCTTCTTAGGTCGTCGCAGGTCTACTTTCTAGGTCTGGGGGACCCACCTAAATACTAAATTTAGGAGCCGTTTTATGAGAGTAGTAGGGAGGGCCAATGGACACCTTACCTGGAGTGACTACACGCTCTATTATGCCACCCTACTGTGGGAGGGAGCATAGACCTAGCCCTGGTTGGAGGGATTCCCCCGATCTTCAAGATGGCGGGGACTGAAAGTTATGCTTCACCTCGCTTCTCCTCCACCTTAGGGGTTGGGTTGGCAGAGGTGGGCACACCTCCTATTCTTCCTAAGTTTTCCCGCAGGTTTTCCCTCCCAATGTGTGGGTGTAAGTCAGGGGCTGCCATCTGATCTGCTGCTAGGAGCAGAGGCTGGGGGTAGCATTACAAAGGCGGCAGGCCTCTGAAACTTCCCCTACGAGCACTGGGCCCATCCTGGGGGAGCAGGTGTGATACCTCTGCCCAGATGTGCATTGTTTTTGGTCGCAGAGAGCAGAGGCTCTCCACCCAGGGGTCCAGAAAAATGTCTGTGTGGCAGGCTGCCTAAAGCCAGTCAGTGCCCACACCAGGGCCGGTAGGTTTTCAGGGGGCACCTCTGAGGTGCCCTCGGAGTACATGATTTAATAAATCTCACATTGGCATCAGTGTATGTAGGAAGCTGGCTCTGTATATACTATACCAAAATGAGGTGTAGTGTGCACAGAGTCCAGTGGAACCCCAAAGGTAGGCAGAGGTAAAGTTAGATAGCACCTCACTCTATTTGTGGTAGTGTGGTCGAGCAGTAAGGCAGTACCGGAGGACGGTGTTAAGCATTTGTTGTACACACTCAGTCAGCAAATGAATTCACACACTCAAAGACTGAACTTCAGACCAATTGTTTTTGTATGAAAATATTCTTTTAGTTATTTTATTTCCTAGAACCAAGCAAGCCTGGCACAGGTAAGCAATAAATACTTTACAGTAGTAATGCAGTTTGTAAAGAGTTTGAATTGTAATTGTATATGCACTTTGTTTTGATTTACAGTATGGATGCAGAGAAATGCAATACTTTGTAAATGCAGTACATAGACGTGAATGGGCTTTTCAGTAAAATACCAGGTAAGTTACTTTTTAGATTACTTTTCTTACTCAGAGTAGTATACCTGGATACTACTCTGGGACATTTCCTGTAAACAGGTAAGTAAAATCGTTTTGGTTAAATAGTACCATTTTAAAGAATTTCTTTAGGTTTTCAAACTCCACACTTAGAAACGTTTCCAAGAAAAACAGTCAATGTTATCCTATGGAGGAAAATAGTGTTATCGGTTTTCAGGTAAGTATTTGGTAGTGGGAGTTGAGGTTCTGGGGGTAGACTCAGGGGTCCCCCAGGGTCAAGGATGCACTCTAGTTACACCCTCAGGTGCAGAGGGCTGAGGCCCAATGTTATCCAATGGGGGATAGGGGGCCTCCGGTTGGTGGCTGCTGACGTGCAGGCCACTTGGTTGTGGGAGCAAAGCTCCTGGACTCTAGCTCAGGGCAAATGGGGAAACAAAGTAGCACCAAAGGTGCACCCTCAGCGGCACTAGGGTGGCCGGGTGCAGGGTGCTGTTTCGACGTTGGGCGCCCTGTTGTTTGCAATGGGGAACCTCTGGTTTGCGAAGGCACTGCAGGCTCGGGGACGAAGGTCTTCTGGGTGCGACCACCACTTCGAGAGGTAAGTTGGGAAGTTAAGGGTTGGTTAGGCACCGTTGGTAAAGCCACCCAAGGCTGTGGGGCGTCGGGTGCAGGGGTGCCTTTTGGGGTCGGATCTTCTTACCAGCTCCTGGTCGCGGTTGGGGGGACCTTCCGGATTTAGGCTGCAGGCGTCGGCTGGAGGCTTGAGGCAGGTCAGGGGTCGCCAGATCTCTGGTTAGTATTGCCGGGGGGACCTCCTCATGGTGTTTGCCCACTCGAGCTCGGGCCGTGGACGGCGGGTGCAGAGTGTGGCGGATCCACGGTGTCCGGCAGGAACCAGAGGTTGCAGATGAACAAATCCGGTGTTCACGGGAGACACAGTCTTTGGGGTTGAAGGCAGGCAGGTCCTCTGGGGTTTTCGAGGTTGCTGGCTGCAGGACACACCGGGATTTCGCAGTAGCAGGTTCGAGGGGGAGACAGGCCGGTAGGGCTGGGACCAAGTCAGTGGGCGTCTTCCTCTTGTTAGCTGCTGCACGGCTGTTCGGTCCTTCTTCTTCTTCTTGTAGTTTCTTCTTGTCTGAGGAAGCAAGGTTCAGGGGTGCCCCTAAATACTGGATTAGGGGCGTTACAGGTAGCTAAAAAGGTTGGGACCAATGGGTCCCTTCCCTGGGGTGGGTACATCCCCTATTATGCCACCCTCCAGTGGGAGGGGGGCATGAGCCTGTCCCTGGTTGGCTGAGTCCCCCCATCTTCAAGATGGCGGGGACTGAGACTTGTGCTTCACCTCGCCTCCCCCACCTGAGGGATGGAGTTGGCAGAGGTGGGCACACCTCGCTTCCTCACTTGTTTTTCCCGCCGGTTCTCCCGCCTAAAGTGGGGGTCAGAACCAGTGGGGACCAGTTGCTGAGAGCAGCAAGTGGCCTGGGGAAGCTCACAAAGGTGGCAAGCCTTTGAAGCTTCCCCTTCCTGAACCCTGCCCATCCTGGGGGAGGAGGCTTGGCATCTCGTCCCAGGATATGCATTGTTTCAGGCCCCAGAGAGCAGCAGGCTCTCAACCCAGGGGTCCAGAAACATGTCTGGTGGTGGCAGCTGAAAGCAGCCACTCAGCCTGGACACTAGTGGTAGGTTAGTTTTCAGGGGGCAACTCTAAGATGCCCTCTGTGCGCATTGTGCATTAAATCCCACACTGGCATCAGTGTGGGTTTAATGTGCTGAGAAGTTTGATACCAAACTTCTCAGTTTTCAGTGTAGCCATTATGGTGCTGTGGAGTTCGTAATGACAAACTCCCAGCACCATATACTCTTAATGGCAGCACTGCACTTACAATGTCTAAGAATGGACTTAGACACGGTAGGGGTACAGGGCTCATGCACCTGTACCCTCACCACTGGTATAGTGCACCCAGCTAGAGGGGTGACTGATCTATGCCAGGGCAGTGGGTTGTAGGCATTGCACACAGGGATGTGTGCCATGTCGACTCTTCACTTTGTTCTGCACCAAAACACGCAGCCTGCAAAGGCAGTGTGTGTGTGTAAAGGTACAGGACCTCTAAGGGTGGCACAATAAGTGCTGCAGCCCTTAGAGGCCTTCTCTGGTCACAGTGCCCTGGGTACCTGTGGTACCTTTTACCAGGGGCTGACCTGTGGCCAGAGATGCCAATTGGGTTTAGGCTTCAATGCAGTTTTTAGGGAAGGAACATAGGCCCTGGGTACCTGATTAGCAGGAGCCCAGGGCACACTCAGTCAAAGCACATCAGCAATTCAGCAAAAAGTGGGGGCAACCATGCAGAAAGAGGGCACTTTCTCACAGTGTAGATTTATTACAAGGAGCTGTTTGGTACCAAACACTCCTGGGTTCAGTGAAGCCATCATGGTGCTGGGGAACTCGAGTTGTCAAGTTCCCAGACCATGTACTCTCTATGGCTTCCCTGGCACTTACAATAATAGGGAATAGACCCTAATAGAGTAGGGGCATATCTGCTCACGCAGATAAGTCCACACCTGGGATATAGTGCACCCTGCCTTAGGGCTGGTAAGGCCTGCTAGAGGGGTGACTTACCTATACCCGAGGCAGTGCTAGCCGGCATGGCACACAGGCAGTGTGCCATGTCGACTTAGTCATTTCTTTTTACCTCACACAGGCATGCCAGCTGCAGGGGCAGAGGCATGGTCCTAGTGAGGGGGTCCCAGGGGACCTTCTTCAGTCTCAAGGCCCTTGGTACCTAGGGTACCACTTACTAGAGACTTACAGTGGGGCAGAAGCACCAATTGGGGACATGTTTATAGGGAAAGAACACCGGTTCTGGGAACCTTGACAACAGGGACCCAGTACTTGACAGTCAAAGTTGCATCAAAAGCCAGGGAAAAAGTGTGTGTGTGGGGGGTGGGGAGGGGGGCACTGCAACAGAACGACATTTTCTCACACTCATGCTTAGGGTTCAAACCTTTGTCTACAAAAACAAAGTTGGTACTTTGTACATGAATATGACTCCTCATGATGTCAGCCGTAGGCCAACAATTTCCCAATACCTGGCATTCATTTCAGATAAATTATTCAGCTGCCGCAAAGCCCCAAGTCCACTCCTTAACTAATTAGGAGGGAGGGTCATATTGTCAACCTAAAAGTTTCAAGATGCAAAACTATTGTTACAAGTGAGTAATTAGCTTCCTTTAGCGAGTGAACCTATCCTAGTCTCACATTCTGTGCATACATTATACATCAGGGAGGCTCCATTGTAGAGGACAGCATGACGAGTGTCCAGGGCCAAACAAATACCTTAACACTGTCTGAACCAGAGGAACTTCCTTCTTAGAAAGTATGACAACACGAAAAGGTTTTGTGAGCTTCTGCACAGAAGACAACGTTGTAATGGTACATAAGTCATTAAAAAAATATTTCCCACAAAGGATAATTTTGCTAGTTTTTTTTGCTGCATGTCTACTTGCCTAAACTAACCTGTAACAACATTCTACCTTGGTGCATCTCCCCTTTGTATCTGTGAACCTAAAACTTAGGGTTGTTTCATGAAGAAATGATGGCTCTTACTTTCGTGTTTTGACTCTTGCATATGAAGCACAATCGCTCTTCTAGAGTATGTAGACCTCTTTCTGATGACTTAGTGGATTCTTGGAAAAAGATGGCACTTATATGATTTGTAATGATGAAACTACCAAAATTCCAAGAACCTTTACGCAAAAGAAACAGTGTATGTATTACCTACTGGCGCCAGTAGGTAGTTATAGTTAAGAGCATGTTTCCATAAGAAAGGAATTTTTTGACTTGTCTATATCTTTGGCGCTGTCTGACGAATCTTCACAAATTTTGTTTGGAAAGTGCCCTGGTGAATCTTGTTGCGCTCTGAAAGTTTTGGGGCGATCTGTGACGCGGTGCTGAGAAAAATGGGGTTCAAAAAAGGGTGCGTTTGCAATGTTAATTCCCATAGTACCTGTCAACACGCCTACAGCCCGAACCACTATATGGATGACACTAAATTTACAAAAAGCTAGATTTGTTTGCGCAGATCATGCATTCAGTTAGTTGGCGTAAATCCGTTCAGTAGTTGTTGAGAAATAAAAAAATAAAATAAAAAACGTTTGTGATATCGGTGTTCGAGGATATTTCGTGAAAAAAGATGAGCTTGTGCAGGGAAATGCAGAGCTCTGATTGGCTGCCAACACTTCAACCAGGAAGTGTTGGCAGCCACCTTGGGACTCGCTTCACTGCGCCCCCAAAAAAAAAAGTGTAAAAAAAAGAATAGGAGGCGGGGTAGGAATACCATGACCCCCCAAGCCATGGTTTTGGGGTCCCCCTTGAACTTCGCAATTGCATAAAAACTTTTAAAAAATAATAATAATAATAATTGCTGCAAATTCACGGCAAAAAAAATGAGCGAAGGCTCCCACTGTTGTATTAAATTAAGCCTACGGGTGGGGCCAGGTCCAGGGGCCATATAATAAAAAGGATGGGGGCACACAGGGCCCCCCTCCTAGGCCTATTGACACCCGAGCCATGGCCACCGCCACACATAGATGGCCCTGGGGATCGCCACCCCCAGGGCAGGCTCCTGCTACGTCCCGGGGTGCCCACCCCCGGGACATCGCTGTTTTCTATGGCTCGGCAGGAGCTTTACTGCTCCCGCCAAGCCATACCAAACGCTCCGCTTCCAGCCAGTGAGAGCATTAAATATACTCTTGCTTGCTAGAAGCGGAGCAAAATTGCTTTTACAGAGAGGGAGCTGCATGTTTAGCAGCTCCCTCTCTGTAAAAGCAATGACGGCTCCCACAGGAGGCGGAGAATAGGCAGGGCCCGTGGGTCCTCCCACGGTCCCCAACAGTTGTGAGTGGGTGCCCTTGGTGGGACCAGGGCACCCACAATAGAGGCCGGTCCCCAGGGATGGGGCCGCTCCACCCCCTCCCCTAATATATGAAAAATATAAAAAAAAATAAAAAGCCAGACTGGCAAGTTGACGGAGGCCCCACCCCCTTTCATCACCACTCTGCAAACATGCCTCCTGGCGCACAGCTGGTTGGGGGACAAAGTCCCCTTGGATGCTGAGGGTCCTTGGGGGCCGAAAGCCCCTCCTGTTACCTCCAGTAAGTCCCACACTGGGGGATTGCTGAGAGATGATCGGAGGCCCACCCCCTTTCTCCACCACTGTGCAAACGCCCCTCCTGGCACACTACTGGTTGAGGGATGAAGTCCCCTTGGATGCTGAGGGTCCTTAAGGGCCAAGAAGCCCTCCTATTACCTCCAGTTAGTGCGGCACAGCGGGATTCCTGAGAGCTGGTTGGAGGCCCGCTCCCTTTCTCCACCACTCTGAAAGCGTAAGTACTAGTTAAAAAACGATACAAAGTCGCAAAACAAAACAAAGGTTACAGGGACGTTATAGTTAGGGAATAGATTTTAAAAAAATCTTAGAAATACACTGAAAAAAAACAAAGGTTACAAGGACGTTATAGTAAGGCTGACATTTCACTCGTACAAAACCAGAAAAATTCAGCAGTTATAGTTAGCTGAGCTAACTATAACTTACGCCCCCGCAATGCACTGCTTATGACCTCACATATAACATCACTCATGACATTGTTCGTGACATCACTGATGACATCTCAAATGACAAATTTTTGGGGGTTATTTTATTTTTCATTTATTGGAGGAGGGGGGCCTGTGGCCCCCCTTCTCGGGCCGCTTTCGGCCTCGGGGACCCCTTCCTCCCGGGCCCTGTCTTTTTTCATTTAACCGGAGGGGGCAGCGAGGCCCCCCTCTGCAGCCGATTTCGGCCCCGGGGGGATCCCATCTCCCGGGGCCCGGTCTCTAGTGTGCCCACTCTGCACCCGACGCCCACAGCCAGAGTCTGAGTGGCCCAACTGCCCAGTGAAGTCTCTCCAGCGACCAGAACTCTGAATCCAGCATTGGCTGACCTCTCCTGACCCCCACAACGGCCCCTGCAGAGTGAATCTGAAGCCCGCCCACGGCAACCGGCCCGGTAAGAAGATTTCCGACGTCTAAAGGCACCCCTGCACCTGCAGCCCCCAGGCTTTGGTGCCCATGTGACCTCCAACTCCTCAACTTACCTGTGCTGTCGCTGGTGTTCTGCCTGGACCCTCCGGTTCGATTGCTGCAGCCTGTTTCCAAAAAGAAGAAACTCCAAAGGATTGCATTGGGTGCCCGACACTGTGTTTACACCCTGCCCCCGGCCGCCCCGGTGCCTCTGGTGGTGTGTGTTTGGTGCTGCTTTGTGTCCCCCCCTGTGCTGGTCCTAACACCCAAAGCTTGGCCCCTGCAACTGTTCCACTTACCTGCAAGTAGCGTGGCTCTAAGCACCCCCAGTCTCCATTGAAACGCATTGGGCCGAACTCCGAGTTTGACCTCTGCACCTGGCCACCCCTGTACTTACCTACTCCATGCCCACTGCTAAACTTTGGTCCCGAAGACTTACCTGACTAACCGCAAAACTGTTTTCCCCTTTGGATAACATTGACCTGTTCTGAAAAGATTCTGAGTCGATTTTTCAAAGCACAAAGTATTTTTAATTAAAAACGTACTTTCCTTATTACGAAGATCTTGGTCTTGAAATAAAGAACAAACAAAATATCATTTTCTAAAATTGGCCTGGATCTCCTTCTTGAGTTGTGTGTCCATTGTTGATCACTGTGGTGCAATAAATGTCTTACACTCCTCTGTGTTAGGCCTAAGGCTGCTCGCCCACGCTACCACCAATAGAGCACTTTGGGTTTTGCATTGAGCCCTGTGCACTTTTGGGGAACCCCTGGACTCTGTGCACGGTAGAACCACCGAGTGGCATATCATATACAGAGCTAACTTCCTACGCCTCTGCTGACAGGCTACATGTGATCTGGGGTGGGGGCAGAGGGGTAGCTGGGGAAGTCACTGCTTAGAGGTGAAAGCTCCTTTATCAAAGACACTTCTGCCCTTCCCTCTGCTGTTTCCCTTATATGCACCCCTGCTGTAGCCCCAACCGGCCTCCAGATGGTGTGCTGTTGTCTTTGATAAGACTGCTGCTGGTCAGGTGAAGCGGCGTTGGCTCCTCCCCTGGACTGTTGCTTGCAAGAGGACCCCTAACAGATAGGACTTGCAGTGCACATATAGACTTTGTGATCTGCGTCTTTTTTTACTAGCATCTTGTTAACTTGAAGGCAAACGAAATGCTGCTCATCGAATGGGAAGTTGAACCAGGAGATGTGAAGCCAGGCGTGTGATCTGAGGAGCAAGCTGGTATTAATTCCCGGGGAGGCTGTGTCCATGGTGTCGAGAGCACAATGAATGTTGATGTTTGAGATGGTCTTGCCATTGGAACTAACTCCTTCCATCTCTTTAGTCCTCTGGCAGGTGTTTCACAAGTTCGTGCTTCTGCACACACTGGGACCCGTCTTACTTGTAAAAGAGGCTGATAGAACTGTCAAAGCACCAGTGTGTGGCTGCTCCTACCACTACCCTTGTGCCTGAAGCGTGAATTTGTTTGCTCACCTTATCAGGCGGGAGATGTCGCCTGTGACTTGGGCGGAGCCTCTCTTGTAGGCAGTGTGGACTACCAGGGAGCCAGGGGAGACTTGGCTCTTCATGTAGATAGGGTCACTAGGTCAGGGTTTGTATTCTTCTCAACCTTAGGTGTTACTACCCTATATTTTACTGGCCCTTCAGTATGGATAAGAACTGGACTGAGCATTCTGACTTGGAAGAGCCTGCACTAGGATGTCCTCTTCCTCTTCAATGACATGCATGTCCACTCTGTGGTGTGCTGCGACCCTTTGGAAGAGCTTACTTTAGGCTGTGGTATCATCTCCCAGGAATGCCCTAACTGGGTAGTGGCCCAAGTCAAGATTACCTGGTGGGTCGACATATTAGTATTCACAGGGGTCATCAGTGAGCCCGGGTCTAGGGGCTGGTCAGATGGATCGATGGGATCAGATGCATTACCTGGATCTGAAAAGATTAATGAGGAACCCTCAGGTGGAGTCAGAGGATGGGGGTGTGTGAGCATGGTGGTGAAGTGGGTGGTGGTGGAGTGGGTGGTGGTGGAGTTGGTGGTGGTGGAGTTGGTGGTGGTGAAGTGGGTGGTGGTGGAGTGGGTGGTGGTGGAGGTGGAGTTGGTGGTGGTGGAGTTGGTGGTGGTGGAGTGGGTGGTGGTGGAGTGGGTGGTGGTGGAGTGGGTGGTGGTGGAGTGGATGGTGGTGGAGTGGGTGGTGGTGGAGTGGGTGGTGGTGGAGTGGGTGGTGGAGTGGGTGGTGGTGGAGTTGGTGGTGGTGGAGTTGGTGGTGGTGAAGTGGGTGGTGGTGGAGTGGGTGGTGGTGGAGTGGGTGGTGGTGAAGTGGGTGGTGGTGAAGTGGGTGGTGGTGAAGTGGGTGGTGGTGGAGTGGGTGGTGGTGGAGTGGGTGGTGGTGGAGGTGGAGTTGGTGGTGGTGGATTTGGTGGTGGTGGAGTGGGTGGTGGTGGAGTGGGTGGTGGTGGAGTGGGTGGTGGTGGAGTGGGTGGTGGTGGAGTGGGTGGTGGTGAAGTGGGTGGTGGTGGAGTGGGTGGTGGTGGAGTGGGTGGTGGTGAAGTGGGTGGTGGTGAAGTGGGTGGTGGTGGAGTGGGTGGTGGTGGAGTGGGTGGTGGTGGAGTGGGTGGTGGTGGAGTGGATGGTGGTGGAGTGGATGGTGGTGGAGTGGGTGGTGGTGGAGTGGGTGGTGGTGAAGTGGGTGGTGGTGAAGTGGGTGGTGGTGGTGAAGTGGGTGGTGGTGGAGTGGGTGGTGGTGGAGTGGATGGTGGTGGAGTGGATGGTGGTGGAGTGGATGGTGGTGGAGTGGATGGTGGTGGAGTGGGTGGTGGTGAAGTGGGAGGTGGTGAAGTTGGTGACAGAGGTGGTGGAGGAGGAGGTGGAACATGTGGAGAGCCCTTGAGCCCCTGTCTATGCATTTCTTTGTGCCTGCCTCGAGAGGGCTCGTGAGGATGGTTCTCCTTCAAAGCCAAAACATCTCTTGCAAGGTGGTGTCTCAATGGCTTCACTGGAAGAGGTTTAGCCAAGCTCTTCCTGGTAACGGTGGATGAGGAGACACTTCTACCTTAAGTCTTTCTCCTCCGGATGTTGCTGCAGAATCAGTTGCTCAGATTCCCTGGATCTCATTGTCAACAAACCTTGCACAGTCAACGGGATCTTTGGTGCGGCTTTGGTGGGGTCTTCAGCATTGACTTCGGACAGTAGCAGACGTGTATGACGCCCTTGTATCGGCCAAGGTTTGACGGCCGGTGAGGGGTGAAGCGTTTGTCAACTCTGAAGCCTTCTGTTGATGCCAACCAGAGCCCAAAGGTGGCAGAGCCTTAGAGGCAGCAGTTTTTAATGTCAGGGCTTGATGCGCGAGCAGTGCTCTGCCTCGGCGTGGGACTATTTCTGAGACCCCGGCTTAGTCGCATGGGAGACTGGAATGGTACTTAGGACTCTGGGGAACATCTTAGTTCAAAGGCCGGTGGTCTTTCCCATCAGCTTGACGTCTTACCATTCCTCATTCTCTGACTTGTTCGAGGGCACCATTTCAGGAGTGGGCTTTGGTTCGGTTGCCGGATTCCAGATGGACCCGTCTCTTCGACTGCTTTGGTGCCGAAGCGATTTTCTTCTCCAAAATTATGAAGCATTTCGGAGAGGACTGTTGGTGCATTTTGTGGGGCGCTCAGTGATTATAGTCTTCTTGAACCAGAAGGCAAGACAGGGTTGTAAGGTGAGAGGCACGGGTTACAGACGTGGTGATCTGAACACTGATAGTTTGAGTTGCACCGGGGACAATGTTGGAAGTGTGTTGGTTCCATCGCCCCTTCCGGTCTGCATTCTCCAACATCAATGGTTGAGAGAGGACACGCAGTCCCTGAAGGGTGCAGGGTGAAGGGTGCAGGGTGAAGGGTGCAGGATGCAGGGTGAAGGATGCAGGATGAAGGGTGCAGGGTGAAGGATGCAGGGTGAAGGATGCAGGGTGCAGGGTGAAGGGTGCAGGGGGAAGGGTGCAGGGTGAAGGGTGAAGGATGCAGGGTGAAGGATGCAGGGTGAAGGGTGCAGGGTGAAGGGTGAAGGATGCAGGGTGAAGGATGCAGGGTGAAGGATGCAGGGTGAAGGGTGAAGGATGCAGGGTGAAGGGTGCAGGGTGCAGGGTGAAGGATGCAGGGTGAAGGATGCAGGGTGAAGGGTGCAGGGTGAAGGATGCAGGGTGAAGGATGCAGGGTGAAGGATGCAGGGTGAAGGGTGCAGGGTGAAGGATGCAGGGTGAAGGGTGCAGGGTGAAGGGTGCAGGGTGAAGGATGCAGGGTGAAGGGTGCAGGGTGAAGGGTGCAGGGTGAAGGATGCAGGGTGAAGGATGCAGGGTGAAGGGTGCAGGGTGAAGGATGCAGGGTGAAGGGTGCAGGGTGAAGGATGCAGGGTGAAGGGTGCAGGGTGAAGGGTGAAGGATGCAGGGTGAAGGATGCAGGGTGAAGGGTGCAGGGTGAAGGATGCAGGGTTGCAGGGTGAAGGGTGCAGGGTGAAGGATGCAGGGTGAAGGATGCAGGGTGAAGGATGCAGGAGTGAAGGATGCAGGGTGAAGGGTGCAGGGCGAAGGGTGCAGGGTGAAGGATGCAGGGTGAAGGATGCAGGGTGAAGGATGCAGGGTGAAGGATGCAGGGTGAAGGATGCAGGGTGAAGGATGCAGGGTGAAGGATGCAGGGTGAAGGATGCAGGGTGAAGGGTGCAGGGCGAAGGGTGCAGGGTGAAGGATGCAGGGTGAAGGATGCAGGGTGAAGGATGCAGGGTGAAGGATGCAGGGTGAAGGATGCAGGGCGAAGGGTGCAGGGTGAAGGGTGCAGGGTGCAGGGTGCCCTTGGCGTCTGGGACACTGAGCTTTGGACAGTGATCCTTTAAAGGTTTCTGGTGTAATGCGAAGGAGAGAGTGAAAATTGAGTAGAGAAACGACTGTGTCGAAACTGAACTGTGTGGGCTCAAAAAACATGGAAGAAACAGGACAACACGGAGCCCTCGCAGTAGACATTCAAAACCAATTGCAGAAAAAACCTCTCTCAGATGGAGTCTCTACCCGTGCACACTGTGAACGAAGGGGGCAGTCACATCATATCTTGTGACTCAAAAGAAACAACTTGCAAATGTCCGAGCCCAGCACTAGATGGCAGCAGTGTGCAGAGTGAATCTACCCCACACATGCTACAAACACAGGTTGTTACTTCCTGCTTCACGCCTGTGATCTGCCTTTGGCCTCGTTAGTGTCAGTGAACGTGTTTTCTTCTCTTGGTGTATGATGTGTTCTCTAAAAGCTGAATGAGGAATTGGCTGTGCCAGTGTGGATCATAGGTAGGAATCTGTCCCCCCATTTATTCAGATAAATCACAGCTGTGAGATTGTGTCATTACCAGAACTATTTGTGACTCTTGATGTGGAAAGCTTCGAGGGCTTGGAGCACTGCCTTCAATTCTACATCATTTATGTGTTGTTTGAGTCTCCCTACGAGCACCAATCCCTGGCTGCCATTGTTCCTATATGTCTTAGTGCTAAGTATTAGTTTTAAATCTTTTCCCAGGAAATATGTTGAGTGCACACCCATATGTTTTGCGTAGATGCGACATTTTTTCTAAACGTTGCAGCTGCTTCGGGCAGAAAGAGGTGAAGATGACCCGTCTTATGGTTGATATTGTTTTAGTGACAGAGCCCTTTTGATAAACTATACAATACCCGAGTTTAAGGATGTTTACAACTCAGCTGCCCATGGTTATGGATGGAGATCCCGTAGGAGTCCCTTTGTGTGTTGTGTTGCGGCACAAGGGAGTGACACACCTGAAGCTCTCGGCCATAAGAGCCTTCATTTCTCCTGTCTGGGTGTCGTATCCTGAAGCCACTGGCCAGAGCTCTGATACCCTGAACCCGAAGTTTGCTGCTGATGCCTCGTTATCTAAAAATGAGGACAAATGCGACCTCTGCGGCTGCTCGGGGTACCGTGTGTAAAGATCCCCCGTACCAGGAGAGAGTTGGCCAAATCCATTTTGATTTTCAGCAAGTCTTTGTTATATTCTGGTCTCCTCCAACTAAACGTTTACTTCCCTTGATACTAGTCCTTCAGTTACTGTGGTCTACATGACTTGAATCCCAGCGCACGCTCTTCGTGCTCACAGCCATGATGTACCACAAGGCTAGCTACGCACCGACTGTCTTCATCTATTGAGATGGACCACTTGCTCGCTGCTGTTCGCTGTAATTAACTGAAATTCCTAAATAGAACATTAAAAACACTAGTTCTTCGGTTCCCTCCACTACTGATAGTTAATGCGGAGTGTGTTGGAGTTTGTACCACGTCGCTGCTTTATTGCAGCTCATTATATTTTCCTCCCAACTGTTTCAAGATATTCCCTGTCTTCCATCTCAGAAGGCCCTGGTGAGGATGGGTTTCTGCTCCTCCTAGCAGTGGAGACTATGAGAGCCGCAGGGTTCACGCGAGGGTTAGGGGTTCACGCGAGGGTTAGGGGTTCACGCGAGGGTTAGGGGTTCACGCGAGGGTTAGGGGTTCACGCGAGGGTTAGGGGTTCACGCGAGGGTTAGGGGTTCTTGTGGCCCTTGGTGATGCCGATGAATAGAAGACATCTTTCTTCTGTTCCTGAACACAAGCCACACAGGCAGGAACAGACCCTTCTTGGTGATGGCCTTAATGCTTCCATCCATGTGTCCGCAGCTCGTTGAACTAATGTCTGATGATTTTGTTAATTGAAAATATCTTTACTGAACACACAAGTCTTTTACAACATCACATGAATATTGTTAATTTCGTCAACTCATAAAACAATAACATCCAATTACCAGACGTTTTTTTTTTTTTTAAATAACATAAAAATCGGCCCATAACTATTACAATATCAAGGGACCCTCGAGTCCTATAGATACATGTGTCAGCCTCACGAGTCACTATTACAATATCAAGGGACCCTCGAGTCCTATAGATACATGCGTCAGCCTCACGAGTCACTATTACAATATCAAGGGACCCTCGAGTCCTATAGATACATGCGTCAGCCTCACGAGTCACTATTACAATATCAAGGGACCCTCGAGTCCTATAGATACATGCGTCAGCCTCACGAGTCACTATTACAATATCAAGGGACCCTCGAGTCCTATAGATACATGCGTCAGCCTCACGAGTCACTATTACAATATCAAGGGACCCTCGAGTCCTATAGATACATGCGTCAGCCTCACGAGTCACTATTACAATATCAAGGGACCCTCGAGTCCTATAGATACATGTGTCAGCCTCACGAGTCACTATTACAATATCAAGGGACCCTCGAGTCCTATAGATACATGTGTCAGCCTCACGAGTCACTATTACAATATCAAGGGACCCTAGAGTCCTATAGATACATGCGTCAGCCTCACGAGTCACTATTACAATATCAAGGGACCCTCGAGTCCTATAGATACATGCGTCAGCCTCACGAGTCACTATTACAATATCAAGAGACCCTAGAGTCCTATAGATACATGTGTCAGCCTCACGAGTCACTATTACAATATCAAGGGACCCTCGAGTCCTATAGATACATGTCAGCCTCACGAGTCACTATTACAATATCAAGGGACCCTCGAGTCCTATAGATACATGTGTCAGCCTCACGAGTCACTATTACAATATCAAGGGACCCTCGAGTCCTATAGATACATGCGTCAGCCTCACGAGTCACTATTACAATATCAAGGGACCCTCGAGTCCTATAGATACATGCGTCAGCCTCACGAGTCACTATTACAATATCAAGGGACCCTCGAGTCCTATAGATACATGTGTCAGCCTCACGAGTCACTATTACAATATCAAGGGACCCTCGAGTCCTATAGATACATGCGTCAGCCTCACGAGTCACTATTACAATATCAAGGGACCCTCGAGTCCTATAGATACATGCGTCAGCCTCACGAGTCACTATTACAATATCAAGGGACCCCTCGAGTCCTATAGATACATGTGTCAGCCTCACGAGTCACTATTACAATATCAAGGGACCCTCGAGTCCTATAGATACATGTGGTCAGCCTCCACGAGTCACTATTACAATATCAAGGGACCCTAGAGTCCTATAGATACATGCGTCAGCCTCCACGAGTCACTATTACAATATCAAGTGACCCTCGAGTCCTATAGATACATGTGTCAGCCTCACGAGTCACTATTACAATATCAAGAGACCCTAGAGTCCTATAGATACATGTGTCAGCCTCACGAGTCACTATTACAATATCAAGGGACCCTCGAGTCCTATAGATACATGTGTCAGCCTCACGAGTCACTATTACAATATAAGGGACCTCGAGTCCTATAGATACATGTGTCAGCCTCACGAGTCACTATTACAATATCAAGGGACCCTCGAGTCCTATAGATACATGTCAGCCTCACGAGTCACTATTACAATATCAAGGGACCCTCGAGTCCTATAGATACATGTGTCAGCCTCACGAGTCACTATTACAATATCAAGTGACCCTCGAGTCCTATAGATACATGTGTCAGCCTCACGAGTCACTATTACAATATCAAGGGACCCTAGAGTCCTATAGATACATGCGTCAGCCTCACGAGTCACTATTACAATATCAAGTGACCCTCGAGTCCTATAGATACATGTGTCAGCCTCACGAGTCACTATTACAATATCAAGGGACCCTCGAGTCCTATAGATACATGTGTCAGCCTCACGAGTCACTATTACAATATCAAGGGACCCTAGAGTCCTATAGATACATGCGTCAGCCTCACGAGTCACTATTACAATATCAAGTGACCCTCGAGTCCTATAGATACATGTGTCAGCCTCACGAGTCACTATTACAATATCAAGAGACCCTAGAGTCCTATAGATACATGTGTCAGCCTCACGAGTCACTATTACAATATCAAGGGACCCTCGAGTCCTATAGATACATGTGTCAGCCTCACGAGTCACTATTACAATATAAGGGACCCTCGAGTCCTATAGATACATGTGTCAGCCTCACGAGTCACTATTACAATATCAAGGGACCCTCGAGTCCTATAGATACATGTCAGCCTCACGAGTCACTATTACAATATCAAGGGACCCTCGAGTCCTATAGATACATGTGTCAGCCTCTACGAGTCACTATTACAATATCAAGTGACCCTCGAGTCCTATAGATACATGTGTCAGCCTCACGAGTCACTATTACAATATCAAGGGACCCTAGAGTCCTATAGATACATGCGTCAGCCTCACGAGTCACTATTACAATATCAAGTGACCCTCGAGTCCTATAGATACATGTGTCAGCCTCACGAGTCACTATTACAATATCAAGGGACCCTCGAGTCCTATAGATACATGTGTCAGCCTCACGAGTCACTATTACAATATCAAGGGACCCTCGAGTCCTATAGATACATGTGTCAGCCTCCACGAGTCACTATTACAATATCAAGTGACCCTCGAGTCCTATAGATACATGCGTCAGCCTCACGAGTCACTATTACAATATCAAGGGACCCTCGAGTCCTATAGATACATGTGTCAGCCTCACGAGTCACTATTACAATATCAAGGGACCCTCGAGTCCTATAGATACATGTGTCAGCCTCACGAGTCACTATTACAATATCAAGTGACCCTCGAGTCCTATAGATACATGCGTCAGCCTCACGAGTCACTATTACAATATCAAGTGACCTCGAGTCCTATAGATACATGTGTCAGCCTCACGAGTCACTATTACAATATCAAGGGACCCTCGAGTCCTATAGATACATGTGTCAGCCTCACGAGTCACTATTACAATATCAAGGGACCCTCGAGTCCTATAGATACATGCGTCAGCCTCACGAGTCACTATTACAATATCAAGTGACCCTCGAGTCCTATAGATACATGCGTCAGCCTCACGAGTCACTATTACAATATCAAGGGACCCTAGAGTCCTATAGATACATGCGTCAGCCTCACGAGTCACTATTACAATATCAAGTGACCCTCGAGTCCTATAGATACATGTGTCAGCCTCACGAGTCACTATTACAATATCAAGAGACCCTAGAGTCCTATAGATACATGTGTCAGCCTCACTGAGTCACTATTACAATATCAAGGGACCCTCGAGTCCTATAGATACATGTGTCAGCCTCACGAGTCACTATTACAATATAAGGGACCCTCGAGTCCTATAGATACATGTGTCAGCCTCACGAGTCACTATTACAATATCAAGGGACCCTCGAGTCCTATAGATACATGTCAGCCTCCACGAGTCACTATTACAATATCAAGGGACCCTCGAGTCCTATAGATACGTGTCAGCCTCCACGAGTCACTATTACAATATCAAGTGACCCTCGAGTCCTATAGATACATGTGTCAGCCTCACGAGTCACTATTACAATATCAAGGGACCTCAGAGTCCCATAGATACATGCGTCAGCCCTCACGAGTCACTATTACAATATCAAGTGACCCTCGAGTCCTATAGATACATGTGTCAGCCTCACGAGTCACTATTACAATATCAAGAGACCCTAGAGTCCTATAGATACATATGTCAGCCTCTACGAGTCACTATTACAATATCAAGTGACCCTCGAGTCCTATAGATACATGCGTCAGCCTCACGAGTCACTATTACAATATCAAGTGACCCTCGAGTCCTATAGATACATGTGTCAGCCTCACGAGTCACTATTACAATATCAAGGGACCCTAGAGTCCTATAGATACATGCGTCAGCCTCACTGAGTCACTATTACAATATCAAGTGACCCTCGAGTCCTATAGATACATGTGTCAGCCTCACGAGTCCACTATTACAATATCAAGAGACCCTAGAGTCCTATAGATACATGTGTCAGCCTCACGAGTCACTATTACAATATCAAGGGACCCTCGAGTCCTATAGATACATGTGTCAGCCTCACGAGTCACTATTACAATATAAGGGACCCTCGAGTCCTATAGATACATGTGTCAGCCTCACGAGTCACTATTACAATATCAAGGGACCCTCGAGTCCTATAGATACATGTCAGCCTCACGAGTCACTATTACAATATCAAGGGACCCTCGAGTCCTATAGATACATGTGTCAGCCTCACGAGTCACTATTACAATATCAAGTGACCCTCGAGTCCTATAGATACATGTGTCAGCCTCACGAGTCACTATTACAATATCAAGGGACCCTAGAGTCCTATAGATACATGCGTCAGCCTCACGAGTCACTATTACAATATCAAGTGACCCTCGAGTCCTATAGATACATGTGTCAGCCTCACGAGTCACTATTACAATATCAAGGGACCCTCGAGTCCTATAGATACATGTGTCAGCCTCACGAGTCACTATTACAATATCAAGGGACCCTAGAGTCCTATAGATACATGCGTCAGCCTCACGAGTCACTATTACAATATCAAGTGACCCTCGAGTCCTATAGATACATGTGTCAGCCTCACGAGTCACTATTACAATATCAAGAGACCCTAGAGTCCTATAGATACATGTGTCAGCCTCACGAGTCACTATTACAATATCAAGGGACCCTCGAGTCCTATAGATACATGTGTCAGCCTCACGAGTCACTATTACAATATAAGGGACCCTCGAGTCCTATAGATACATGTGTCAGCCTCACGAGTCACTATTACAATATCAAGGGACCCTCGAGTCCTATAGATACATGTCAGCCTCACGAGTCACTATTACAATATCAAGGGACCCTCGAGTCCTATAGATACATGTGTCAGCCTCACGAGTCACTATTACAATATCAAGTGACCCTCGAGTCCTATAGATACATGTGTCAGCCTCACGAGTCACTATTACAATATCAAGGGACCCTAGAGTCCTATAGATACATGCGTCAGCCTCACGAGTCACTATTACAATATCAAGTGACCCTCGAGTCCTATAGATACATGTGTCAGCCTCACGAGTCACTATTACAATATCAAGGGACCCTCGAGTCCTATAGATACATGTGTCAGCCTCACGAGTCACTATTACAATATCAAGGGACCCTCGAGTCCTATAGATACATGTGTCAGCCTCACGAGTCACTATTACAATATCAAGTGACCCTCGAGTCCTATAGATACATGCGTCAGCCTCACGAGTCACTATTACAATATCAAGGGACCCTCGAGTCCTATAGATACATGTGTCAGCCTCACGAGTCACTATTACAATATCAAGGGACCCTCGAGTCCTATAGATACATGTGTCAGCCTCACGAGTCACTATTACAATATCAAGTGACCCTCGAGTCCTATAGATACATGCGTCAGCCTCACGAGTCACTATTACAATATCAAGTGACCCTCGAGTCCTATAGATACATGTGTCAGCCTCACGAGTCACTATTACAATATCAAGGGACCCTCGAGTCCTATAGATACATGTGTCAGCCTCACGAGTCACTATTACAATATCAAGGGACCCTCGAGTCCTATAGATACATGCGTCAGCCTCACGAGTCACTATTACAATATCAAGTGACCCTCGAGTCCTATAGATACATGCGTCAGCCTCACGAGTCACTATTACAATATCAAGGGACCCTAGAGTCCTATAGATACATGCGTCAGCCTCACGAGTCACTATTACAATATCAAGTGACCCTCGAGTCCTATAGATACATGTGTCAGCCTCACGAGTCACTATTACAATATCAAGAGACCCTAGAGTCCTATAGATACATGTGTCAGCCTCACGAGTCACTATTACAATATCAAGGGACCCTCGAGTCCTATAGATACATGTGTCAGCCTCACGAGTCACTATTACAATATAAGGGACCCTCGAGTCCTATAGATACATGTGTCAGCCTCACGAGTCACTATTACAATATCAAGGGACCCTCGAGTCCTATAGATACATGTCAGCCTCACGAGTCACTATTACAATATCAAGGGACCCTCGAGTCCTATAGATACATGTGTCAGCCTCACGAGTCACTATTACAATATCAAGTGACCCTCGAGTCCTATAGATACATGTGTCAGCCTCACGAGTCACTATTACAATATCAAGGGACCCTAGAGTCCTATAGATACATGCGTCAGCCTCACGAGTCACTATTACAATATCAAGTGACCCTCGAGTCCTATAGATACATGTGTCAGCCTCACGAGTCACTATTACAATATCAAGAGACCCTAGAGTCCTATAGATACATGTGTCAGCCTCACGAGTCACTATTACAATATCAAGTGACCCTCGAGTCCTATAGATACATGCGTCAGCCTCACGAGTCACTATTACAATATCAAGTGACCCTCGAGTCCTATAGATACATGTGTCAGCCTCACGAGTCACTATTACAATATCAAGGGACCCTAGAGTCCTATAGATACATGTGTCAGCCTCACGAGTCACTATTACAATATCAAGGGACCCTAGAGTCCTATAGATACATGCGTCAGCCTCACGAGTCACTATTACAATATCAAGTGACCCTCGAGTCCTATAGATACATGTGTCAGCCTCACGAGTCACTATTACAATATCAAGAGACCCTAGAGTCCTATAGATACATGTGTCAGCCTCACGAGTCACTATTACAATATCAAGGGACCCTCGAGTCCTATAGATACATGTGTCAGCCTCACGAGTCACTATTACAATATAAGGGACCCTCGAGTCCTATAGATACATGTGTCAGCCTCACGAGTCACTATTACAATATCAAGGGACCCTCGAGTCCTATAGATACATGTCAGCCTCACGAGTCACTATTACAATATCAAGGGACCCTCGAGTCCTATAGATACATGTGTCAGCCTCACGAGTCACTATTACAATATCAAGGGATCCTCGAGTCCTATAGATACATGTGTCAGCCTCACGAGTCACTATTACAATATCAAGGGACCCTCGAGTCCTATAGATACATGTGTCAGCCTCACGAGTCACTATTACAATATCAAGTGACCCTCGAGTCCTATAGATACATGTGTCAGCCTCACGAGTCACTATTACAATATCAAGGGACCCTAGAGTCCTATAGATACATGTGTCAGCCTCACGAGTCACTATTACAATATCAAGGGACCCTAGAGTCCTATAGATACATGTGTCAGCCTCACGAGTCACTATTACAATATCAAGGGACCCTCGAGTCATATAGATACATGTGTCAGCCTCACGAGTCACTATTACAATATCAAGGGACCCTCGAGTCCTATAGATACATGTGTCAGCCTCACGAGTCACTATTACAATATCAAGGGACCCTAGAGTCCTATAGATACATGTGTCAGCCTCACGAGTCACTATTACAATATCAAGGGACCCTAGAGTCCTATAGATACATGTGTCAGCCTCACGAGTCACTATTACAATATCAAGGGACCCTCGAGTCCTATAGATACATGTGTCAGCCTCACGAGTCACTATTACAAAATCAAGGGACCCTCGAGTCCTATAGATACATGTGTCAGCCTCACGAGTCACTATTACAATATCAAGGGACCCTAGAGTCCTATAGATACATGTGTCAGCCTCACGAGTCACTATTACAATATCAAGGGACCCTCGAGTCCTATAGATACATGTGTCAGCCTCACGAGTCACTATTACAATATCAAGGGACCCTCGAGTCCTATAGATACATGTGTCAGCCTCACGAGTCACTATTACAATATCAAGGGACCCTAGAGTCCTATAGATACATGTGTCAGCCTCACGAGTCACTATTACAGGGACCCTAGAGTCCTATAGATACATGTGTCAGCCTCACGAGTCACTATTACAATATCAAGGGACCCTAGAGTCCTATAGATACATGTGTCAGCCTCACGAGTCAGTATTACAATATCAAGGGACCCTCGAGTCCTATAGATACATGTGTCAGCCTCACGAGTCACTATTACAAAATCAAGGGACCCTCGAGTCCTATAGATACATGTGTCAGCCTCACGAGTCAGTATTACAAAATCAAGGGACTCTCGAGTCCTATAGATACATGTGTCAGCCTCATGAGTCACCATTTTGTACCTAATAAATAGAGGTCGGAGCCGTTGCCGCCCTACGGAGAACAACATAGGACAATCCAATAAATTGTGACCACGTTCGGCTTTTTACATTCAAACCACAAATCTTTTTATTGTCTCTAATCTGTGAAGCTGATGCAGGCACAGACCAAACCGAGTTGACGCCTCCAGTGCAGTGCAGTGCAGTGCAGTACCTCAGCCCACAGCTAGTGTCGGCCAACGTCAAGAAATACGGATTTGCGGCTCTGCTCCTAACCCTCCTCCAGTGAGTGTAATGAAGGGGCTGGCCATCAAACAACACCAATCAGAAGGCAAGGAGTGGGCCGAAACCTGCCACGGCTTCTTCAGGGCTGCAAGGGTTAATGCAGCTCCAAAGAAAACAGACCCCACACATCAGCCCCTCAAGCTTTCAATTCATGAGCGAACTCCCTCCCTTCTGCATCGGTGCTTTCCAACAGTAGGAGGAGATTGGGAAGACATCTGTGGGGAGTAATTATATCTTATAAAACTGATCTCAGCCAATGAATTCCATGAGCTCAAACCGAACTCCACTTTTACAGCCTCCAACGTAGCGCTGGGGTAGATCTTACGAGTTTCTTTAATGTGAACCCTTCCATGTCCTCCCAACCAACTGGAGGGTTGAGAGAAATGAACTGAGGCCCATGAAGGGCTTTAGTGGTTCTTTTAACACTGACGGCTTCAAGAACTGATTCACCCAACAAGTTCCCAAAACTATTGATGAAACAAAGAAGGCTGGCTGTAGAGTGTAACTATCTCTACAACAACCATCTGATGATTACACGTCAAACTGTAAGACACTGCAATAACGAAGTCTATATATCGAGATACCTGTTCCAATTTTGACCCACCTAGCCACCATCGTTAATGTTTTGGATTTCTCAGTATTAATTATGAGTTTGCTGGTTTCACAATACTTTTTGAGTGACAGCAGTTTTTGTTGGAGCCCAATGGGGGTGTTTTTCATGATTACAAGTTCATCTGCAGGTCCTAAGCAAGAGACAGGGTTTGCCCCAATCTTTGGAGAGAAGGCGCGATTCTCTTGGAGATGATCAGCCAGGTAAAGAGTTAAAAGAGAGGTGGTCAAGACACGCCCTTGCTTTAGGATATTAGAAAGTGGAATACTTTGCCACAGCCGCCTGTCCAGGTCCATTACACTGGAGGGATCGTTGATGCATGGAGTTTGGCCACCAGCGCAACACAAAGCATCCTATCGAAGGCGACCAGAAAATCCTCACGCAGCAACATACACACTAAGCAACATCTGTAGATCTTTGGGCAATTGCCCAAAGGGCTGAACAGGTGTTTATCGATGAATGATTTCATTGAAAGACCCACCCCCTCCCCCGTTACCATGAAGTAATAACCTCATCAGATAGCCAATACCTGAGCATTTTCAAAACTACCTTAGAAAAGCATTTGGCTATAATGTTATTAAAGGGATAAACACCTGTTCAGGATTTAGGAACACGCTCCGAAAAGGTGACTCAATGGAAAAAAGTGCCTCAACGGATGGCACTACCCTCCCTGACAAGGCTATGCGTGGTACAATCTGCGATACTACACAACAGCACCATACTACTGAGGAACTAAAGTCAGACACTAACAAGAGGGGTGCGTCAGGCTGGGTCTGTGCTGATACATCAGGAGCCCCCAGGAGAGAAACGAGCAGAAATCCATGGAGGAGAGTTCAATGGCAAAGGAAGAACACACTTCCCGGTGCTCAGAAGATCAGCTACGTGCGCAGTTACTGGCAAATGATGACTATTTACTGTTTCTTTCAGTTTGAAATAAGAAAACCGGTTAAAGTGCTCGACTGAGACAAAACTACATCCAACCACAGCGCTGTTGGCACTGAATCTAAACGTACGATGAGCTGGAGTATCCTTAGAACATCCACCATTTGCCAGATCAACCCCTGCTTGGCCAATACAGCCCCAAGATCTTCCACTTGTTCTGAAAGAGGAAAATAATGACTAACAGCTTGGAACCTGCAACTACGGGGCAGCGCTGCGCATACTAACATCAGACAGGAGATCACTGTTTGTGTGCACAACTGCAAAGTTCCTGGGGCACATGTGGGCAATAAGAAGAAAGGCCAAGAGATCGACCCTGCCACCTCCTTTAATAGGCATACAGCATGGCACATCCCGGTCACATCCTGTTGGTGGAGGAACATAGTTTGACCAGTAGGGAGCGCTTCCAATTGACCACTTCTGTGCGTGTCCTTGCCCCAGGAGCGGCACCACGGCAATAGTCTCATGTATATTACTTCAGTGTCATATCCTGATCATTAGCGCATCTCTGTACTAGGTCCCATGAATTCACCAGCTGAGAACTTTTTTTTCTTTTTAAGCTAAATGCTGTCCATTTTTAGATCCTTTAGAAGGTTTGTGTTGTCAAAAGTATTCCTTATAATGTTATTATGTATAATGATGGTTTTATAAGATTTTAAAAAACTATTGGGCTGTATTTATGAATTCTGTACTTTTATGGTCTGACGACCGAATAAAGTTTACTGATGGATGGACTAACTGCTGGAACCCTCTAGCCTCACGTAAATTGCCCAAGGGTCATAAAAAACAGAGGGATTATTTTTCAAGTTTAAGTCGCTGTCCACTGAAACAATAAAGGAGGGAAACAAGGATTCTAAATCCATTAAATTGGCATCCAACAAACCTAGGAAAGGCAGACTTTGTTCAGGTGGAATGCACTCAATACTTATCATAATGAGTCCTGGGACAAAGTCTCCCAGAGTCATCTCGACCTTTCAACCCGAGGACCAGGTACAATACGTATTATCAAAAGAGGAAATTCAGCATTTACTTGATAATGTCATACACCTCCTGAAGGCCTTCCTCTGTTCTTGTTACATGTTCCAAGACTATTGCATTGGCGTCTAATTCTGAGATTGATCCGTAGTTCTAAGATTCTGACAATCTCTTTGTCCTGTGAGCGTCCATATCGTTACCCCTTAAGCTCTTCTGCTGTAGTCTCCTCACCTTCAAAGAACAACTTATCGACATTGATTGCTCTACTTATTTTACCTCAAAGTGTTAACACATTTAGCACTTCGCCTCATGTCCTAAAATTGACTTTCCTCCATGTTTGATTGAAATAAAGAGCTCGCTGAAGCTTGATCAACGACACGTTCTCTGTAATCCGGAGCCTCAACACTGCCACTAAACTCAACTGCAACAAACGACCCTCCGCAAAGCTGCATGACAAACGTAGATTTAGCACATTCCACGTTGTACTACAACACGCCAGAGGACAGAAACATTTATCTCAGCAAGGGTTAGTCCCAAGTCATCCACTCCACATACAACACGCGTACTCAGCACAGGATAGTCCCATGTCATCCTCTCCACATCCAACACGCGTACGCAGCACCGGATAGTCCCAAGTCATCCACTCCACATACAACACGCGTACTCAGCACAGGATACTCTCATGTTATCCACTCCACATACAACACGCATACTCAGCACGGGATAGTCCCAAGTCATCCTTTCCACATCCAACACGCGTACGCAGCACGGGATAGTCCCAAGACATCCACTCCACATATAACACGCGTACTCAGCACGGGATAGTCCCAAGTCATCCTCTCCACATCCAACACCCGTACCTCAAGAGTCTGAATGTGCTCAAACTTGTCTGCGTCCCACTGCTTAATTTTGCGGTCCTTTCCAGCAGTGAAGAAGAGGTGAGACTTGGGTGAGAACTGCAGGAACATCACACTGTAGGATGAAAGGAAACAGAGCCAGGTTATATCAAACACTAAACCACCGGTCATTGGCAGTAAACGTATCCTGGAACACTAAATCAGTTCAGTTAATAAAACAGGTACAGCATAGGCAGAGGTTGAGCAGAAATATCACTTTATTTCTTGCCACACACTATAAAACCACTTCTCTCACTCACGTTGCAATACTTTAAAGCTAGTGATGGAACTTCCACACTGCACATGAGCTGAAGAGAAGACATTTAAGATGCTATAGAAGCTCTGCACTGTTTCTCGATCGCCAGACACATCTACTGGACACACTCCTGTTGTTCATAGGCCATGCAGGAAACTCTGCCTCTCATTGTCAGACAGACGTCCTACTCACAACACAAGTAGGAACTGGTCCTCTATATAAACCTGAGAAAGTTAGGTGTGGTGAGAAAGAATATACAAGGGAGAGGAGACACATTTCACGCACCAAAATTCTCCAGTGTAAAATAATCTTTGTACAAACATGATCCAAATCACTGATCTTTCAAAGCCCTGCACATTTGCAAAAGGCTGAAAGCTCAACCTTCTAATCACCTACATTGATGAGAACAAGACACCTCCAAGGAAACCCAATCTCTGAAGCCTTTTCCTTCTCCCATGGGGAGAACCTAAAATAGGCCAGCTTTTCCCTCCGATACCCACTCCTGTTTATATTTTGTTCACTGGCTCTGCACCCAGAGGTCTGAAGAGGCATTCTGCTGTACACAAGTAGAGTTTGGCATCTGAAGGTGGGGTCGGATGCCAACCATAAAGTCTATTCCCATCAATCAAACATCTAGACCAACACTGGCCTGTTTTCAGATAAGGCCCCAAAAAATGTAGTACCCCTGTTACCTGCAACAATGCCCTCAAACACTGTAAGCAGCTGGCACTTTATGTGATTGCCCCTAAGTGGTTATATCGTGCACAGAGTCCAGAGACTCCCCCAGAAGTGTACAGGGCTCAATGTAAAACCCAAAGTGCTCTATTAGTGGTCGTGTGGTCGAGCAGCCTTAGGCCGAACACAGAGAAGTGTAAGACATTTATTGCACACAGTGATCAATAATGGACACACGACTCAAGAAGGAGATCCCGAGCAATTTTATAAAAATAATCTTCTTTCAAAATCTTTTTAAGGCCAAGATGCACGTTAAAAGGTAAGTACGTTTTTAAATAAAAAAACCTTTCACTTTCAGGACACAGTGCAATTTTTCAGTTCAGCAACGTTAACCTTTGGGAGGAAAAGAAGGCGGCAGTTTTGCAGGTAAGTACACGACTTACAGTCTTGGTTTTCAGGATGAAGAATCAGCACCAGACAAGGTTCAGGTAAGTAACAAATCTGCACCTGGAGCGGCACAGTCGGTTTCTTCTGGACAGGTCGGCAGTCCTCGGGAAATCTTGATCTGTGTCAAAAGCAGGCAGTCCTCCCAAGGCTTTGGAGGTCACTGGGCTGCAGGTCAGGTCGTCTTTTGGCATAGGATCGTCGAGGGCTGGAGACAGCCTGGTAGGGTTGGGGCCAAGTCAGTTAGTGTCTGCAGTCTTCTGCTGGTGCGACGCTGTAGTGTCCGGCTCTTCTTAGGTTGTCAGTAATCTGATTTCAGGGTCTGGAGGTGCCACCTAAATACTAGCTTTAGGGGCATTACAGGGGAGTGAGAGGTAGGGACCAATGGGATCTCTGGTGGACAGTGGACCTGTCCAGAACAAACCAACTTTAAAGAAAAGGAGCACAACCCTGAGGAACAGCGAAACCACCGCTGGACCCACCTCTGCACCCGATGTCCATGGCCCAAGTCCAATTGGCCCACTGGTCCTGCAAAGGTTCTCCAGCGATTCTGAGCCAGAGTCCACTGTGGGCTAACCCCTGCTGGACTCATCCTCGACACCTGCAGACCCAACTCGAAAACTCCACCTGACCTGCCCAGTAAGAGTTTTCCGATGTCTTAGGACATCCGAAGCCCCTGGGCCTTGGGGACCTCTATCATTGGTGTCCATACGTCCCGTAGCATCTCTACTTACCTGGGCAGCTGTGGGATTTATTTGTGCATCCTCCAGGCCCAAGCCTGTAGCCCCTTTCCAAAACTGATCTCCCCCATTGATTTGCACTGGGCACTCAATGCTGTGTTGACACTCGGCCGCCCCTGTGCCGCTGAGGGTGTAAGTTTGGTGCTGCCTTATAGCCCCCTCTGTACTTACCTTAACTCCAGGAGATCGACCCCTGACACTGGTTTACTCACCTGTGAGCAGCGCATCTTCAATCACCCCCAGTCTCCATTGGTTATCATTGGGCGTGTGATCCCAAATTTGACCTTTGCACCCGACCTCCCCTGTGCTGATGGTGGTGCATTCTTGATACCAATTTGAACCCTGCCTGGTATTGTCCTGTAACCCTGAAGACTGGATCTGTAAGTTGTGTACTAACCTGTAAAACTGCATTCTTTTTGAGTTGTGTGTCAGTTATTGCTCAATGTGTGTGCATAACAAATGTCTTACACTCCTCTGTGTTAGGTCTAAGGCTGCTCGTGATCTCTACCCCTAATAGAGCACTTTGGGTATAAATTGAGCCCTGTGCACTTCTGGGGGAATCTCTGGACTCTGTGTACGGTATAACGACCCAGTGGTATACCATATACAGTGCCAGCTTCCTGGAGAGGGGAACTCAGGACTAGGGTTATATCCAATCTGTATTGGGTCAGCGAGGTGAAGACAGTGTGAAGTTCAGCCCATGGGCAGAGTCCCTGCTGGCTCCTCACCTGTCCTCGTGAGCGAAGAGGGAGCGGCGGCAATCCCCGAAGTCCAGCCCCCAGATCTTGACATTTCTGTCGGCAGAGCCGGTGGCAATCAGGGCGCTGTCCTGTGTGAAGAAACGCATCATGACACGGAATCAGACCTTGCACTGAAAATGTTAGTAAACTGAACTCACGGGCTTGTTAGATGAAATACTTCAGAGAACCAACTGCACAAACAAGACAAGAAAAATATCAAAGAAGGCAATGACAAAAATATGACAACTCCCAACACAAATATAGTCCCCTCTACTGAAAAACATACACAATGACAATCTCAGTGGATATTCTCACCACAATGCAAAGATTATACGCACAGAATCAAAATCTAGGCCTTCAAGAAACATTTCTAAGAATCCATAATCCTTTTTACGGGGTGAGAGGAAAGTAACAACATCTGAAGGAATCCATTTCTAAATCAACATTTATATCAGAACTAATAATTAAACACAATATATCACTTAACAGGACAAGTTTAAGTACACGCAGTACTACTTCTAAGAGATCAGTTAATGACTTACGTGGGATATGTCCATGCAGAGGACGGGAAGCTTGTGTCCGTAGAGAGAGAGAAAGAACTGCAAAGGAAAGAGAGGGTTCACCAATCTTATCAGAGCTGCCCAAGGAGGACTGACCTTAGTGGTAAGAAATGAACCCATCTGTGTCAGAATCAAGCAGTCACAGGGACAAAGATTTGATAAATACTGAACATAGATAGGATCTTCCCTCTGCGTCTTTGGCTATAATGCAATTGTTTAATCGTTTTCTTCACCTGCTCCCACACACCCGTTGCACAGCATTTATTTTAGCCTTCTTATGCGGCGCACTCAACCCTGATGTATCAGCGAACTGTACATACAAGAGAAGACATGCTTCAGCCAGCACAGAATAAGATGAAAGAAACACTATCATATATACAAGACAGGAAAGTCCAGTTCGGTTGGGTCCAGAATGGGCCGTGTTGAGGCAAGAACCTGAGAATGGGGAGGGTTACTGGGCGGAAGCGCAGAGGAGAGGAAGTGACGGCGAGGCAGGAACCAGGAGTGGAAAGGACGGTTTGGGGAGGATGGGAAAATATACCATATAAAGATTATAATGTATTTGAAGTACAAACAGTGTATAAAGTGTGTAGAGTATAGAAAGCACACGCGGTGCATAAGGCACACGCGGTGCATAAGGCACACGTCTGCTTCTGCACCATTCATGGGCTGAGATCCCTCAACTGGTGAACAGCTGCTCACTATAACAGACGGTTGTTGTACAAACGAAGACACTGAACTCTGTATAACAACCCTCCTCCTACGCGGGCATGCGCTTGTTAGCTACATTTCTCTTAGAATCGTCTCCATTGCTTTAGCAGCCCACTCACATCATTAGGCGGCATCCATTTTGAATGAGCCCCAATAAAGCTGGAAAGGTTGTCATAATGCTCTGCCCTCAGGGACAGCTTAGACTCCTTTTACAGCAAGAACCGGATAAAACCGGGCCCATCTCAAGGTTTATTTAGTTCTATTTTTTCATTCTGCTTTGAATGCCACATAATGGCACTATATGAGACTATTCACACCTGCAGTCTCTTTCCAGCTCAAGGCAGAAGCGAGTCACAAACATTCTGCACAGATAAACCGCACCCGTTCACCCACCTTCTGAACCGCTCTCAATCCATGCACACCAACTACATCTGAAGGCCAGGACAACAGGAGAACTGGGTGAAACATTTAATCATCTCCTGATGAGTGCGACTACTAAATGTCTGGTTTAGTTGAATTATAAGCATGCCTACGATCAATTTCTCTTTCATGTCAGTTCTGTGTGCACTTTGAAATGCATCTATAGGACACATACTCCACGCCTTAGACACCTGCGTTTAGGACATTTCATACAAGGGTTAGGATAGTGTTAACAGAATTCTTAGGTCTGGAAGACCATATATCCATAAACGGCTTTTGATAAAGTGGCCGAAACATGTTGACCAGAGGATGAGAAAACCAACTGTAATCCTCAAACATCCTTCATTCACGTTTAAAAAAAATGTTATTCTATTTTTTTTAAGCACATTAACAGGGTTATTTCAATTACAATATGAAATTATATCAGGTTGGCACAGCTGAGTTTTATCTCCATTATACTAAATGTCCCTTGATTCACTTTTATTTTAATCTTACTGTAGACAAACTTTATAAAATTGTCTCTCTTGACCTCCAGATCATTTTAACATTTTTAGTTGGACAATCACCCACCTATAAACAAATTTCGAAATCAGGAAAAAGTTCTCTGCGAAGAGCTCCCATCTAGTCAAATATCTTAACTGGCCTAAGAAGGGGCGCAAACTTCAGAATACACTTGGAGCCACAGGATTGTTACAGACCAAAAGAAGAACAGCCATACATTCCCTCTCACTCAGCTGCCCTTAGATAACGAGCCTGGGGATGATTAACACGAATGGAGAGTCACTGAAGAACGTCGACTCCGTGGGGCGAGGATGGGCGACCATGAGGAACAAGAGCTGGACCTTTGGGAGGAGATGGTTCCTAGTTTGATGGATTCCCCCAGGTGAATAGAACACAGCTCAAGGGGTGATTCTTCGGCAGGGGAGTGCCCAGTAGGACATGCGTGGGTGGAAGGGGGGAGGAGTGGCAGAGAGGGTGGGCGAGGACAGCAGGGCAGGAACTTGTGGAAAGGAAGTAGGGAACAAAGTACTCGTGCTGACCGATGTGAGATACGCTGTGTTCTCTTTATGGTTATGAAAACTGTTGATCATTGATGAAAATCACAAATAACGTTTTTAAAGAATATATCTGTACAGACCGGGTGAGAAGACGCAGCGATGAAGCTTGCCACGATGGTGGGGGATGAAGCAGTTCACTTTGGTGGGTGAGGGTCTCCTGTGGTATATATAGGCACACACTGAAAAGTTTTGCATGGACTGACTTTCTCTCTCCTCTGCACACAGTGCACTACATTTATTTCAGGTAGTGTTGATTCTGTTGTGTCTTTGTGTTCACAAAGACAGCCAGACTAGACCTTGGCACCATCAGCCCACCTCTCCGTTGCGAGGGGATACTCACTAAAGCGGTGTCTAGTAGATGTGAGAATGCCAACCGTGTGCACACTCCTTGGTTTCAGAGTCAGGTAGGGAAATTAACTCAGTTAGCACTCACCCTCCTAGTAATGACATCCACACAAGTGACTGAGTCATTGCATTTACCCACTCACTCACTCTGCAGATTAACCTCATCTAAAGGTGTCCGCTAGCACCGCTCCTCCAAGTCAAGCCACGTGGTGCCCTGCTTATCTGGGTGAGCAGCCCGCCATCTCTAGTGTGTCTTGGCACACCCGCAGCTGGAGAACGGAGACAAAGAGGCGCAAAAAGGAAAGAGCAAAGCAACGGGCAACTCCATCCATGTATCAGAACCAGGAACAACATCCATGTGTCATCAGGACCGCCCCACCAGTGTTACAATTTAGGAAAGAGCAGGACACATCTCTTTAAAGAACACAATGCCACGATGCAGCAACAGTCCACTTTGGCTTTTAGAAACCAGCAACCCCTACAATCACACACTGACTTATCTTTGCCTCTAATCCTCTATAGGTCTCCGCTGACTTTCAACTAGGCTCCCGCTATACACATACCACAAACATACAAACTAAGTTCTTACCAGTTTCCACACAACCACGACAGGCAATACCATAACCAAGAAAAGCTGCATCTAATTGCATTCCTAAGCACCCACGACCAACATGTAACAAGACGACAAAGGCAGAGTAAACAATGCCTTAGAAAACAAGCCCTTGGCAAAATGAAATTAGCAAAGAGGGAAGAGCATGAAAAGAAAGGTTGAGTTAGCTGTGACGTCTGAGGGCAGCTCCACAAAGCTGGCTGTGATGCAACATACGTGTAGGCTCAGGACTCCCTGCTGGTCCTCAATAGATCACAAAGGATACTTCCTACATTCGCATCATCTGCCCTATACAGGGGCTTCCTGGTGCTTCTCGCCTTAGACAGGTGCTTGGAGGTGTGATCTTTGATATAAATGTATCGGTGAAGGCAGCACTACATATCAGCGACATCTCCCGGCCCCACGGTATTCTCTGTACCTTTAGTGAATCCGTATAGAAGATCTTCACGGTGCAGTCCAGCAGGGAGACGGCCAGCAGTCTCTGGCTGGGGCTGAAGCGCACGCAGAGGACATCCTCGTCCAGCTGCAGGACACGAGTCTGCTTCAATGACAGTCTGCGGCTGAAAAAGGATCAAAACACAAATGTGCACAACGAGACACCATGAGAACAGCCTTCTCTTGATCACAAATAGTCAAACTAGGGACATCTCTGCCTGAAACAGGCGCAGCTTCACAAGAGTTCAACTGATTCAAGGCTACTCGACATCAGAAGTCATCAACTAGAGCTAAATCCCCAACCAGAATACGAGAGCCTGGCCAGAGAGGAAATGTCTGTCGTCTCCGTATGGACCTGTGTGAAAGATCAGATTATAGACCTAGAAATTCATGACAAATTGGGGCCAGTTGCACATCCAGCCTGCCTGTTCCATGCCTGCTTTTTGGTCAAGGCATTACACCGTCCCCAGCTTCAACTCTGCTGTTTACAGCCTCCTCTCCTCTGCTTCAGACGCCCTGAAGGTCTGCGGTGATGCTGGGTCATGCATATGCCTTTAGGGGATTGCTTTCTTTTTGAGGTTACCCCTTAGCTTCCATTCCTCCAGTCTCATGTTTTGGCAAAGCTCTCTGTCAGCTGTGTGCCTCTTTTAAGCGCTGCACCAGCCTGTGTGTCTGGACTATCACAAACATGTTTTCTTCCTTCTGGAGATGTCACCTCCAGCCCTGGATACAAGTTTCGGGAAGAGTCCTTGTGAACGGTGTGCAGAGTGATAACACTTCCTGCCCCACCCTGATGGTTCTACCCATCCCTGCGTGACCAATCATTGCTGTATTGTTGTGCACACAGGCTTCTCATACTTTTTATACACTCTGAGCTCACCCACCAGGTACAGGCTATGGCTTCAATACAGCGACGTACAGCATTACTATCGCCAGTGGGGGGCAGACACTGCAACACACTCATTCAGCTGCACACATTCATACCTCATGTTTGCCCCTTTTCTAGGACACTCCCATAAACCAACGTTTCATATTGTTAAAATGTCTCAGGCGCAGAATGACAGAAGCCCTCATGAGAATCCTCACAAAATAGGATTTCTTTTTTTTAGGTCTCGCCTGGCATTAGCAGCGCGCAGCACTGCTCTCACCATGCGAGGGCTTTTTGTAATCGATTCAAGATGTGCACGCGTACGGAGGGACAAAAAAATGCACGCGCATGTGGACAGCCCGACGCCATCTTTGTTTACTTTAATTAGCTTGCGCGCTCTCGCTGCTGATAACGCAGCTTTTGTATTGTGGTTGCCTGACAACGGAGACTCTTCAAGTGGCCGATGCTGTCGCTTTACTTGTTATTATTATTGGTAGTTGCAGCACGCTATGCGCGCTTTCACTTAATAGGCGTCCGCTTAACTTTTAAATATTTCACACTGGCGACAGAGATGTGCACGCGCGCGCGCATGGCGGCGTGCTTTCGCTTTCCCTCCCTCCCCTTGTCTCCGACTTTCCTGTTTTAAAATGTTGGTATGCATTGTTCTCGCGCGCGCATGACGGCATGCTTTCGCTTTCCCTCCCTCCCCCCGGGCCTGCGTGCACAGAACCGGTCGTGATGGTGCAAACATCGACTCAGAGGGCGAGCAGCACGAGATGCCCGGGCTCATGGAGTTCTACACAATTCACTCCCAGCAGCTCGCGCCGCGTGAACAGCGGCGGCAACTGCTGCTGATTGTGTGCTCTGAGGTCGTGCGTGCTTGGAAACAACCGTCACTTCAAAGAACACAGCAGCATACTGCTTCTGCTCCTGACTGTTCCTGCCCCCTCCACCATTCCCTCTCTTTCTCACTCGCGCTCTCCCTCTCACCTTCCTGTGTCTCTCTCCCCCTTCGCTCTGTTTTCTCTTACATCTTCTCTATTTTCAGCCATTTCTTTCTCTCCCCTTCTCTGTTTTCTCTTACATCTTCTCTATTTTCATCCTTTTTTTTCTCTCCCCCTCTCTGTTTTCTCTGTTACATCTTCTCTATTTTTCTCCTTTTCTTTCTCTCCTCTCTCTTCTCCCCTCTCTCTCCCTTTCCCGCGTCTATCTATCCTCTCTCCCGCTCTGCTTCCCTCTCCTCCATCCCTCCCTTTCTCAATTGTCTCTGTATTTCACACTTTCTCGACTCCTCTTTCTTTCCTGTTCTCTCTCATCCTGCTGCCCGGCTTTTGTCGCCCCCCTGGCCCCCCTCACTCTAAGGTGCCCTGTGATATGCCTTCCCTCGTGCCTCCGCCCACCCCCCCTCCCCCCTCCCAGCCAGCGCGAGGCTGCACACCGAGGCATCTGGCCAGCTTGCAGTTCTGTCTCCGCTGTCCCCTGGCGGGGCCCGTGGTGGGGCCCCGGGGCACCTTCACCTCTGATGGTCAGTGGATGTGAGAGGCCTCCGATGCCGTCGCTGCGCATCCCTGGAGCCCCTCCGAGTGCAGGGAGAGAAGGGCGCGCGTCTGCGGATCTCTATCCAGAGCTGTCACTGTCCCAGGTGCGTCCCTGGAGGCCGGGGGTGGCGGGGGGCAGGGAGTGCGGCGAGGGGAGGGAGGCTGCACAAACCAGGTGGGGCGTGAGCTTTTGAATACATTAGGTCTATGACAGGCTCAGTCCACGACTTTCACGTGAGGTGAGTGACATCAAGAGACTGAGTCCCCTCTGCCTCCTTGAAGTGTGGGGGCACTCACGTTTATGAGTCACACCTGTCTCTGCCATACTATGACGTGAGGGATATATTCAGAGAGTGAGTCTCCTCTGTCACTCACTTCTTGAGGTGAGGGACATATTCAGACTACGCGTGTCATATGTCTCTCTCACTGTGTGAGGTGATGGACAGACTCTGACCACAACCCCCCCCCCCTCTGTTTCTCTCCCTTCTTGCGGTGAGGGTCACTCAGACCGGTGAGGGTCACTCTAACCACGCGCACCGTCAGCTTTGTAATAAAGGATAAACTCAACGGACCAGGACTCTCTCCCAGCACTGTTAATCTTGTAGCTGGCTCTGCCCCTACTTCAACCCTGACTTGCAGGAAGCTCACAAATATCCAGTAGGCGCCTTAGCCCACGAGCTCTATGACTTTAAATTAGTTTAGGACTTGCTTTAGCGTGCACAGAGAAGCTATTTTAACATCTAAGGTAAACCCACTGAGAGTCATCCCTCCCTTGCAGAGTATACTCAGGAGTGCAGCATGTATGATAACCCACTAAGCTACCTCACTGAGTAGGAATCAGTAACCAACGCTGCCCTGTAGCCATTCACAGTGGCCCACTGATCCGTGCTACTGGGACAGAAGCAGGAGGCCTGCAGGGTGTGCACAGACGTGTGTTCTAGGAGCTGTAACCCACCGAGCTGTCGTACGGACCCTGAATGTTACATCCAGAGTTGCGCTGCAGGTGCATTAACCCAGTAAGCTATCCTACTGGAGTTGAAACCTGTGCATGTGGATTCCACGCAGACACAGATATTTGAAGCAGACGAACGAACCCACTGAGCTATTGTAATAGGCACACCCCTGACACCTGAGGTTACACACAGTTTTGTGTAGTACACAAAGATGTGCTATATGCACTTTAACTCACTACGTAGTCTTAGCAGGACTAGAACGTATGTCCTGGGAGTACATCGCTGTAGTAGGAGCCCTAACCTACCGAGCTGTCTCGCTAGGGCTGGAAAGAGAAGCTATATAAAGGTGTATACAACAGTTATTTAGCTAGGTCACTGGAGCGCATGTTGATAGAGAACCTTACCAAGCCCTCTCCTGGGAGGGTGGTGGTGCCTAGAGAAGGAGATGCCTTGACAGGGCTTAATTTGAGCAGGTGTCTGCCGGAGCTCAGCCTCATACTTCATTTTAGAGCATCTATACGTAACTGAGGTGGCTGTGCTCTGATTCCCTGGTTTGCAACGGCCAGATACTAGTACGTTTGATATGAAATAACAGCTGCTCTGACCAGCTTTAATAATTGTGAGAGACACGCACACATTTTTATTTCAAGTACGAACCTGCTAGCGCGGAAGAGAAGCGGGGTGGCAGTGGCACCCACGGCTTCTCCTTCAACAGGGAGAGCCACTGGTTTGCCTTCCCCTGGCTGACTTGAGCCAGGATGGGCGGGGTCAGCTATTAGAGTGACCACCTCATTCCAGATATTTATGGACCCTGTCTCCAGGTCTCACCTCTTCACCTACAAATTATTATTTTTAGGTTTGTCAGTCTAATTAGTCCAATGGGAGCAGAGCAAGACTACGACTCCCAGAATGCATTAGGTTATCACACAAATCTCCAAGGCTGGAAACAGAGTCCATGATGATCCGGAAGGAGGTGTCACCCTATCTGCGATATACTTCCAATGTAGGATGTAGTTGTGTGTATATTTAGAGTAAAGATGAGCCTCCCTGCATGATGTCTTTTGGAAGACCAAGGAGTAGGGCGTTGCAGTAGCCAAGTCTTGAATTGGCCAGGCTCCCAAGAACCGTATGGTGGTCTTGGTTCAGAGAGATGGAGGAAAGAGTGTTAATTTGTGGATTGAAATTTTGCCTTCTGCTCCCACTTGTGAAATTGTTTTGGTTGGCTTCCGGTATCACTCCGGGACTACCAGGAAGCCCGGGACAGTTATTTCGGCCAATACTAAACCATACCAAGGGCCACCTTCGAAACTCCCACAGCATTTCAAACCATCTGCAGCAATGCAGTGAGCAAATTATTGGTTCATGAACCTTGTATTTTTCTCTTTCATCTGGCCTCTTTCTGTCTTGTTATGTTGTGCTTCTATTATGTACACACTTTCTTTTAAGTGTTTCATTCTGGTTTTTGTTGTTGTAGCTTTTAGCTGCGATTTGTCCCCTGCCTTGGGAACCACTCAGCAAGTGATGGGGCAGTCTTTCGAAGATAAAACCACTCTGACAAATTTCAGTGGCACACACCCATTTTTCTCATAACATATCCCCTCCAGACAGCACTAACAAAGCATGTGGTTGGGCAGACCAAATCACCACCAGAGTACACCAGAAAACAAGCATTAAAAATGCAATAGGTCTCGCCTTTCATTAAGTTAGAGCCATTTGCTTTGCTATACAATACTATTAGCAAAGCAAATGGCTTCAACTTAATCAAAGGCGAGACCTATTGCATTTTCAATGCTTGTATTGCTTTGTTGTTTAAGCTGACAGCAGAGTTCCTGGCCCCACCAACATCCCTTTGCCTGAAATATACAACAAGTATAGAAGACCCCTCACCTGTTCTGTGCATCCGTCTCGTCCTTCACAAGTTCGAAATCCCAAAACTTGACACATTTATCTGCTCCGCCTGTGACAAATCCTCGCTGAAGAAAAAGTAAACAGCACTGTCAGCAGAAAGCACACGAGAAAATCATCTCACACGTCCAAGGCAGGCATTCCTGCTCCAGTTTCTAACACGTGGCCTCTGAATCTTGCTTTAAACAATGAAACTGCCCCTCTAGCACACACGTGTACCTGTGCACATCTCTATAGGAGAGTCGGAGCATGCATGCAAGCCACCCATGGGTAAAAATGCACACACATGCTTGGACACCAGTGCTGAGAGCACTGACAGGGTTGGAAGGCAGGAGCAAGTACTCAGTGCAGGATATGACGGAGGAGACAAGTCCACTCTGACAGGGAAGGCACGAGGGCTCCTGGGGAACATCACAGGACACCATGGATGGTTGGGGGAAAATAGACCCCATACATGTGTTTCACGGTGGCGCAGAAAAAGCAGGTTTCAGAGGACTCGACAAAACACGTCCGTAAAGATAACTTTAAAAATGAGATGAGAACCTAGTGACGGGGTAAGGGGAACCTGTCAGTTTGGATATTTTAATACATACCCCGACACAGACAGACACAGAAGTGCACTCTCTCACACCGTTTTAAAGGCAAATGTACATTGTTCGGGGTATATGGACAAAGAGACAGCAGTCCAAGGATCCAATCACAAACCAACAGCTTTAAAGAATCTGGTTTGTGAGATCTGGTGGCAAAACTATTCTTTGGTGTCACGATATATACATTTTTAAATATAGTATTTGAAATACCCAGTGGTAGCTCCAAGTGTGTGCAATGTTACTGGCATGTGTGTGTTTATTTATTAACTGTCAACAAACCACCAAGACAGCTCGGCAGCCAAGTAACGGAAGAAAGTTTTATTAATCAACTCAATAACAAACTATGTAAGTCGACGGGGGGAGACGACAAGAAACATTTAGTTGTCTAAAGATGCACAAACCCTTCAACAAAACGAGCATTGTTAAAAACAATAGGTCGCACCTGCAAGACCTATTGGCTTTCGTGATGATTTTTAGCCATGCTGTACAAAAGCATTGCTGAAAACGCATGCACTCTCGTAAAGTGCTTAAATTAAAGACAAAAAGCAGCACTTTAAAAGGGAGAATTGGAAGAAAACAAGTAATTGGTTCATGCTCCAGGGGAGGGACAAACGCCAGGTGAGGAAGGAAACCCCACAGACACTGACGAATAAGCAAGCAAGCAAATGCGACAGTAAAGTCAACAACTGGTAAGCAATGGATGGCCTTTAAGCCCAATTTAAGCTAAAATCTAGCAACAAACAGCGCATGCGCGGTCTTTAACAAGCCCTCAAGAGTGGAGATGCAGCGGGGTTGGTGCGTTCAACATCTCTTTGAAGAAGTAGGTTTGCCATCGATGTCAGGTGATCAAGTGAGTTTAAAAGTTTGGCCCCTTCTGCTTTAACTTAAAGCTCAAGAACACATTAGAGCAGGGGCCCCAACTTCATATGAGCAACACATTAGAGCAGGGGCCCCAACTTCATATGAGCAACACATTAGAGCAGGGGCCCCAACTTCATATGAGCAACACATTAGAACAGGGGCCCCAACTTCATATGAGCAACACATTAGAGCAGGGGCCCCAACTTCATATGAGCAACACATTAGAGCAGGGGCGCCAACTTCATATGAGTAACACATTAGAGCAGGGGCCCCAACTTCATATGAGCAACACATTAGAGCAGGGGCCCCAACTTCATATGAGCAACACATTAGAGCAGGGGCCCCAACTTTCTATGAGCAACACATTAGAGCAGGGGCCCCAACTTCATATGAGCAACACATTAGAGCAGGGGCCCCAACTTTATATGAGCAACACATTAGAGCAGGGGCCCCAACGTTATATGAGCAACACATTAGAGCAGGGGCCCCAACTTCATATGAGCAACACATTAGAGCAGGGGCCCCAACTTTATATGAGCAACACATTAGAGCAGGGGCCCCAACTTCATATGAACAACACATTAGAGCAGGGGCCCCAACTTCATATGAACAACACAGAGCAGGGGCCCCAACTTCATATGAACAACACATTAGAGCAGGGGCCCCAACTTCATATGAGCAACACATTAGAGCAGGGGCCCCAACTTACTATGAGCAACACATTAGAGCAGGGGCCCCAACTTCATATGAGCAACACATTAGAGCAGGGGCCCCAACTTTCTATGAGCAACACATTAGAGCAGGGGCCCCAACTTCATATGAGTAACACATTAGAGCAGGGGCCCCAACTTCATATGAGCAACACATTAGAGCAGGGGCCCCAACTTCATATGAGTAACACATTAGAGCAGGGGCCCCAACTTCATATGAGCAACACATTAGAGCAGGGGCCCCAACTTCATATGAGCAACACATTAGAGCAGGGGCCCCAACTTTCTATGAGCAACACATTAGAGCAGGGGCCCCAACTTCATATGAGCAACACATTAGAGCAGGGGCCCCAACTTTATATGAGCAACACATTAGAGCAGGGGCCCCAACTTCATATGAGCAACACATTAGAGCAGGGGCCCCAACTTTATATGAGCAACACATTAGAGCAGGGGCCCCAACTTTATATGAGCAACACATTAGAGCAGGGGCCCCAACTTCATATGAGCAACACATTAGAGCAGGGGCCCCAACTTTATATGAGCAACACATTAGAGCAGGGGCCCCAACTTCATATGAACAACACATTAGAGCAGGGGCCCCAACTTCATATGAACAACACAGAGCAGGGGCCCCAACTTCATATGAACAACACATTAGAGCAGGGGCCCCAACTTCATATGAGCAACACATTAGAGCAGGGGCCCCAACTTTCTATGAGCAACACATTAGAGCAGGGGCCCCAACTTCATATGAGCAACACATTAGAGCAGGGGCCCCAACTTTCTATGAGCAACACATTAGAGCAGGGGCCCCAACTTCATATGAGTAACACATTAGAGCAGGGGCCCCAACTTCATATGAGCAACACATTAGAGCAGGGGCCCCAACTTCATATGAGCAACACATTAGAGCAGGGGCCCCAACTTTATATGAGCAACACATTAGAGCAGGGGCCCCAACTTCATATGAACAACACATTAGAGCAGGGGCCCCAACTTCATATGAACAACACAGAGCAGGGGCCCCAACTTCATATGAACAACACATTAGAGCAGGGGCCCCAACTTTATATGAGCAACACATTAGAGCAGGTGCCCCAACTTCATATGAACAACACATTAGAGCAGGGGCCCCAACTTCATATGAACAACACAGAGCAGGGGCCCCAACTTCATATGAACAACACATTAGAGCAGGGGCCCCAACTTCATATGAGCAACACATTAGAGCAGGGGCCCCAACTTTCTATGAGCAACACATTAGAGCAGGGGCCCCAACTTCATATGAGCAACACATTAGAGCAGGGGCCCCAACTTTCTATGAGCAACACATTAGAGCAGGGGCCCCAACTTCATATGAGCAACACATTAGAGCAGGGGCCCCAACTTCATATGAGCAACACATTAGAGCAGGGGCCCCAACTTCATATGAGCAACACATTAGAGCAGGGGCCCCAACTTCATATGAGCAACACATTAGAGCAGGGGCCCCAACTTTCTATGAGCAACACATTAGAGCAGGGGCCCCAACTTCATATGAGCAACACATTAGAGCAGGGGCCCCAACTTTATATGAGCAACACATTAGAGCAGGGGCCCCAACTTCATATGAGCAACACATTAGAGCAGGGGCCCCAACTTTATATGAGCAACACATTAGAGCAGGGGCCCCAACTTTATATGAGCAACACATTAGAGCAGGGGCCCCAACTTCATATGAGCAACACATTAGAGCAGGGGCCCCAACTTTATATGAGCAACACATTAGAGCAGGGGCCCCAACTTCATATGAACAACACATTAGAGCAGGGGCCCCAACTTCATATGAACAACACAGAGCAGGGGCCCCAACTTCATATGAACAACACATTAGAGCAGGGGCCCCAACTTCATATGAGCAACACATTAGAGCAGGGGCCCCAACTTTCTATGAGCAACACATTAGAGCAGGGGCCCCAACTTCATATGAGCAACACATTAGAGCAGGGGCCCCAACTTTCTATGAGCAACACATTAGAGCAGGGGCCCCAACTTCATATGAGTAACACATTAGAGCAGGGGCCCCAACTTCATATGAGCAACACATTAGAGCAGGGGCCCCAACTTCATATGAGCAACACATTAGAGCAGGGGCCCCAACTTTATATGAGCAACACATTAGAGCAGGGGCCCCAACTTCATATGAACAACACATTAGAGCAGGGGCCCCAACTTCATATGAACAACACAGAGCAGGGGCCCCAACTTCATATGAACAACACATTAGAGCAGGGGCCCCAACTTCATATGAGCAACACATTAGAGCAGGGGCCCCAACTTTCTATGAGCAACACATTAGAGCAGGGGCCCCAACTTCATATGAGCAACACATTAGAGCAGGGGCCCCAACTTTCTATGAGCAACACATTAGAGCAGGGGCCCCAACTTCATATGAGCAACACATTAGAGCAGGGGCCCCAACTTCATATGAGCAAATAAGCAGGCCCAACTTCTCATTAGAGCAGGGGCCCCAACTTCATATGAGCAACACATTAGAGCAGGGGCCCCAACTTCATATGAACAACACATTAGAGCAGGGGCCCCAACTTCATATGAGCAACACATTAGAGCAGGGGCCCCAACTTTCTATGAGCAACACATTAGAGCAGGGGCCCCAACTTCATATGAGCAACACATTAGAGCAGGGGCCCCAACTTCATATGAGCAACACATTAGAGCAGGGGCCCCAACTTCATATGAGCAACACATTAGAGCAGGGGCCCCAACTTCATATGAGCAACACATTAGAGCAGGGGCCCCAACTTCATATGAGCAACACATTAGAGCAGGGGCCCCAACTTCATATGAGCAACACATTAGAGCAGGGGCCCCAACTTCATATGAGCAACACATTAGAGCAGGGGCCCCAACTTCATATGAGCAACACATTAGAGCAGGGGCCCCAACTTCATATGAGCAACACATTAGAGCAGGGGCCCCAACTTTCTATGAGCAACACATTAGAGCAGGGGCCCCAACTTCATATGAGCAACACATTAGAGCAGGGGCCCCAACTTTCTATGAGCAACACATTAGAGCAGGGGCCCCAACTTCATATGAGTAACACATTAGAGCAGGGGCCCCAACTTCATATGAGCAACACATTAGAGCAGGGGCCCCAACTTCATATGAGCAACACATTAGAGCAGGGGCCCCAACTTTATATGAGCAACACATTAGAGCAGGGGCCCCAACTTCATATGAACAACACATTAGAGCAGGGGCCCCAACTTCATATGAACAACACAGAGCAGGGGCCCCAACTTCATATGAACAACACATTAGAGCAGGGGCCCCAACTTCATATGAGCAACACATTAGAGCAGGGGCCCCAACTTTCTATGAGCAACACATTAGAGCAGGGGCCCCAACTTCATATGAGCAACACATTAGAGCAGGGGCCCCAACTTTCTATGAGCAACACATTAGAGCAGGGGCCCCAACTTCATATGAGTAACACATTAGAGCAGGGGCCCCAACTTCATATGAGCAACACATTAGAGCAGGGGCCCCAACTTCATATGAGCAACACATTAGAGCAGGGGCCCCAACTTTATATGAGCAACACATTAGAGCAGGGGCCCCAACTTCATATGAACAACACATTAGAGCAGGGGCCCCAACTTCATATGAACAACACAGAGCAGGGGCCCCAACTTCATATGAACAACACATTAGAGCAGGGGCCCCAACTTCATATGAGCAACACATTAGAGCAGGGGCCCCAACTTTATATGAGCAACACATTAGAGCAGGGGCCCCAACTTCATATGAACAACACATTAGAGCAGGGGCCCCAACTTCATATGAACAACACAGAGCAGGGGCCCCAACTTCATATGAGCAACACATTAGAGCAGGGGCCCCAACTTCATATGAGCAACACATTAGAGCAGGGGCCCCAACTTTCTATGAGCAACACATTAGAGCAGGGGCCCCAACTTCATATGAGCAACACATTAGAGCAGGGGCCCCAACTTTCTATGAGCAACACATTAGAGCAGGGGCCCCAACTTCATATGAGTAACACATTAGAGCAGGGGCCCCAACTTCATATGAGCAACACATTAGAGCAGGGGCCCCAACTTCATATGAGCAACACATTAGAGCAGGGGCCCCAACTTCATATGAGCAACACATTAGAGCAGGTGCCCCAACTTCATATGAACAACACATTAGAGCAGGGGCCCCAACTTCATATGAACAACACATTAGAGCAGGGGCCCCAACTTCATATGAACAACACATTAGAGCAGGGGCCCCAACTTCATATGAGCAACACATTAGAGCAGGGGCCCCAACTTTCATATGAGCAACACATTAGAGCAGGGGCCCCAACTTCATATGAGCAACACATTAGAGCAGGGGCCCCAACTTTCTATGAGCAACACATTAGAGCAGGGGCCCCAACTTCATATGAGTAACACATTAGAGCAGGGGCCCCAACTTCATATGAGCAACACATTAGAGCAGGGGCCCCAACTTCATATGAGCAACACATTAGAGCAGGGGCCCCAACTTCATATGAGCAACACATTAGAGCAGGGGCCCCAACTTCATATGAGCAACACATTAGAGCAGGGGCCCCAACTTTCTATGAGCAACACATTAGAGCAGGGGCCCCAACTTCATATGAGCAACACATTAGAGCAGGGGCCCCAACTTTATATGAGCAACACATTAGAGCAGGGGCCCCAACTTCATATGAGCAACACATTAGAGCAGGGGCCCCAACTTTATATGAGCAACACATTAGAGCAGGGGCCCCAACTTTATATGAGCAACACATTAGAGCAGGGGCCCCAACTTCATATGAGCAACACATTAGAGCAGGGGCCCCAACTTTATATGAGCAACACATTAGAGCAGGGGCCCCAACTTCATATGAACAACACATTAGAGCAGGGGCCCCAACTTCATATGAACAACACAGAGCAGGGGCCCCAACTTCATATGAACAACACATTAGAGCAGGGGCCCCAACTTCATATGAGCAACACATTAGAGCAGGGGCCCCAACTTTCTATGAGCAACACATTAGAGCAGGGGCCCCAACTTCATATGAGCAACACATTAGAGCAGGGGCCCCAACTTTCATATGAGCAACACATTAGAGCAGGGGCCCCAACTTCATATGAGCAACACATTAGAGCAGGGGCCCCAACTTCATATGAGCAACACATTAGAGCAGGGGCCCCAACTTTATATGAGCAACACATTAGAGCAGGGGCCCCAACTTCATATGAACAACACATTAGAGCAGGGGCCCCAACTTCATATGAACAACACAGAGCAGGGGCCCCAACTTCATATGAACAACACATTAGAGCAGGGGCCCCAACTTCATATGAGCAACACATTAGAGCAGGGGCCCCAACTTTCTATGAGCAACACATTAGAGCAGGGGCCCCAACTTCATATGAGCAACACATTAGAGCAGGGGCCCCAACTTTCTATGAGCAACACATTAGAGCAGGGGCCCCAACTTCATATGAGTAACACATTAGAGCAGGGGCCCCAACTTCATATGAGCAACACATTAGAGCAGGGGCCCCAACTTCATATGAGCAACACATTAGAGCAGGGGCCCCAACTTTATATGAGCAACACATTAGAGCAGGGGCCCCAACTTCATATGAACAACACATTAGAGCAGGGGCCCCAACTTCATATGAACAACACAGAGCAGGGGCCCCAACTTCATATGAACAACACATTAGAGCAGGGGCCCCAACTTCATATGAGCAACACATTAGAGCAGGGGCCCCAACTTTCATATGAGCAACACATTAGAGCAGGGGCCCCAACTTCATATGAGCAACACATTAGAGCAGGGGCCCCAACTTCATATGAGCAACACATTAGAGCAGGGGCCCCAACTTCATATGAACAACACATTAGAGCAGGGGCCCCAACTTCATATGAACAACACATTAGAGCAGGGGCCCCAACTTCATATGAGCAACACATTAGAGCAGGGGCCCCAACTTTCATATGAGCAACACATTAGAGCAGGGGCCCCAACTTCATATGAGCAACACATTAGAGCAGGGGCCCCAACTTTCTATGAGCAACACATTAGAGCAGGGGCCCCAACTTCATATGAGCAACACATTAGAGCAGGGGCCCCAACTTCATATGAGCAACACATTAGAGCAGGGGCCCCAACTTCATATGAGCAACACATTAGAGCAGGGGCCCCAACTTCATATGAGCAACACATTAGAGCAGGGGCCCCAACTTCATATGAGCAACACATTAGAGCAGGGGCCCCAACTTTATATGAGCAACACATTAGAGCAGGGGCCCCAACTTCATATGAACAACACATTAGAGCAGGGGCCCCAACTTCATATGAACAACACATTAGAGCAGGGGCCCCAACTTCATATGAACAACACATTAGAGCAGGGGCCCCAACTTCATATGAGCAACACATTAGAGCAGGGGCCCCAACTTTCTATGAGCAACACATTAGAGCAGGGGCCCCAACTTCATATGAGCAACACATTAGAGCAGGGGCCCCAACTTCATATGAGCAACACATTAGAGCAGGGGCCCCAACTTCATATGAGCAACACATTAGAGCAGGGGCCCCAACTTCATATGAGCAACACATTAGAGCAGGGGCCCCAACTTCATATGAGCAACACATTAGAGCAGGGGCCCCAACTTTATATGAGCAACACATTAGAGCAGGGGCCCCAACTTCATATGAGCAACACATTAGAGCAGGGGCCCCAACTTCATATGAGCAACACATTAGAGCAGGGGCCCCAACTTCATATGAGCAACACATTAGAGCAGGGGCCCCAACTTCATATGAGCAACACATTAGAGCAGGGGCCCCAACTTCATATGAGCAACACATTAGAGCAGGGGCCCCAACTTTCATATGAGCAACACATTAGAGCAGGGGCCCCAACTTCATATGAGCAACACATTAGAGCAGGGGCCCCAACTTCATATGAGCAACACATTAGAGCAGGGGCCCCAACTTCATATGAGCAACACATTAGAGCAGGGGCCCCAACTTCATATGAGCAACACATTAGAGCAGGGGCCCCAACTTCATATGAGCAACACATTAGAGCAGGGGCCCCAACTTCATATGAGCAACACATTAGAGCAGGGGCCCCAACTTTATATGAGCAACACATTAGAGCAGGGGCCCCAACTTCATATGAACAACACATTAGAGCAGGGGCCCCAACTTCATATGAACAACACAGAGCAGGGGCCCCAACTTCATATGAACAACACATTAGAGCAGGGGCCCCAACTTCATATGAGCAACACATTAGAGCAGGGGCCCCAACTTTCATATGAGCAACACATTAGAGCAGGGGCCCCAACTTCATATGAGCAACACATTAGAGCAGGGGCCCCAACTTTCTATGAGCAACACATTAGAGCAGGGGCCCCAACTTCATATGAGCAACACATTAGAGCAGGGGCCCCAACTTCATATGAGCAACACATTAGAGCAGGGGCCCCAACTTCATATGAGCAACACATTAGAGCAGGGGCCCCAACTTTATATGAGCAACACATTAGAGCAGGGGCCCCAACTTCATATGAGCAACACATTAGAGCAGGGGCCCCAACTTCATATGAACAACACATTAGAGCAGGGGCCCCAACTTCATATGAACAACACATTAGAGCAGGGGCCCCAACTTCATATGAGCAACACATTAGAGCAGGGGCCCCAACTTTATATGAGCAACACATTAGAGCAGGGGCCCCAACTTCATATGAGCAACACATTAGAGCAGGGGCCCCAACTTCATATGAACAACACATTAGAGCAGGGGCCCCAACTTCATATGAACAACACATTAGAGCAGGGGCCCCAACTTCATATGAGCAACACATTAGAGCAGGGGCCCCAACTTCATATGAGCAACACATTAGAGCAGGGGCCCCAACTTTCATATGAGCAACACATTAGAGCAGGGGCCCCAACTTCATATGAGCAACACATTAGAGCAGGGGCCCCAACTTCATATGAGCAACACATTAGAGCAGGGGCCCCAACTTCATATGAGCAACACATTAGAGCAGGGGCCCCAACTTCATATGAGCAACACATTAGAGCAGGGGCCCCAACTTCATATGAGCAACACATTAGAGCAGGGGCCCCAACTTTATATGAGCAACACATTAGAGCAGGGGCCCCAACTTCATATGAACAACACATTAGAGCAGGGGCCCCAACTTCATATGAACAACACAGAGCAGGGGCCCCAACTTCATATGAACAACACATTAGAGCAGGGGCCCCAACTTCATATGAGCAACACATTAGAGCAGGGGCCCCAACTTTCTATGAGCAACACATTAGAGCAGGGGCCCCAACTTCATATGAGCAACACATTAGAGCAGGGGCCCCAACTTTCATATGAGCAACACATTAGAGCAGGGGCCCCAACTTCATATGAGCAACACATTAGAGCAGGGGCCCCAACTTCATATGAGCAACACATTAGAGCAGGGGCCCCAACTTCATATGAGCAACACATTAGAGCAGGGGCCCCAACTTCATATGAACAACACATTAGAGCAGGGGCCCCAACTTCATATGAACAACACAGAGCAGGGGCCCCAACTTCATATGAACAACACATTAGAGCAGGGGCCCCAACTTCATATGAGCAACACATTAGAGCAGGGGCCCCAACTTTCATATGAGCAACACATTAGAGCAGGGGCCCCAACTTCATATGAGCAACACATTAGAGCAGGGGCCCCAACTTCATATGAGCAACACATTAGAGCAGGGGCCCCAACTTCATATGAGCAACACATTAGAGCAGGGGCCCCAACTTCATATGAGCAACACATTAGAGCAGGGGCCCCAACTTCATATGAGCAACACATTAGAGCAGGGGCCCCAACTTTATATGAGCAACACATTAGAGCAGGGGCCCCAACTTCATATGAGCAACACATTAGAGCAGGGGCCCCAACTTCATATGAGCAACACATTAGAGCAGGGGCCCCAACTTCATATGAGCAACACATTAGAGCAGGGGCCCCAACTTCATATGAGCAACACATTAGAGCAGGGGCCCCAACTTCATATGAGCAACACATTAGAGCAGGGGCCCCAACTTCATATGAGCAACACATTAGAGCAGGGGCCCCAACTTTCTATGAGCAACACATTAGAGCAGGGGCCCCAACTTCATATGAGCAACACATTAGAGCAGGGGCCCCAACTTCATATGAGCAACACATTAGAGCAGGGGCCCCAACTTCATATGAGCAACACATTAGAGCAGGGGCCCCAACTTCATATGAGCAACACATTAGAGCAGGGGCCCCAACTTCATATGAGCAACACATTAGAGCAGGGGCCCCAACTTTATATGAGCAACACATTAGAGCAGGGGCCCCAACTTCATATGAACAACACATTAGAGCAGGGGCCCCAACTTCATATGAACAACACATTAGAGCAGGGGCCCCAACTTCATATGAACAACACATTAGAGCAGGGGCCCCAACTTCATATGAGCAACACATTAGAGCAGGGGCCCCAACTTCATATGAGCAACACATTAGAGCAGGGGCCCCAACTTCATATGAGCAACACATTAGAGCAGGGGCCCCAACTTCATATGAGCAACACATTAGAGCAGGGGCCCCAACTTCATATGAGCAACACATTAGAGCAGGGGCCCCAACTTCATATGAGCAACACATTAGAGCAGGGGCCCCAACTTTCATATGAGCAACACATTAGAGCAGGGGCCCCAACTTCATATGAGCAACACATTAGAGCAGGGGCCCCAACTTCATATGAGCAACACATTAGAGCAGGGGCCCCAACTTCATATGAGCAACACATTAGAGCAGGGGCCCCAACTTCATATGAGCAACACATTAGAGCAGGGGCCCCAACTTCATATGAGCAACACATTAGAGCAGGGGCCCCAACTTCATATGAGCAACACATTAGAGCAGGGGCCCCAACTTCATATGAGCAACACATTAGAGCAGGGGCCCCAACTTCATATGAGCAACACATTAGAGCAGGGGCCCCAACTTTATATGAGCAACACATTAGAGCAGGGGCCCCAACTTCATATGAACAACACATTAGAGCAGGGGCCCCAACTTCATATGAACAACACATAGAGCAGGGGCCCCAACTTCATATGAACAACACATTAGAGCAGGGGCCCCAACTTCATATGAGCAACACATTAGAGCAGGGGCCCCAACTTTCATATGAGCAACACATTAGAGCAGGGGCCCCAACTTCATATGAGCAACACATTAGAGCAGGGGCCCCAACTTCATATGAGCAACACATTAGAGCAGGGGCCCCAACTTCATATGAGCAACACATTAGAGCAGGGGCCCCAACTTCATATGAGCAACACATTAGAGCAGGGGCCCCAACTTCATATGAGCAACACATTAGAGCAGGGGCCCCAACTTCATATGAGCAACACATTAGAGCAGGGGCCCCAACTTCATATGAGCAACACATTAGAGCAGGGGCCCCAACTTCATATGAGCAACACATTAGAGCAGGGGCCCCAACTTCATATGAGCAACACATTAGAGCAGGGGCCCCAACTTCATATGAGCAACACATTAGAGCAGGGGCCCCAACTTCATATGAGCAACACATTAGAGCAGGGGCCCCAACTTCATATGAGCAACACATTAGAGCAGGGGCCCCAACTTCATATGAGCAACACATTAGAGCAGGGGCCCCAACTTCATATGAGCAACACATTAGAGCAGGGGCCCCAACTTCATATGAGCAACACATTAGAGCAGGGGCCCCAACTTCATATGAGCAACACATTAGAGCAGGGGCCCCAACTTCATATGAGCAACACATTAGAGCAGGGGCCCCAACTTCATATGAGCAACACATTAGAGCAGGGGCCCCAACTTTATATGAGCAACACATTAGAGCAGGGGCCCCAACTTCATATGAACAACACATTAGAGCAGGGGCCCCAACTTCATATGAACAACACATAGAGCAGGGGCCCCAACTTCATATGAACAACACATTAGAGCAGGGGCCCCAACTTCATATGAGCAACACATTAGAGCAGGGGCCCCAACTTTCATATGAGCAACACATTAGAGCAGGGGCCCCAACTTCATATGAGCAACACATTAGAGCAGGGGCCCCAACTTTCATATGAGCAACACATTAGAGCAGGGGCCCCAACTTCATATGAGCAACACATTAGAGCAGGGGCCCCAACTTCATATGAGCAACACATTAGAGCAGGGGCCCCAACTTCATATGAGCAACACATTAGAGCAGGGGCCCCAACTTCATATGAGCAACACATTAGAGCAGGGGCCCCAACTTCATATGAGCAACACATTAGAGCAGGGGCCCCAACTTCATATGAGCAACACATTAGAGCAGGGGCCCCAACTTCATATGAGCAACACATTAGAGCAGGGGCCCCAACTTCATATGAGCAACACATTAGAGCAGGGGCCCCAACTTCATATGAGCAACACATTAGAGCAGGGGCCCCAACTTCATATGAGCAACACATTAGAGCAGGGGCCCCAACTTCATATGAGCAACACATAGAGCAGGGGCCCCAACTTCATATGAACAACACATTAGAGCAGGGGCCCCAACTTCATATGAGCAACACATTAGAGCAGGGGCCCCAACTTCATATGAGCAACACATTAGAGCAGGGGCCCCAACTTCATATGAGCAACACATTAGAGCAGGGGCCCCAACTTTCATATGAGCAACACATTAGAGCAGGGGCCCCAACTTCATATGAGCAACACATTAGAGCAGGGGCCCCAACTTCATATGAGCAACACATTAGAGCAGGGGCCCCAACTTCATATGAGCAACACATTAGAGCAGGGGCCCCAACTTTATATGAGCAACACATTAGAGCAGGGGCCCCAACTTCATATGAGCAACACATTAGAGCAGGGGCCCCAACTTCATATGAGCAACACATTAGAGCAGGGGCCCCAACTTCATATGAGCAACACATTAGAGCAGGGGCCCCAACTTCATATGAGCAACACATTAGAGCAGGGGCCCCAACTTTCATATGAGCAACACATTAGAGCAGGGGCCCCAACTTCATATGAGCAACACATTAGAGCAGGGGCCCCAACTTCATATGAGCAACACATTAGAGCAGGGGCCCCAACTTCATATGAGCAACACATTAGAGCAGGGGCCCCAACTTCATATGAGCAACACATTAGAGCAGGGCCCCAACTTAGAGACAGGGGCCCCAACTTCATATGAGCAACACATTAGAGCAGGGGCCCCAACTTCATATGAGCAACACATTAGAGCAGGGGCCCCAACTTCATATGAGCAACACATTAGAGCAGGGGCCCCAACTTCATATGAGCAACACATTAGAGCAGGGGCCCCAACTTCATATGAGCAACACATTAGAGCAGGGGCCCCAACTTCATATGAGCAACACATTAGAGCAGGGGCCCCAACTTTATATGAGCAACACATTAGAGCAGGGGCCCCAACTTCATATGAACAACACATTAGAGCAGGGGCCCCAACTTCATATGAACAACACAGAGCAGGGGCCCCAACTTCATATGAACAACACATTAGAGCAGGGGCCCCAACTTCATATGAGCAACACATTAGAGCAGGGGCCCCAACTTTCATATGAGCAACACATTAGAGCAGGGGCCCCAACTTCATATGAGCAACACATTAGAGCAGGGGCCCCAACTTTCATATGAGCAACACATTAGAGCAGGGGCCCCAACTTCATATGAGCAACACATTAGAGCAGGGGCCCCAACTTCATATGAGCAACACATTAGAGCAGGGGCCCCAACTTCATATGAGCAACACATTAGAGCAGGGGCCCCAACTTCATATGAGCAACACATTAGAGCAGGGGCCCCAACTTTATATGAGCAACACATTAGAGCAGGGGCCCCAACTTCATATGAACAACACATTAGAGCAGGGGCCCCAACTTCATATGAACAACACATGAGCAGGGGCCCCAACTTCATATGAACAACACATTAGAGCAGGGGCCCCAACTTCATATGAGCAACACATTAGAGCAGGGGCCCCAACTTCATATGAACAACACATTAGAGCAGGGGCCCCAACTTCATATGAGCAACACATAGAGCAGGGGCCCCAACTT